>OY390736.1:26224835-27493550 GCA_959613385.1 Geotrupes spiniger | reverse complement strand
TAGGGATACCCAACATACGTAAGCAATACCAAAGAAAAAAGTTAGAAAATTGCATATCTGTTGCCTTTGTTTTCTTATATATTTATGTATTTTATTATATACGTTAAAATAAGAAAGAAATGGTGGTAGACAATCGACATTTAATTGTATTTAAAATTAAATAAGTAAATCATTAATGATACTAATAGGTCCTTAATTAATAATATGTTGTAGATATAATAGGAAATTAAAGAATGGAAGGTCTTTTGGGATATAAATGGGACAGCGGTTGGTTGAGTTTGCATCTATAATATATTTATAATTTTTGTGGTAGAGAAAAATTGTTTGGAGCACAGAATTATGAGCTGTGATTGGTAATAGATTAAAGAAAGAAAGTTGGTGTGTAAATCGTGGAAATGATTGAACAGAAAGGGCCTTGGGTGGCTATTAATATGAAGAATTCTGGAGCGTAACGGAGAACAGAAGCGAGGCATTCAAAATATTTACATAATATTCTTTTATTGTCTATTATGTATGGTGTAGTGTATGCCATTAACGGTTTTTAACATACGTGCCAATTATGCTAAGTTAATGTTTGCTGTGTGATGTTTACGATGTTTCGTGATTTCCCGTGAAGTTCATCGATCCTCATTTTTCTTTTTCTTAATTTATTTCAACAATGACGCTTTGAATTTATATTTTTAATTATAACGTTTATGCAATATAAAATTTGCCTATGAAGGGGAGTTGAACGATGGATCCTCTTCCACTTACTAGTCTGATTCGTATCTTTAGATCTCGTTAGGTTACTTTTTCATAATTCCCATCCAGTCGTTTCCAGAAAATTTTCGCTGGTGTGAAATGGGCAATTTTATGGAATTGTTCAATTTCAAATTCTGCTGGAATCCGAAGCATGCAAACTGAGCTTTAAGCCTTCACGCGTAAAAATCACCGTACTCGCACACAAAAAGAGGCGTGGAAAAATTCCCGGCTCGTTACCGATCTACTGCAGGTAATGGGTAATAACAAAGGCCATCATTTTTACGAAATTGATTGGATCTTCTCTATTACACACATGCACACTCGCGTCTACCAGTAGACGCATACGCGCGGTCTCTTGGCCGTCGCTGATTGAGACATCAACCGTTCGGCCGAGCGGGGCGCTGCTGTTGCCGTCAGTGGCGGCGGTTCGCCGGTGAACATAACGATCACTTTGTTCGGAATGGGTGGCGGGCCTCACGTATTGTTGCTCTTTTGTCTTACCTACCACAGTGTCGATATTTCAAAGGAACTTTTAATAAATAAGAGTTAAATGACCTACGGATAACCGCTGAAAGATGTACGCGTCAAAGGCAAAAAGGAAAAAGCGCGCGCTGTTTTTTCGACGTGTAATAATTACGCTCAGGGATGGATTTATCATTGAGATTGGAAAAAGTTAATCAAGCCCTGGATGCAATTTTTTTAACTTTTGTTTATTTACAAAAAATATCTTATTGGACGAACCATTCAAATTATAATGTATAACAGCTTTTTTATCACGAGAACAATATTAAAACAAAATTATGTTAGGGAAACTAACTAAATAATATTTTAATTATTTACCTTGAGAGTGGGTTTGTCATTCGTTGTTTTATTTCCATTTATTGATTTGTTATTTGCTCAGTCTTTGCCATGTATTCATATTTCTTATTAATTTGGGACGAAAACATGTTTGCGGAAAATTACGCTTATTACTTTTACCTTTATTTAAATTAAAGTACAGTTCGAAAGATAAATTAACAAATCGAAATCTCCGTATACTAACAAAACTACTTATAAATGACTCAATGATACGATATATTAAATAATATTTGAATGGACAGAAAACTTTGATGCATATGACATACACATGGCATCCAATGTTAATTTAATTTAAATTAGCATTACATAGTTCGTTTAGTTTTTGTTGAATTATTAGTTGTTTATTTCATTTACGTTATTATTACATATTGCGGTGAAAAATACAATTTATTAAAAAAAAAGGAAAAACAAATAAAGATGATAATAGAGCAACCTAACGAGGCGTAATTACTGTGGTAATTTTCATAATTGGCAGTCTTATGTAATTTTTAATTGCAATTGTGTTTTTTTATCAACGAGATTGCCCCGATACGATTGTTTGGCATTTAATAAAGACCCGCTGCAACGTTATGAAGTCATTATGTGCGCGGGCTACAATTTGCAGTAGCCACAGTAGGCCTCGCAACGCAATTAAAAACGTATTTGAATTAAAATATTCATTTTGGTTTGTCTTCGCGCTTATTACCTTACCTCGCCGTATAATTGATTTAATGAGAGATTTTCGGCGGTTTGAAACACAACGTTTCAGTGGCGTTACCACGCGCGTCGCTGAGGGGTGAGGGTGAAATAATTGACGCGAAATAAAACAACGTTTGAGAATTTAAATGGGCGATCGTGTTTCGTGACAATAAAATTATCAGTCCGGGACTTGGCTACTGTTTCTGTAATTATCGGTTATTAAGATCGCCGACTGTATAAATCAATATGCATAGTAAATATACGTTTAAAGTAATTCGTATGCGAGGTTTTAATTATGAACTTTAGCAACTCTTTTGTGCCCGCGTGATTGGTCTGTTTGTTGTAAATTGCGACGTCTGATTTTTATTCATTTATGCTAATCGCCGAAGGTAATTGAGATAAAAATAAACCGATTGTTTGACTGGCCAATTAATCGTCGGCAAAAAATATCGTATTATAATTTCAGCCAATGATCAATGGTTAGGTGTCACACATTTTGCATAATTAAAATTGATCTTGCCTGCAATCACTAACCCGATGTTCAAGCTTATATTAAATACACATCGATCTTACCAGATCCACATTAATATCATTGCTATAATTTGAATAATTTTTACTAATTCGTCAGAATTGTTTAATTCTTTGCGGTTTTTCTTTCGTGTGGTCTGCTACCACCCGCATGCACACTGCCACGATTCTTATTTATTTTTATCTGAACGGATGTGTGTTATTTTACGACTTGTTTCTGTTTTATAATGGAGCCGATGTGAATAATAACACGCAAAACTATAATTAAAATTAATTATTACGTTGAAGGTATAATAATCCAGTATTTATTAATGAGTTAATTGCCGTATTAAAATACTATTTTGTACACACATTTTATTGTTAGGGAAACAAATTGACACGCTGATAAAATTGCTAAGACTTAATTTTTTCATGGCGTTTTATTAACATTGATTCTTTGAAATTAACTCGATAAACTTATTTCACTTTTGTCGTGAGAGAGATTCGTTAATTGAACAATTTGTACGTTAAATGAAAACGATCATGTAATAAGGATCGTCAATCCTTTGAAATGTTGAGCAAGGGTTAAAATTACGAAATTCGACTGAGTATAACTTCAGGTTTATCAATTTTCACTAGGTTCAATAGGTAATTGTTGTTTAAATTTCATTATTTCGTCTTAAATATTTTTGACTTGGTGTGTTAGTATTTGCATTTCATTTCAATAGTTCGTTTCTAATCGGTATTACGTACAATGTGATTAAATTCTATTTAATTATCATATGGTATATCGTATGTACAAAAAGTGGATAGAATCGCACGTTGAATACGTGCTAGAATACGTCGAAATATTTATAACAATCAAGAGTTCTTTTGCATTTGATATCAATGTTAATAACAATTAATGATATTTTTTGAAGTGGTCTGTCAGCTGTCTTTCAACTTTTTGAGGGATCTATGGAAATTCTCTCGGACACAGGGCTAGTTGGGGGTAAAATATCAAGGACGAAAGAGGACAGTGGTGCATCTACTGCTCTGAAGTAACCAGGAAGATTACTTTTATAATGCAGGTTACATTTGTCTTCACGATTATAATTTCAATATGCTTGAAATATGTCGATTAATGAGTACATTTTCGCATGCGTCATCTATGCTTATGTTTACAAACATAATAACTGTAATTAATCTGAAATATCTTAAAATAAATTTACCAAATGTAAACTAGAAACAATTTTTTAAATTGTAATTAGCGCATGGTACAAAAGCCATCAAAAAGTTTAAATATGCACCAAAACAAAAATGTTACAAATGTTTTTTATCGCAACATTGTTTTCCTGTTGCAATCAATAACATCTTCTACCAATTACTAGTGAATATATTTTAATCCTTCAAGATATTCAGCAAGATTTGTCCGGAAAAAAAACAACGAATCAATAAACATGTTAGCAATAAATAAATATAGCCAAAGACTAATATTTTGAATCAATAATATATATGTATATTAAATTGCGTTGTTTGGAGTAACAGTGAAATTATTATGTATGAAGATATAATATAATAAATATAGACACCAAATGTCAAAAATTAACTATTTCGATGCAGATTTCTACACATAATCGTAAATAATGAAAACATAACACTTTCATTATTAACGAGTAATGAAAACATTTGGTTTAATGTTCACAAAATAATTTAATAAGGCGACAATTGTTTCGACTTGTTAGGCCATTATCGAGCGGTTACAAACAACTGAAAGTATATAGGGATAGAAACTTGAAATTATATACAAATTATCGGTGGTTACAAATAAGCGAACTAAGTTGGTAAAACAAGTCATTAAAACAAATATAAAAAACATTAGGTTAACGGGCCAAATTTTATCTACGGGTGTATTTTAAAGAATTCGGTATTCCCGATGCCAATATTTTTCTGCAAGAACTGAGCGTTTCTAATTACCTAAGAAAAAGTTCGAAAAGTAGAAAAATTGTTTCTTGAAGATGGACGAATTGAAATCGATGTGATAGCTGAACGCTTGCAAATTATCAGGGAACGTCTTTTGGACCATCATCCATGATAATTTGGGCATGTAAAAGGTGAGTGTGAGATGAGATGAGATGAGAATGTCCACTTCATTCGATAAACAACGTCGAGTTGAAACTTCTCAACAATTTCTGGAGGTTTGTGGAGGACAAGAGGAAGAACTTATTGAGAAACTTGGATCTGGGGATGAAACGTGGGTTCATCGCTAAGATCCTGAAAGCAAGCAGGATTCGATCCAATGGAAACACAAAGTGTCCGCTTAAGGGGTTTAAGGTCCAAAATTCAGTTGATAAGGTTATGGGGACTATTTTTTGGGACATTGTAAATAGTACTAACTTAATTTTACTTGCCACATAAGACCACAATGAGCCGTAACTGTTATCAGTGCACGCGTTTCTGAAAAAATGCCACCATTTTGTTTCAAGATGGCGGACATTTTGGCATAACTCGTGTTTCAGCTATGACAATGCAAAATCTCAATTTCCGATATGTCATTTAACAAGTATTAATTAATTATTTCAATTTACATAGAACTTGTTAACTTCTTACCTAATATTCTATATACATTTTGACGTTTGCATGTTTCAATCAAAGAAAATGCAAATACTGTATTTGTATATACAGTGTGTTTCACTTAAGAGTGTAACACCCTCATATCTTTTTTTTATTGTTGGTCCAATTTTAGTAATTTTTTTCCCAAACGTAGAATACTCATTGCTCTATTTACTCCCAAAAAACCAATTGTCTTCTTTAAATGCAAAGCAACCTGTGATGGCAAAATATACGGCAAAAATCAAGAAATCACATTAGGGATTTTTTTATTAAAAATTTTACTAGTAATAATTGATCAGAATTGCCCAAAAACCCTAAATCCAAAATTTTATGAAAATTGAAAATGTTAAAATTTTCCGTAAAAGTCCGTAAATACTTATTATTTGCTGTGCCGAACAAAGTATGCTGTGAAAATTTTGTTTGAAATAAAACCTGAACTGTCAAAGTTGTTTAAAGTTGTTGTTGTTTAGGCGCAGCCACCTGTGCAAATAATATTGACCGAATTGGAATTGCTTTTGAAGAAAATTTTAACATTTTTAATTTTCATGAAAGTTTGTATTTAGTGTTTTTGAAAAATTCTGAACAATTATTACTAGTAAAAATTTTCGATAAAAAATCCCTAAAGTGATTTCTTGATTTTTTCCATTTATTTTACCATCGCAGGTTGCTTTGCATTTAAAGACAATTGGTTTTTTGGGATTAAATAGAGCAATAAGTATTCTACGTTTGGGAAAAAAATACTAAAATCGGACTAATAACAAAAAAGATATGAGGTTGTTACACTCTTAAGTGAAACACACTGTATATTTACGAGCTGGGTGCTCAACCCAACCCAAATCAACCTAACCTAACCTAACCGAACCTACCCCCATAAAAGTAAGTTAATATTACTTTTGCTTTTACGATTTATTTGATATTTAATAAATTATGTAATTTTCTGTGGGTGCTCACATGTCGATAGCTGTAGATGAAATTCCTATAGTTAAAAAAATATTGGAGGTTAAAGTAGTAATGTTTCGCACGGGCTCAAATAGAGTGTCCAAATTCAAAAGCATGATAAAAATATGTAAATCTGCATAAACGATAGATAAGTGTAGAACAAGGTTTACTACCGTACGCGACATTCAGGTAACAGAATGCTAGTAATATCTGGCTTTCTGAAGAAAAGACGTAAAACGGCCAATTAATATGAAACGTGATGTCGTTAATCCTTGTAAAGTATGATATTACAATTTGCAGACAAACTATTCGAAATTTTGTAAATAAAGGACATCAATTAGGTCAATTTTACATTTCGTAAAACAATAACATAAAAATAGCAAAGTTACTTGTAGTAAAAAAATTACGATATATTTTAGTGGTGGTTTTAAAAATAAAAAATAGTAAAAGCAAGAAAACTTATTCACAATAAAATCGAAAAAATTACCGTAAAATTTTTTAGACTGACTTAGTATACGTGGTATTATTATAGTCCTTGCACTTTTGGAACATGGTTTGCACAGATAAAAGCTGTCAATTCTTGATTACCGATTCTTTCAAAGAGTTTTTCCCATAATGACAAAATGCATGTCACGTTGTTTGGGCGAAAATGAACTTTTGAGATGACCAGTCGTTAGTTGTGATAATTTTCGACAAAGTAACGTAATCACGTAAGCATTGAAAGCTATAATTTTATTTACATTGTATATCAATCAGCAAATTTAAATAAATGTTTGATAATAATTTTTTTATTAAATATTTTTAATGTGTAATGTGTAGGCGAATTGTAAATTGCCTAATGCCGCTTGAAACATTGAAATTCCAAAACCGTGTTGGGTTCTGGTTTTCTTATTCATTATTGATTAAAATTACTAATCAAAGGTTGCAGCAGAATAATTGTCAACTCGTTATATAAAGTGCTAGAGAGTCGTTCCTATATCAAGTCAGTATGAGCACTGAAACTCTGAAACACACCATAGCAAAAATAATGGCAACACCACATGGAAATATAAACAGCACCTTTTACAATACAACAAATAGAGTTTATTACAAGGCATCTTTCGGGGGCACGTCGGCAACGTGGGATGTTGCCTTCCGTAAGCTAGCCTTGGATTATCTCACGACTATTGTCTTGTCACTGTATCAATTTTGGATACCTTGGTCATTTACTACATATATTTGCGTGCCATTATACTTCAAAATTGTGTACTTTACGTATACATCACTCTCCCTGTGAAGTCACAGGAGAACCAGTGAGCTTCAGCCATCATGTAGCGCCCTAGAATCGCATGGGTACTCGACAGGTAAATTGAATATTAGCATATCTTGCTTTCTGGCCATACTGTCCCAGAATCACTGTACACCCACTACTTCGCTCGTTTTTGGTCGAGGCTCGGTGATAATTCGCCTGTTGGCGGCCCACGCTACATGTATATTAATATTGTAATACATGATAGGGTGAAAAATAATATGTAACCATATAAATATAATCAATTATAAATTAATAAATTATAAATTCAAATCAGTGGTTAAGAAAAATATGGAAATTTAATTCAAGCAAGTATTATAGTTTTATTTCCGCAATTTAAGGGAGAGAAGTAGATCATTTGTTCCCAGGGGACAATTTTTTTTTCATCTTCTTCATTGTCAACTTGTGAATACTTTTTTTTAGATGAAGATGAAGATCTTATTTCACAAATAGCAACTTTTTAACTAAGAATTAAAAATTTAAAATATGTATAGAAATGTTACTTAGAGGAAACTATTTATAAAAATACAGATTGTCAGAAGCGCGATAGCGATAGCGAAACTTCCACTTGTAATACCAACTTATTCTGACAAGCTGTTTAATAAGTTTGTTGTTGTCAAGTAACAAAGAAATATTGAAATATGTACGTCGTTTGAAGACCGATGCCGAAGAGAGCACTTAACTCTATTTTATCTACAGCCATTCTGGACATTACAATTTTGTAATATCCTGAACTGTTATAATCGGAATAGTATAAGCAACGTTTCTATAAATATTTTATCTTTTACCCTCTAATGATTCACACACGCACAAGTATATAACTTGTCACGGCTAGAGAAGCAATATATTTTTAATCAATTTTACATCACTGTATCATCACTGTATATGCACATCATTAAATCAGATAAATTGCACGCTGTCTTCACCGTGCTCCATACCAAACTAAATCTGTGTAATTACTTTAAGTATTACACTAAATTAAATAATGTGGAAAATCCTATTAAACGTCAAGCCGTAAATTATTCTCATTATATATTTACACCAATGTCTTATGTTACAACGCAAAGAAATGTAAAGAATTCAACAGATTTACCAAGCTTATTGGTCCGATAAATTCAAAGGCCGCGTGATAAAAACAAAGAGCGACAGCGATAGCGGCAAGGTGTACCAACACACGCCGGATAAATTTGTAAACACGATATAATCCGTTTAATTTAAGCGGACACCTTGACTCCGTCGACCGACATTTTCGTTATCTAGCGATCTTGTCTCCCTCTCTGTCCCTCCTCCGGTGCTCCTCGATCGATATTTCCTCGTAACCCGTGGAATCCGACGAGAATCGAGTCTCGTTATTTCGGTCGCCGATTAAATATCGGGGTGGATTCCGGAGTTTCGAAATATGCGAGGTATTTTTTCCAGCGCGGCCGTGTGGCTTTTGTGCATCGGCATTCCCACGTGGAATCTGTATGCTATCTATCTATTGCCAGTTAAAATTCCGTCCGGTGGCTAGTTTTTCTCGAAACCGCAATGAAAACGCTAAAGGGTCCGGTTCGGTAATTAAAATTGTTCAGTGTACGACGCGGTGCAGTTACAGTCGTTTAACTTCTCGGAAATTTAGAGTTCCGAAGACGCGTAGAATAACGTCGCGGTGCGGTGTAAACATCGTACTTGGCGTTCTCTCCTTGGATGTGTTTATGTGGCTAATTAAATGTGTACATGGCACCATTGTCTACGTTGTTAGGGAAGAGTGAGTTTGTGTCAAGTTTGATAGGCGAATTTTTTGAATTGTTCGCAACAGGAAATTGAAAGCTAGGAAAGCGTTCAGGACCGGTGAAACTAATATGCTATGTTGATTATGCTGTCATCATAGGCGAATGAAAATGACCTACAAAAAACCTGTGCATGCTGTGTGTGTGTCCCGGTGTAAAAGACCAACGCATTAGTTATAGCAAAAGGGTCAAGTTCATTAAATATGTAGGCGTGCTAATAACTGCAAACAGGTGGATGATTGATCAGTTCATCAACGCTACAAATATACGACTAGCTAGTGTTCGACCTATAATCAGAGACATAGCGGAAATTCGAGCAGAAGTCAAGAAGAACATGCTCTGATAAATAGATAAATTCGTAGATGGATTAGATAAGGCACAAAAGGAGGGCATTCAATGACAGCGTCCTTAGGATAGCAGAAGATCGACAAATGAAGATGAAAAGAGATGGGAGACCAGCAACTGGCAAACGACATGGAAGACCATTAAAGCATTAGAAGGAATAATGGGCGTTAATAACCATGAATTATTTAGAGGTAGTAGGCCAAGAATGCAGAATATATGAAAGTGCGATGTACAATCGTCAGAAATTTTATATAGATGACGAAAATGTCCTTACAGTTTTGCTGAAGGATTCACGTAAGGAATTTAAAGAAAATAAATAATAATAGATAACTAAGATAATGCAAAACGTAAGGTGTCTAACAGACGCCTAGAAGCAAGGAAAGGAAAGAACGTTTAGACGATTTGTTTAAATCAGGAAATGTCTAGCTCATCAATATAAACCCAACTTTAAATTGTTTTGAATTTGAGGATTGCGGTCACTTTCTTAGTAAGCTCGTAGAAATCACGGATCATAAATTTAAAAATAAAGTTTGTAATTTAAATGCAAAATTTCAACAATTGTGTCCAAAGGATAAATTAAACAACGATCAACAGACAAAGGGAACACGGTAGTAATAATGGACAAATTCTGGACCGATTATAGAGATAGAGTCAAACATTTAATATTAGAGGGCCTTATACGGAATTAAAGAAAAACACGCGATAAAGAACTGTCCACAATTAATAACTCAATTCCCGAAATTTAAAGTAAATGTACCTAGATTGCATTGTTTACCCAAAAATACATCAACCAGGTGATTCGTTGAGACCTATTTTTTCAGGTATTAACTCACCGACATACTTTGTTTTTTAAATGGTTAGTAAATGAATTCAAGAATTTACCCGAATAATCAGATACTTTCTCAATTCAGAATTCTTTGGAATTCATTCAAAAAGTTAAAGATTGCAGGCTGGATAAAGGCAACATTTTCATTTCGTTTGATGTAACATCTTTGTTTCCTTCGATACCTATTCCTGAAACATCAAAACACCTAACTAGCTTGCTGAATGAATACTTGAATATCCTTGTCTCAAAATTGTTTTCAGCTTGAAGGTAACTTCTGTGAACAGCAACAAGGAACAGCTATGGCAATTCCTTGTAGCTAATTTGTTTATGAGCAATTTTGAAGTAGATTTTAAAAGAAATGTTAAAAATTGATGATTTTTGCGCCAATTAAATTCGATATTAAAACCATTAATTTAAAATCGAAAGGGAAAAAAAAGAACATTTACCATTTTCAGATACATACAGAAATTACTAATAACAACCACATAGAAATAGATATTGATGTTTTCCACTAAAATAGTAAATTGGAGACAGATCGCCAAACTAAAATCATGAAAATTATAATCGTTCAGGAAATTGATGTAACCTACAGGCGGCGCAGGCTAATTATGACGTCACTAGTGAAGCATACAGAGTGCGACCTCTATAGCTCTTATAATCCTTGTTTGATTCTTCTCAAAATATTTATGCGATTTTTGTAATTTTATCCAGATTTCGGAGTCAGTAACTTCGGTCATAGCATTGTTTCATTCACTTGCATTTTTGTTCACCTTGAAATTTGTCGAGACGTTAAGATGTTTAGAAGCTAACACCTGTCATCTTTGTTCGCAACATGCATTGTCAATTCTCGTCAGCAAACCCAAATAATCAGTCTAAGCTAATTCTTTTCCAGAATAAATAGACTCATTTTTCATGTTTTCTAAACCTTGATGGAACAGAAGAGTACAGCGAAAATTAAGTCCGAACTACATGAGAACACTGAAATGGGTTCTTGAGATAACTAAGCGGAACACCTAGGGTTCCACATAACAAATTAATAGATTTGATGTAAGTCACAAAATATAATAATCCAATTTAAGAGTACGCAGTAAAATTATTAATAATTAATAACTTTACTTTTGCTTTTTTTGACAATTCTGTGATATTTTGACTCATTTATTTTTTATTTTCATGCGATTTTGGCACTTTGATAGTTTCTTCAATTTCAATATTTTGCCATTTCTATGCCTATGTTTGATCTCCAATTTTCTTCAGCTCGAGTACTCTAGATTATTATTAAAATTATTTATTATTACTATCCTGTTCATTGTCCCATTAGATATACTTGGCAGTGATTTTTATTCCGGCTGCCAATTGCTGGACAACTGCTGTTTAATGTAACATCGTTCTGCTTCAAAATAAACTATGTTTCTCGATTCGATTTTTCTCGCTGCATTGGCACATGGCGTGGCGTTTTGTGTCCATTCAAAAATATTGCAGCGTATTTTGCTTATCGTCTAGCTGCTTAATGTTCGTTTCAGTGCGATTCTTCTGGGTTCTCGTTTTTCATGGGAACATATATTATCGTATTTTTACTTTTTACAATAATTTTGAAATTGGCATATTTTATATTTTAGAACAAGTTGGTGTTTAATTAGTTTATTTTGTCATATTTTGACAATTCAATCCTTTTTCATAATTTTCACAATATCGAACAAATCGAAGAATTTTTGATCGTTACAATTTTGGAGTTCGATATTTCAAAATATTTAAAAATTTTAGTCGTTTTTTAATAATTTTTCAAACATGATTAATATTGCAAATGTGGTCATTTTTTATCATAAACAATTTATAAAATGTTGGATACTGTCTCTGCACTTGAGACAATGTCGTCGTTTTTTTACATTTTTTAAAATTAATATTCTCAATTTTTATTAATATTCTAATTTCGTTGCTTCATCGCTGTTGCATATTCTACTATTTAATATATTAATATGTGAATAAATTCATATTTTAGCTATTTTAGATTTATGTATTCAAAGTTTACGTAACAAAATAGTGGAAGTTTAGGGATTTCTTAGAGAGAATGCTTTTGACTCTCTATGTGTTAATCAACATGACTAACATTGAGTTTTCGGTTTTAGGCTTTGACAAATATGTAACAGCCTCTATATTCTGTAGAGCTCAAAAGAGTCATGGCGGAGTAGTAATCTCCATGAAGAATAATATTTATTTTTATGAATTAAATAACTAGTTTACAAGTTAATTCCGGTCCACAGGTCTCCGAATGGAGAGTTTGATAGATTTTTAGAAGTACTGTCTTGTGTCCTGGATAAACTAAACAGGTCCCAAAGAATTGCCATTATTTTAATGTTCATTTTTGACCGGATATTTTAAGACACTTCAGCTGTAATTTTCTGGAGGGATTGGTTAGTTCAGTCTACTTTGCAACCGGGGGTAAAGCAAAGAAAAAAGTCAATGATGAATATATATCGGATTCTATTAATCCTCAATCTGCGATGTGCAACATGTTTCACATCTAGTTCATTACATTCTTGATTATAATTTTTTTACAGATGTACAACTGTAGTTACCATTATGGTATTTTATTATTACTTTCATAAAATAAATCCATATAAATATGATACCCGCCGTGAGGCCTGCAGACGTCTATCGCGTAAATGGTCAAAGTTTTAAAGGTTTAAAGAACTAGTGATGCAGCCAATCCTAATTGAAACGATACAACAATAACGCACGTAATAATTACCTGTTTTCAAGTAGACCTGAATGACTAGAATGGCAGGTGATAATTTTATCCGCGACGTCTATGAAGCGTTATAAATTTTCTTGGCGTATATTTTTGTCTTTACTCAATGCCTCATTTACGACCATACTATCGATATTACGACGTTGTTTTGGTGAGTTTTTCAACGTTCGCCGACGCGCCTCGTAATCACGTAATTAACATTCTTGCTCTATGAATCCACGACAAAAGAGTCAACGCGCAAACCCGTTTCGGATTTTTGTTAAGATGATAAAACACAACTTTATCGCCGCCAATAAACGGGTCCTAATTACACGCATTTATATCCGATCGACTCAAAGTAAATAACGCAATAAAATCTTAATAAACTCCCAGAAAGGCTCCATAAATTACCCTCTTAAGCGATCGTAAACGCAGCGTTTAAAAATCAATGACTATTCGATGTGAAGTTTATTTCGGTTCGGTCGGTCTACGCAAGGTGACAATAAAATCGACGCTTTCAATAGAGCTCTTAGTGTAATGTTGCGACGTAAAGCTGTAGTGAAATATATTATTAGTGACGCCATACGAGAGCGTAGTGGGTCTATAACGAGCGCAAACATGGTCATAATGAACATGTTATGGCGACCACAATGTAACCTAACTGGAATATGTAAATCATTGTCTACGTTCAACATGGAGACCTATTATATACGCCAATGTCACTTCTACTTGTTTTTAAATTGAGTCCACCGCTTAGGCTATAACTTGACAAGTGCGGCACCAGCAAGGAGATGTAATAAGGCTCAAAGACTGCTTACCGTAAGCGGTCCGGTAATGAGGATACGCTCTCAATTATTTCTTCCGCATTGGCGTTCTATGTCTTCGCAGTTGATTTGTGAACAACGATGGACAAATGAAGAAACAGAAACGTTTAGTTTTAATCGAACGGAACGCATAGTTACTGTTATAATTGTCAGGGTGATTGTATTCGTTAAGACAATACATGGGCGTAGAAGCTCGTAAGTAACGCGGTAAACGCGTGACTTTCTACACTCCAAAGTGGCACATTCGTGCATTATCGATTTTATGCGAGGTTAATTTGCAATTTGTTGTGCTGTAAATGTAAACGACGATAGCACAATAGATGCGTATCCTTTCTAACTTATATTCTTGATTGTACATTATATTTTACTCGAACTATAAAGTAACGTGAACATGTTGCATCGGCGTTTCCCAAACTGTTCATATACCCTATGTGTGAAGCTTTTCTATTTCTTAGTCACTCCAACTATTGAAGTCGCGTTGCATGACGATTGTTGCGGTCGTACCCCTGTAATAATAATGTTTTGTCACTCTACAAATCTATAGGGCGTTTATAATTTTCCACGTAGTCGTATGGATGTAGTCAGTCCTTTCAAATACCCCCTAGGATTTATATATCTAGTTATCTCTGAACGAAGATAAAGCGTAATTTATCGAGAAAGATGTGTTATTCGGATCTGAAAACGGCCAAGGAATTGCCAACCCCGAAGATTTTGCAAGAGCTAGAGTCGTTCCTTGGGAAGGTGAATTTTTTTAATAACTTTATTCAGAATTTTACTCAATTATCAGCACTAATTAAATTCTCTTCGAAGAAAAGACATACCTTTTCAATGGACAAAACGACAAGAAGTTTTTCATAAACTAAAAAATCAAATAATAGAGGCAGCATTTTAATGCAAATTATACTTGAGCTGTGATGTCACACAGGTTTCTTGATGGATTCGAGCATTCAATTGAATTTGACTCAAAGACAATGAGCGAGCATGAATTACGATATAGTTACATAGAAAAGGATGCCTTGGGAATAATTTTTGTAGAGGAAAAGTTTCACCAATGTTTGTATAGGCTACAGTTTGAACTAATTATGGACCATAAACCGCTAGGGATCGTTTTTCATCCTGATAAAAAGTTACCTGTGAGGTCTGCTGATAGACGACGTTTAGCGATACACTTATAAAATTGTTTATTGTTTGTTGTTGATACTTTGTCACGACTTCCTATTGGTCCAGACGCTTTATTCGACAAGTCAAAAGACTGCTTATTTGTAGCTTACAAACATGATGAACCATTGTATAATTTCCCTATGTTGTTCAAATTCGTGAGTCTGCTAGAGCCCACGATAAATTACGAAAAATCCCTTTTTACATATTTCAAATTTCTAATCTAAAAATTTTAGGTTTTAAATTTTTTAATTTAAAAATTTGGAAATGGTTGGCTTGAACGACTACCTAATGAACATTTGAAACCGTACTTTGATTGAAGATTTGAATTGTCTATTTTGGAGGACGTAATCGTTTGGCGAACTGACTGCACCCGAGTGGTCATTCCTAAAGATGTGCAAAAGCCAGTATAAGAATTACTGCACGTAGGACTCTCGGGAATCGTGCGATTGAAATAAATAGCGCGGCAAAATTATTGGTGGCCGATGATTGAAAATTGAAATTGATAGCTAAGTAGGCCATTGCGAGTCCAAAACAATAATTTTAAGAATGTAAACGCCTGAACAATCATGGGAAAGAATCCACATCGACTTTGCCGGACCTTTTTCGGGTTCGATCTGGCTAATTTGTGTTAATATATTTTCAAAATTTCTTTATATTGTCGAAATTTCGAATATTACGACAGAGTCAACAGTCGAGAACTGGCGAAAAATATTTTGGATCGAAGGTTTACCGAAGTCAATTGTCTCGGATAATGGCGGAAAATTTGCAGCTGCAAATTTCGAACAAGTTGGTAAGTTATACGGTATTAAACATTCGCTTTCCCGCCCCGTTCCATCAGTCAAATGGTGAAGCTGAACGTTTTTTACGAATGTTTAAAAAATCGATGCAAAAATCGTCCTGGAGTGGAGACAGCAAGATTGCTTGAGAAAAGTGTCATTTCGAATGATGCCAAACGAAGAACGAAAATCTCCCGTGGAATTACTGCATGCACGAAAACTAAGTACTTTATTTAAGCCAGTCGAAGGGAATCATGAATTGAGACGATTCGATTTATTCGAAGTTTAAAATTGGCGAAAACCTTTTGATTAAGAACTTTGGCCACGAGTGGAATTGGTTGAAACTTATTTTTTTTTCATGCGATGTCGGAATCTAATCGGAAAATCCGATTTTACTGGCTCAAGAATTAATCGGAATGAAGAAGCTATCATAAATGAAAGAGAGAAATAATTACTTAATCATATAAATATGCGCCAGTAAAATCTATGAATTGAATTTACTCCAAAGCCTAATTTTCTCGTTATATCATTTTTTTTTATTTTATAAAAGTATGACAACTATGTATGTTACTATGAAAACTTAACCCCCCTTACCATACTTGGTTTTTAACAAAGCTAGATTCCTACTTCAGTAACTAAGTTTCCATCTTCAGACGAATATAAATTGAAAGTTTAAAATTAGTATTTCTACCTAATGCATAACCGTTGAAGATATTTTGTTCATTAGATCACCAGTGGGATAACACTGAAAGGGTGTTATAACTTTTCATATTTGTGAGGAAATGTCTCACAATTTAAAACCATGTTACCCGTTTATTTAGTTTATATTATTTATTTACTTACATAGAGTCCTTTGTCACTTTGAACTGTATCCGGAATGGTGTGTTTCGAAGAAATTCTTCAATTTAACTGAAAAGAAATGTTAATTGTTTGAAAAATGTGTGGTGCGAATATTTATGAAAATAATACATATACATTTTTATAAAACTATTTTCCTAATTTCGTTTTAGACTTTAAAATTTTATAAATTTCGTTCTTTCTTATGCTTTGTTGGAACGTGTTACAATAGACCGTGCCTTTTAAAACTTTTGAAATTATAGAGGATGCTTTTTGTGAGATGCTGGTTAATTCTATGAATGTATAGATTAATTACCAATAAAAATAGTAAATAATTAATACAATTTACTATCATATACTTGCACATTACGAATTGTATCCATTATATTATTATATAATGGAATATAAAACAAAATTTTGATCTAAACTTTCAATAAAGCATAACAACACATAATTGTATTAATTCAAAATTAATATTTAATATTAATCTTTGACAGTACTTATTTATCATTCACTATAATATTGTCCCTAAAAGTGTTATTCCGACTCAAATGTAGAGTTTTATACTAATTCAAAATATCTAATCCTATGTTATCTATTCTGTGAACATTCTAGAGATCCAGAACAATGTCACGCTTTTTTAGTTCTATAAGAACTTTCGAATATACAAATCGTGCAGTTTCTAAATGTTACTTACTATGTAGGTTAGCCCGGAAAAGGTAACACTTTGTATATGGCAGAAGCTTTCAGTTACAGGCAACATTTGCGTAAATAGATGCTACTCCAAACGAACATACTGTAATGCATCATTTTGTGTAGATTGCCTATGGTTCTAAAGAAATCAATCATGACATAATCCATGGCATTATTAAATCTGCATAACATAAGTTAGTCATATCGACCGAACATAATAAATAAATTTCCACTCCACTTCACGCCGTTTAAATTAAAGTATTGTACATGATTACAGGAAATTCATTCTCATTTTGACCTCGATCGATAGAGTGTTTCTGATGCAATAATGCGATTTTTAGGTAGTAGGTTAGTCGGTGAAATAGAAAAAAATAAAAGAATCTTCCATCCCAATGTTGAGAATCCAATGAATGCTATTCACATCCAGTAGATATTGGTGGTGTCATTCCAACCAGTTTGACTGAAGCATTGATGTAATATTTATCTGTTGTTTGTATAACATTTACACCTACAAACGCGATCATTGGTCAGGCCTTGAAGCGGAGGAGTGGTGGAGAAAAACTTAAAGTGGTATCAAGAACTCTTCGATGCGAGGCTTTCCTGGCACATGGACCCCATGGTTTTCTCCAGTGTGCTCACATAAATTAATTTCCTATAATTTATTTATTTCTTCACGGCATTGTTTTCAGTGGCTACCTTTCCTTAGAATACGTTTCTGGTATATCTTCATAAATGATTTGAATAATTCGCCCTTATTACATATTAATAGTTAAATAATATGCCCCCACCTATGTACTCTTACCCCCTTCTCTGTTGAGACATATTTGTATATATTTGTGTTCTTTTTGTAATTATGTAATTATATTCATCTACCTGATGAAGCCACGGTGTTGTGAAACAATTGTTGTAGAGTTATAATAAAATTTATTCATATGTTTCAGTATGCATGTGTATGAATGTGGTCTATTCATGTATATGCATACACATGCTTTGTCGTAATTTATGTCTTGAGTGGAACATGAGCCTAACAATGTGTCGCCCAGCGGCTCTCAAACCTAGGGGAGACCTTGGTCAGAGCGAGACATTTGTATATTTTTCTGGACTAATAATAATTAGAGCGTAAAGCAACTCCTGCTGATTTGTTCATTTATGCTCCCTTGCACCTACTATTCTGACACAATATAACTTTTGAAGGATCTGTATTGTCATACTAACGAATTTGTGTCAAAAACATATTATTTTACTAAGGTCAAGGTCTCCGAATGCTTCGGGGCTACTGAAAATCTTTATTCGTTTGAAAATAGCGTGACAGCAGTTTAGATATGAGAAGAAACATTTAAGATCTCGTGCCAAGACATGAACGCATTTGCACATATTTTACCACGAGCACTTAAAATCTTCTGATAGTCAACAACTGATTAGTGCTTATCGGATAAAAGTAGCGTTGAAGATTTAGTTCTCCATTCGTTCTGTGGTCGCTAGTCATTCTGGATAGATTTTAATCAACATTATCAATAAACCAATCAGGATTGATTAAAGAGAATATTATTTACAGGATAAGTCACATAGTAGGACTACAAAACTTCAACAAATATATACAAAAAAAATACAAAACGGAAAAAAAGCTAAACGAATTCAAATTAGACAGATATAACATTCAAATCTTTGACGCATGCAAAAAGACACATGAAGAGCAGATGTGATTAATAAATCAATTTCAATAAAAGGTAGAAACACAAAGTTTTATGCTACACGAGATATTGTCACAAATTTACATGATTTGTGGAGGTTATTTTATCAAGTCTCGATAAATTGACTGTTGTAGTATGGACAGTTAGGTAAATAGGAGTATCTATAACGTAAAGACATTTCAAATCCTTCGACCCTTCAGCAATTTGATTATGCTCGACGTCATATTTTAATTGTTGTTTGCAACGTAAATTTAATGGAGATTTAGTTCATTAAAATTTCATCGTTAAACGAGTGTGAGTAGCAATTGACAGTGCAAGTTTGGGCTTAGGTCCGGCCCGCTTGCATACCCTTTACAGGAAAACAGAAATTCGACATGTCGCGTTTTTAGTACATCGTGACACGTTCATAACGAGTACTTTTTCGTGCTCCTTCGTCCGTATGGTACTGCGTCCCCGCATACCAAACGCGAAACGTGTTACCATTCAAAAGGCAAAGAATCCGCGTCGCTTCCATTTCGACCCGACCCCGTCGCGGTCCCCTCTGCCTCCTAATACCATATAAACTTGCGATTCTCCTCGAACCGTGTTACTCAAAACTAATAACCATTAAATTCGCTCACGCCGTGAATAATAATTTAATTGTGCGTTCTGCTCTTTGCCGACAGCGCGTATGTTTCACAACTAATTTCCCATTATTGCTATTCGAATTCATTAACGCGATTTATCGAGCGTTGTAACGTCAATTGGCCACATCATTTTTCATGCGATATTGTACGTTTATTGCGATTGCGCGCAATTAAAGTCTAGCGTGGATTACAATCTGGAAAATTGCTCTTTTAATGGACGTTTATAATATTTTTATTAGGACAATCTGTAGCTAATTGAAATTGTGATATGCACGTGCAATATGGCGCTACATTGACATGGAATGGCTGCATTAATTCATTTTTCATAATGTTTTCATTTTGTCTGAGAATTCATTTCGTTTTCACATTAATATTCGATGTACTAAGTTGTTTAGTTTGACATGAATTGCATTAGCATGATGTTGCACTTATAAAAATTTACATAAAAATTTTTATAAATTTTTGAAAATTTTGAGCAAAAACTCGCCAATTTGACGGTTTGTTTGACTTTTAATTCAAGTGATAACTTGTCTTATATTTTACTGGTTGTTTTGGAACAATGTTTAAATGTTTATGAAACTCGTCGGTCGTTCTGCATGATATTTATTGACTAAAGAAATAGTATACACTATATTATTGCACTGTTCCTGTATGTACTGCATATACTGAACACATGGTATGAGATATATGGTAACATTTACGTATACCATAGATATATCTTAAACAAGAATTCTGTATTTTTGAATTTGTGAAACACTGATGAAATTCAGAGAAGCGTGAAAAACCGAAGGACAATTAAATTGTGACAAACCTGAACATATTATCTAAACACAGAAGTCTTGTTTGAAGTTAGTACAATTCTTTGACGGTCCGAAAATAATCACATTTCATTTATTGGGACTAATATCAATGAATGTACCATAGCTAACTTACATAATTTATTCAAATCATGATTTGTATTATCCATGGCAACACGCCACTCTGAAGGTCTAAAGGAATAGTAGAGCTTCGTATCGTCCACGTATATATGTTTATAGCAAAAATCAATATACTTTAAAAGCTGTGGCGTGTAAACAAAGAAAAGTAAGGGTGCAAGTATGGGTATTAGAGGAACTCCATTGCTAAGCAACAAAGACGAAAATATTTTAGTGTCCAAGTGCACAGACTATTAACGATTAGTTAAATAATGGAACAACTGAACAAAGTTATTTCCAATGCCCATATACTCCAAAATTTTCAATAATATTGAGCGATTTACTGTAACGAAAGCTCTACTGAAATCAATCAGCATTAGTACAGTAACCAATACCTTATCAGTAGCTTAAATTATGTCATTGGTAATCTCCAAAAGTGTAGTGGTGTAGGTATAACTCTCCCTGCAACTCGACTGTGTCGATGATGGTTATTACTATCAACAAAACTTCAGATCTGATCAACAGTAACCCGCTCCAAAATTTTCATGGTTGGCAGAATGTTGGCGTAGATCTTTAAAAACGCAAGGTTTATTTCTTTTCGGTTGGGGTGAATAATAGAATTTTTATCATAGTTATAACGTGCGTTCAAGAAAAATCCTAATTTAGGAGGGCTCTGAAATTCAATTGGTGTTTAAAGCTACTTTAGCCACAACTAAAAAAACTACAATAATGACAGTATTGACAGATGATATTCTAACCTCAAAAATCACATTATATATTCTTCATGGAAATCTGTAAAGCTGTCAGGAATGGAATAATACCAACCACCATCAACTTTCTGTCCTATTCGAAAATAGCATTCCAATAATGTTGCTTCGTGCTATGTTGTGATAACCATTTTTAATTAGTAAAGCGGTTTTCACTTTTGACGTCTTGTTAAAATTAAATTGACATTTTGGTTGTGGTTGAAGTATCTTTAAATACCAATTGATTTTCAGAGCCCTCCTAAATTAAAATTTTTCTTGAACGCACGTTATTTACACCACAAGACCCTACTGAATTAGATACAATTAGATACAAAATCCTAGTGATCGTATTTCCACATTTGTCATTTCAATTCAAAAGGTGTGACGACCACTTAGTGAAAGTACACGCACTAAAATGCTCTGGGGTGTGTCAATCAAACCCCATGTAATCTATGTACCGACGTATTGTGATTTTGACATAAGAGGTTAGTCGTTATTTTGGACTTATTTGGATCCGGAAAATCAATTTTTGACATTTTTATAGCTAAAATAACATGTGACATACGTATGAAGAAGAACAGTAAAAGCTTAAAGATCTATGGGCGGCTGTTGTTAGTGATGACGATGTAATCGAATCATCGAGCGAAGACGACATTGATGATATTTTTGAAAGCGAACACGAGACGTAGCAAGATATCACATTAGAAGATTAAGTGCAGGCAAACAAAAGAGACAAAGACTCGGACATTGAAGGATCAGGAAGTGAACTTCAGAAGCAAACGGAAGATAAAAACAATGACGGGACTCTACGTAGCAAAAAATAATATATATCTGAAAAGATGAAACGAAAAATGAATACACGTGTTCGAACAAGAGCAGCTAATATTATTACTTATTTGTCGTACGTCAAGCTATATGCAAAGAACGCTAAAAGTCCTTTCGATTGCTGGCAACTGCTTTTCGATCGCCATATGAATCGACATATTTCGCAATACTAAATCGATAACCGTAAAGACAGAGTAGCAATATTCAAATTTCTGTACTGCTGTACTCGAAAACTCGAAATCTGTATCGAACATTGTAAGAATTCGTACACCCCTTCGCCATATGTGACGATAGATAAAAAGTTGGAGTCTTTCCGCGGCAGGTGTTCCTTTAAAAAGTATGGGATAAAAGTGCAAGCCTTAGAAGAGTCCGTTCTTACTACGTTTTAAACTTGGAAATAAGTATATGCACGAAAACAGTCAGAAGGGCCCTACAATCTCAGTAACTCTCCTATGGATATTGCAGAGAGGCTCGCGCAGCCTATTTCTGGTTCTAACAGAAATTTATCCTTTAACAGTGGTATATTAGTTATGAACTGATGATGAAATTACTGAAAGAGCATCAACTTACAACCGCAGGCATGCTGAGAAAGAACAAACGATGCATGCCAACACAATTTTTTACAGTCATAAACAGAGAACCAAAGACAACTCCTGCTGATGTCTAGTTTGTGTGCAGCGTCGCCAGAAGATTGTTCATCAAAATGTTTGGCTTTGAACTTATGCCAGACCATTTAACTAAAAGGAAAAATAATCCAAGCATATCAAGAAGTACTCGCCAGAAAATATAAAAATTTTGGTCAAGATGATTCGGCACCTGCTAAGGTTATAAAAGTTACAAGGAATATTACAAGGTGTTACAAGGAATTACAGTTCCATGTGTCCAAGTCAAAATTTTGTTACTTCAGACAGCGAATAAATTACCCCCCTATGCAGTGCAAGTTGTACTGCAAACACAAAAGGAATAATCAAATTTATCTTATTTTGACAGAATTTTACAATGATTAATTAATTGGCCTAGTAGCTCCTGGTTGTTACATCCTACTACTATTAACTTATTTTTAGTGTTATGTACGACTGGTGTCTAATATCATTTTGCAATGACTAGAATATCACTAATAATGGCACTCATAGGTCTGAGTTGTTGCCATGAGAAAAATTTGCTGCTGGGTATTAAAACATTGACTTGTACATAACGTTGTTCTTATAAATGTAAGAGTAGTAACATATGCAGGGACAAGAATTTAAATTATCCGTTTTTGTATCGAAGGATTTTTCTTATATTAGGAAACGACGAAGAGAAGAAGAAAAACAATAATTTGAGGTTTAGATTGGGTAATGAGGTGAAACAGAGCAGATTAGATGTGAGAGGACTATGTACTGTGCATAGACATATGTAACCATAAAATGCCATTATATTGTGGCAGCAAGTGTTAACATCACAATCACTTGAATTTTGGGTGGACATGGAGAACATAATATCGTGCATCAATTAGAAGGGATGCTTTCCAAGGAGCAGTTACTAGGCTGCTTTTTGTGCATTACTATATTTCAATTTTTTAAAATTTGTTTCATTTTAGTACAAAGCACAATAATATATTTTTGCTATGTAACACTTTACCAACATTACTGATTTTTCACTCTACAGGAGCATATATTATTCAAAGTGACTTGATGACGTACATTAAATTCGTGAGAAATTAGAATTAAATAAATAAATAGATTAAAGCAGACACTTGCCAAGTTACATCACTTAATTAAAATAATGTATAAAATAATGTTTTTTAAACGAGTTTTAATGAAAGAACAATTTCTGATGACAATTTTTTTTCCATCCACATTAACATGATCATTTGTGATTGATTTATTAAGCCATATTTCAGTAACTATTAATATATCAGTACTATTTACCTGTTACAAAGAAATACATGTCACGAATTTTCGATATATAAGCACGCGGTGAGATACAAAGGGGGGAACGATTGGAGAAGATCTCTGTTGAATTAGCGAATTTGTGGTATTGCCAAAGAAAGTAGAAATCAAGGGCAGAAGTGGAGGCGATGTGTTAAAGAAAATGTGTATTATTAGAGTAGGAAAATACCGAGTATAACTTTCTACAACAAAAATAAACGAAAATAATTTTATTGACATATTGAATTTTCTACCTGTCTTACTTTACTATAATTTGCAAATAAGTTTTATTACACGATACGATACCCGCGAACCCGAATTAATTATTTTCTTGACGAATTTATTTATAGAATAATCCGGCATGGGCAGTATTCGTTTGTTTGTTTGCACGTATGCACTTTTGATAATTAATGGTCTGCGGCCAAAGATAATCGCAAACACCGAATCGCGTCGCATTAAATGCAAAATTATGTCGGCGACCCGTGACCCCGCGAGGACGTAGGAACGCACGAAATGAGGATAGAGCGCGCTCGCGGGGAAGGTCCGAATGTAACGGCGTGCATTGTCCTGCGGTGGCCGCTCGCTTGCCTCTTCTCACCGGCCGGGTCAGTCGGTTGACTTGTGAGAAATAAATAGAAGGGCGGACACCACCGACTTTACAGTATATTGTAAGCGCGGCCGAAACGGTGCCATTACACATACAATGGCCAGTTAGCCGCCGGGTCTCCTATACAAATAGGATTTTTGTATTTTTTTCCGCGTGCGGTCGGCTTAATGTATGTACGCGGCGAACAAACTTTGCGGTAAAAAAAGTTCATGCTCCGTGCACGCTATTGTATGCCTAATATAACTTTATTACCCATTTTGTAAGTTATGCCGACAACAAATAGATTGGTAACATCGCATAAAATGTGTATCGGTCTTTCGTCATGGTGGAGTTTTTCTTTCTTCTAAAATAAGCTTGCAAAGTTGCAATGTCATAACAACACTGACTGGCGAGGATTTATGTTTCGTTGAAGATGATCACGTATGGTTTCTATGTAATGATTTAAGTCTACTCGTATTATACATTGTATGAATATACTATGTATTTTATTGAAGCTTTCTGCGTATGCATTTCTACAACAGACTTCACATTTTAACTCAATCTTCTCCAACTAAGGTCGCCGTTCAAAATAGTCAACTGATACATAAAAGCAATTTATTTAATTATTATCATTAAAAAATAATTTATCGTTGGCCGTTGGCCCCAATGCACACGGCCGGTCCCATAATGAGAGATTTCTATAAACTGAATCAAACTTACCCTTACCACACAGTATGTTATTAACACTAAGTATACTGCTGTAGATGACAACTTAGTTGTCAAAATGTACATCGAGTGTTAATAAAATACTGTGTGGTAAGGGTAAGTTTTTTTCAATGTATTTGCCAACCACAGTCTCCAATTTACTATTTTAGAGATTCATATGGCCAATTGGTTGCACTCCTTACTTACATTTCTAATTACAACCCAAGATCTACTGTCCACCTGGTGGGATTCCGATCAATGTCATTATGACTCCAACCTTGGTCGCTTGGGAAGCCAATATCAGGAGTACAACACAGATATGACATAATGTATGGTATGTAGAATAGCACCACCCAGACCGTCCTGTTTTTATCCCCATGGAACATGCTGTCTAAACTGATAACCTGTCCACCCAGCCTGTATAAATAACAGTTGCATACTTTTCATGTTGTAGTAGTTGCTATATTTCCATTCGACGTCTAGCATAGGCAATTAATATTACCTGTTAGTGTGTTCAACCATTTTCAACACTTTAAACCAAGATGAAAGGCCTTCATAGCCATATATTAGCTCATTCGTTTTGGTACTGCTTAACACGTGGTTTCTTCCAATGCTGCGTTTATGATTTTGATCAGTTACCATATTACTCATCAACTTCATTCCTCTACTCTAATGCTGCTCATTTTTTTTAACGGTGAGCTTTTTACATCGTCTTGTATAAAATTTTTTGCCTTTATCATACCTTCTGTGATTGGCATTTTATGCAGAATTTACTTGCGATATTAAACTACCCCCGGCAATCCACCTTAATGGCAATTGCATTATTTCATGTGTAATTAAATTCTTTTGAAAATGTGAAAAAAAATTCTTACTAACGTTCCTGCTATACATAAATGTTTATGGCCGCTTTTAAATATATAAGAATATTGCATTCGTTTGCAAGTTGTTAGTATTATTTTGAGTGGTATCGAATGGTGCCATAATCTCTTGTGTGGGTAGTTATGGGGAGTGGGAATCTGCATAATGGTTACTTTACATCTAAACGACCTATGTAGTCCCCTAGAGTGCACAGTTGGTATATAATACGATTATTAAATTTAAGTCAGGTTAAATCCGCTTAAAATATACTGATACAGCTTAATGCGATTGGATTACCTCAGGTTATAAACAAATCGCGCAGATATTTTTTTATCACGAGTTACTTATGTGACTCGAGCCACCCGTATAGGTAAATGCAAATTTCGGCCGTTAAAAAAAAAAACGAAAAATACCGAAGGGAATGCAGAAGCGGATTTCAAAAAACTCATAAATATCTAGGGGACAGAAGAGAAAATATCGCTACGTGTGTATGTGTGTGTGTGTGCTTAACGATAATTTTTAATTCTTTTTTTCCTTTGCGCGACAATGAATCGCAATGACTCGCCCAAACACGCCTTATTTGGTGCCTGTAATAAATTGCCGCTTTTTTTTAACTGCGAAAATAATCAGAATCAGCGGGCAGGAATCTCGCTAATAAAATCTCTGAAATAAAACGATCTCGCTGCCCACACCGTATTTACATAGTGGACTTCTTAACACAAAATAACCACATAATAAAAAGAACGCTTCCAATATACTTTTTATTGTCCTTTTAATTTACGACCGCCGTGCGTATAAAACACAAGAAACCAGTTTAATATTCACATGTTTTAATGCCAGATAAGTTAATAAATATTATCGACAGATTATAACTATTAAGGTATTTTTAAATTGACATGTTACGGTAAGGTGATGGATGAGGCTGCTAGGTTTCAGGCGAAACCGGCACTTGGTGTGGCGTCAAAGGCACCTGCAAAATAACTCTTCGCCTTTCTACTGGTCGAGGCACTTGTACGGGATTGCTTGATATATAAATATAATTTACAATTAAATTATTCCTTTTATTTTTTAGTATAGTATATATATTGTTAATAATTATAATATATACAATGAAGAACAAATAAACGAAATGGGAAACTATAAAAAATCCTGTAGAAAATATAATAAAATTAAAAAATGCAAGCAATGTTTTGACAAAATGTAAAAAGAACTACTAGCAGCGAATCAGATGTGTTGATATCAGGGTAAATACATCAAGCCTCCTCATAGATTACATATCATGTGGACGCTCTCTCAGTTAGTTTTTATACGAGTCCTTTTTCTTGAACATGGAGAAATTTTATTTTGCAAGTCTCACGAGTAACACCTTATTCGTCTTACTGGAGGGTAACAATTAGGGGCCTAATACCTACCGCATATTTTGAAATGCAGTTGTACTGTCGGTAAAACATGCAGAAAGCTGCATATTTTACGTCTTAAGTGGCTTCCGAATGATGATAATTAATTCAAAAACAAAATACCCACATTATTTGCGCTTGTAAGTGGGCCTGTCGTGCGTGACGCAGGATTCCCACAATGTCCTAATTAAACACATTTCCTTTTCAAAATGAGCGATGAAAGTAATAGACGGTTCGAGGTTTGCTATGTACGCAGCCCTAATTGACGTAGGTACGGCTTGCACTTTTTTTGTGATTTTCTAGCCGCACGGTAATTTAAATTTATCGCATAAACATTCATTACAATTAAATTACACATTACTGACATCTCGCACAAAAGAAGCAAATTGCATAATGTGCGTTCGATACATTTTAAAAAGATAGTTTAATGTGTGCATGTGCGTCGGTAATGATACACTTAATGAAGTCGCAAATTACGAGGCGACGCGGACGCTGGAAATGCTTCCTGGGAACAGAGAAGTTTTTGGGGTATTTTCAAATGTTGTTCATAGAAATGTTGTTATTTGTTATTGTTACGATTAAGAGGCTCACAAGATGATATATACGACGACCTAGTTCTTGACGCTTCAAAATACAATCCTAGGGCTTTTGATATCGCAAGAAATAATTTCATTTGATCAGATATGACGTCGATAATACATGAATTCATTTCATCATGAGAATATTCTGTTTCACCTCCTGATTTAGTAGTTGCTATAGGAGATTGTTTCTCCTCGAAAACTTTCAGTAATTGTGTCTATTGATAGGGTTTGGTTAATAGTCGATTTCGTTGCCACATGAACTAGTGCTAGTACTCGTTGATAAACCAAGCTGAGACATTGAATTTTGATACTGCGAGAAATCTCTCAGCAAATACAATACATACTTTATGATAATTATTGTCAATGAGGTTTTGAAAAGCTTCATATTTTCTCTTATCTTTAAATTTAATTTTCCTGGAGTTTCCTTGGACTTTTTCCTACCCATTCATGGAAAAATAATAAACAATGCTCGCTTTCAGGCATATCCACGAAAATGAAATCCAGTTTCGGTATTTATAATCAATTTTCTTGAAAACTTCTATTAGCATGTGTTTCATAATTTTTGAGACTAAATTCACGTGTTTTTTTGACTGCATAAACAAACAAAAATGTAAACTAATGCACTTGTCACACGTAAGTCTATGCTGTACTGTCAAACACAGTTTGCTGAAATTTGCCATCAAAAATGTCATACAAACTGGATTTGCGTAAAAGTATCTCAAATCAGAGCTTTTGATTTGTCCAAACAAATCCAAAACAATCTGAAATCAAATCAAATTGAGGAAATTTATCAAAAAATATCACGCTCGCGCCAAAAATCATGTTTTGGCCGGATCTTGAAAGCTGGCATTGTGCGAACAAAACAATGGATTGGTTAATGTACGACAATGGCTGGAGACTCGAAACGAGCAACAGTTGATTAATAGCGTCAGACGAAAGTTGAAAGAAATCGACTGCCATAAGTAAGAGTTACGGAGAAATAATACTGATGGTGCGCAGTATCATGTTCTTCAAATATTGTCAATATATGTAGCAAATGTAGTATTAATAGAATATTTAATATAAAAAGTAAATATATATAGATTTTTTGAAAATTTAGGTATTTAACACCTACAGAGCAATCAATATCCAAATAACAGATAAATAAACTGTTTTTATAATGTATCGAAAATACAATAGGTTATTTACCATTACGATCTTTATCTTGATTATTAATTACATGCATACATAATCATGTCCTAATTACCCAACAGGACGTCGAACTTCCTTACTTAATTACATTGTACATCTATCTTAATATCTTTTACAAACTTTTTCCACCTCTTCCTATCTACTTTCTCCTCTTCCTCGTAGAATGTCCTCTACGGTGCTATTCCACTTTCTCTTAGGCCTTCTTCTTTTGTTTTCCCCCATAGGTTACGCCTCCCACATGCCCTTAACTTGCCTCTCCTCTGCCATCCTTACTATATGATTTTTTTTCTTCCATTATTTCTTTTGTAGATTTAATGCTTCTCCTTTTTATCATCACATCTCCTCTTTCTATTCTTCTTGCTCCTACTATTTTTCTATGGTATTTCATTTCAGCTGTATGAATTCTTTTTTCTTGTCTGTCTGTTAAAATCCACTCGTTCTCACTTGTAGTGAACCCGATAAAAACAGTTTTTAAAACTTATGTTAACAGTTTGCTACAGCACGAAAGAAGATTATTATGAAAATGCATCGTGTTAAAAAAACAGTTAAATGTGGTGTTCGGTACCTCAGTTTTCCTTTTGAACAGGAAAATTATCAAACATTTCTTGCTCGTCCAATATCTAGCAGTTGGAAATATGACCCCTTCATTGTATTTAAAAAGATAATAGCGTCAGTTGTTATTGAGTTTTACTTGTTTTATAAATTATTACGTCACCTGAAATTTTAGTTTTCATTATAATTATCACTTATAAGAAACCTTTCACGTCAAGCTTATATTTTCATATAACTCAGCATTTCATATTATTCGGGGATCGCGTTTGGAGCTTTAATTGCAGTTAGATTCTTGTCGCAGCGGTAAGTTCGCAAGTTTCCACTGATAACGATTGTTGGTGACTTTACAGAAAAAGTTAGTTGCTTCATCAATTCGCTTTTTATATTAATTTTTTTAACTCGTTCTAATCCTGACACAAATTTTATAAAAATAGGTTTAGAAATAATGATAATGTTGCTTGCAATTTTCCTATATAGTAAATACTTAGATTTATATCAAGTGGCAAAATATAGTATTTTTTTTATCACAAAAGCTAATTGACTGATTTACACACTTACTATTGATTTCTTGATATAAAAATAGCAACTCTTGCCAACACAATATAATGACATATTATGATGTAACTGAATTCGAAAGTACTTTCCTAATCTAAGCTAATCAGTTGAATGCAGATGCAAGAAGAATATTATAAGTATCGTATGGTAAGTGGGTTTGGTTAAAATACTGATGGAAGAGATTGAATATATAAATACATTAGGAGCTATAAGGCAAATACAAAATGGAAAAGATAGTGGCGAAGATGGAACAACGGCAAATATTATATGGCAGATGAACAGGTATGTGGCTGCCATGCAATGAAGCAATAAAGTAAAAAATTTCAAATAGTGACTACAAAAATTTACAGCATTGTGTTTATCATGTGTGATTAGTTTAAATATATACATTAATCGTAGAGAGAATACAGGGAGATAAAAAATGGAAAGACTAGTAAGAATTAATACTAAATAGCTGCGAACATGGCAGAAAGTTACGTTTAGCTGTGCAATGGGGAAAAACAGTCAGAAAGGAAGTTAAATAATATTTATGGATTTAAAAGCAGGCAGTATTCAACTCGGTTAATAAGAATAGACAATAGAAGACAAAACGTGTCGTGAAGTATGGAGGAGGTGACAACATTTGAACATCTGGGAAAGTATATCTATAAGTAGCTAAAAGAGTCAAGCAAAAAATATACGACCAGCAGAAAAAGGAAGTCTGTAATACAATAGTCGTACCTATGGTACTGCCGTGCAATGAAACATGTGAGCCGGAAAAGAAGCGAGAAAAGAACATTACTATAATGGAAATGCAAACAATGCGAAAAATACTGGGAAGATACTGTGAAATGAATTGATAATAGATAGTCTAGAAATATAAAATAACAAGAAAATTGGAAGAGAAACTGCTCGGACAATTAAGGTATTTAATGCGAATTAGCCCTGTCAGCGTAATAAGAAGGATAATAGAATTAACACGGGAAGGAAAAAGAAAATTAGGGAGATCACGAAGACAATGGGAAGAAAATAGGATACTGAACCGGAAACCGGGTATTCGAAAATATATGCTAAGTCATCCCTATTTATAACTATGACACGGAAGTAGTCCATAGATTTGGGGATTAAAATATTGTCAAATGCTTCTTCAATCATTTCTATGGACGGTCGATGAGCTCGTATTATTCAACCGAACTAATGAGTTTAATTTTCTATTTTGAAAACTCTTAATATGATTTAGGCCTCCAAACCCAATTGCAAAGTCAGATTGAAAGCAGTTTAATGTAACGATTTGCGAAGCACTAATTTGCGCAGGATATTTTTATCTTGGTTGTATACTTTTTCGTGATGATTAATTTTCATTTTCAAAACCAAAATTAAGTGTCCATAACCACGGAGAAGTAAACAACCAAAATATGTTTAAGATGGAACGCAGAACAAAACAAGTTAAACAATTAAAACATTGTTTATAATTATAAGTACGTTTGCAAATAGTACTACTCGATAAATACTCAATAAATTAATACTTAACTAACTTGATAGGGACCTTCTCCCTACGCATGTCAAGCCAAGTACAGCTTGATTTTAATTCAGTATCTGAAATTATGTATCGCAGACTTGCTACGTAACACATGATGACAATTTCATGAAAATATTGGTGTTGGCGAATCGATTAATTCTTATATTTAAAATTTGTCTGGATTTTCAAGATTATTCACTTATCTTACCTGAAAGTTAAGTAAGTAAAGAAAACCGTTGCAGGATTGTGGATTCAGTAGTTCTGCTGCGATTAATATACCGACCCCGGACTGGCTAAATTTGTGGAAAACATTGAATAGACATTCAAGAAGATTAGCCACGCTGTTAATATAAATAAATTAATCAGTAGTAGCAGATAGTATTGCAATTAATGTTTAGCCAAAATACTCCTCCAAAGAATAACTCCGAGTAATAGAGTTTTAACAATTAGTGTGCCAAGCAGAGGTAAAAATCAAACTGATGTTTTCACCGTAAGCGTCAATTGTGTCTTAAACATCAAACGAATATAGTGCACTATTGTGGCATGTGTTGTATTTAATGCAGTAGGAGTTGTTATCAGTCAAGAACTTAGATTTATTAACATTACATTAATATAAATTTTTGTTAGAATTTGTCACTCTGGAAGATATTTCACCGATGTTCAGATACGAAGTTTTCCAGGGGTCATTGGGTGTTTGAATAAAAGGAATGCGCATTTTAATGAACAACACCTAAGTGGCGATAGTTGTCAACGACAGGAAACAACGTATCAAAAATGAGAACAAGTAGAAAAATTCAAATATCTGGGAGCAACTGAAGAAATTATTGAACAACAACTGCAGCAGTAAAACTTATCGATAGTATGAAGATCCCTACTTGGAAATATCGAAAGAAATAAGCAATTAGCTTAGACAACAACGGAAAAACAACGCTAGAAGATAGAAACGACGGAAATCAGATACCTGAGAAAGACAGATAACAAAACAATAGTGGATAATATAAAAATGATATTTTTAGAGATAAACTAAATTCGAAGTCAATACCTGAAATAAATAAATAATAATAAAGGAAATCAGCTGATGTGGAATGTGCACAAGTAAAACATGGCAAGATGAAATAAGGTAAGCGGTAGAAAAACGTGGTGGAAAAAAGTAGATCTAATCCTGATCTGATCCTGATCACGCAGTCGTGTAGCTGTTTAATCGATTGATAATTGAAGCCATGAAGAGTTGTAAAGAGGCAATAAAACGACCATGTATCCTATTTAAAATGTTATCCTAACAAGAAAAATTCCGCAGTTTGAAATAAAATTGAAATTTTAGTTGACTACTGGTTCCGAATAAAATACCCTGGGCCCGGTCCTATGCACTAGGAAGCCGCACAATGCCGGTATACGATTACCGTGTTATATTTATAACTGAAATGACAGTATCCATCACGACGTTCCGGAATAGTAATGGAGTATTGATATGGTAATGAACGTGGCTGATTACGGCGATAGAAGTAAGGGCATTTCTCAGCGCTGGCTCGAGATGTTCTTGCATAAATCATGGCGTGCGTTGGGAGCGGGAATAGGAATGCGACATTGCGCAGCGAACCCACACAGGCAGCCTAATAAATTACCGCGCCATCGCCATAAGAAATTAGAAATTATAAACCGCGGATATTTGCATAAAGTCACAGCGAAATTGGTATGAATTTATGTAACGCGCCTAACAGGTGCTAACGTGTTAATTATTTTGTTCGTTAAAAAAGCTGTTTGGAGGCGCATAAAGTGCGTTAAAGCGAAGATTCGCTTTAATGGCGTGGCAAATTAATTAAGTGGCGGACACGTACGATAAAAGATATGTTTATGTTGGTAAACTTAACAATATTTTGATAGATGATAATTTAATAATTTTATGGTAGCTAAAAATACATTGGTTCCACCTGAAACTATTTTATTAATTGTTGAATTATTGTAATATTTTTCAACTGTATTTCACGTCGGAACACTAAAGACATCAAATAGATATAGTTTTAATTATTCATTATATTCTGTCATGATTGTGAATATGTTATCAACGTAGTATAAATGAAATGCACTACGTAATGATTATGAATATATTAATATGTATTCAACGTTTTTTTTAGAATGGATAAAAATAAATTGTAGCTTAATTTATGACAATAATTATACCCGAAAATGTGCAATCATAAGATTATTGTCAGTGATAACAATTTGAGAAATGTAATTATGAAAACAACAGGCACACATTTAATTAACGTTGCGTGATTAAATTTTAATATAGTCATTGTGGCGTTTTTTTTATAATCGCAGAACCGTGTAAACTTAATTAAGGTAGTGGGCAAACAAAATTTATTCAACCATCCCCGTCCATAAAACCGTATTTGTTAATCCCTCGGCGTATGAATAATGATATTGGTTTTTGCAAAGTTTATAGCTGTAACCATGCGAAAGCCAATTTACCGCGGGAGATTTAGGTACCAGCCGGCCTGCCGGCCGCTCAGAAGTGGCCGAAATATATTGTCTATATAAATTGGTACTGTCTTGTTAGGCGGACGAATTTAACAATTTCAATTTGCCCGCGTCGATCCCAAAAAAATGAAGGACCGCGAAAAAAGACCGCGCAATATATTTTAACGCAAATATTTGACATTTTTATTAGCGAAAAGGTTCGTTATTGGACAGGATAATGGGTAGGTGTGCTCGACGAACACGTTAAACTACTTTCTCATTACGCGCACCGTATAAACAGCGTCTCCTACGGATAACGAGAATTGTTATGTGAACATTAACTGGAGTAATTACCGATCTCGATTGTTGTACATATTCTCCACGCGAACTATTGCTTTTATTTGCCGCTATTTATCGCCAGTGTGCGTTTTAATTCTTCGAGCGGCTCCGAACCTTTTAACAATGGTTGAATTCCGATAATTAACGTTCGTAAACCACCCATTCGTTTCAGTGTAGAAAACCCAAATAATATGACTTGTTAGCGTGTAGCAAATGACGCGTGGGTGTTAATAGAAATGCCTAATATTAACAAAAGTAATAAACCAGTTAAATTTGAAGCGTTACAAGTTGGAAAACTATTAACAGTCTGGTTGCATGTGTATGCGCTATTCGCAAAAGGTTTTGCGAGGCAGCTGTCCATGGTAATGTGAAATAATGGTGGTAATTCTCCATGTCAATCAAATTATCATATTTCGCGGGTGCTCGTGCAAAGGAATATATTGTTATGATAATGTGTGTCAGTTCAAATAAATATTGTTATGAGTATGGGTACCTAAAAGTAAGACATGTTTTACTTGTTAAATATTATGGATGGGAAATGGTAGGAATACTTTTTAAACAGGTTTTTTTATTATTTGTTCACTAAGTTCTTTTTTAAATTATGAATTTTAATAAGCATTTCAAACGTATAGTCTGGTTGATCACGTAGTATATATGGTAAAAATTCCCCAGTTTCTTGGCCATAATCGTCACCTAATAATTTCAATGTAAAAAAATCTCACATAGATTATGAATATTGACTATAGAAAAAATGCCGATGCTCTGGTGTCGAAAGACAACATTTCGTAGTATCCACTTTGAATTAAATTGTTGATAGTTTTTTTTATAAAACTCTGAATAGAAACGGTCAAGGTTTTCTGCATCTGGAGAATTCATTTCCATGGATAAGGGATGCAAAAATCGAAGAAGGTATATGTGTATAAGTGAATAAATAAATAACTAATGATATAATTCTTTGGTACTTTGCATTTATGTTATTTATGTAAACTAAATATCATTTTATCGTTAGGTCTCGGATTATAAATTACACATCATTTATTTCCATTTTCCATATTCCTGTCTTGTGCTAAGGTCATCGCCTCGCACCACCGTTTCTCGTTTTTCTGCTGCTCGTCGTACTTGTTCTTCCTATCTCATTCTAGGTATTATTCTATTCTTTCCCTGTATTCTGGCTCACCACCCGAGTTGTCCCCCTCCAATTACTCTTTTAACCGGTTACTGTAATTGGTGTTATTCTACTTTTATGCCTTTCTGTAACTGTCCAAGATTCACTGACACATGCGAAGGTCTCACTACTTGTTTGTGCATCTGTGTTTTTATTTCTTTTGATATTTCATTTTTCCCGAAGGATGTGCCTTTAAGGATATTATAATTTCTTTCAGCTTTTCCTATTCTCTTTGATACTTCTTTATATACTTTCCCATTTTCGTCTATGATTGTTCCTGGGTAGTGAAACTTTTTACTTGTTCTAGTTGTCTTTCATCTATCCATATTTTGTCTTTCTATCCATTTATCGCAAATATTCTCTCTTTGTGTTGATCATATTAATTTTCATATTTATTTTTCTCGTTGGTAGATATTTAAGTACTGTTGTAATTTTTCTGCTACCAAAATCATGCCATCTGTGAATAGTGGTTTGTGCAGTGTTGCATTTTCCAGTTACCCAGTATCATTTTCTTGCAGCTTTTCTTTACATCATCTATTAGCGTTGAGAACAATAGAGGGCTGAGTACAGTGTTTAAATCCTATTATCATTTCGAATTCTCTTGCCTCTCCATTGTATGTTTTTACTTTACTTGTGTTATCTTTGTACAGCGCTTTTATTATTTCAATATGTACCCAATTCAATATTCCACCCCTCTTTTTTCTAGAGATTTCCACATGTCTTCTCGTCTGACTTTGTCAAATGCTTTTTCTAGATAAATAAAGCAGATGTGTATTTCTCGTCCTTTTTTAAGGACAAGAATTTTTAAGAATTTTTTTCGTAGCTGTCTAAACAACGAATATTAGATCTTGGGTACTGCTTTATTTCCTTAGTCCATTTTGTTCTTCTTCTAATGTTGGTTCTAATATATCCCTTAACCTCTATTCTAATATCCTTGTTATTACTTTGCCAGGGACACTGATCGGTGTAATTCCTCATATGTCTCTTTTTTATATATCGGTAATATTATTCCCCTATTCCAATCTATCCATATTTCTCTTTAAACAAAATGTTACTCAACAATTTACAATCGTCTCCAGGTCCTTTGCTGTTTTCAGTTTCTTGATAGCTTATGTATATTCTTCTCTTGTTATTTGTTGGATATTAGTTTCTCTGCTCTAATCTAATTGTGTTTCTTCATCTTTCCCGTGTTCTTCATTCATTTCATTTCCTTCTGTTAGTTCTTTAAAATATTCTCTCCATCTTCGCATTATTCTTTTTTCATCAGTTAAAATATTTCCATTTTTATCTTTCGTACTTTTTAATTTTGGTGGTTGTTTTTATCATAGTTGTTTCTTGTCTTTTACTTGTTATACCATTTGCTTTTTTTGTATCGTAATCCTCAGTTTTGGCTACTCCACAACTAGGTTTTGTTGCTTCTAGTTTACTTTCTTTGAATTGCTTCCATTTGTAGATCTATATCTTCTTCGTAGATTTGTTTGATTTCGTCGTTCTTTAGCGTCTCGTGTATTTGTTATAAATTATATTTCCACCAGAGAGTGATCATTGTTTATTTCCGCATGTCTTTTCACTCGTACATCTTTTATCGTTTTCCAATTTTCTTTGTTTATTATCAAGTAGTCAGTATTCAATTCAATAGCCACATATCCGTACATTAATGAAAATCGTTGTATTTGGCACCAAGCTAAATGAATAAAGCACTCGTAAAGGAAATGATTACAGCTTTTGCGGACTTGAAAGTTTTAATGTCATTGAAGATACATATGCTCCAGAACCATATTGACGCTTACAATTTGGAAGAGGTGGAAAATTTCACCAAGAAATGATGCATGGGGTATAGAGACGAGGTATAAAGGAACGGAATTATTTTCAATATTTGCAGAATCTTGTTAGAGTGTGATGACGGATGGGTTGGAGCAATTTTACAGTCGCTTTTCAAAAAGATGCATTTAATATTTTTGGTGTCAGACACGTTCAAAGTGATCGTTTAATTTCTCAGATCAGTAGGGAATTATTTAAAAATCGCCCAAATGTTTTTAAATGAGAAATACTTACTTCGTATTGTATAATTACATTATTTGATTGATTCACGAACGTTATTTAATAAATTATTTCTTCATTTCGTATCTAGCTATAAGAAGAGACAGTATGCTACCACAAGTGATAACAACTGACGTTTGTCATTCTTAAGTTACTACTAATGAACAATCAAATGTTATTATCTTAAAATTGTCAAAATAGAAGTTAATCATTTTTTGGAGTGAGAAATTATTGGCTTCAAAATGACTACATTCGGACAGCAACTCGACAAAAGCAATAGTGTATCACGGATTTTAACACTTAACACTTACTTTATTCTAATTGGATGAGGTGGTCGTAAAGTGATCATTTATTTAGATTAATTAATAAAAAGTAGACTGTCAATTTATTTATACACATCAAACTTATCGAATTATGACATTAAATTGCAACTTTAAAGACGACTTTGTGGTTTGTGTGTTGGGTTGGGTTGGGCTGGGCTGAGTTGGGTGTAGCAAGCCCAATATCATGCATAGTGTAGTAATTTCCACATAAAAAAACGGCAAGTTTTATCAGTAAAGTTTTTGATCCGAAAAAACTGATTACATATTTATGATCAGCAGCCTCGAAATGCTAGAAATGCGAAACAACTTGTTAAGCAGTCACAAAATGAAGTTGCAGTGAATAAGGTTCTAACTAAGCCAATAATAGCAACAAGTTGTTTATAACGAAGAACACATGAAAAACGGGTTCATTGTAGCAAGTCTCTGTTCCAAACAAGTTATCAAGAACTTGAATAGTTGGATTTTTATTTTTGTGTGATTTCAGAGATACCTTTCCTTCAAATTATGGTTAGCTTCTGAGATCTGAGATAAGTTTTAAGTGCTGGTGCAACCAATTCGTCAACGCGTGTCGTATTTAGAGTTGTCGTTGTTATTAATTCGTCATTTCTGTAAGACTGGTCGTCAGTACCAGTTCCACTTATTTGAAGCTATTTTGAAGCACACCTTATGGTTGCCATTGCTATTAAGCTAAAGCCAGTCGGTTTAAAGGAGGGTGGCGTTTTAATATCAGAGACCAGACATCGGTACATAGCGAGTGTGTGTAAATATTTATTACATATGCATATATATAGTAACGAGAGGGCATATTAAAGGCAGTAGACTATGACTCGTCAGCATTTTGAGAAATGTGTAGTTTTGGTTCCTTCAGAAAGTAATAGTTTATCAAAAATCTAGTGTGGTCGAAGATGTGATCGATGTTATAAGACTTTTAACGTACTTATCAATGTATCTGTAACTATTTGCCTTGTGGTGGTCTCCTTGCTTCTGGCCCAGCAAACTGAAATTTAATGTTTCCTGCTTTTTTTGCCAGATGATGTTTTTCGTTGATGAATCATCTTAAAAGCTCAATTTATGGCCACAATATATATGAGAATTTATCAACTAGTCTGGAGATTGTTCTAAATAATTGTAAATACTGTACAAATGAAAAAATGCCCTTTTTGCTATTTTAACTAACTTCCAAGAAATCTAATGAAATTTATTATCTACAAAGTCAGAATCAACTTGTTGAAGAAACGAATGTAAACACAGGTTTAATTGAAAAATAAATTAACAAGACAGTTAGATCTTACAGTAGTATAACGACATTACACAGATTTATTAGACATCGCAAGATAAACTTAAGGGTTTTTATGAACATAAATACTATATCGTGCGAACTTATGTGATCCAGAACCACGGCCTGTTAATTAACTTGACTACAACTCGATTAAATGAAGTCGTACGCGAACATACAAATATCCGAGTGGACGTTCGTTTCCTGCTTGTGACACAGTTTCTGCGGACATCTTCCAGCACACGTTTGCTCTGAACGGATTCTTCCAGTATACTTACTTAACGGAACTCGATGTGAAGCACGCTGGCAAAAACCCGCCTAGAGACACTGATTGGCGTGCATGCATCTATGTATTTTAATAATAATAACGTCCACTTTTAAAACACCGCGAGTAAATACGGCATTCTACGAGTGGCGTATGCAAATACTGCCGTGAAAGAAACAAAAGACAAAAGAGCAAATTGCTCATTTTACCAGTGCACGCCGCAAAAATGCTCGAAATCGCTCTAATTGTATATAATTTGCTAACGGAAAATGCTACCACTGAAAATATTTATTTCTTGGTAACTGGAATAAAATTGTTGCAGGAAGGAGTGATGAATATTATCAGTAAAATCAAACAAGGTAATTTTCGCTGGCTTGCTCAATTTAACTGTGCTTCGCATGGAAAACATTTTCTTTAATGGAATAAATAATTATAGCGTGATCGGAGCAGGGGTGCACAACCTTCGCCACAAGGATACATTCCATAGATATTTAGTAAAGCTATACATAAAACTAGTCAGTACATTTTATAAATTTCAATAATTTTTTGAATAGCGAAACAAAAGCATAGTACAGAATAGGCAAATTATGTTTTAAGTAGAAAGTAACAAATGCATTATGATTTATTTCTGTGTTTTAATGTAAAATGTGCCACGTATGCGAAAACGATTACGTTTATCGTTTAAGGATGGTCTCAAATAAAACATTATTTGGAATTCCTTAAATTCCGGTTGCAAAGTGAAGTTAAATATATGTAGGAAAGTATATTAATCACTTAATCGGCTAGAGTGTGAATAACAACCGATTATTTTCCCTCGCACCAAAATTCGACCGACGTCCTGCAGGCATAATTCGTAGGGAAGTAGCGATGCGGAATCTGTCGAAGCAACACAATCGCACAGAAAAATACAAACTGCTATTTTAAATCATTATCGAGACCTATTCTTAGAGATTATTAATTATCGAGTCATAGAAATATATCAAATTATTTGAATCTATAAATTATTTTTCCCATCGAATAATATGTTAGCCATTATATCAATGGTGATAGTTGAAGATTGCACTCAGAAGGTTCAAGTAAGATTCGTATGTTACAAGAATTGATTGGCACTAATCTGTGCCTACAGGCTATAATATTTATTCTGTGTCAATGCGTTTTACTATTATTGTTTGGTTCGTATACTCAAATTAAAGATGCAAAATACAAAATTCCATCGATTTTACTGTATGGCAAAATCGAACAAGCAGGTTTAAAAATACAGAATACGAATCCGTTCATCAACTCGAGAACCTAAATTGAAACATGAATCTTGGCATAAAAAGGTTGTATCCAACGGTACGGTGATAAGTATAAACAAAAGACTAGCAAAATAATGAGAACTCACAATATGAGAATTCACTGCAAGGACACAGCTAATGGGCTCATGGCTGGAGGGTTGCTTTAAGTTGCAAAAATATAACGTGCCATCTGATATTTGTAAAGGAAACACAATTTCAACAGGGTACCAATTTAGTTATTGGGGACCTATCACGAAAGTTCTTTTTTAATTTTATATGTATGTAGCTATGTAATAAGTAATGTTTTGTTGTATTCAGCTGATATCACGACCATCAGTTGAATTTATAATTTGATTCAAATGTTGCACTACATGCCGTTAAAGACTTGGTGTTATTAAACAATTTTATTCGATTCTTTTTTATTTCTCATTCTTTCTTTCCAATTTTGGATCTTCATACTTTTTGGATCTTGCTACACACCAGCCATCTTCCTTGGTCCGCATATGCTAGACATTGATGCTCGTGGTTGTATATTGTCCCTTCCATTTTTAATTTACTGCTTCTAATTATACTTTGCAAAACCAGGTTGAAGAGTGCAGTAGAGAGAGAGAGAGAACGTCACCTTCGTCAAATTCTGTTGATTTGTGGCCATTTCAGAGCACTTTATTTTGTGTTTTATTCAGCGTCATAGCTGTTAGCCATATAAGTTTTTTGTGTATTTCTAGTCTTTTCATTGCATTGTACATTTGTTCTTTATTTACTCTATCATGTTTGTTTGAAATCAATGAATAGCACCTGCGGATCTAATTTGTATTCATAGCAGATTGTTTGGATTTTTTTTTAGAGTAAACATGAGATCATTTACCGATATGTTTCTCTTGAAACCTGCCGAATATTCACCCAGGACATCTTCTGTAACATTGCTTTATTTTTCCTTAATAAGTTTGGCAAGTACATTATAGGTTGTGCCCAGTAATAAAATATCTTATCTTTAGGTTTCACGTAAAGATTTGTCACCTTCATGCAGAAAGAGTCCATTACTCGGGAATTTGTTTGTTCGCCCACAACTCCTCCTGCTTTAGTGTGCTATTAGTTATTCCTGGACTCTTATTATTTTAGCCCTTGGATTATTTTTGTGACTTCATATTTCGGTGGTACTTCTATAACTTCCTCTTCCTCTTTAGCATTGTAAACTTTCTCTTCTTGGTCTTCTTTATTTCATTAAAGTGTTCCTTTCATTTTTCGATTATTTGCGTTGGTTCACTCAGTAACACCCCTTCTAAAATTAGTTCTTTCTGCTATGGCAACCTTTTTCTGTCTCTTTTCTTGGTAAAATTCTCGAATTTCATTATGTTGAAAATTTTTCTCAATGATTATGAGTTTTTTCGCACTGTTCTTCTTATATATGCTGTTCGATTGTTTCCTTATATTCCTATATTTTTCTCTGCTTTAGTGTGCTATTAGTTTTTCCTGGACTCTTATTATTTTAGCCCTTGGATTATTTTTGTGACTTCATATTTCGGTGGTACTTCTATAACTTCCTCTTCCTCTTTAACATTGTAAACTTTCTCTTCTTGGTCTTCTTTATTTCATTAAAGTGTTCCTTTCATTTTTCGATTATTTGCGTTGGTTCACTCAGTAACACCCCTTTTAAAATTAGTTCTTTCTGCTATGGTAACCTTTTTCTGTCTCTTTTCTTGGTAAAATTCTCGAATTTCATTATGTTGAAAATTTTTCTCAATGATTATGAGTTTTTTCGCGCTGTTCTTCTTATATATGCTGTTCGATTGTTTCCTTATATTCCTATATTTTTCTCTGTTTCATTTGTGTTGTTACTCAGTAATTCTTGCCTTATTTGCTTTTTCTCCTCTACACATTCCTCATAGAATCAATTTTGCATGTTTGTCTGTTTCCTTTTTTTCGGGATCGTTGTTTTTAGCACTTTCTTTAATATTTTATTTGTTTGCACATGTCCTTAACTTGTGTGGTTCGGCAGCATTTCTCCAGTTGTTTTGCCATCTTCTCCTGATATTCTGTTTTAACATCCTCATTCTATAAACTTTCCACATAATATATTATTTTTTTTGTACGATGGTTGTCCAGAAAGTAATGCCCAGAATATTTATATAAAAAATAACCCAAAAAAGTTGTTTAATATTAACAAAAAAAATTACAGAGAATAATACAAAAGAATAACAAACCGTAATTAATCAGGGAATTAGATAACGTTTGATCGGTACTTAAAATGTAAATTCTATTGATCGCTTTCAAAGTTTCAAAACAAGTATTGATCGGATATGCTTGCTTATGTTTTCCACTTTGCGATATTAGCGTTTTTAAAATGAATCACAGTTAAACAAAATCGCTGGCAAATACCTGCACTTCTTATGCCCGTGTTGAATAGTAGGCGAATGGGCGAGTTCGTCCGTTCGAATTACGTCGTCGTAGCCGTTACTCGATGCGACGAAATTTCCCAGCACGTTTCGCTTGGATACAGCAAGGACACCGTCCTTAAAGGTGTGCAAAGTACAAGCCCTTACTCACAAGATATGTATCTGAGTCCAAAGTTAGGAGCCTCTAAACCACGAGGCGAATCGAATATTATAAACGTCGACTAAAGATCCGTAAAATTACGTGATATCGTATCGGTCCACTACCAACACGATTAATATATTATTCGATGAGTCCACTTAATCCGCAACTTGCGAAAATTGTTTTCCAAACACACACATGGAATAAACAATTTCTATGAACAACGAAGAGCGACTGATTTGATGTTATTCTATTGGACACCAGAACACACCTGCGAGTTTTCGACCGTCCGGGTCCGTATAAAAAAAAGACTTGACAACAAAAACCAACAAATACGATTTCCAAAAAGGCAATTTTTCACACATAGAACCTTGAATATGAGATACCACCAACTTATACCGAACAAAAACATTACCAAACATCGAAATCGAATTAAATGAATTTAATTAAAATCGTAAAGAAATCCGACCGTTACAATTTGTCCGCCTTGTCGTCCTTAAAATATATTCCCTCTGATATACATTGTTTATTTTTTTGCTTAGTGAGCTTCTTCCTTACTTCTTTCTTACTTACTAGTTTTTGGTAACTTATCTTAACCGTTTCCCTTGCCTTTCTATTCTTAAGCTTGGATCCTTATTATTATTCTTCTTTATTTAAGTCCTCCTCGGAGGTCGTTCACTTTACCAGTACTTTACATATCCTTACTACCTGATTTCGGCCATCATTTCTCATTTTCTTTCGTATTGATCCTCATATGCGTTTTTAATCTCTCAAGTGCATCCACAACGGCAATAATAGCATAAAATTTCGTTCGGTTAGTTTGTCAACATTCACTTAAGCTAAACGAATGAAAATTTGTTAGTTTTAGCCAGATTTTCGTGCAAAAACTATACTGTGCGTCACTAAAAAACAACTAATGAATGATCAGAGAACTGGACCTCCGAACAGCACAACCATAACCATATACCCAAATAGGTTGCGGGAAAATAATCTAAGGTCAAGTTCAAAACCATGATCTATTCAGATTCATAAAAGTTCCCGACAATAACATGATTTTGGTTGTCGCGCTGTGATTGTCTTCTTAGACGTAGGGCACGTGCAGGTGAACGACTGTTTTAGGAGGTAGACAAGATTGGAGGAATATCTTGTCCTATGTGAATTAGCATAGATTTTAATACTGCTATACCTGGTCATATTAATTGTGCTGTATACGCCGAGGAAATTCTTGCAAAACATGTAGTACATACCGCCAGTCTATGTCTTTAAATCCATTAGTAGCAAGATAATGTACGACCAGCAGCTCATATAAAAGGTTCACAGAAACCACTACATTCGCTTCGAGTATTTTATTTTATTTTAATAACAGAACGAACCCAGTGATTTACGAATTATTGTGACTAAATTAAATGTATACTACTACTCGAGTTAAATTAAAAGGGAAATTGACGATGTCTACCGCAGAAAACATTCTATTGTAGTCCTTCATTATTCTGACTGTTAATTCGACGTTCAGAATGTCTTAAACTGGGCATGGCATTTTTTTCTCAAAATGGGCCGACATATCTTCATACTTACTACCTTTCAGACGTTCTATGGCTATGAACAATTTTTGGTATTTTGTAAAATCTCATAACTCATGCATCGCTAAACATTTAGAGTTAGGATTTTGAAAGAATACTAAAAAAATCATTCATCGACAGCATGCCATTGTTTGAAATGCCTTCGTTTATTCTTTTAAACATTACTGCATTTAATGTAGTTTACATTTGGTTTATCTTTTATTTCTCGTTGAATATTTCCTTACTTATGCCCCCAACTATAACATAATTGTATTTGTTATAACTTAACGTTAAATATTACGTTTGGCTAGAATACACTTGTTTGAAATTGTTCTTTAGGAGGTTCCATCCACTGGCAGTGTAACTTTTAATATATTTATTTGTTTATTTTGTAATTTAGTTTTTTCTTTAGTATTTTGGTTCAGTCAGTAAATTTTTTTTGTGGTGTTGTATGCAAGCCTGACTCGTTTCGTTTCTTCATGTATGAGCATTTTAATGAATTTTTCGTTATTTTATGTTAATATAAACAACAATGCATTGACCTTAACATTTAAAAAGAAACACATACAATGTATTAAAGAAAGCAACGTGAATTATAATTATACTCATAGCAATCTCAAATAGCTACCTGAAAGATTGTTGACAATTATTTTTAAATTAAAACTAATTTCTTCAGTAGCAAAAATGTATTGATAGCACTTATAGAATTATTTTTTTTTCGTTTCAGACAAAATGATGACAACAACGGTCAAAGCTATAATGACCCACGTGGCACCACACGGTCCAACGCACACGAAGAAGTGCACGAACAAAGTGAGCGTCATCGGAGCTGGAAGCGTGGGTACCGCGATAGCGTTCGCACTGTTGGCGCAGGTAACTCAATCGAATCGCCCGAAAAATTACAACGCCAAATTCCGGACTTCGTCCAAACTCGATTCCGGTCCGTGAACCGTGCAGTGGATAAAACCAATTACTAATTTCGCTTCGCCTATACCTATTTCATCGCTCGAGCGATCTTTCGCGTCGATTATTATTATTTAACAATTAGGTCTACTGTCGGAGCGCGACCGCACAGAAAATGGACGTTCTTTTGACGGCGAAATTTTTCCCGCAGCGCTTTAATTTTTTTATCCGTGTCGAAGGAAATGTTAATAAAGTCGGCTATTTACGTGTTCGTGCCAGTGAATGGTGATGCCAATTAAATATGCCGCCCATTACAGCTTGTTTACGATTTCCTCTTCGACTGTTTATTATATGCACTGCATTATCCGAGTATCGGCATTTTTCGCCGTCCACTAGTTAATGGCCCTCCTAGTTGGCGAAGATGTGTTTTTTATTACGGAAAACCGCAGGGGGGTTGTTATTTTGTTATTTTACCATAAATAGTGGTCTAGTTGCAATTATCTTTATATTAATAGTCTTATGTAAAAGGGCACATGATTGTATATTTTGTAGTTAATGATTTCGGCCTCAATATAACTTTAGTACGTCTGTGGTTATAATTGATTATCGTGTTCATAAAGTGTGCCATTGGCATCATATTCGTGTGGACATATAGTTTCAGCAAAAGGGGGCTATATCAAATTGTTCAGGAGAATAGGACTTTTGGATGATCTAAGAAATAATTCACGTGGTTTAAAAAATGAATTTTGACAGTTTGCTGAGTTGGTAATAATGGCATGGTAGTTGTCTATCTAGCTGTAACATAATAGTTTCTGCAAAGATATTTGGTCATTGTGTTCTTATGGCTATCTGATGCCATTTTTTGTGATATTTAGTAAAAATTAATCAGTGCTCAGCCGAGCACTGTGCGCTAGTCGTTGAGGCATTTGTAAATTCAGTAAATAGTCACTGTCCAACGTTATATATGAATATATAAAAAAATGTCAGAAATTGAAATGCATATGCGCGCATGTACTCAGTAAAATTAAAATGTATGTTCAAAAAATTTTACAAAAGCAACACTCACATCATGGCAAGAGCAACGACAGTACTACATGAAAATATACAGACTACCCTTTACAATACAGCCAATATGCATGGATTTAGATGCGCCTTTCAGCGGTGCCTAAATCCCTCGTCACATATAGGAGCTATATTGCAATTCCTTATGTTACCATTACCATCGCATGATAATGTACCTAAAATTATGCTGTATTGTTGCGCTTGGCGCACCAAAGGATTTTAAAGAGAACCAATGAGTGTAATCTTTGTCCACCAATTTTGTTCAAAATTCATAAAAAAACAATTTCAAAATTTGGGAGCCGGCCTGCACGTCGTGCCCAAGAATCGTATGGATCTATTCGACAGGTATATTTGGATATTAGTATATTCGCTTTTTGAACATAAGGTACCAGAATCATTGTACATCGGACGAAGGTAACTACCATACAAAGATAACAATACAATCATCTACAATCATCACCAATCATCATCATCTAGCACAATGTCTTGCATATTCACGTCGCCATTAGTTAAGTGCCATTAGCAATTGTCTAAAACTGATACATCTGATTCGCCCTACTACTCAACTCTTATACGATATGTGTTTTCCTCTAATTTTTAGGGAACATAATTAAATAGTAACAATATTAATTTCTGTAAACATTTCGTTGCACCAAACTCAGTGCATTGGGTGGCGAAGCTACGAGATTCTGAGTTTCCACATTTCAAGTGGTGTCCATACTAATCCAATTGCCCCATTATACTTCATGAGAGTGAATATATCCGTGGTAGGGAAAAAGAACGGCATATAATTCAACCGTGTCTGCTAACACGAAGGATGTACTAAGAAGAGCTTATTTTGGTGCCAGATGGTCAATATGTGTTTACGTTGCGGTCTAAGTGAACGCCCAGAAACTGGACATTTTTTCAGCATGATTTGTATATCACTATTAAATATTTAATGATTTGTCATAACGAATATCTTTCGATTGTGTTGATATTTAATGCTGTAAATTTGCTAATGAATTATTCATAGCCCTTTATAGTTCATTACCGATACCTTCACCACATATAATGGATCCGCGTACGATATTTTTGAATATGATAATATAGGAAGGTCATTTATGTGCAGTATGCATCGTAATGGGTCCAGTATGGAACGTCCTTGCATTAGTATGCAGTTTGAACGTATGTTTCATGGGTTGGGGATTTTATTCTATATTGTTTTATTAAATTTGATACAATCCAATGCGTTAAGCAAAACCAAATACTGCTGTTTATTTGCCACCGCCAAACATTAGCGGTATGTGTATTAGTAACAAATACATTGTACACATCTGAGAACGCTTTATATTTTTCACAGAAATTGTATATTTCTATATCAGCTCTTCAAATACTTTGGAGATATTTAGTAGCGCAAAGTGACTTTGTTCTCTATCTTGTGCCAAATCGGTTACACGTCTAAAAGTTTCAGAATAAATATGAATTAATTAATTTAATGTATTTTTGTATATTGGAGTTGGTCATCAAATAGGTATTTATGATTCAAGAGGTACAATGTAGCGCTTTTTATCATCAAACGTGAAGATTGCAATGCAGTCTCTGGATGTGTGATACACAAGCTTTTCGTGTCGATTTGTATACAAATTTGGTAAATAAAAAGTATATGGTAACGGTAACAATACGTAAATGTTCCTGACGAGTACGACACTGTATCATATAATTTATTATAATTATCAAAAACACCAATATTTGCTTGTTATAATAGTTTCTTAACAACAACGTACCACCAAATGACTTGCGTGTTTGTTGCAATTTAGGTTATGGCTCCAACTGTCGCAATTTATACTTTTGGTTTGATTATACTTTGAGGTTATGGCTTATTTCACTATGGGCACAAAACTATGTGCCTTCCCTTCGATGGAATCATTCGAAGAATTCGACAAATTTATATCGACAAAACGATATCAAGACTATCTCTGAATTCTGGGCAGAGATTGTCTGAAAGTGTAATAATCGGCGTGCGAGCAAGCTGCTTAATGATAACTTTTAGGAAATACTTTGGAAACAATGTAATAATAAATAATATAGAAGCTAAGCTAATCCTGGTTGATGGACCTGCGATACATACAAATGATAAACGATATCAAATCGAAATCGAAAACTAAAACCAACAAAATGTTACAATTTACAACTTAAACAAGTTCACTAGATAATGAAAAAGATACCCACATTTACGGTACTGCAAATAACACAAAGCAAATAACCGAAACAAAGATCGATGCCACATCGATAGATAATGGAGCAGAAACTCAGTTCAACGTTGTGTCATATAAAAAGAAAGCAGTACGCCGTACAAAAGAAAACACTACATTGACAGCAGTTGAAAATGGACTTCTGTATCAAATTTAATTGAAACCATTACTGAAAATAACGTTAGGGATTACTTCTCCGGTAATAACATCACATTGGGTTATTACAAACTGACGTTGAAAAAATGTGAAATAGAAGGATTCAAAGTTGCCGTTCTTAGCGAAAATTATGACCTACTATTTAGTGCAGACCTATGGGCCAGACTGTTTAAAAATGCTCGGAGGTCAGTCAACAATTTAGTAAAATTATAATATAACTAAAATCAATTTTATTTTATTGCATCAAAATGTTGAAATTCAAATTCCTGAAACTGTATGAGCTTATTCACACAACATATAACAACAAACTAAATGTTGAAACGCTAACAGAACACATTGGCTATGCGTGGGAGAGGAAAATGTTCGAGTACTGAAGGGGTTTAAAATAGCTTCCCGTTACTGTCTCACAACCCGGAGCCCTGTAAGTTCTTGCATATTTGTAGGGCAGGATGTCGACTGCATTGAACTTAAAGATTTGAAAGACGAAAGTAAACCATAAAATTATACGTAAACGCTTACCAATATAGGTTAGTTGTAAGAATCAAAGTAATCATTTCACTTAGTTTGTTTAATATAAAAAAATACCCAATCACATTAAATTATTATGTCACAACCGAATAAAATAAAAAATGGTGCCTGCCTATGTAACCATGCAAGAGAGCTATTAATTAAGCCGCCCGATATTATAAACAAGTACCTCGCCAGCTACGAATAGCTACGTATACACGTCGGTCTCGAAAAATACATCAAATCAAAGAAAATAATAATAAATAGTGCAAAATAGAAACAAAATCGAAGATTATTAGCGACCTCCAAGTGACGTTTGTAGCTGACTATACATCGTTTAACGAACAGATGCAAAAAAGGCGTGGTCTTGGAGGCTATGGGCGTCAACAGTCAGTTTCACACGCTACATACAAATTAAAAAACACCGGAACGCAATCACGATTGCCACCAAATTTTGTAGTTGCGTGTTTTGGGATTGAGAAATTCCACCAATAGAGAACTTTTATTCAATCTTCGCGCACTTGTGTGGGAATGCATCTAACGGGTAAACGCTCTATACTTACGAAAAACAAACATAACGTAAAATCCAGAATTACGGCGCATGTGTTACTCAAGTGTCGAAGAACTACAAAAGGAGTGGAAATCAAGAGGAAAATGTAAAAGCTCAAAATAAATTAACTTATCGTATGAATCTAACCTAAAAGAAACGTAGCCACGATCAACACCATCATATACGCTTGCCGCCATCGAAACAATAAGAGGCCGTAAAGGTGGATAGCCTGGAGTAGCAAGCGAGAACGAACTATTTCATTGGACCGAAAACGAGGTTAGGTTAGTTAAGGTAAAAGGCAAAAATAATCAGAATTTGGAGGATCCATCTCATAGTAGTTCAGTCGAATACAAAGACTGAGTCATCTCGAGCCGGGAACACAACAATTCGCAGACACACATTAATCCGTAGTAATAATGGATTTCTTTTTACTACACCTAATATGTAAAAAAATATCCACTCACATTAAATTATTATGTCATAATCGAATAAAATAAGAAATGTTACCAATGTAACCATGTAAGAGAGCTCGTAATTGAGGACGCCGATATTATAAACAAGTACCTCGCCCGCTACGAAGGAGGACATTCGTGACTCCCGAAAAACACATAATATCAAAGAAAATTATAATAAATAATGAAAATTATAACACAAAGCGAAGATTATCATTAGTGACCTTTGTAGCTGAAACTACTTACGAAAACCGAAGATAACGTAAAATCCAGAATAACGAGGCGGGTGCTGCTCAACTATTTAATTGGACCGAAAACGAGATCAGGTTAGTTAAGGTAAAAGGCAAAAATAATCAGAATTTGGGAGGATCTATCTCCTAGTAGTTCAGTCGAATACAAAGACTGAGTCACCTCGAGCCGGGAACACAACAATTCTCAGACACGCACTAATCCGTAGGTGTTTACAAAGTCGTGTTAATGGTAAATGTTTATGTTTTATAGAGAGAAAAGTATTTAGAATTATATGCTTGTTAACACACACATACATCTTTGAGTTAAATCGCCGCATTCCTATAACTGGGTAGGGAAATGCTGGCTGGCTACTGATACTGTTTTATTAAAAAATAATTTTAATATTAATATCAATGTTTTGACTTTTAATTACAAAGCTATTGCTCCAACTAATAAACCAATTTTGTAAATTAAATTGAAAGATTCTGACTTGATTCACTTTATTTCGTTTTGCGGAAGCAATGTTATAATCCCGCACTCACTGGCCGAGTTTTCTGCAAATCCTCGTCTTTTCAGTCGACGGCTGTTAGCAACGTTTAACTGAAAAAATCCCAGCCGATATCGATCTGGTACGAAGTAATTTCTACAACTCCATATTAAAACTGCCGCGCTGTGCGTATAATTCAAAAGGTATCTACGATCTCGCATCGTCGAGAAGACGTATGGCGGCTGCGAGCGATAAAGATGCGGAGGCGTCGCGCGTCGGCTAGAATAGATACGGAATAGATTGTCCATGAAACGGGGGCGTCAAATCAAATATTTCTACCTTGAGCGCTGCGTGCGCGTGACAGGTGATAATTTTAATAAGCACGAAGGAAACAATATGGTCGTTATTATTATCTGTCAATGGACGGATGTGAACGACGATAATCATGAAATGGAAAAGGAACGCATGGTAATTAATAGACGCCCGTGTATGGTAATGTCATTATGACAAATGTTCAAACTAATAATAGCGATAATGAAATGTACAGTTCAAATATCTTCCGCGTTATGGAAATGGACGTTTGTATATGTTGACGATGTGGTTATTAATATTGCTTGGTTTGAGAATGTAAAGCCTTATATATTAAATACTGTAGGAGTTAGTGGTCTTTATAATTATATATATATGTATATATATAACCATAAAAAATAAATGGGCAGATTTATGTTTGCTAGTTATTATTTTTATTTAAGCATCGAGATTTGATATCTACTGGACAGTCGTAAGGTACGCGAAGTATAAAAACACCGCACTTAATGAGAATTATGTGTAATGTCGTCCGCATAACATGGACACGTCGCCAACGTTAAGTAACGCAGCACATGTTCATAAATTTATTATTTAACGCTTGTCGACCGCATAAGCGATAAAACTGTAAAAAAAACGTCCATTACCGTTAAAGCAGACATGGCTAAATTTGCACCATAAATCCGATGCACGTTTGGTTACACGACCAGAAACACTGAGTAATCGACGTAGTTTCTTGGTCGCCTTCCATCTTCGTCCAGAATCTATATCACATGCAAATGTGGCTGACTTGTATTTATTGTCTACAAATTATTCCACGGATCTTGTTTGAAATTTTAATGGCGAGGATTTATCTGTAACAACGCACGGGAATATTATAACGTGCGACCGCGAGATATGCGCTTATTAACGACGGGTGTTTCAAAGAAATCCCGCAGCAAACCTTCGAATTATTTATTGTTTCTTAATTGTGGTCATTTATCTTGAACTTTCAAGCATAGTTATTTAATTATCTTATTAAATCCACTTTTTAAAAGGTGTTTCAAGAAAAATACGCCGAAAAATATACCATAATTTATAATATTTTTTACAGTCGAACTGATTGACTATACGTGACTATGTTATTTATGTCTGAAACATTGAAAATATATCCCGATCCCCATAATGCCGTTCTATTTTAAAATACATCACACGTAAGCGCAAACATTACATTGCTATTTTTTTAAAATATTTAGTTGATTTGATTTTTTTCCGCAGAACATAACATCCGAACTCGTACTGATCGACAAGAACGAATCGATGGCTCGTGGAGAGATGCTCGACATACAACACGCCACCATGTATCTAGACAGCCCACTGATATCATCCAGTACAGGTAACGATCGTCAATTTATTTTGAATTAAATCGATCAATATTGTGATTGCAATCCAGAACAGTCGGTGGTCCATCGATCGAGATCAGTCTTTGCCACATTCGATCCACATTGAACGGGCAGTGATTCGAAAAAGAAAAGGGCAGCTGAAAAAACGACAAAACGAAAAATATAACCATCGGGCACTCGCAAAAAATAGATTCGTTTGACGAAGACGAAGGCGAATCAAATTACATTTCGAATTTCAAACGTAACACTTATGGTGATTACTATTTAAATCCTTCGCACTACGCACGTTTAATAAAACCATTATTTTACATAAATAATTTTCGATTGGTAATCAACAATAGCAATGATTTTTACGCGCGCAATAAATAAATTTGTATATAAAGAAGACAAGGTATTATATAGTATTATGTCTGGACAAAGGCTTCGTGCAAAACCTGAATTTTCCTTTTGTTGTGCGTTATTTTTCTTTATATTATTGTCAGTTCGTGTACCATTGTATTGTTCGAACAATACTATATGCAATTATTTTATGTCATATTCGAGCCCAACACGAAATATAAATTTATCGGACGCATAAAAATATTTTATCTGTGCGGAATGCGCTTCGAAAAAAGCGAAACGATTTACTTCCCGAGATGCCGCGTTCAAACGTTAAATATTATTGCGTCGTAATACTATACGATCGATAAATGAAGACCTTGATTTTTAATTGATTTAATTGCGAGACAAATAAAGCCGTGGTCTTTTTAACGGCACTAAAATGGAAGACGTTAAGTTTGAGGTAATTGGTTTGTGAATGCAATTAAAAAGTTATGACTTATTATTAAATACATAATTATTATTAAAAATCTTGCTTAGTAAATTCGCGAACATTTAATAGGAATAATAGCCACAGCAAGAGTTCTCAATGTTTGCGGTAGCGCAAGCATTAACATTATTTATAGAGAATATAACCCTAAATAATATATTATATTTACATAATGGGAACTAAAACAAATGTATTGAATAAATAGGCAATGCATTTTATAAGTAAAGCACAGTAATCGTTAAAATAAGTACAATAGCAAATGAAAAGAAAAGCAAAAATCAAACAAAATGGTTTGTTATTAAAATGTACAACTGTATAAATGTATAACAGAGTGAGGAGTACTTATTATTCCAAATAAAAAAAGGGATATATTAAAATCCATGGCTGAGTGAGAGAAAATATTATAAGAATTATGTTTAATAGTAGCAGTTGCTGAATATATGTTGGTATTAAAACTATTAATTCGTTCAGTGAAACTTAATTTACTTAATTGATATCAGAAACATAAATACACATCGTGTAATTGAGATGATTTTGTGTATCAAAAATCAATATAGATCCGTAAATAAGGGTAGAGGTAAACAATATTATGCACGTGAAAGGAGTATTTAGCAGTGAAAATAATGTAAGGTATTGTCCTTACAGACTATGGCAAGAGATCGCATTTTGATCTATCTTTTACAAAGATGTAGATATTGTCACCTTAAATTAATTAATTAACTCCTAATTTAAATAGTCAACAATTTTATAACAACACTGCTCAAGAAAATATACCCTACTTGCCAAATAAAACTTACGTGAAGCATCTATTTCAAGTTGGTTAACTAGAGCATTCCCCAAATTTTGATGATTTTAGTTTATTATTAATTCAAACACAGTTACATCAAAATGTAATTGTTACTATTCTCAGTTCAATATTGCTTTGAAATATTTAGAAAAAAAAAAACTATAAATTAAAGTGTATGTTAACAAAAATTAAAACGAATTGTGCCATTTGGTTTCGAACTAGTATGGTTGCTCATGTTGGGGTGATGAGCCAGCTGCTGATATTCGGCACTAGCAATAATATTTGTGATTTACTCCTTGGCCCTAGGTGGTAATGTCGTACATATACCACCAATACAAGTGTGATGTTATTCCTGCAATATAAAATAAACACACAACTATTTTAAACGATGTTCGCGAAATGAATCTCCGTTTTCACAATAATGAATGTACACGAATTTACATTAAAGGATCACTGAATAAATTTATAATAATTATTATTATTAATCCAACACGGTCGTCAGATGAGAGAGTTGTAATACAACTCCCAGTGCGAACTCTTCTCGCTGGAATTGTATCGTTGAGCTATAAATTTTACATATAGGCAGCACGCCGCCAATCTACACCCTATCCTGATTCATTTGCCATTATGTAGGTGCATAAATTACAGACATCGCAGTTGTCTAAATATAAACATAGATAATAATAAAGCTGAAAAGCATGAAAAATGCGACGATATCTTTTCAATTGATGTACGCCGAAGGCAAAAATCAAATTAATCTAATATTAATGCTAAAAAACTTTATTTATTAGGTTTAACGGATTAATCTGATGGTCAATATTAAAATTTCGTTAATATTGGTCCACGAAAGTTTCTTAAGTGAAAGAAGGTACCCCAAGTATGACTGAAAGGTTCTAGACATGCAGTATGTCACGTTTTAGTGTTTTAATTCTTCACATGAATCGTTAAGAAACACTTGAAACCCGACTACAAAAATGAAATTGGAAATCATTTTTAATACGTTCTTAATACTGTGACGAAAGATTTTTGATAAACATTTTCTAACATTGATCAAATAATATTTGGCTCAAATATGTTAAATAAAGTAACGACACTACCTTATTTTATACAAATGACAATGGAAAAGTATTTCAGTAGAAAGTAACCAATTCAAAATTTTAAATAAAATAAGTTGTTTTAAACTTGAAAAGCAATAGAAACCTTTCTGGTGCACTAAGTAATAAACTTGACAGGTTAAGATTTTTGTAAATAAGTACGATATTGTATTAGACATCGAACAGGAAAACAAGGCAAATAGGTCAGCAAACGCAGTACACCGTTGTATTAAAATTTTATTGTTTGAAACTAAGAAAAAACCTTTTTTGGCAATTTTTTCCGGCCATTCTTGACAATCCATCTTAGTCGTTGGGCTTTATGACGGATGTCAATTTTGCTTCTTTGTACATAATGTCTAGTTCCTTAATCGTTCTTCTTCGCCAGATGTCTTCTATGTTTATTCCGCCTTATAGCTCTACATCTATATGTCCTTTTTGCCGTATCATGCAAATTGTGCCATTGTAAACAGTTTTTCTTGGTGTTGGTAAATAGTTATTTCTGCTTTTTCTGTCTTTTTTATTTCTTGGTAAAGTGCTCGGATTTCCTTATTCTTAAAATTTTTCATCAATGGTTTGAGTTCTTTTCTCATTGTACAATCTTGCTTGTTCCTATAAAAAAAACAACCTTTATTTGGCATTTCTAGTTATTCATGTTACAATGTGTCTTTTTATTTTTATTCGTCCACCTCGTTCTCTCCACTTCACTCCATCTCTTCCACCTTCTCTTCGTTTCGTCCGCTACCTCCCTCTCCAGCCCTCGACTGCTCACCTTTCCTGTAACATTTCAATTTTGTCTCTCAATTACCCTCCTTTTCCTACCCTCAGCCCTCCTCCTTTTTAATTCCCCTAATATCTGTATCCCTTCCCCATTCTCTCCCAATGCCTTCCTCCAATCTCTGCCCTCCCGCTCCTCCTCCTTGCTCCACCCCATTTCTTCGCACTCCTCCCACCAATGCTTCCATCCATCTCTTCCCTTCCCGCATGCTTCACATTTTCTGTATTCTTCTCCCATCCAATATTTATTTGCCTTCTCTTCGTTCCTGCGCTTCCGCCTGCTTCCACCTCTCTACCACCTCCTTTTCCACCCGTCTCCCCTCTCTTCTCCTCCTTTCCACCTTTACTGTCGACAGCCCCGCCTTCTCATAAAGCCTTATCCTCGCTACTTCCCACCCTGATAACTTTCCTCCCGTCCTCTCTGCTTGTTCCTATATATGCCCTTGTATATACCAATACAATTATACAACGATACAATGAGATGTTTCTCATATTCTTATATTTTTCTCTGTTTCTATTGTGTTGCTATTCAGTAATTATTGTTTTATTTTCTTTTTGTCGTCTGTTGTATCTATCCACTCCTCGTCGAACCCATCTTTCCTGTTTATATGTTACTTTTTCTTCGGGTTCGTCGGTTTCTTTAGTGACTTCTTTTGTTTGTTTCTACATCTCAACTTGTGTGGTTTGGCTGCATTTTGCAAGTTGTCTTGCAATCCCCCCTGATATTCTGTTTTAACATCCTCATTTTGCAGTATTTCCATATTTTTTGGTGTTTCTTTTGCTCCACTTTTTTGCAGTGCTTCTCCTTATCGTTTTCTTCTGTTGTAAATTTAACTACCCGGTCCATTATCATTATATATTTCGTGTTGATCAGTGCATTTCTTCTTTCCCAATCTTTGTGTTGTAACCTGCAATGACTCTTTCGTGTCATGTTTCAGTAATTGGGCATTGATTATAGTGATGTTGTCCTTCTCTCTTCGCAAAAATGTAACACATAACCTTTCTGATTGATTTGATTTGTTGATTTGAAAAACGTCATCTTATCTTCATAATTTTCTGTCTATTCCGCCACTTTTAAAAAGTGTGATATCTTCTATATCTACAATATCTAGCTCTAATTGTTTTGTTTCTTGTAAGCTGTTATTTTTATCTTATAATTTTCAATTTCTGTTATTAATTCTTTAAGATTCCGTGGCGAAAAAGTGCCCCTTACATTCCAGATGCCCATAAAAATATATCCATTCCTAAACATTCTTTAATTGACTATCGTTGATCATATTTATTTAAAAATGATAAAACATTGTTTGATGATTGACGCAAGGCGATTTCAGATTTTCTGATATATGCGAAGTAGCAAGGACTGTTTCTCAGACAAAAGAACAATAAAGTATTGCAACAATTTCGAAAGTTTTGTAAAAGATGTGATCTGATCCACACTTATCACGTCACTGAATACTTCCTAATCGTCAGGTTTTAGAGTTGTTATAGCTAGCTGTACCATCGCACCATAGAACTGTGTTACATCTTCTATATTGTTGATGGTGCAAAACGTGCACATAGAATCTGTGTTTGCAGGAACATAAAAATTTACGTTTCGCAAAACGAAGTATAACACATAATGCAAAAAAATTGCAACGTAGAATGATTCTATCCCACTTACTTAATGTCAGACAAAAATCCCTGTTATGCGAAATTTATCACGTTAACTTTTGTGACGCAGTATATACTTCATGCATTATATATTGACTGTCGTCGATTATACAGATTACATGCCTGCCATTCATTTATGTCGCAAGAATAAGATATCACTTCAGATCTAAGTTGTGGTTGTAAATGAGGTTGATTGGCTATACATGTTTTTTACATTTTCGGTGCTTTAGTTGTTCAAAACGTTACTTGTAATATAGTTTAATCGCTTAAGACAAATGATATGAATTATTAATAGCACTTTATTTAGAAATAAAGTGCTATTTGTTAAATTTAAAATTTCAAAACTTATTGTTTGGAACCATATGTGTAATACCTTTTAGAGATTAGAAAAAAGATAAGAAATATTTGTAGTTTGTACATAATTAAAGCATAACTTGTTTAATTTATTGATAATTTTTTATTTTACTGTTCAAAACATCACTTGATATATCGTTTTATAGTTCATTTTAGATACAATATGGGTTTTAATAATACTCTGTGGAATTAATTTATTTATTAGGAGATTATCGTTTATTTTGCTTTATTATATTAATTTAAGCAAACTATAAAATTCTTCAGTTCTTATCGTTACACAAAAAATGTTACAGGTTCAATTTTGATTTCGTATAAAGAGAATTATTAAGGTAGGTTTATGATCATATAGTTAAGTTGCAATTAGTGACCAAGTTTACATATATGAGGAAACAAATATTTTTTTTTATAAACAATAGCTTGTATCCAAATATTTTTACCTACGAAATATTCATACATTATCAGATTATATCAAGAAAAAGATATTTGGATTTGCTGATGGTATCACAGTTATTCATTCAGTACCACTGGGCAAAATCATACACATTCAATGACAAACAATGCGACAGGTAGAAACGGCCCAATCTAGGTATAGTATGTAAAAGAAAATTGCAGTGACAGCAAGCTTAAACAAAGGGGAAAATTTGTATGAAATTTATTTAAAGTTAGAAAAACAAGAATACGTAGAAAAGAGGTTAATTAGGATAATGTAATTAGTGCTGGAACAGGCAATACATATTCGGTGCGCACAAGTATTATGAAGAGTGCTAGTTTGAAGAATTAGACGAACTTAGTCTTGTGTTAGTCGACTGAAGAGCATACGTCGTAATCGTAATTAACGTTGAGCCAAGCCTACCAATACCATAGATATAACATGAATAGTGAGTCTTATTATGAACACAGTCAGAACGAATAAGCAAGTGGTAGAAAAGCAAACCTTTTATTATATAAATGATTTCCTGTAAAAATATTACCGAACTAAATCACTCTAAACTTCATTTACATCATAGTCAACAAAAATAAATCAAAGCAAAAGAAAATATTACGCATATTGATAGTGCCAAAAAATCTTTAGATTTAAAGGAATTACAACGTTTGGAATAAAACAAACAACTTCGAACTTGAAACACGCAGCGATTTAATTTACTCCGAGTGTTGGAAATAATGGGGTTATGCGACGACAGAGGATAAACTCATTAATCACTAAACGCACGCCATAGATTACCGACAAACACGGGCACAGTCCGCCGAAGTGACACGGCGAAATTGAATTATCACGTTGTCAACGATAAATAAACGCGCCAATAACCATTAATCTCGAAATGAAATTATTAGCTGCGTGTGTACCTACGTGCACATCCTTTTTATCTTAGGCGTGTGTATATGCGAAGTTCGTACAGATAAAAACGGCCGATGTTCTCGACAGACAAACCCGAGCATTAATGCTAATTAATACTGGAAGACTGGCGCAGAAATGATATCCAATTCAAATGAAGGTTATGTTAACGAAGCGAACACGTTCGCCGATACGGGAGCGGAGGAGCAGGTGCCCCTTATCTCTTGAATGGTTGCACACATCATAAGCGCTAAATGTATTAGCGAACGCGGTCGTAAAACTTGCTTTGAATGCACGACTTCTTGTATGCGCCTAGGCGATTTTTGCATTTCTGGAATGCTGGGCTTCGTTTAAGTATGGCATTAGCGTAAATGATGCCTAATATTACATAAATGTTAAAAGTAACATCTAATAAGTGGCAATTCATTTTTTATTGCTGTCTTGTGTGTGTATATATATTGCACGTGTTTCGCTTTCCTTGTTTATTTTGTGTTGTATTTCATTTACTCGTATAATTGGTGCGTTGGTACAATGTATTTGTAGATACCTCTGGTCCGGCATAGTCCATTCATACTTTATGATTAATTATATGCACATCGATGCCCCATTTTGCAATAGCTGATCAGTTTATAATGTTGCATGCCTGTTAGAAGGCACACAGAATTGTGGCTTTTTAATAAGCATAATTGAATGAAACTCACAAATTTGTTTAATTTGTTTAATACCCCAACTTATTTTCAGACTATGAGAGTGCAAGTAACTCCAAGATATGTATAGTCACTGCTGGAGCAACCATAACCGGTGACAACAAGGAACTGGCCGCAAGGCAAAATACGGAAATATTCAAAGGAATTATCCCAGAATTGGTCAGGCATAGTCCAAATTGCATACTATTGGTTTGTTCACACCCTGGTAAGTTTTCATGTAAACAATTTGCTGCCAATTTAGTGGTTGATATTTCTTCATGAAACATATAATTATGGTGTTGACTAATATAATGCATGGAAAGTTTTATATTGTCATAATAATAAATTGGAGACTGGGGATGGCAAATAAATTGAAACAAACTTATCTTTACCACACACTGTATGGTAAGGGTAAGTTTGTTTTAATTTTATATTAGCATTGTACAACATCAACTATCATCTAAAATCGTGTGACCATAGTATGAAGTAAGTAATTTTCAATTAAAATATTCAACGCAAAGTATATTTATGGATCACCAAATATAATTGCAGTTTAGTCAGGTGGTAACTTATGTTCAATTTATAGTTCGTATATATGGCAAACTGTATTTTTTTGGCACGCTACATATTAATACTAATACTATGAAAATATATCACCACATTCTGTTGTAGTGGACGTTATGAGTTATGTGGCTTGGAAACTGAGTGGATTCCCACCGTACAGAGTCATTGGCTCAGGAACAATTCTAGAATCTGCTAGATTTAAATGTCTCATTGCCCAAAGACTTGAAGTGCTGCCCAGTGCATGCCAAGCGTTTATTATAGGCGAACAAGGACGAAAATCAGGTGAGTATATTTCAATTGAATACCATGTTTATGTGCAGCATATTGCAACCCAATTCTATGAATGAGTTGATTTGAATTTTTAAACTATTGTAAAATGTATTTAATAGTCCACCACTACATTATTAAGAAATATTTGTTGTACACTGCGGAGCTAAATATTGTTAAAAGCTTCGAGGAACTTTAATTGAAATGCGCAACAGTTATTTATGCAATGGAAAGCAACTAAATAAAGTTTCAAAGAACCATTTAAAATATTTGCTTTCATTTAAATTTATAGTTATCGCTCGAAAAGGACACGTTATCTGCATTAGTAACACGTATAATAATAAAAAATACGGAACGGGAAGCATTACATCAAAAAATAAAAACGGAGACGTAAATATTATTTTAACAGCGATCTCCACGAAAAACAAAAAGTAGCCCTGTAGTTTATTTTACTTTATGCGCCGTAACGTATTTAAAATCAATCTTGTATGCATGAATAAATAGTGTGCTTTGTTGGGCCGTTATAACGTCTTCATCCACAATGGAAGTTAATAGGCAAGCGAGATGTCAGATAAAAAGTACATAAAAACCGAATACCTCGTCTAATAAAACTGTTCATACGCCAGAGAAATCACATTCTTCACAACGAAGATAATAAATAATGTACGTACGCAATAAAATCGGTATTTTTATCTAATGTGGACTGTGTTGGTTGAAATCCAAGTATCAATAGTATTTGTTCGCCAGCTACTATTAAAGATAATGTGTGATATTTGAACGGTCATTTTCACGAACGTAAAAATTCTCCGGGGATATTTCGGACGGTCACAAAAAGGTAAGTTCTCACAGAAATGTAATGTGAACTGGCCGGAATATTTGTACAGTTGAGTCAATGTTTTGTCGTTTCGTTCTATTGATGTACCGACCTGAAAGCACCATGCGAACTGTGTATGCATTAAGTATTAGCACGATGGATGACTGTCAATAAAAAAATTAAATAAATATACATGCATTATCGCATCGCCTTGAAGAATTAATGTAGGAATGGAGGAACACCTTATTGTCTCCTGCTCAACGGATGTGGTCAAATTTAAGTAACATATTTATTAAGTGACGTAAATGTTTTGTATGTGCATTTTGTTCAATTTCTTTCCAAATATAAACTTGAACGGATGTGAACCGGTATCGTCATGAATTAGCATACTGGAACCACATGAGATTTTAATATCGAAAATAATATTGTACTAACATTTGTACCTTATTTGACATTTTCCATTTTTTGACACGCGCTTCACATACCTTCTCTTTTCTTTAACTCATCCAACACCTTTTTTATTACCATACCATAATCATGTGTAGCCATGACTAATTCATGCATCCTTTCCCTTCATAAATAATACACCCTCCGTGTTTTGAACTCACCGTGCATCTATCCTACCGGGAGTGTCAAAAGTCTTAGTGTGTATCGAATTCTGTAAATCTCAGTGTGCCCCTATACTGTGTAGTTCTCCAGGGGTCCATTTTGGGGCCGCTTTTATATGTAATTCGCATAGCTTATCTACTATTGCATATTAACGTGGGATTTGTTTCTTAATTTGCTGACGATACTTATGTTACCTATCTGCTGCATGTCTGCTAGTACTTGTACATTATGTAGGTGACTGTACAACTGAGATATCTAATTATTGCCATAAAAACAACTTAACCATAAACACTAATAAAACAAACTTTTTGCAATTTAGAGCTTTCTGTGGCCCAACCAGCTTGCATCAAATATGTTCAATCTATAAAAAATTTTGGGGCTCTTTTTGATGAATTATGTAAGAATCTACACTATTTTTTTTAATTTTTAGTCTTAGATCATAGATATAACTAAATTGATGTTGTTTTACTTTGGTCTGTTGAATCACATCTCAGATACCGGGGATTCTGGGGTCCCGCAACTTACTCATCGAGAGTATTCGTGCTGCAAACAAAGATATTGCGCACTTTACTTAAAGTTGATTTCCTTTCCCACTGCAAACCTCTCTTCCGACGTAATAGAATACGTACTACGACATCTCTCCTTATACTGGAGTGTGCTCTCTATGTCAAAAAAATCCTAATTCGTTTTTGAGAAATCGTAATATTCAAAAACGCTTATAACTGACTTGTTGCATGTGATGTGATGATTATACGGAACAGATAAATAAATTATTATAATCTACAGTGTACATAATATTATACTCCACGAACCAGTATTTTAAGTACCGAAGTTTTTCAGTTTCAAAAGAGTTTACTGATAATTTATAAATTTCTCATGTTTGATATGTCTACTACATTTCATTAGTTTTTGATCAACCTAATGTACAAGCATAATAAGCAAAATATAGTTTCCTCGTATTCGACATTCACACGCGCAGACGTAGATACGATTCTGTTTTTTTCCAATCTATCACATATAAAAATATAATTGTTGATAATATAAGTTTACATATCTTCAGATATTTCTCCACCTAAATTTTGGTTCACTTCTTCCGTAATATCATTAACTGGTTTGTCCATTCGTTTCCCACTTCTTTGCCACCTCCCACTAAGTTTCCATCCTTCCATTTGCAAAATAACGTTCTTGATTTTGGTTCTCGTTTATCAGTCTTAGTCTTTTCCTTTGTAGTTTTCTTTTATTTTTTTTTAGTTTAGCTTCGTAGTACGCTTGTTTACTTTTTCTGTGAACATTTTTCGCTCTTTTCTTTTGGTCTCTATAGTTGGATATATTCCAGTGGCGAATGAGCCCGCAACATCTTCTGTTTAGCTTCCTGACTTCTTGCCTAGGTTCCTTGTAAACCATATTATAGCCTTCTTTTACTATCGTTTTTATTCTCTGTTTTTCCATCTGGTGATATCTATATTGCCTTGTGAATCTCTTTGTGTCCAAAGCAAGTACTCATTATTTTACTATTCCTAAGTGCTGCTAGTCCTTTTTAAGTTTTCGACCATTATTATTATCAACATCATATTTACTAAACCCTCCAATGATTTCTTCTCTATCTATTTTTGTCTCCCTCAATGATATTCATATATTCATCCGAGAGTTTACCATAAAGTTCTTCAATCGAAGCACGACGTCTTCCTCTTTATCTTACGAGGGCACGTAACGGTAATAATGTTAATTTTCATTTTCGCACCCACCCTAAGGTTGGGCATAGTCTTTTATTTAATTAGAATATTTTCGAAATTAAAAATCCTGCTCCAAGAAATCTATTCTCATTACAATCGCTATTGAAAAATATATTCTTCTCTAGCTCTGTTACGACAACACCTTTTTGTTTTGTATTTTATATCGCCAGAATGTATATTATGTACTTCTCTACTTCCGTGACTAAGTCCCGGTGTGCTTTAGCACACATGGACTTAGAGACTCTCACATTTCAAATAGTTTCGTTGTACAATTCCACTTCATCTTTAGTTGTTCTTTTCGTTCGTTCCATTTCCACGTGACTTATTTTCATATTACGTCCGAAAATCATGTCCTTTACATTTGCTCGGTCCATATCAAAATTTTTAGTTTTTGTTTTTATTTTTTCCATCGTCTCTACATTTCCATTACATCTCCATTCTTTCCCATTTATTACTTCTCTTCTCTTATCACATCCCATTTTAACCACTTTTCCTGTTGCTCTTTTTTGCCATCTTTGACAGATCCTCATTAATAAAAACCCTAATTTCTTTAAAATTTTTCAATTTGGATTTATTCTTCATTATCATTTTTGTTGAATTCATTTTAATGGCTCGATGTTTATTTCGATACTCATACCCTCCTTCAATGTATTGGTGGCATTTGTATCCATACATTTTTACATTATTTTTCCTGTTCTCCTTTTCAACCCTTTCCATCGCATTACTAATGTCTTTCATTTCCTTCTTAATTAGATCATTTACTTTTTTATCTCCATTCTTTGTGCACTTGGGTTCTTGTGGTTTTTCTACTTTTGTTGTATGTCCTTCTCCGCTATTCTCTATTTACCTGATAAAATCACTTTGTTAAAACACAAAGGATGCAGGATGACATTTCAATTGTCGCCTTCCACCACGTTTTCTCATTTATATCTACAATCGCCCCTAATACTCATATCTGCCCCTACAATTGGCCAAATTATTAGCTTGCAGTTTACTGTGCCGAAAGCTACAGCTCAAGGTCAGTAAATAGCATACAGGTTTTTTCACCATTCCAATCTTCGCCTTTTGTAACTCCAGTCTTCAGTGAAATGCCTCTATCAATGTGCTGTATATTTCAATTATCATGCTCAGCAATATTCTCCATCTTTTGTCATCTTAAATTACCTTATGCTGTTCTTCATTACCTGTAAGCTCTGGTCCCTCAATGCTGTTTCTCTAGATACAATATTTATGATCGATATACAATATTCCTTGTATATCGATATACTCATCTGTCATCTCATTGGCATGTAAGCCCACATGTTGCTCTTTCGTCTTCGTAAATTGAATCTGTCTTTAGAGAAAAACTACCAATGACCATTAGTTCAATTGCGTCGTTGCCCTCTGACGCATTGCAGATCGCCGCCAAAAGATCCTGACGTTCTCATGCTCTTCATGAATTGATCACCGTGTGAGTTTATGATGAAGCGATATTTATCCGATATTAATTGGCACCAATCATATTTCCAATATTTGTGATCTCGACAATCTCGTACACCTATTGCGAAAATAAGAACACATGAAAAACTTAATCAAAACAAAACTATAATAACAGAAAATCAAGAAGAATGACACATATAGCACAAGAAAACCGATATGAATATAAATATTGAAACAAAAGTTAATCAAAATAGAGGAAAACATGCATAACCAATGCAAACTAAAAATGATAAATTAAAAATAGCATGGAAATGATTCAAAATATTGAGGAGGTAATTTATATGCATCACTAAAGTAAGGCAGGAACTCGACGAGAACAGCAAGCTAGAATAAGGATCGAAAACTTAAACACAAGAAGTAAATTTAACTACTGGAACGCTACTTTTGTTGAAAACAAACCGGCTACCCTTTTTTGATCTGATCTAAACGACGGTGCTTTATGGTGTGGACAACATCCTTTTAAAAGATGAAGGCACACATTGACATAACCAGTTTTTTAGTTTACACTTTTTACCCCGATATTAGCTTTTTCGTTGTATCTTGCAACGATACTCTAAGACTGTCTTTTTACGATCTTCCTTACGACTCAGTTATAAGACCGTTTTAACTTCTCTTATTGAAACTAATTAAATTATTTGAAAAATATGGAAACCATGGTCTTTTAACACGCCTGCTTGAAGTCTATTCCAAACATAAAAATTGCATGTATCTGAGCATTTAGTAATGGGTAGAAACTGTTGCTTTATAGTTTTCCTGGCGTCCTTTCGTTTTAAACCGCTACTTAGACGATCCTTCCGCGTTCAATGGCTACGTTACGAAGTTCTTTTCAATGCCGCATTCCTGTCCTGATTGTTTCATTGTTTATTGTATTGTTCATTAGCATTGCGTTTAATGAACAATTACTATTCATAATTTACGTCCGTGATTATTAACGTTTTGTTTAACATTTATGATGGTTTCTTTAATATTATCGTTGAACTTTTTAAGCATTGACCGAATCTTGATTCTATAAGAATTATTTGCCTCGCCCCCACGCACCCATGTGTCCACAGCAGCGAACGGTCAAATAAAGTTTACGTTTTCATTCAGTGACTGCAAAGTTATCTATACGCCAATGAGGTAAAATCCAACGTATTATCTAGGTATCGTATGAACTCAAACGTCTTCGATAAACATCCGCTGTCGATCCAACCGAAACCGTTAACATACACATAACGCGGCCGCATTGAATTCTCTACATTTGTCATAAATAAAATCGTATGTAGACCGCCGTGTAAAAATGTTTAATCGAGGTCTTCAAGAAACCATCGGCACGATAACTCATCCGCGACTGTCAAGTGCGCGTTCGTATGACCACCGCGGGAAATGCTCGCGTTGTAAATCTAAAAGGCCAACAACAACGGCGCTCATTGTCTCGAACAACTTTTTTTGGACACACGCATACGCGCGTCGGCTCTTTTTCGCTGCCGACCAACGAAACTGCCGACGAGCCGTGACGAAGACCCACCCCTGTCTCCCAGTTTGGTCGTTGCCGCGGCGAAAAAACCTCCAGCGATTCGCAGCGGGACGCTCGAGCCCCTTGTCAGCGCAAAGATGGAATCGTGGGACCGTAATAAAGATGTTAAAAATGTTAGACGTCAGTTCATTCCGTAATTTGATATTGGATCACTGATATCGTACAGGGCTGGATCTAATTAGAGCTAGAGGAGGAAATTAAATGTTTGCTACATACATATAGCTAGTTGACTGAAAGTCTTCTAAAGGAGTAAACATGTATGTCATAACAAAAAAAATATTTGAATTGTTATGTGTTCATACGAGAAAATGCAGCTTTGACATCACATTGTTGATCTCAAAGTGAAAAGATTAAGTGTCATTAGGTTACATTGTTAATGTGATTGCAAATTATCATAATTCTAATGAAAAAGGGTCACACATACTGTTATGATATTTAAACATTTTGACTTGTGCAATGATCCTGTATCAAAGGCACCAATAATGATTATGATTATGATTAAATTTATATACGCGTAATGTTTTATGAAAAACTTGGGTGGTAATACTCGTTTGGATGTTTTGAATTGATTGTTGCGTGACTTCATGAAAAGACCGCGTCGAACGAATAATCAACGAATTATAATATCGGTTATTGATTTTATGTATATTATGCAGCAAGATCCGCAGCTTCATAATATACATAAAACCAACGAACAGAATTATAATTCCTTGTTTATTCACTAGGCAATCTTTCTATGAAGTCACGCAACAATGCAAAACATCGTGGAATGTAATTAATGTTAAAAACTAGTCTTATATTAAATCGTACACGTATTCTTAATTGAAAGCATATTGGCAGAGCGATTTTTTTTATCGATGTATATTTTTATTACTTGTTTCTTTATTTGGTTAGGGGAAAATATATGCTGAAATGGTACAAAAATACAGTTTTTAAAACTTATATTTGATTCATCCGAAAACATCTAACGAATTTTCTAGTTTAATTGTTGTTTTCAATATATTAGGATGTTCACATTCATTCAACCCAAAAAACTGATAGCCTGGTCCTAACATTATTAAATTGAAAACTTTCCGGGATGAATGAAAAAGAAATCTGATTCAAGTTACCATACTTAATTCCTTGAAAGCTTTTTTTTCATTCGATCGCAATCTCTTCATAGCCATGTTTTGAATTATGGGAACAGGTCTGGGTGACACAATCAGGTGCATACAGAAAGCCTTGTAAGTTTAGCTTTAGGTTTTTAGCTTTAATTTTACTTTACCAAGCGATTGCATATCAACGGATGCTGTTGTTGTGAAACTACATTTGTTGAGCATTCCTGGGCGTTTTTTCCTAAATTATTGCTTTCAGCATCTCTAAAACTGTTATGTAATATTAACTGTGTTCAGGTGTATCCTTTTCAATGTGGTAAGTTAGCAGTGACGTTTCCAGCCGAATGATCTTTATTTTTTTCAAAACTGGCACAGTTCTAATATTATTTTGGTTGTAGTTGTTATCTCAATCGTGGTTTCAAGAGACGTGTGGTCTCTTGAAACTTTTACTAAACGATCGTGTGAACTTTTTAACTGTCCTTACTTATAAACTAAAACCCTTGTTTGCTTGCAACAACAATATTTAAATAAATTATTAAAACGTGCCTTACTACCTAAGATTTAACAAAAAATATATCGATATGAATTACTTGTTTTTTTTCAATCTCCCGTTGTTAGTTGCCCTTCCGTTGGGCGACCCGTTTATGTGAATTTTTCTTTTTACAAAGATTTGCCTTACTAGTGACATATTTCGCATTATTGATAACAAGTTTTCTTTTTTTGTTTATTTAAATTATATTAGTCAAAAGTAAACATTGTTTTTTAATGGGCAACATATCCCCAAGGCAGCTCGCAGCCGCCGATATGTGTTTCTGACTTATTAGTCGTCATCGGGACGGCATAGCCAAATTAAAAGGTGGGCACAAATTTGGAGGTTACACTACACGGAGTCAACAACAAACAGCCGGTCATCACATTATGGCAACAGTCAGATTACTGCATATAGTGAGGGAACATCCAACACAGCCACGCGGGGGGGGGGGGGGGGCATAGCCGCCTACATGAACATCCGAACTCAGAATATAAATAAATAATAAAATGGTATTAACGCGGTACTTCTATAAAGATCCAATTGGGATGCTCTTATTTTTCTTTCTGTCGCCTTCTCCAGGTAGGTCGCTAGATCTCTTGCGATTGGCTTGTTTGCTGGATCTGCTAGTATGGTCCATTTTGTTTTTGTAGTTGACATAGATCATCACCATTATGGCGTTGCTTTTGTTCGCTGATAAAGCAATGATGCTTTGGTTGTTTCGTAGCTTCCTTAAAGCGTTCTGTTATTCTTCGGATATATTCCTTCTTGGTGGTTTAGCTCATAGTAGTTCTCTGGACACCTTTTGTCGGATCACTTTGGATGTGTCTTTCTTCAGTTTCTGTACGGCAGTTTCTACACTGACAACAATTGTTCTGCTGGAATCCCTGGTAAGTCCAGTGCTTCGTTTGTCAAGTTGTACACTACTTTAGGTTATATTACGTTGTCTCTTATGTTTTGATTATGGCTTCTGCACTTCTCTCAATTTGTTGAATTTCTTCCTATGTATTTCTGTTGATAGCATGTGTTCAAATGTGGATCTAGTAGTCTCTTGCTGACATAGTTAAGCTGAGATCATGTTACTTATTAAGGCCAAACTTGACTCTTCGTCGAAAATGTAGTCGTGTGGTGGAACCTCGCCACTTGTTGGTAAGCATTGACGTAGTGCAACTGTTTAAACAAGTGCAACAGCGCGAGCACATCATGGAACTAGTCCAGCATTGCGTAAAGCACACTTATTTTATTTTAAAGAATCAAGCATTACCGCCAAACCAGAGGAGGGCTTATGGGATTACCAGTCACCTGCGATAGCAAACATATTCAAGGAGGAATAGCGCCACAAGAACCGCAACAGCTCATTGCAAAACACCACACTAGCAACCAACCCCAACGATAGACCGATAGACCGATAGACCCAAGTAACACCAAATGTCAGGTCTTCTAGGTTAGAGAGACCAAGAAAAGATGAGTGTAACTGAATTATTTTCTTGTCTTTGACTAAAATTGATCCTCTTCGATAGAGGATAATGATTGGAAATTGATACTAAGTACTAACTATTCCATCTTACGCTTGGCTTTAATAAAAGATTTCTTACAGCCAGTTAAAGTTAATTATGGAAACTAAAAACATATATTTTGTAACAAATCCATGCGTATGGAACCACGATACAATATTAACAATTTTAATATGCCTTAAAAATAAAATAAAACAATGCCCCGACTGAGAAGTGGTTGAAGTCCCAATTAACAACCTCAGTTTCACGTAAAGTTTTTCATCTTAAACATAAAAACATTGGTGGTTGGGCTCCGTCCTTCCTTATTGTTGAAATATTTTTTTGGATTTCGATCTTCTGGGATCTTATTTGACTAAATACTTGATTTTCAATTATTGATATGAATTATAATTATAATTGTAGGTTCGTGTGGTGAAAATTTGAAATCGTATTATTAGAGATTCTTCTTTATTTTTTATTATTATCCCATGTATGGTGTTTCCAGGTGGGGTGTTTTATTTTCAAACTTACCGTCACTTCTCGATGTTGATACACAGCACAGCACTATTTTCCTTGATAATACGCAATTCATATCTGCTAAGTTTTTAAATTGAATCTGACAGCTACCGTTGGTTGGTATTTAGAATAAAATTGATATTAATTCTCCAAAAATACATATTCACTGGCACATGTATATTCCCTATTGTTTCTGGTTTAATTTTTGTACACCTTTGTATTCGAAATCCACAAAGTTATCATAATTTCTTTTCCTTAAGTGTCATATGACGTCATCGTATCCTACTCTGGGTTTACCTATCCTATTTTCTACATTTTTTTCTTAAAATTGTTATATACCAATACATAAATATCGCAACAATATAGAGAATTAAAATACTCGGTTGTAGTTCTTCTTGAGTGTCTTAATATATAATTTATTTACTATTATACAGTTCATACTCTTGCATAATATCATTTCGATAACGGGTTGCAGTTATGTACGATTTCGACTGTTTGATATCTAATGTTGGGTGTTTCATAATAAGAGCGAAACCATATCATTCAAGAATACAGTCTTTGTCCTTTTTGCGCAATTACTTGTTAATAAACGTCCATTGCATTTATTTGCATGATTATCATCTGTATACTAGTTATTTTGTTCAGACATCCATTTTTATATTTCATATTTTTTACATAACACATATATGTAATAATAAAAATAGGCAAAAGTTGATGAACGACGAACAATATTGGGAATAATATTTGAAAGCATTTATGGGAAATCTTGCGGTCGGAAAAAAATTATCCGTAGGATGCCGACCAACGCGATACTGGATACGAGAAACAGCTTGACGTTAACTAAAAAAAATCGTCTGCGACATAAAAGTCACCCGCCTTTGAAGACGATATCAAAAATCAACTGGAAATTATGCGATCATGCCGACCACCGCATTTTCCACTCGATTCTGATCGCCCTGCTCGTGAAGCGACGCCAGAGTTCTATTCAACGCCACGAATATTAAACACGGGGAACATTATCTCGAACTTTGTGGTGCGTACCACACGCTGGGAGATTGCATTCACCGATGTGTAATTTATATTTTCAAACTGGGTCCCTAAATCTTACGATGGTAGTAAATCTAATCTATGATTTTTTTACAAATAATTCCTCACTTTCTAGCTGTCATTTTTCATTATTTATACGGCACGGCTAAATAGGTATATCCAACTCGGCGGTTCATTTAAGTGTGTGTTTTTTATAGAGTCTAGTGTGATCATTCAGTAACGGAACAATTTGTCATTGGGGACGGCCGCACACTGCGTCAAAATATACCGATGTATGGAAACACGTTATTGATTAGTTTGAAAAATATGTAAATGATTCAAATTATTATAAAATTTTCGTAGATCGTAGCCATTTATTCAATTACCATTCGGTGGCTGGTGCTGGTTTCCAACTTTGAATTCCTAAGGTATGGAGATTTAATTTAGAGTTTTTCTATTTTCCTAAATTCCTCGTCGGAAATCTGCACTAGGATCCATCATACAACTGAACCCCATAATCCAATTTCGGATAATCCTCAGCTCGGACCAGGTAATCAACAAACATCCCTTGGCCTAATCGTAAATACTATAGGAAATTCCTGGCAGTTTGGCGTTACTTATTCCAAATTAATCGCAATTTTTTTAAATTATATTCAATTATTATTTTCGAAGTCACGATCGTTGCTGTTAATTTAATAAATACGACGAACAATTTCACTTATGTATCCAATGTGAACGTAGTTAAAAACTACTCACGGATAAATTCTCGAATTAAACCAGCAGCCACCCCATCAGATTGTTTAAAAGTAAGCTTTCCACCTGATTTGTTGCGTGCATCGTCCAAGAATACGGTAGTAAGTCTTGTAAGTGGCCGTTATTGTATCAGATACGTGCAGTGGCGTAACATTTAAGTGATTTACGGTCGAACGGGGCCATTTAAAAACTGGAAATAAACTTGATAAACGTACGCCATATCCTGTTATTGCTGCGCGTTAAAGATAAGTCAACGATAAATTATAAGTGTTCTATGTGGCGCGAAGACGCTACATACTGTCTGGTACTTAATTATCGTATGACATTTTGTTACGGACGATTTTAGTAATTTTGAAATTTGTGTGCTGGAATCAAAATTAGTCCATGTTGTTTTGTAAAATATTCTACTATTTAACTTACGAGTTTTAATTTTGAAACATAATAATATTTTTAACAGCCCTTTTTTATTCAAAATGGCATTTATGTTCGTAAGGGCAAAAGTGCATCATAAGTTTTGTAAATATTAAACAAAATTTGCCAATTAAAATATTTTTTATGATAATAACTTCTAACAGGGTTTTTTTCTCGAGAGCTTTTATCTTGATTATGCAGTTCTTAGAATGTTGTATTTAATTTTGCTTCAATCGAGTTTCATTAAAAAAGAAATCGGTATGTATTTTGGGCAATGTTGTTGAAAAACTGTAATTTGAATTATTTTGTATGGTATTTACTATTGCAGCTACAAATTACATCATCTTGCAGAACATTTCCTGGGCTTCAGGATTGTGTTTAGAATTGTTTTATGAATTAAAATTTCGAACAACTTAAATAAGTATGCCTTATATAATTTTAAAAGTTAAAACCTGCCTTTGCCATGTAATACACATTTATATCAAAACCAAGTCAACCAATGGCTAAATAAGTGTAATATGCATTTTGATTTCCTTGCACATTTCTGATAAGTCCATTTAATTAAATCCTTGTTTACTTATTTATTATTTAGTTAATGAAAACTATTTTTGTTGTCGCATAATTTCCAACTATTCTACATTTACAGCTCAAACGAAACTCCCATATTACAATAAGAATAAACACGAAATCACTGTAAAACCTTATTCCATTAGTTGGCATTACGTTGATGTATTGGTTTATTATTTGTATGTGACATCATGTTTATATTTTCAGTGCCCGTTTGGTCAGCGGTAAGCGTGTCCGGGGTCCGGCTCCGCGAGGTGAATCCAAACCTCGGAACGGACGACGATCCCGAAGATTGGCAAGAGATTCACAAACAGGTGGTTGATAGGTAAACAGGAAATGTTTTTAATATACGGTCGTCGGCCCGCTTTTACATACTTTCTAGCGCCATAAATTCTCAGTTCTCCCGCCGAGCAAACACCTCGAAGCGTTACATTAATTGACGCTCCACGATCGGCTCCATATACGATACGATTTTTTACACTGTTGCATTATGATTAGTATTATTGCGTACTCGTTTACATATATGGAATGGCGACGGTTTCTGCCACCCTTGGGGTGGAGGATGGAATTATATACGATTTGGGTTAAAGTAACAATGGGGCAGAGGTCACGTCATAAGCCTTCAAGGTGCTAATTACCGTTACGTAATGAGACATATTTGTCGAGTTATTTAATTCAAAAAGATGTATTTTGTAATAAAATATCTGTTTTATAAATCTCCAACGAAAGAATATTTAGCAAAAATTGAATCAACTAAATTTTAATTTAATGCAAATATAAAATGGTTGGCAAGTAAAAACGAATTTAAAATAATACATTTATCCAAACAATATAATTAATGTGACACATTTAATGGATATATACCAACCTCTTTATAATTTCCCAACAGATACATCTCAAAAACTGTTAAAACATCAGAATTGGAGCAACTCTGTTTTTATTTAAATAGGCAATCAAAGTAAATTGAGTGAAATTATATCATCATTGAATAAATCGAATTATACAATTTTAGTTTTATACCTACAGTTCAACGTATTGAGAACTTAAGTCAATTTTATTATTAGACTTACTCCATATATTTATTTATAGCAGCATTCCTTATTTTATTATTTTCTGCTTCTCTTGTTTCCCATGATTCCTAACACATCAACGTGATGATTTATCATTTGTTCTAGTCATTCTTCTGTTCTTCAGCATATATTTCATTCGTTTTCTTTCTCTTATTATTAATATTTTCACTGTCTATTTCGTAACATATTTTGCGATCAATATTTTTACCCTTTTCCCAATTATTGCCACGTCCGTACCTTTCATCCTCTCAGTCCGGTAAATACTGTTGTTCAACTTTTTCTGCGTCCATGTTAGTTTTATTACAACATGTTTCCATTTGTCCCATTTCTAATCAAAATATTTTATCACAATTTTAATGTACCCTGTTGTAACTTTTATTTCCTTACTTTTTTATTCCTATTCGTATCAGGTAATATATTCTTTTCCGTCCTGATAGATCAATATTTATGAATATTGTGTCCTTACAGTATTTGAATTTGGTTTTCTTCTTCATTTATATTATATAGGCTTTTTCGATTCTTAGTGCTTTTTTATTTTGGTGGCCGTAATTCCATCTTTGTAAACCTGTTTCTATTTTAATGCCATATTAGCCGGAGTATACATGATCATCATTTGCTTTTACCCTTTTCTAGTATTTCTATTCTGTCCGCCACTTCTTCCTTTCTCGCAGCACTGCACCTACATATTTGTCGGTGGCGTTTTTGGTGAATTCGTTGCGTTAATTTACATTTCTTGAAATATTTATTCTATTAATTGACAATAAAATAAGTTGCTAAATTACATATAATTCAATACAAGTTTCTAAGGCCTGAAGTATGCAAATTAGTAGATTCATCTCAAGATTAACTCACCAAAGCATAAATTCCGATTATCATTGTGTTTATTTGTTGGTGGTATGTACTGATAAAAGCAATTACAATTATTTCCCAAATTTAATAAAATAGGTTAATGTTAACTATTTTTCTTAGATATAATGACTAAATAACAGGTCTGACAAAGTTTATTTTATGGATTTTATTATTTTTTTTATTTTCTCAAAATGTATGTAACAAATTATTATGTTATCTTGATTATTTTATAAACTATTGGTGCCGCAATCTTCTTTGATTGCTTATTATTTTATTCAACTCTCTCAATATCGGGAATAAAAAATACATGCAATTGATTTATTTTGCATCCTATTGCTTTACAAACTAGTGTATTAATTACATTATTAGCGGCAATTCTACTCGTCACTGTTTTATTTTCTCGTACGCAGAAAAATGTAAAATTTTCTGTGCTAAATAAAATAAAAATACGAGCCCTGTGAAAGTTACGATTTAAATAATGTGACCGTGAAAGGAACAACGAATGCAAATGGGCAACGACTCTAAACAGGTGTCAATTAACCATCTATAGAAGTGCGAAGTATAAAAATAAACAAATGCGTTTTTAATATGTTTTGAATATATTTAAATGTTCTGATGTATTGTGACGTAATTTTAAGTAATTTTCAGAGATTTTATACAACGACGAAGCACGTAACTTACCTCCAAAGGTAAGATAAATATTTACATTTCTTAAAGAAGGGGATATGAAAAAAAAATAATAAAATTAATTAAAATGAATTACGATTTATATGTTTGAATGCATATTTTTAAATAAATTTCTTAAATAAACTTCTTTTTTAGAAACGTTCTTTTGCTATAAATAATCGTTTTACATCTACGGAAACAATATGGTTTGAATTTTATATTATCAGGTTGCTGCTTTTCCTTTGTAAATTGTTCATTCTTGTCATTGTTGATTCTTCATAATCAAAACTAATTTGTTGTTAATCAAATACGAGCAAGAAAATTTCATAGTTCACTGAATAAATAATTGTATGTCATGATTATGTCCAGTGATTGATAAGATATGTTTATATATGCAAACAAACACGTGGCGTTATTATCATAAAATAATAATTGGGATTCATTTACATGATCACCGTTAATACAAATCTGTGCATTTTTCAAATTATACATTTCCGTTTTCACAGTCGTAAAATTAGGTTAAGTGCCACAAAATTTATAGTGCGATAACGTAACTAGTACGCGACCTAGATTGCACAAACCATTGCAATAGAATTGCAGCGATAATAATAGCATGAATTACGCATATGGACGCCGTATAGTAATTATTATATGCATAGTTTTAAAACCAGGCGCAGAGAAAAAGAAGTAGGATTGCACTAAACCAGTGTTTCTCAAACTTACCTAAAGCGAGACCCCTTTTTGTCAAAAAATAGTTCGCAACCCGCTTCTCCTATTCCACACTCAAACCAAAATAGTGACAAAAATAGCCAAATTGAATTACAAGTAACTGATTGTTCTAAAATTTTATTTCACCTTGCTGTTTAAGTTTAAATTAAATAAATTAAAAATTAAATTCAACAATTATTTTAATTGCGATCTGACATGCTACTTGCTAGTAACTAATAGTACTTCTATGGAACTATCATTTACACTAAAAATAAATAATAAAAATCGACTTCACCTGTACATCGCGATATCTTTGTTTTTGTCTATAATACTGACAGTACTTACTGTACTTTTCCACGATGGTCGCGAGAGCTCTACTTCAGAACGTTCTCAAGCCTGAACCTATATACAAGCAGCAAAGTGCAATGAGACAGTTCCAAACAGCGCGTTGTGTTGATTGCGGTACTAAGTAAATATTTTACGTTTACGTATTAACGTCTACGATAAATTACAAATTATGGACAAGGTTTTAAAAAGATGTGTAGAACCATCTACGTATGAAAGTGGCAGCAATAAAACAAAAAACAGACTACGGCGATGACTTAAATATGGTTTGTGGAGAAGTCTTGTCAAAAGAATGCATGAAGCCATCAAAGCTACTTTTACATTTAAATAGCAAATACGCAGATAAGAGAGACAAACTTGTTGAAGAAATTTGTTGAAAGAAAGCTCAACTTTCTTCACAAGCAGCAAGATACTTTTTCATTGACAACCAATACAATTGAGAAAGTATGATTAGCAAGTTATAAAGTTACTTATCGCGTCGACAAAACTTGAAACACTCACACAATTGCTGAAAAACTTATTTTGTCAGCAGCTTTTGAAATGGTGCATATAATGGTTAGTGAAAAAGAGGCTACGAAGTTAAAACAATACCTTTGTCAAATAGTACTATCCAAAGAAGAATTAATGATGTTGCAAAAGATACTCAAACACAAGTTGTAGAAAATATTAAAAAATGTACCTACTTCTCTCTACAAATCGATCAATCCACAGATATATCTAACTGTGTCCAATATATTTCTTTTGTAAGATATAATGGCATTAAGGAAGATATTTTATTTAGTTCCCCAATACCACTGAAAAATGTTTATTGGACAGTTTTGTGAGACGCATAAGTAAATATGATATTGGCTGGGAGAAATGCATTCCTATATGCACAGATGGCACTAAAGCTATGACAGGCCATCAATCTTGTCTTATCGCCAGACTACAAGAAATAATTGTGTAATGCCACATGGAGGCATTGTTATTTAACATCGAGAAGCTCTTGCGCCAAAAGTTTTATAAAACCGTCATTAGCGTTGTAAATTGTATTAAGGGAAAAACTTTGGAGACTCGTATTTTTCGAAAAATCTGCGAAGACATCGGTGCTTTATTTGAAATCTTTCTTACCAAAGTAAGGCAGCTTTCAAGGGGCAATGTCATAAAAAGAGTATTTCACTTAAGACAGAGCTTTTAATATATTTGCAAGATGTGAAGTCCCCCATATGAAAGCCAATTTTCTGATCCTCGTTGGCTTCTGAAGCTGGCGCTTGCTTGCTGATATTTTCTAACAATTCAATATTTTGAACAGTGGTATGCAAGGCCACGACGTTAATATAATTACAGCCACAGACACATTTAAGGGGTTTTTAATAAAAAATGATTTATGGTCGACTTCAATTGGCAAAAAGCAGTTCGATTTATTCCAGTGCATTCGGAAATTATGGAAGATGTATTAAATTATAGTGTTCCAATTTTGAACAAGCTTTTGCAGGCATGCTAATTGCATTGCCCAATTTAAAACAAAAGCTCTGTGATTATTTTCCAGAAGAAATTCAAAATTGTTACGACAGTTACAGATGGATACTGAATATGTTTTATACGGTTCCTTTCAACATGTCGAAATACCAATAAATATGAAAGAAAAATTTACTGAAATATCAAGTGCTTGAATTTATTTCCCTGAACCCGAACAAATTTTTGACCAAAATTATGCAGGAATATCATCAGTTGGCGAATGAAGCTATTAAATGTTTGGTTCCATTTGTAACATCATATTTATGCGAGTTAATCACTGCCATCAAAACAAAAGTGCGAAATTCTTAATTTTCTCTCATTATTTAGTTTGACAGCATTAATCATAATTATTTCATAAGTAATGTTGTGAAAGTACAGCTTTGGTATAATTGCAAGAGAATTTGTCGTATTTTCAAATCAGTTAACTTTCTATGATGTTCAACATGACATTGATTGTACCCTACGTAACACGGGTAATTGCCACTGGGGCAATAGAACTGTTTTAACCCGAATTTTTTGTTGTTGGTAATTTCGGGGCTGCAAAATGGCTTTCGACGCGATCGACGGGCTTCAAAATCGGCACGCCGCGTTTTGATTTACAACGTGTTGATTCCGAAACGTGCGGGTTGTTTGCGACCACTGACGGGTTAATTATTAAACAATGGCCTCTAAATTTCGACCGTGGTTTTTTTATTGCCCCCGACGTGTAATTTATGTGACGTTAAGTAATTGACAAAGTAACGCGGTGGTTATAACAACAACAACAACAACGACCGGACATGTTTATGGTCGGTCATCGCTCCTTTTTGCCTTTTTATTGTGCGCCATATTAATGTTAGCCGCGCACATCGTAAATGATTTTGTCGGCGAAGTGAACATTACTTGTACGGTCTTATAAAGTTGTAAAGTGGCACTAAACATGCGTAATATGTACAAGTAATAAAATTTGATGGTTGCATAAAATATTCGCGGATATCGAAGATTATTGTGATATTATAAATTCTAATTTATTATAATTGGTTACTTATTTTGTTTTTGTTAGATTATATTATGTTTTGAACTATTAACTTAGCAATCGAATAGCGAGGTTAGACATAATTAGTCGCATAGTTTTTTTTGATCGATAGACAATTAGAACTAAATATGAATTACATTTATTGCTTATGCATTAGCTAATAATTTTCAGATTTATTTTTCATTCCAACGTTTTAACAAATGATTTTATTTATATTCATGTTTTATAATTGAACTTGAGTAAACATTACAATCAAAGTAGATTTTGAGACAATAACATTAGCTGAAATGTATCTTTCAGTACTGCATCTAGAATGCAATCGATCATCATTTAATTTAACCAGTTTACAATTAGCTGTTTCTTTAACTCATTCGTATTTCCTCATTTATTTGAAATAAATTTATTTCCATGTCCATTCCTCATTGCTTATTAACGGAATCGTCGACCGTTGAAATTGGAAGACCTACGCGTCTGCTGCACATATGGTTACATTTCCGAGCTTCTCAAGCGTTAGCTTTTCTACGACCGTAAATGGGTAGATTTATTTCCGCCGCAAAAGCAAAGATGATAAGTCGTAATTCAAAGCCCACGTAAACGGATGATAATTAATGTTGCAGCGCCGAAGAAGTAACTCGTCTGAAGCAATGCGGATCTTGGGGTATGGCCCTGAGCATCGCGAGGATAGTAAAGGCCATCGTGGAGGACTGCAGGGAGTGTTTTCCCATTTCAACGCACATAAAGGTACGTTATAGTGACGTCGCAGTCGAGTTATGTAACGTCGTAGCTGAAGGCGCCGGCAATAAATAACTCGCCATTACTATTATTAGTGTTACACTGCGAAACGCACGTCCATCTTGATACCTAATAGACAATGGGAAATATTTTGCGGTGGTACTTTTTCGACTTTCGGTTAAGTAGTGCTTTGGCAAGGAATCGTGGTTTCCTTGGTTTGTATGGGGCGCAAATGTACAGTTTTAATGTTATAACGGAATAAATATTTTTTGATCGTTTGAATGCACTTTGAATAAACAACTATTTAAAAATCATCGTTATGTGTACGAATATTGCTTTTTTCTTGGTAATTGCAATATGGACTAAATCAAATATTATTCCATGTAGAAAGTTCGATACTGTCAGTGTTTATAAACAAATGATTCGGAACACACAGGGATTTTTACAAAAATTATAATTCTATAGAAATCTTACCAAAGTTACGTTGCTAGTCAACACAATATTTATTGAGGCGTGAATATTAATAATAAAAATAAACAAGTTTAGTCGAATAGAAGTACTTTAGTGACTTTGATTGTTTAAGAAAAAATCATAGTTTTTTTTTTAATTGACAGCCTACATTTTCTCGAAAGCCAACCACCAATTCATTTTAAATGCTTGAGATGTTTTCTGCTTAATGCTAGCTCATGAATAGTTGTACAAAAAAATAAACTATAACGTATAGAAGCATTGCTTTAACCTCCCACTTACAACCACTTGATAATACGTGGGTATATAGTTTTTGGTTTTTTGGTCCAAACATTTGTTTTGGTCCAAACATTTGTTGTTTATTTTTAAAAATCAATAATTTTCTGATGCAAGTAATCCATAGAAATTTTTAATTTATTCAATGCTAATGAACACTGCCTGCATTTTGTTTGATTTGTATAATTTCAGATTATGAGATAAATTAACAGTACTATTAATTTGAAATAATAACTTGGTAGTACATGTACTTTGTGAAATAATTGTAATTTATTAGTAAAAATATGTAATACGCTAATTGGATAAGATTTACAACCATATGGCGTACACTTATGACTATGAGGAATGGTTTCCTGGCACGCGCTAACGAAAATCTGGTTTATAATGATTGTCCATTAGTTACTACTACCTTTTACTATTATCTATTGTTTTGTTTTCCATTTTATTTGTATTTATAGCTTAATTGCTTGATTTTGATGTGCGCTATTTACTTTCCATTATCATCATTATGTGGCAGATAGATTTTTGTTAACTCTGGTGTGAAACGAATAGTAGCTCGTGTTAGATTTCGGAACGAAACAACGAAACAATTTTTTAAGACGACAAATTATTAATAATATATTAATTTTATATTTTTTTCTTTTATCTGATAATTACGGGAAACTCTGGTTACCTGTCCGCCGGTGAATTACACACTAATTTGATAAAACATGTAGTTAAGGTTTTGGGTGATTTAATTGTAAAAATTGTAAATTTAGTTAAAAAATATTACTTAGCGACAGCGTAGATAAAGTGACGTATATTTGCACATTTCACTGTAATCAAAGTATTACAAATGTAACATGAAATCTATATGCATTTCTATATACGAAATTTGTATATTAGAAAATGTTGACTTTGAAACTTTGCAAAACTACGTAGGCGAGCTACAATGTGGTCGTTTTGACCAATCCAGATTAAAGATTCCCTGACTAAAAATGCTATGATTGAACTTTTCTTGTTTTGTGTTTAATATTCGTTATCCGAATACAATTCTATGCGTATTTAATCCATAATTTACTCTTTGTATATTTCAGTGGTTTTAGACACACATAATAACTAGTAAAGTTACCAAAGTGAACATTTTAATTGAAACTATTTTGATATAATAAAGAGAGGTGAAAAATTGTGTTAGTCATTTTAACGAATTTTAACGTTTTGAGGTCCCCCGATTGTGAGACGGAAGTTAGGATAATGGAACTTAAGATTTGTATGTGGCTCGGAAGGAAGCCATTTTTGAAAGTAATATATTAACCGGAAGTGAGGGTTACGATTTATCGGGGAAGGTTCTTATAAAAGATAATGACATTCTAATCAACTTTTTTTTGAAAAAAATCTTTCGAAAAAGATACCATTTACCGTAAAAGCGTTGTTGAAGACGTTGAGATGTTGAGATGATAAATTCTCTATAGTCCCAGTCACAGTTGCCGTATATGTCAAATAAAACTAACATATATTGAAGTATTCACGAGATGTTCGCGAGTTCGTCTGCCATCGTGGCCGCGTCAATTTTAGGGATATTTATCTAAGTATAAGAAAGTTCAGGTTGGACCACTGCAGACATTTATTAACAAGATTGATCTACAAAATTTTGATTATGAATGCAGATTATTACGAATCACTAAGGAAATACACAGCTTCAGCGACGACCCAGAAATAATTTTGCATTTCAGAAATGAAATAAAAAAATAGTTATATAAAAAATATCATATAAAAGTAAATGTTTGCTACAATTGTTCAGTTGAAAAAATCCTTGACCGACGCATAATTTAAAAGCAAACGTGTGGTCCATAGTGCACTTTATTATATTTACTTATACTCCATTTTTCGAAAAAAGCATTATCGAGATATGGAAAAATGCGATAAGAGTATCACTTCCGGTTGCTTTCAAAATATGCATTATATTTTGATTAAGAAGTCTTGACTAAAATTGTTGTTTATACAAACATATATGCACAAGATCATAATCGCCATGTCTTTCATATAAACATTATAATGCTAAATAGATTAATTGGAATAATGATTCTAACGGTTTATCACACATTACATGCTAAGAAATTGTATTGGTCAAAAGATGTGAAAATGTACGAGTCGTAATGAGATTATAGCAATGAAGCAGTATATGTTTTTTCGGATAATAGCAAACGACAGCAAAATGACAATTTTCTAAATTCTGACCAATTTTAGAAATGATGATGGTGATGATCAATGAAAAAAACTATACTATATATTTTGAGCTTTTTCACACAACCACTCTATCCATAAGGAAATTGTGCCATATTTCGGTGTAGACATTCTTGCAAGATGTTTATGAAAGGTGCTTGTGCAGTTCACCTGTATAAATCTATTCCTCATGGTGGAAAAAGAGTAGAGACTGAAAATTCGTCTAAACATTGAATATTTTTTATCAATTCCTCTCCCCTTTAACTAATTATTTGTACTTTGCAATTGCAAGGTTTTCTAGCGACTATTCGTGAAAATCGCACAGCAAAGTGATCTTTGCAACCCGCATCGGTTATGAAAAAGAAAGACAGAGGCTTACTAGATCCACTGATCTTTAACCGTTTGGAATAGTACATAATAGTCTTTCTGTGTAGGATTTATGGTAATTAAAATAGGTAATTGTTTAAGCAGTATTTCCGAATTTGTACGTTTTCGAATTCATCTAAGAATCGTAATTGAGACAATTTCCTAACAGATAAAAAGCATGCGCATAAACATCGCATGAACTACAATGTAATCTAGTATCTGAATAAAATTCGTTATATGCACTTCACATTAGTTTATTCTAATCGAATTTTTAGTTTAACTAATAATTCCTGTTTTTAAAAAGCATTGGCAAAACGGTAATCCGTTGTATGTACTTACTAAGTTAATCAATTTTTATATATATTTTTTAATATTACTTTTTTGTTTAAAAAAACCTCTAGTACATAACTATGTATCGATTTTTTTTACGAGGACACTGAATTACGCACATGCGAGCGTGTGGCCTACATTGCGATTATGTATCGATAATTGCAACAAAGATCACAGCGAATGAGTCAATTCAATTTTGTCGCCGTCAACATAACGACGCATGTATTGCGTGTATATACATTTCAACTTTCCTTTGGATCGCTCGGTAAAAACAAAGTACGATGAAAATCACTCACCCTTTCCAGTGACTCCGAGCTCATTACGCACCACTATGAGCAGCCGAAGACTCCAAGACCATCCAAAACATTTTTCCACAGACTAAACTCACAGTACACGCTAACAAACGCAAGGAAAATCGCCGCGGAAAGTACAACTTTCACGAGAAACACAAGAAACTAACTAAACGATTATTGCCCGGCGTCGCGTCGCGAAAAACTGACCTGCTTCGACTTTTACGTCGGTACGTTACGTCATCGGATTACTAATTCGTATCGGTGAGAGTGAAACAAAAAACCGATAAGCTAATGTTCGTCTGTAAAAAAGATGCGGCAGGCCATCTGCACCTTTGCGATTTTAACGTGGGCTACAATTAAGACGATAACATCAATTTTTAAATTCAAACATTTGTGGATTATAAGAATTATAAAGGATTATAAGGCGCGAAAATTTCTCCGATAAGGGTTTTGAAGTAAAATTGGGGTAGTAATTGTAAAACTAAAATTGAACCCGGTAGAGCGAGATTGAATCTCAAATATTCTGTCTGCATAACGTCTTTTGGCACAAAAATATCACTCAATACAATTAAAGAGTGAGTAATACAATCGTAACATTTTTTGAGTACGTTGAACTAATTTGGAACACATTTTTAAAAAATTGCCAATGATCCGCACTGAACTTTCTTATACTTCGATAAAGTCAACTGGTTCATTCACTCAGACAGGCGAAATCGTACGTACTTATAAACAAAATAAATATCTGAAGCTTTGAGGACTATCGGTTTCATTAATCTACCCATTGCATACAAATGCTATGCAATGACATCTGACGCTGAAACAAATCTATGCCACGGCAACACTTTAATTTATACACCCAAATGAGTCTACTTGAAGTCAAAGGTACTTTTTAATTATCAATGAATATATCTATGATATGTGCTTGTAGAATAAAAAAAAACTTAAAACCCACTCTCTGCAACGAAATGTTAATGTTATAGGTCTTTGTTTACTTGTACTAGTTCATCAGTTAATAGTGGTTCTATACTAATTAATTTAAGATTTTAATTGAAATCTATGTTACAGAATTGCAGCTTAAAAGTCGTAATTGATAATCTGTCCCCAAGAAGTACCCTATCAAAAATATTGCATGAAAGATTTCCAAATAATCTGCAATTTACCTCCACCAACGTGACAGAAAACGCAAAACTAATGTCCATATGAATGTTCTTGTAAAAATGCCATCTCAGGATAATTTTTCCTGATTTCATCCCTTCAGCCATAGCAACTTCAGTAAGAACGACGTCCATAATCTAGAATATGTGACAAGCCGTCCTTAATGGTCGCAATAACAACACCCATTAATAAGGAAGTCATAACAAAGCCGGCGAGAGGATTATAAAAAGCTGAACATAATTAATATATCCCACCGACAATATACCAGTTTGGTTTCTCTTCGGCGCTCCCGACGATTTTTCATCTCCGCGTATGCAAATAAAATGCCTTAATCTGATTACGCGAAACAAGCTACGTCGTATGTGCACGTCTTGTCCGAGGGCATGCCAGAGTCGTGTCATGTGTCGGTTCTCATGGGCATCGCGGGCTCACGCTGCGCCGATTCTAATTCCACGTTAAATGAGATGTTAATACCTTCGGCGGGGCAGCGGTTAGACGTTAGAAAGTACGTACATCACTCTGAAGTATCGGCGAGACGGCCATCGACGGGAAATTAAAGTGGATGTTGAAACTTGCGTGCGCGCATTCAATTTTACATGATCTATTGACTGTGAACCGCGTTGAATTTTTTTCCGCGCCGGGATTTATTGCTTGTTCGCCGCGCTGTTAGCGTAAATATTAATCACGTTTTCTTTGTTCCTTTTTACAAGTAATTGGTCGGTATTACCGTATCATCGATGGTTTCTTTCGTTTTTTTTTTTGTGATTGTAGTACAACGGACAGATGTTCTTCAAAAACTAACGCGGCATTGATGGGCGAGGGAGATAAATGGCATCTTGGTATTTTTGTTCGGTCTTTTAAATGAAATACATGCACGACACATGCTTTAAAAATGTACGCATATTTTATCTTCAAATAGAAGATAGAATCGCGCTCCTTCACAAGTACAGTGATGAGCAAATGCATCAGTTAGACAATACTCAATGACGATAGACGATTATGGTATTTTGATGCACCTGCTCTTAATATATACTTCAAAATACTCTTCTAGGACTAATTGGTAGCTTCTAATGTAAAGCCTAGTCGAAATACATCAGGACGACGTAATTTAATTAAGGTGAATAAAAGCTCTAGATCAAGATCTAATTTTAACAGTACATGTAGTACCGATAACAGTATAGGCACGTTCTATAAACGTGCACAGTAATGGTAGAACTCCTGTACATGTAGATGTACCAGTACACACAGTTAACTGACAGTAACTGTCCTTTGATCTTGCAGAGGAATTGTTGCTACACGATTTGCTTTTGAGACAAATGCAACGACCATCTTCTTGCAAATACTTCGAGATCACATGCCTTTTGTTGTTTGTTTTTCTTGGAACTCCCAAATGAGTAATCCAAATCCACGATTCATCACCACTGATGCTGTACACGTTTTTAATTTCCTGCGTTGAAGAGGTCTAGAGTTTTTGACACCAAGCTTATTTCTGTTCTTCGGTCAACAGATGCGGTATCCAATGGGATTTTTTACTGGCAATTCATCATGCAAATTTTTTTCAATTGGTGTCTCTAATGATGCCTCAATCTCGCGATATGACACATGTCGATTTTCATCGATAAGCTTGCACGTAGCATCGACGTTTTCCTATGTGAAAGCCGTTTTTGGTGCCAAGGAGAAATTGTCGACTGATGTGGTGCTTCATTGTCGAAAACAGAAACCAACTCGGCGAGGCATTCTTGTTGAGATAAATTGCGTTTTTGTTTTGTCGTATTTACATTAAAGTGGCTGCGATAATTTTTATTTGTTTACAAGAGCGGGTAAGAAAATTTTTGGTAAACTTAGTATGACATGCTTCAAATTTTGTTTGAAAATATTGATGTACTTCATAAGTTATATTACCAATTAAAATTAAGGCGCTCATTTTATTTATACCTGGTATATTTTGAGAATACATGCGGGTACAACTATATTACAGCCTGGAACGACAATAGTTGAATGTGTGCAAGTGGTACGATGCTTATATGGACTATAATTAAAATATTCAATACGTATTTTTGTTCCTCCAGGAATTGAAACCGCGTCACAAAACTTCGATATAATCCTTAGGTACTGTAACAATAAATCCAAACGTAAACGTTTAAGGACAGTAAAATATATTGAGAATGTGGCGTAAGTAGTAAGCAAACGCAAGTTTGAAGAAAATAAAAAAATGTACAAAACACACCCACCACTAGAACAATGGTACATTGTGGGTAGGTATACTGTCTATAGTTTCTAAGAAAAGCTACTTGTTTACGATTATTTTTATTCAATTACTTATTTAAATCTTCGAAGGTCAGACATATATCTTTCAATTTATTCAAATGGGATTAGTTCGTTTGCTTATCAGATTGTTTTATTGATTTACATATTTTTGCATTGGGTTTAAAAGCAGCGGTAGAATGGGTGATGCGCTTGCAGATATTATTAGCAGCATTTTCTTGCAATTTAATGGTTAGATATATAGCGGCAAGAACTAGGGGATATTAATACATTTTATATAAAGACGCGATTAAAAAAACAATTTAATTGATATTAATATATAAACAAATATTAAGGATAAATAGCCAAAAAAGTTACAAGAAAATTAATCATCAAACTGACATCAACAAAACTTTTTTTTTAATTTGAAAATTATTTGTTTTATCGAGTGTGGCCTCTTCTGGCTTGAATTACTACATGTAGTTGACGTGGCTTAAAAAACAATATCAATATCAATATCATGTTTGGGTAAATCATCCCACAGTTGAGGTAAATCGTTTTAATTCCCTCAATTTTAAAGGTGATGGTCTATGGTTGTCTAGTGCCCCGGTCAATATATCCCAAACGTGTTCTACTCGCTTAAGGTCTGGAGACCTAGCTGGTAATTGCAGATGTTGAATTCTTCTTTCTTGAAACCTTCCTTAATTAGCATCACAGTTTATGCTCTATTATCGTCTAAAAATTGAAATACTTGTACAAAGGGTCTACAATATTGTTAATGATGTCAGTTTGGTATACAACACCGTTCATGTTTCTGTCACAAATGTACAGGGGCGTTTTTCATCCTATAGCAATCCACCCCAAACCATCATAATAGAGCCACCATTGTATGGGTATATTTCTTGTATAAAAGTACGGTGTCGAGTAGTGTATCTGGTTCATCAGATTCTGACCCATCTAGACTCATTATGTAACCTGTAATCGCGATTCATCACTATACAGTATGTCCCGCCATTCATATCCTAATTTTCTCTTTGTTGTGCCCATGCCAGTCTGCTTAGTTTAGTTCAACTGTTAGAGTGACACGTTGCAAGGGTTTTCTACATTGTAGACCTACTTCATGAAGTCGACACCTAGCTGTCCTGATCGATGGTCTTGCTTCAGAAGCGTTTTGAAGCTCACGAAGTAGTACAGTGACAGCGATTGTTGGATTTCTTCTAGCATTTAACGTTAAAAATCTAACATCCCTAACAGTTATACATATTCTACGACTTTGTCTACCTCAGACACGTACACTACCGGCCGCCCTGTGCCGGTTCCATAGTCAACACACTTTGGAAAATTCAAAATCTTTCAGCAGCTTTCAGTTCTTTTATGCGCACTTGAAGTATTCCAACAGCTTGGTTGGCTTCATCTGATATCAAGTGACATAGAGGCATATTTTTGAAGTGAAACTTTAATAAATTTGACTTTTAAGACTTTAAACACTAACGCAATGTAATAAAATTTTTAATAAAAAATTTAACACTTTCATTTCTAAGACAAATGTGGCGTTTATAAATATTTGAATTTAGTAGTCTCTCACTACTGAGATGCCAACTTACAAAATTCACATAAATTGGAACCGATCGTAGCCTTCTATTAAAAATATCAATATCCTCTAATTGTTGCTGCCAGTTTATTTCTTTGCAGTTTATAATACATCCCATACATTAAAATTTAAATTTATATAGGATCAAATAATCTAATGGTCAGAAATGTAATATTAAGCAATATCGATTGAAATATATAATATTAATTATTTACTTAATTCGTTTGCATATCTACCCTCTTGGGTGTAAGACAATGTGGAGTTGAGTTATTAGCTTGTGCTTTTTTACATATTTCTCGCCATCTATTCCTGTATTGTGTCGTCTACTGTTTATTCTCCAAGTTTTCTCCCCTCTTTGCCACTGCTAACGTTACATCGTCCAACTATGTTCTTCATCTTTTTTCTTTTTACTTTTCATTCTAGTCCTAGTTTTACTATTTTAGTGCTTTATATTCTTCTGACGTGGCCATATCATGGCATGTGTGCATCTTCGATGGCTTCCATTGTAGGTTTTATTTTTAGATTACTCCATAGTTGCATACTTAATTGTATCCAATTTTGTTATGTACTAAATTCTTCTTATGAATTTCATCTCTGTTCTTGTAATGTTTTCTCTATTGTACCCATCATTATCTACGTTTCTGTACGTATGTTGGAAATTTGGACACTAGCGCCTTGGGAATTCCTTCCTTCCAAGAAACGAATCTTAAATGCAGTTGAATATTTTTCCCCCTGTTGTTATTCTTTCAATCATTTCATTCCACAACATCCAACCTCTGATATCATTGACCCCTAATATTTAAATATCCGTACTTTAGTCCTTCTTCTTGTATTTGTACCATGTTTGGTTGTTGTGTCCTTCCTTTCATGGTTCTTGTTTTGTCATGCTGATTATCTCCAAAGGTATATCTGTGGTATAATGCTATTAAGGGTTCTTTCATTTTTTGCTATGATCACCGCATCATCAGCAAAATAGATTTCATTTAATTTCTTTCACCTTCTTTCATCTTCCATTACTCCCTTGCATATGCTTTGACCTCATTTTGCCGTTACTTCGCCTGTCACTAATCCGACCAGTAGCGGACACAATGCATGGTCTAAAGTCTATTTTGAATATTTAAAATTTTTGTCGGATGCCAAATGTATGCAAAGAAATAAGGAAGATTTTAAAAGAACGTATGAAATTATTATATAATTGATGAACAAAAACCCTGAATGATAACAATGATATGAAAGTTAACTTAGTTTAGTTAGTTGTAAGGGGCAGACCTGTTAAAAACCCGAAATTAGCTGGAATAGTTTGACTAAAAATCGAAAAGGTGAAAGTTATAGAGAATTGGAAAAAAAGAATTGGATTAAAAAAAGTAAAATGCGAGCGAGTCAACGATGGTACCTGACTATGACATGGATTTGGGGGCAGCAACGTCGTACATACTGCAAGATCTTTGATACGAAAGAAAATTGCGTTACTACTATAATCGAATTAACGTGTCTTAAGGTCTAGTAAATTATTTCTGATAAAATCATGTGACGAGTAAGAATTGTGCTTTTAGCTTGTTCTTTGGAAAAACGTAATTTGCTTCGTTTGTCCAATTGATTCGAGTTATTATGAGCACTATTGCGACTGATTCACTCGGTAAACAAATTAAGACATTAAAATTATACCAACTTACACGCTGTGTATTTGAAAATATTTCCTTGCAGTAGTATTATATGCAAGTAAATATTAGTGTATGTAAATCAGAAGTAAATATAGTAGCCAGTTTATTCAAATGCAACGAAGTTTTCTGTTCATTCAATTGTATACGTTCGTTTACGTCATAGGCAAAATTATTTATAAATACTTTCAGCGTGTATAAATAGTAAATTTTGTGTACAATTTAATTAAGCTCTAAATGTATTTTACTTAAATATATCATATATAATAAACCTAAAACCCTTCCATCCCAAATTAATTAAAAAAAAAATGTGAATTAAGGTGGCATAGTATTTGCATGATTTATTCATTAAAAAAATACAAAAATGACACTTTGATTGCGTCCGCAGAATAACTGCAAATCGAAATCCACGCTCATTATTCCATTATCTTTAAGTATTCAATATAAACGAACACGAGCAATTCCGAAATAAAATAACGATTTACATTCGCCTCTCGCGTAATAAATTTCTTGCGGAGGTTATCGCGAAATACGTAAGACTTTTTGTCGCCCGCTCGTAATAAGATTCAGTGCGGCGGAGGTAAATTAAAATTTAATAAATATAGCTGTGATAGTTATTACCTCGAAAAAAGCTTAAGTGTACGGTAATTTCTTCGCAAACGCTCGTCCAACCATAATATCGAACTAATTGCCGCAAACAGAAGATCGAAACCGCGCCGATATTTTTTATGCGCGGTATACTTTCATCGAAAAACGCTGAACGTTTCATTTGAAGCGCATACTTCTCAATCAAAACCTGATTCGCCGCCATAAATTTTAATCAAAACGGCGTCTACTATGTATGTATTAATAATGTTAATATAATCCCACTTGGAATGAAATGCATACGCGGGAAGATTTACGACGTGCTTAATATGAATTTATTGGATTGCCGAGGAAATGTGTACACAAACACAGCGTGACTGGTGATCAACTGTCAACTTGTGGTTTTTCTTATCTTGTTTGATTCTCTTTTAGGGTTGCCGTCACGGTGTCGATAAAGATGTATTTTTGTCTTTGCCTTGCATTTTGGGAAGTTCCGGTGTTCAGAATATTGTTAGGCAGAGTCTCAGCGACATGGAAAAGGACATGATACAAAAATCTGCAGACTATATGAATGATCTACAAAAGAAATTAGACCTAGACAAATAATACAAATATTTTTTACGATAGGACTTTTTATCATTTTATTAGAAAAGTTTTTTTCATCTATGTAACATCAATGTACATTTGTGGAAATAAAAAAAATAGTAAAATTCTTTTGTAATTTTATGGTTGTGTACAGAATGTTATAAAGAAACATATTTGAATGCCTAACATAGTTCACATAACGTTTGGCGTATTTGGTGCAACTTGCACTAAGACACGTACATTTGGTGGAGAGCCGCTATATAGAATAGTATATATTTATGAACACTCGGTTTCCAGTTTTTAATTCCTAGCAGTTTAAGCACAATGCAAAGTTTTCCACTTACGGCTCGTCAGTGAAAAATCGAATGTACACATACCATTCTGGCAAGGAACCACCGGAGAATATCATAAATAGTGTCGATCATTAATGGTCAATAAAGTAGCGCTTCACACAGCCTGGGCATAAAATGTATTATAATATTAATATATGCACGTAACATCAAATATCGAATAAGAACAATCATCCACATTGAATATGTAAAATTACACAAGAAATATAATATAACTTAACCTGGTTGAATTTTGTAAATATTTGTATTTGTTATTCGTCCTAAATTGTGTGACTTCGATTAATTCTAGTTGATTTAGAGCATTCGATAAATGTGGTTAACCTGTTTTCTTTATCTAATCATTAAATTTATTTTATACGCCGTGTAGATGTGACTTTTGCAAACACGCCTGGTGCACACCTTATCTTAAAACTTCCCTGAACCTAATTAGTAACTTGAGAAATAAATAAGGACACAAGTATCATATTTCGAGCAAGAAGACCATATTTCAGTTTTAATGACGTCATAAATGTTCGAAATAAAGTCATAAAAATGGTTTAATTAAAAATGTCTAAATTGTGAAAATTATACGATGTGATGATGACAGCGATAAAACACTTATTAAAGACACAAATTATACCGGGGAGTGTTTTCAAAATACTGAGATGTCAGCGAAGCAGAAGTGCAAATTATAAAAATTGCTATGTTTAGAGTAACACATTTGATCTATAAATGTAGAATGGCTACTAAAAATATGCATACTAAGTGATATAAGTTATAGTTTTGTTAAGTTTGTAGTGAGTGTCAGAGGAAGAGAAAATTAAAATGTAGAAACCCGTAAAAAAAGAACCAGGGGTTTCCATTATGAGAAAGTGTGCTTAATCATTATAATAATTTATTGATTATATCAGCAAATATAGAACATGTCAAAATTACAATTACACAAACTTTATATAATATATGTGCAATAAATACCACCAAATATAAACAGCTAACAACAATATTTCTAAACAAAATAAAAAAAACTTATTCAGGTTGTAGATTGGTTTTGTTGTCAAAATACTATTAAGTCTCCTCTTTATTTTTTCCACTGACGTATCTTTGAACTTTTCAGGTAACATATATATGCTACTATATCTAATTATATCTTCATTGATACAGAGGGCACGTTTTTTTTTGCATTGTTTTGCAACTTTTTTTCCATATGATTTTTCATAAAACTTGTTCATAATGTTTTTTAACTTTCTATTATAAAAATGTCAAGTAGTATTTTGTATTTTGTAAAGAACTGCTTACATGAGCCAATTTGCCAGGACCAATAAATATTTCCTGGTTCTCAAATGATTTCTAATTTGGACGTTTCTTCAGAAGCCAAACTCTGTGGGACAAAGCATGGAATGAAGAGTTTGGTAGTGCAAAATTAATAGGATTAATCTGGTAAATTCGCAAATGATATATTGCGCAATCTGGCTTAAGCCGTGGGTTACGGACACTCAGTGAAGACAGACATGGGGTACTCCTGATATTCGATAAAGGGCTTCACGGAGTAAAAACTCAACGACTGTTGCCTTGATTAGGAGAACCACGTTTAAATTAAACTAAGTTAAACAAATTCAAAAGAAAATAATTGTCTAATTTCTTTGTGTTCATAGATTATTTTCACAAGTACTGAAAATGAAAGTAAACTCAAATTTAGGGTAAGCACAAATATTCAAAACATAATTGATTTGCCCTAAATATTGCAGAGATTTGTTGGATCATCCAACTTTTTCACCGGAAGGGTTGGATAGGTGGAGAGGGGCTGTTTTACAGAATAGAATCTGCTGGTAACTGTACCAGATAGAATTTTAATCCGTAATGTGTCCGGAATTTATTTAATTTGCCAGCATGTTTAAAAATTAATGAGGAATATAAGTATATCCCGGACCTGTCCCATATTATTTAAAAAACGAGGCAATTTATCAAAAAATGCTACTTCTCGGCTTAGCACAGATATAGCGTTGCTATCGATGATTTATTTTTTGTTATATTGTTACACGTATCCCAATAAAGTCGAGTGTCAACTTGGTCTGTGAAATAGTTTCGTTTATATGAATTTTTAAATTGGATTGTGTTGAAATTGATTTGTCGTTACGGCTAGTTTATCGTCAATGGAAATTCGTTTAAGCTTATAAGGAGTTTTCTTCATTTTCAACAGTGAAGAGATGGGGAGGCTGATGGGGATGATGGGGATCCACGCGCAGGACGACCAAAAACTGCAACCATAGAAGAAACAAAAAGAACCCAACCTATTTTGTGCGGCAATTTGTTACTGTGAATAAGACATGGGCCACCAATATACACCAGAAACGAAACATCAATCAAAGCAGTGGGTGGAAACCGGTGGCTCGACACCAAAAAAGGCGAAGTTGATGTCATCTTCTGAAAGGTCGTGATTAGTGTCTTTGCGAAACCGGGTAAAACCATAACTGGCCCATATTACGCCCGTCCTGGTATTCCTATACCATGTCACCATCTTTCAAAAAGTTTCACCACTCACCTGTGGCATGGCTTCACGTCACTAACTAAATGTTGTTGTAATGTGTTCTATTTTTTTAATACGATGGGTGGTAAGAACGGATTTTCAATACAAATACAACCCAATAACAGTTGAACGAACACCAAAGGTAGACTAGTTGAAAACAAAGCTAAAGAAGTGGAAACTGTCGGACTATTTCGGCAATCATCTCGTTGAAATGAGTCTAAGAGTATTCCGTCCTGGAAGCAAGTTTCAAACAATTTCGGAATTTACGTGACCCCAGTTTGCTTCAATGCTTTGAATATGTTCACATGTGATGGGATCTATGATTGCTGATGCTTAATGGTTGGGTTGGGTTGGGTTGCGTTGTGTTGGATTAGGGTGGGTTGGGTAATTTTGTAAAGGGCAGACATGCTACAGGTGTGTGGTGAAATGTTTTTGAAAGGTTTGAAATACTACAGGAATACCTGCAAGTCTTTGGGATGAAAAAATTCGGAAAGAGAGGCCTGGACTGCAAAAGAAAAAATCATCTTTCATCCACACAATGTCAACAAAGTCGCTTTGGCAATGGGAAAACTTAGAGATTTGAAATACCAATTTTTAGATCATACATCCTATTCACCAGATTTGGCTCCCTCTTACCCCCAACTCGAAAAAAATGTGGGTGGAAAACGTTTTGAGTCAAATGAAGCGGTGATATCAGCAGTAGATGAGTATTTTGCAGACCTTCCAGAATCGTATTTCACTGATGAAATCCGTTCATTGGAGTAAAGTTGGACAAAGTGCATTGTCCAAAAAGGGAACTACGTAGAATATAAATGTATTTTAAACCTGAAAACATAGTCTTTCACTGTCAGGCCGAGAACTTTCCCCTTTAGCCTCGTATAGATAACGAAGAATGGACACAGTAAAATTTTTCAAGAAGATAGCTTCGATAACGTCTTTATATCGGATGAAATCTATTTCCAGGTAAATCGGTGGTAATCGCCTACAGATTTTATCGAGGGAACAACTTATTGTACAAATTTCAAAACTTCGCACTAATAGTGGTTTTAGTAGCAGTATTATAGTGTGGTAGTACACTCTCTGTATCGACGATAGCTTTAGCGATATGGCTAAGTATTGTCACATTGTAAATGGCATTCTTTTTCAAACGGCTCACGTTTTATTGTGCTAAGGAACGGCGTACATCACAGTATACATGAACTTGGCTACAAAAACAGCAATTTTTATAGGCATGGGTCCCAATTACTGTTCAGTATTTATTTAGTTATTAATTTAGTGTGCACAGGCTAATAAGCCCAATTACAAGAAATTCTTATAATGTAACTTAAAGTGTTTAACTAAACTAAGCAATAATAATTCAAGACTAACCTAATTTAAATCTAGCACTAAAACTATAAATCTATATTAATACCAGAAAAAGATATATACATAAAGCATGAAAGTCGCAGTAACCCAATCTCGCCAGTATTTCGCGGCAGAACTCTAAATTTTATTAAAGAAGGGAGGTAGGCAATTCATCGATGAAACCAATGCAAAATACAGTTTCCGAATGGTAATAGCATCCGGGAAGTTATTAGATTCTCTTATTATGAGTTGATTTGGTCTAGACTTGATCTCAGGTATACCTGGGCGTCTAATCAAATGTTTTCAATTAAACGGAGATTACATAACCAAATATGATTTGTTTTTCTTTAATTTTATTATTCACTTAATAAAAACATATACTGGTAATTATGATGTGTTTTCTTTTTTCCGGAAACATTCGAGACGGACTACATATATAAACATGTCCACTTCTTCTCGTATGTATTTTCAACCTTTGCTTTTGAAGTTCGCTGCATTGAACACAAGACATTATATAGGTACATATTGTGGCCTCGTATTTTTTTTTTAATGGACAAATATTCAGTGATTATTTAGCCCCAAGGTGTGAACTTTCGTTATGCGTTGAAGGTAAATAAAGTAAAGACGTTTAACATTTACATGTTTTACATTAAGCAGAATGTCGAAATCAGAAAAGAGAAGAGAAATGTCACGTGACGCAACCATCGGTAAATGACATGCAAATCCCCTGCCGTTGATTTGCAAATCATCTTCACAAATGAATAGAAGAATTGTTAGGTAGGCGTTATTTCGACTATATAATTAATATTAATAATCAAACTGTTTCAGTGGAAGTATTTCCAACTCACCGTGTATCGTCAACTCGTTAGAAAACACCAGTCCTGTACCCATTCATTGACAGAAAGCTTCTCTAGCACACACACATACATTGTAGCGATAATAAAAATAGCACCACATGAAAATATCAATAATTCCCTTTACAATATACATAATGCCTTACATAGTTATAGGACCCTTTTCGGGGGACCGCCAGATCCCACGTTGCCTCTAGTAGCCATCCTTGAATCTGTCGCGTTATCAGTTTTGGATACCTTTCCGTTTACCTGATATCTTCGTATGCTAATGTACATGAAATATTATGTACCTGTCGCACAAAGGCGTTCAACCTGTGGAGTTACAGAAGAACCAGTGGGCATCAGCCCACATTCAGTGCGAGGAATTGATCAGGAAATTGCTCGGCTGGCATCTTTGGATATTAGCATAGCATAGCCTTATAGACATACGATTCCAGAATCACGGTCACTCTTTCAGGCACAAGTCAGAGCTCCCCAATAACCAAACCTGTTATCGCATGATAGCTCGATACTTGATGAAATTCACACAAGAACCACACATGCGTCTGCCATTAAAAATACATATGCAAATGTGGCACCAAAATGGAATTGTGACATAATCCAAAGAGATATAGACAACTCTTACTAACATCTTCTCTACATACATACATTTGACAAAACTCAGAACTTCAAGAAGTTACTTGCAACTCTATATTGACATCTTTGCTGTATTTACTGCAAACAATTGCGCGTGCGAATATACATACGTTCTGGTACAGACCACCGCATACATCTATGTCGCTCGCCAGCAACCCTAGCGCATCTTTTTCGTATCACCGCCCACTTAAAATTCACGACGGGGTGGTGTACAAAATAGCAAATACTTATCGCTCTGAGAAAAGATATCTATTAAGAACGTAATTTACATAAAAATGATTAAGTATAATATATTAAAATAACCGCGCCACACCATAACTACAAAATAAGATTAATTACAATAAGTACTCAACGATTTAATAAGAATATTACATTGTAAGTAATTGGCTTATTTTTGTTCCACATTTATTATAATAGCTTGCTGCAGCTATTTAGATATGTTATTCTTGGCTTTATGTTTTTTATCTTAATTTAATTAAGTGAAAATATAAAATCGAACGTCTATAAAATAATATAATCACGTTGTTAATCGACGTGCGAAAAGATAATATACGAAAGTGTCTTCAAGAACGAGTTGTTTAGGTATAAATAACAAATTATAATTTAACGCCGAAACAGGTCCGTCCGCTTGTAAATAGTGGAGAGAGACCCCACGCAAAAATCGTCGAAGCGAAATGAAGTGGTTATATCAAACAGGTCGGGTATGTAAATCAGCCGATGGAATGCGCAGTGCGTCAATAACGCAGGACCCATCCAAGACGAGCGCGTCTAATTGAAAGGATTCCTCTGATCGAAGTGACCACTTAATTGAATATTAATTGACTACGGTACACAGCTCCGAACGATTTTTAAATGAATAATTTATTTCTCCTTTGATTGTACGTGCGTGCGCGAGCTTTCGATCTTTATAAATATTTACGCCGTCTTTGTTTCGCTGCCTATCGTAAATCACTAATGAAACTTCTTTGTAAATGCCACATAATCCCATATAGATTTACTGCTTATAAAGATATAAAAATTAACAGGTAATTACGAGTTGCAGTCGATAATCTGTGGGACTGGAGGAATTACTTATCATCTTCGATATAAAACAACCAATGTACTCGTACGTAATTTATTTTATAGAAATGTTTTTGTGCAACCACGAACACCTATCATCTTAAATGCATTGGAAATATGTCAATATGTCTATATTTTGACATCAAAGGCAAAATAAAACTCAATATCAACTTGCAAGTCATCAAATGTCCAATAAAGAGCAAAACCTATTTACATATATTTGCACTGTGGTTTTACCTCCAAATGACTCAACTAAAACCATGCAATTAAAAAAGTCAACAAATTCAGGTGATTATTAAACCTAAACAATCAGCTTTGTTTAGGTTTCAATTGATTTCTTTTTTTCTTTCCTTTTACGTTTCCTTATACTATCGTTTATGTTTGGGTAACTTTGAATTTTTAGCTTTTATTAAATAATGGGTTCAAAGTTCCATTCGTCGACCGAGAACAATTTTATCAGGCAAATGGTTAGCTTCACGTAAACGAATTTTGTTTTAATTAATATAATTGAGATTATATAAATTTAGCAACGTTTCTAAAAATCATCATAATAATGATAACAAATTTATTTATTGTCCAACAGGACAATAATGATAATATTACCCCTAACAAGAAAGAAATACTTATACATTAAACATGCAACACTTAATGCCTTTAGTAAATTTTTTTTAAATCATGCAACCCAACCTGAATTATATGAAACAAAGTAAATTGTTTCTATATAGAGTGCAGCACAATGCAAGCATACAGTGTGTAAACGTCGACACCAAGAAATCTTGAGTCTTGAGTCTGTGAAAGTTTCGCCATTACCCAACAGAGGTTGACACTGGACGGACGAAAAATTATTGGAACATTCATCATCGACAGCAAAAACATTAGAAAATCTAATATTATTTATTAAATCATTCTTTGTGTATTTACAGATAAAGTCAACAAATTAAACAAACCTATGTAATCTATACTTTTGCGATGAAAATTATGGATGAATTGCTACGACCGCGTTTCCATATGAAACCCTTGTTATTAATAAGTCTTTGGATAATTATAAGAAAATGTTACAAAGCTCACAATTTGTACAGCGTGTTAACACCAGACATTTTAACAGAAATACCGAATCGATATATTGCTATACATAAGGAACTCTCCATGTCAAATGATTTTCCATTCTTTTTCCTGCACTCCATATATCAGGAACTCTCACCCAAAGTTAGTGCTGACTATCTAGTGTTGTCTCTAAACGTCAGGTACAGCGATTTCATATGACTTTACTATTATCTTTCAAAAAATACAACTAGCTTGTTGTGTTTCTCGTATTGTTCCTGTTCTATACTTTCATCATCGATTTTACATCTAAATTAATAAAAAATCTAGGGATCGCCCAATAAATTATTGGTTGATTTAACCGGATTTAAGTAAGCTCCAAGGCCGCTCCTCTGGCACCCGTTCTCAAACTCTAGTTGTCCAACCAACGGGCACAGTCTTCCAACCTTTTCCTTGAGGTGGGCCCGAGGTTTACATTAACATATGTATTTTGATGCTATATTACAAAATAAAATCAAATTTCATATGCCATATATTTAGTTGTTGAAGTTATTCGCAGTGGATGCACTTTATAAACAAACAATTTTATTCCAGATTAAAGCTCTTCAGGAGAGCGTTCTGTGTCCCGTATTGTAGTCGATTTACAAATTTGACTTGCCAACAATTATAACAACAATCACCAACTATATTTGAAATATTCTGTTCTCTTGTGCATCAGACAATATTCACATCAGTCAAATTCATACCCAGTCCTTACAAGCAACCTTCTAGAAATACCGTTCAGATATATTTTTCCATATGTGATTGGATTATGGCTTAGACGTAATGACTTACCAGATGATTAGGCGAGTTAGTTTGCCTCAGGCACAATTGTGTATTGTGTTGCTGGAAAACAAATCAAGTGTCAAAGCAAATGTACGGATTCGTCGTTTTTGCCCTTATCAAGTGGGACAATATGTAAAACGCTAGCAGGAAATATTTGCTGCTCTAATTCAGGAAATCATGAAAGGAAACCTGTAGACTTTGATGGTCTATACGGTCTATACATGGCGGGTGAGAAACTCGACTGTTTGTTCAAGTGCACCGTTTCTTGGGAGAAATTTAAGAGAAAGTAGACAGATAAAATAGTTTTGATTTGTTCGTCGTTAATTGTGACAATAAAGGAAAACAGGGAGCAAAATTTCTGAAAATCATTCGTTCAAAAACTGTAAAGAAAACGATATAGCGAACGCTGCAACAAGATCTGTAAAAATGTATTAATCAATAGCAATCAGGTTAGCAAACAATGACAAATGGGAATGTACGTATTTGGCAATTCTGTAAATACATAAATAAATAAATTCTACTTGTCATAATTTTTGACGTACGCGTTTCGGGAATACGGAAAACGCTAAACATTTTCGGGAATAAGCCGCCAAATTGTGTAATAGTTTGTGGTCAATATCAGCAAATGAATTTTATCTACGTAACTGAAAGAGAATTTAGTCAGTGCAAAGAAATTGTGATTGTTCATCCTGAAAGAAATTATGGGTAAGTACGTGATATTTAAAAACTTTAACGTTTAGTTTTTATGGATGACTCATTATATATCCTAGCGAATATTTCCTGTGGCATGTATATTTAGCAGAATAAAATGCAATAAAACATATTTCCTGCAGCAGCAGGAAATATCTTTCATGGAGAACTTGAATTTAAGCATAAGCCAATATAAATATTTATACAAATTGTATCAATTATATTACATACACTTGCGTACCTATTCCATATTATGAAAAAGTGTGACGAAAGTAATACTTGTTTTGTCTGTTTGCTAATTTTGATAACTTGCCACATATCGGATTAGTGTTTGTACCACTATTCGACGTATGTACCACTACTTGGATGGTTTTGTATTGTGACACATTTAAAATTTTCTTTTAGATGTTAAAAATTCGTTACTGTCCAGTATTCAGCCGCACGCAGCAAGTGGGGGTAGCAAAGTTACAATTGTGGGTTGTGGACAAGTTGGAATGGCTTGTGCACTCAGTATGCTCTTGCAGGTATGTATTTTTTATTTATTTTTAATAATAGTTTCTTTTTCTTCATCATTTATTCCTTGTAGAGTCGTATTTCATTCATACTTGCCTATCCTTCACCAATATTTTCATTTCAACTTACTCATTAACATCAGGTTCATACCTACCATAGGCTTTCTGGTGTCGTTTTATTATCGGTTCTCGTGTCGTTAGTACTTTTTTCTTTCCTATTATTTCTTGTCTCGTGTGCTGTTTTTCCATTGCATTAATTATACCCATGTGCCTTCTGATCTTCTAATTCTCACTTCTGTAACTTTCATCTTTACTTAATCATCTATCTTTCTTTTTTCTTATATAGACTAACCTTTTCCGTTACAGGTGATACTACTTGCTAGCTATTTGTAGAGTATCGTTAGATGTTCAAAGTTGTCACATTTTCAAGACTTGTTCCTTTAAGTTTAATTTATTAAGGACTTTTATAACAAATATGATTCTTATTCCCTCTCTTCATTTTAAGTTTCTGTTATTTATTTTATTTTTCACATCCATATGAACGGATTATTAATTAACCCACAAAGTTTCAGATTTCTGTCTCCAAAAATTAGTTTCAGTTTTTTGCAGTTTGTCGGTATTGTGGATTTAACCTTTCATTTTTAAACTCTTTAATTTGTCCAATTATTTCTACTTATTAGTTTTTTTGTATGATTCAATGCAAAAATGTATAAACAGTTAAAGAAAGTAGTGCAAATAAATTCTTGTCGTGTCATTTCGTATTTATATAATTTGATAGCTCGGTTTTTGTTGATTAACAATAAATGAAATCAGAATTTTATTTTGGTTTATTAAAAAATTAGAGCATTTTTCAATTAATTGAAATATTCTTTTGGCGTGAGATCAACGGATATCAGGAAGCTTATTTTCTTTTATTTATTCTTATTATAAATATATTGTCATTTGTCGCCTTGTTACTTTTCTTCTCGTACTTCCTCCGGTGTTTTTGTATCGAATTTCTTTAAATAATATTCCATTTTATATTTTTGTTTATTGCAATATGGTTATGTTTTATTGTTTATTTCTCATATTAATTCATTTTTGTTTATCTTTTTATTTTGAACTAGAAATTTCTATTGCTTTTTAATTTTTATTTATTTCATATAAGAACTGGTTTCATGGCTTCGTTTCTTTTTTGCTTCTTTCGCTTGGTTTGATTATTGATATCTTCGTCATTATGTTGTCGGTGGCTAATTTGTTCTCCAATTACGTTTTACTTCTTTTCCATCACATTATTTTTTTGTGTTCATATTTACCTTCTTCGTTTCATGTACTGCTAATCGCCATGTGTTACATTGAAGCATTACCACATTTCGCCTAGTGACCTATTAGCAGTTCATATTTTACTTTATGAAGGCCAATTGTTCTGTGAAGATTCATAGGTACCATGTGTTTCTTAATTGTTATTCTTTTGTTGCCTACTTTCATATATTGAGATTCTATTTGCTTTTCTCAGTTTGGTCCATCGTATTTCATAAATCTGATTTCTGTATCTATTTGCTAAAAAATCTATTTCTATTTTGTCTATAAGAACTTCATTTTAGCACCCATAACAGTGCTAACATGAAAATTCGAGTGTTAAAATGAGTCTGGTATAATTTTTTTCTTTATGTTGGTCGCCGTTTGGCAGCTTATAACGAATTTCGAAGTTGTGCCTGAAACAGTGCCTTCTGTAACTTGTTTTTTAATACACTATTCTTGTTACATTGTGTACATCACATTAGCCATTTCTTTCATTTGTGCTTCAGCTATTATTCTTATTTTTTGCATTTCCTTTTATATTTTATTTGCTGCGTGTATATGAATAAGATCATTTTTGTTTTAGTAAATTATTTTTGTTCATTAGGACGTTCACTTTTTTCTAGTTTACATTAGTGAACCTAGTCGATTTGTCAATTTCATTATATTTTGTCATAGTACTAATCATCATATTTATTCCGTTTTAACGGTTTTTAAAATTTGTATTCATAATCCTATATCTTCCCACAATTTTCTCATAATGTCGGCCTGTGTTCTCGACTATACGAAATATGTGTTGCCTATCTTTCGTTGAGCAGCACTGGAAGATTCTCTTAAATTTATTTTTCGAAAATTAGATCCGTTATAAGCATATAGTTTAAGTTAGTAAAGAAATTGTTAAACAACTTGTGGTGATAAACAAAGTGTTGGTCCACGAGAATGTGGAAGAAAGAATGGAAGACCAAACTAAACTTTCCAATTTCAGAATATGGTCAAAAAGGCCTTTTGGTAAAGTCTCATTTTATATTGCAATAATTGTTAAAGTAATTACACAATGTTTGAGTTTCATGAAAATACTCACAAAATCTGGCGATTATAGAATACACCTCTGATAAAGCGACTATCTCTTCTGGATTTCTCCTTAAATCCTCAACTGTGGCTCGTCCAAGTATAAAATATTGTGATCAGACCTCAATTAATGAGGGAGTAGAGAGCGTCGATTTAATTTAACTCTTATGAATAAATTACACAGTCATCTTTGCAATTTATATATATTTAGCTACTACTAGAAGAGTATTTGTTCGCACTGTTGTTTAATAATGGATTAAAATGCATCTTATTTGTTTTTATTATTTGTATTGTATTATTATTTTTAATACATTTTTACGTAACGGATGTTTTGTTTTGATAAATGTTAATGTTACTTGTATTATGGTTGGTTATTAGATTAATGATTTTATTTCTGATATTATTTTGAACTTGGTATTCTATATCTTTTATCCTACTTTCGATACAGGCTATTATGTCTGTTTAGCAGTTTGTTGTTTTTCGAAAGCAAATTTTGGTCCAAGACTCAATATTTGTTGAACATGTCCAGGGATTATCTCTCTGGTTAAGTTTTCTATCTAATCTTTATTTAATATGAATGGGGTGTTATTATTTATACTTTTATCTATTTTTTTGATATTTAATCCGAAACTGCTATTCATCCAGGCGAAGATGTCTTATTGTTTTTAAACAAAATTTATATTCGTCCTTGGACATCAACTCATCAAATTTTTCACGATAACGATCCCGTTCTAACTTACTATAGCTTACTATAGAATATGACAAGACTTTTATGTGATTGCAGCGCATAACTAACGAATTATGTTTGATTGACGTCAACGCAGACAAAGTGCAGGGAGAAATGTTGGATTTGCTACACGGCTCTATGTACCTGAAAAGCGTACAGGTTTCAGCAGGTCAAAGTAAACTACGCGAAACCAATCTTAGTGTAAATAACTTCAATGGCCCATTCCTAGATTTCGCATTATCGAGTGGTTCGCGGCTATGTATAATAACGGTGGGCATTCGTCAAAATGAAGGAGAGGCCGCCATAAATTTGGTGCAACGCAACATCGAAGAATTGAAGTTGGTAGTGCCGCAACTCGTCAAATATTCGCCGGATGCCATCCTTCTGGTCGTCAGCAAACCAACTGAAATTTTGACGTACGTTACGTGGAAGCTCAGCAAGTTGCCTGCGCACCGGGTTATAGGGGCCGGCACGAATTTGGATTCGTCGCGGTTTAGGTTCCTTTTGTCGGAAAAGTTGGGAATTGCCCCGACGAGTTGTCACGGGTGGATTATTGGTGAACAAGGACACGCGAGCGGTAAGTAACTTATAATTTTAAAATTTTGATTGTATTAATGTACATATGTTAAGTTGTTATGATCTAAGAGCAGATTTTTGTTTATTACCAAATTTAATTAAGAGCTTTTTGCTAATTAGATTCCAACGAAATTTTAGTTGCCGTTTGGTCAGGAGTAAACGTAGCAGGAGTTTCCTTAAAAGACTTGAATCCAAACTTCGGCACTGAGAAAGATTTGGAGAAATGGATAGATATTCATAAAAATGTCGTGGACAGTGTAGATCGAGTCGTTAAATTAAAGGGTTATATGTCTTGGTCTATAGGAATGTCAGTGGCGTCGATAACTAACTCGATATTGAACAACGTCGGAGATATTAGCGCCGTTTCGATATATTCCAAGGTAAATATCCAGAGAAAATAATAAGAAAATCATCGAACAATTATAGGGATTGCATGGTGTTACCCAAGACGTATATTTGTCGCTGCCGGCAGTATTGGGCAGTGAAGGTGTTACCGACATTGTAAAGCAACCGCTAAATGACCACGAACGCGTCGGTATACAAAAAATTGCGATAATAATGGGCGAAATACAAGCTGGTATAAGGCTGTAAGAAAAATTTGGATTAGCGTATTCATTTGAACTGTGTGCTATATTTGATGTAGAATGTATGTTGCGAGACTGTTTAATAAATTTGCAGTCATATTAAATCACAGGTAAATTACTTACGACTAAAGTTATATCCAGAAAATGTAACCTTTTTTCCAGCTCACAGAAATTTTTAATTAAATTGGTCTAATTTTAGATTAAATAGTTATGCCCATTAAATAGTGTAATAGTGATATGAATTAAGAAAACCACCTTAAGAAATTTAGAATTGTTAAAATGATAAAATAGAAGGGAAAAAGAATACAGCCCTGAAACTATTAAAATGTGAAAATAATCCCATGAAAATGAGCAGAAAGAACAAGAGCTTTATTTTCGCAGTTAATTAATCAATAGAACGTTTCATTAATTCTAATTTATATTGTAAACGTTTTGAGAGCGCTGATAAAACAGAGCGACATGCTTTCAATAAAATGTAAGTTGTAATGAACGAATGATTTCTAAAGTAAACTTATCTTACAAATGAAAATGAAAAGTAATAGAGTGACGTGATGGATTAAAGCTACAACGTTCTAGCAAAAAATTGATTATTGTAAAATTGCGAACGAATAAAATGCTCTTTAGACATCGAGGGAATGAATGAAATCATGTAATTTATGAAAAACATAATTAATCGACTATAATTGAATGTGGGCCAATGTATTCAATATTTATTACTAAATATTATAAAGTAAAAGTGAGTTATGACGAAAATATTTAGTTCTAGAAATGTTCAAATAATTATTAATTATATATTTGATAGATATATTTTATACATATAATTGTAAGTTAATTTATATTTAGTAATATCTTATCATTAGTATCTATTTGTTAATTAATTATTGCTTTAGTAGATACTGATCCAGATAATAATTTTACAAATTGTCCTGTCGGATGTTTAAGTTAGTAACGTTTCCTTAAAACATCAATTCGGAAGGAGTATGATCATGACCTTTTCTAGTGGCAAGTAAATATATGACAAATGAAGAGAATAGCCGTAACGATTAGTGCAGTTAATAACAAACGGGGTTGGTACGATTCATTTTTTGTTATCTACCTATCCACGATAGCCACGATTACAAATCAATTATTAAAAAATATTTGTGACACTTGGGAGTACATGCGATAAGTTGTATTTAATTTGTGATGTTGACCGAGATTTGGAAAGATTGATTCGTTGATAAAATGAGTGAAGTTAAGGTGAAACATAGAAGTCTCTTGAAGTTTCTGACAAAAGGAGGCAACGGCCGAAAAAATATTCACGAAAGAATAACTGCTGATGACGATGATGATGCACCATCTTATTTTCATGTTAAATTTTGTTCTAAAGTTTTTTGATTGGGTAGATAATTATTTAACGAAGACCCAAAGTCCGAACGATCCTTGGCAACTGTGGGAATTTTTTTTAGTTCAAGATCTGCTTTTTAAAACTATGTTACTACAAATGTGTTGACTTTCTGCTGTTAATGTATTTTGTGCTACATATTCTTGTTGTGGATTATTGAAGTTGAAGTGGATTATTGACAGGAGTATTTCCCCACCCCATTGTGGGGTGGGGAAATATCAGCCGACCGCTGATAGTTTAGCCAGAATCGAATAGCTGCTATTGTTCTTGGTGGCCCGCTTAGCAGGTGAGCACTTAAATGATAAACAACAACTATCTGTTTTGCAGAAGACTCAAAGAGTTGGAAATGTCGTCTATAAAGTGTAAATATTACGCTGATGCAATTTGTTACATATATGGAACATTTATTAAAGTACGAGATATAAAACTTTATTTAAATGCATTTGTGCTTTGTGAAGCTTACGAAGTTTATTTATACATGTTGCTTGCAGTAATTGCAAAAGATGTTAAGAAGCTAAACAATTTTTAGGGAACGAAATGTTTATTATATAAATACATGTTCATAGTATGTTCATTTTTATCTTTATTTATATCAGGTTGGAATCGAGATGAGAAACGAGCCAATTTAAAAATTTAAGCTACGAATTTTCTAAGATATTGCTCAACCGTTCTCCTGGATACAAAAGCAAACTTTTCAGATAATTATTTTTCGTCTACCTATCGAAAAATATATCGAAATTTCATCTTGTACGCAGTGGGCTTAGTGACAGTGCAGTTGATATCATTCTGCATTTCCGAAAAGATCGTTATCAGAGTGTACGGCTAAAAAGTGAATTTTCATTGTCGCGTATTGTGTCACAGGGGGTACCACAAGGCGCAATTTTGGGACCCCTATTATTCTCAATATACACCCACAAACTTAGCAAAAGCATCAAACACTGCCGAAGTCATATTTACGCCGATGATACGCAGCTGTACTACTCGTCCAGGCCGCAAGACTGCAAACAAGCAGTCGCTTATTTAAATTCAGATTTGCAAGGAATTTGCCAGTTCCCTGGCAGTCATAATTTGCAAATAAACTCTGAAAAGTCGTATTGTTGTTTCGGAGATCGAAAATTTGTAATGAACTTGGTAACGTACTTGATGTTAAGATTGATAACAATATCATTTCAATAGTGTATAAAGCAAAAAATCTCGGTGTGATACTTGATAACACCTGTACTCAACACAAATATTAAGCTAAAGCTGGTAGAGGCTTTTGTTTTTTTTTCACCAAGGTACAGGTTGAAAAGCAAGGTAAATGTAACTTGAACCTCGCCTTGTGATTGTGCGTTATTTGTTTTTATGATTATTACTATCAAATGTTACTGTTATTATATGTTATACTGTTATTGTATGTTATACTATATATATTTTGTTGTTAAATTTTTCTTTGGTCAAATGCACAATAAAGACATTTATTATTATTATTATCATTATTATTATTCCCTGTTATCATAGTCAAAATTCGTGTTGACTTGTGTTATTTGTGTATGTAGAAAGTTCATTGTGTATTCCTTGCTTGCGCGTGGGCAGAAACAGTACCGTTATTAATTTTTGTCTAAATTACTCTTGGGGATGATACTTAGGTACATCGCTAGGATCCTCCCACTAAAAATTCATGCAGTGAGTCTAATAAATTTTCTGAGAAACCTATTTCTTCAACAGTTAAGCATCCATTTTATAACCGAACTACATCAGTCTCCTTTTTTTTCAAAAACTTAAAAAGGTTTGTATCTGGTGAAGGATTCAAAGGATGTGCTTAACAATATTTCGCGGGAGTTGCCGAAGGAATAAGGGGATAATTGGAATAAAAAAATATGAAAATATTAATGATCTATTTTTAATCGAAAGATTTCAATCGACTAATATTTGTAAAACAGCCTGAAATGTATCGAAGGAATTCTAATTAATTCCCCCAGTGGTACCCATCACTGTTTACACTATTAGCCCCTTCGTCATCCTCCGACGGATACCTTCTGAGCTCAATTTTCTTATGAAAGAGTACATTTTTCAAGGTTAGAATAAAAATTTGGAGGTTTATTTTAATAGTACGAATATATATGAATTATAGAATTATATTTAAAAATAATACAAAGAATTGTTCCAAACACACACCAATTGTTACGATCTGCATCACATCCATTCAGGGGTGACACCTACCGTACAATTCATATATTCCTCTACTCCACTAAATGGTAGGGTTAGCACCCGCTTAGTGATGAATCTGTTGTTTTATTCAGATTCTAACGAACTTCGCTTTTATATCTAGGTTTATTTCAGATATGAGGTCCGAAACAAAGAACTTGGCCATAGCCAGAAAAGCAAAATTAGTAGTAGGCTGAAAGTATTTTAGAGGATGCATACACGTTTAATTCTTTATAATGTGTCTTGTGTTTTTAGAAAATCTAACACATCTAACCTCACTACATATTTTTTTTATGAATACAATACAAATGCATAAAAAAAATTACAATTGCGACCACAAAAGAAGCGATGCTGCCATCCAATGATATAAATTATTTTATTGCAGATTCTAATTAGTACATTTTATTAGTTACTTGTTTGTGAACATATCTAGCAAGTTCCTGAATTTATATTTAGATGACATTCTATAATTCTGACATAAACGTTTGACAATATTGAAATGCCAAACATAATAATATTTGGATGAACGGAAAATGTGGGTGCATGTGTAATTTTTCGATAAATTTTATATATTTGAATTGGACAGTCACCGAATATGCCAAATTCGAGTAAGTACTTGTAAATTATTTAAAACGAACCCTCCATTCGCAATGGAAATTGTACAACTATTATGACTTTGCTGGCTCATTCAAATTTTGCAAATATTTTTTTTTATTTGCTCATGGGGTCAAATCAACTTGTGCTTGTTTGCGTATTAAAATGTAAGGCAGTGTAACTGGAGAAGTTATTGCGAAAATGTGACCAATTGTTTTAATAGTAGTTTAGGTCTCTTTAGATAATACACAATTTCTGATAGCGATTTCACCCATTACAGGCTATAAATTATAAACCTATTTATTACATATTGTGTGGCGTGGAGCCTGTCACATTACAGTCGTTTAACTTAATTTGATTAATTAATTAATAATAAATTTTATTTAATTTGATTTCTAGGTATTAAGGACACTTTATTGGAACATGTTAGCCATGCCGGTTCAAATGCAAGTAAGAAAATTACAATTGTTGGCGCAGGGCATGTAGGAATGTCCAGTGCGACCAGTATTCTTTTACAGGTTCGTCATGTTCAATTCTTTTATTGCAATTCTACGAAATCATTTTTAATGTTCAAGATCGGCCATTTGGCTAAAATCAATTTTCCAAATGTATATTCAAATTCCTTTACATTATAGGGTATTACTAAAGAAATATGTCTGATCGATTCTCATGCGGATAGAGTTCTAGGAGAAATGATGGATTTGCAACATGGTGCCATGTTCTTCAGCAACGTAAAAATAACTTCGTCTACAGGTTGCCCAATACGGTCTTTGTCCATTCAGTATCGCTTTTCGTCCTCTAAATTTCCAGATTTTGCAGTTTCCCGAGGCTCTAGATTATGCATTATAACGTCGGGCGTCCGTCTCAAGACAGGAGAAAATCGTTTTGATTTGTTGAAACGAAACGCAGAAATCATGAAAAGTGTGATACCTAAATTAGTCAAACACTCCCCGGATTCGATTCTTCTGATTGTCAGCAACCCTGTAGACGTAATGACTTACTTTGCGTGGAAGCTTAGCAAGTTCCCCAAGTACAGGGTGATTGGATCCGGTACTAGTTTGGACTCCTCGCGATTTAGCTTCCTTTTATCTAAAGAACTAGGTATTTCACCGGCGAGCTGTGGTGGGTGGATTATTGGAGAACACGGCGATTCCAGTGGTATGTATGTATATGTTAATATCTACGAGTAGCTTAATGGTGAACCTTTTTTATAAATTAGAAAAGTTTATATTCGTAAATAGCAAAGTAATATCTGGTTCAGAAGCACTGATATTAAGATAATGATCATGATTTATTAATCATTTAATCTTTAAGTCGCTGTCTGGTCTGGAGTAACCGTTGGAGGCGTGCGGCTGAAACAATTGCATGGAAACATCGGTACAGATAAAGATGATATCAAATTTGGCCAAATTCACAAGCAAGTTGTGGAAAGCGCCTATAACGTCACCAAATTAAAAGGTTACACGTCTTGGGCAATTGGAATGGCGGTAGCGTCAATTGCCCAGTCGATAATGCGAAATATTGGAAATGTTGTCGCCCTTTCAGTGTCAGCAAAGGTATAATATGCAGAGAGGCAGAAACTGTTTCAAGGAAATATTTTAGGGACACTATGGAATTACAGAGGATGTGTGGTTATCGCTTCCTGTAGTGCTTGATGCTGGTGGAGTTACAGATGTAATAAAACAGCCGCTGACCGAAAGTGAACAAGCAGCTCTACGTAAATCTGCAGCACAAATTGCTGAAGCACAAGCGACTTTGGAACTTTAGTGGCAACGTCGTTCTTTGTAATTTTTAATACTTGATATCGCAATGCATATTTAATATATTATGGAAAAATCATTTGTTTTCAATTCTAGCTGTTTTTCATTTTAAATATGAAAGACTTCTTATTGACTTTACATATACAATAACTAGGTAAAGTAAGTTTTAATTGAATTTAAATCTGTTCCTGGTAATGCTGTTTAAAAAAATGTAAAAGTAAGAAATTCAATTAAATTGTAAAAATAATCTAATTTATGAGGTAATTAATTACCGTACCGTTCTCACAACTTACACAGAATATCTTATAAATAATTTCACTGTTGTACATGACTTGTACTATTTAACGTGAACTAATTACTTTGCCATTGTTATGATTTAGAAATTATCTTAAATATATCAGATCAGATCACATGTTGATGCTTAAATTTCGTTTAAACAATGCGTGTATCTTGTCTCGGCTTTAACACATCCTCTTAGAACTCATCGAACGAGCAGTACAATTGCCAACAGTTCTTAGTAAGGCGTTCATAAAAAAATAAAAATGAAGAATGCGATAAAGAAGATCCAAAATAGTAGCAGACTTCATTGCTCCAAACAGTGAAAAATCCAATTAAAAAAAAATTAATTAAAGTTGAAAATAACTTACTTGATTGTAGTTGCCGTCTTCAGTAGAATCTAAAAAAGAAAAATGTATGTAAACAGTATTTCTAGGTGATATCTTTGAAGATATTTTCTTCACTTACCAGTGGAGTAACACTTTTTGTTCATTTTTAATAATTGAAATGATAAATAGATCTTTCCGCTTTCACGACTTAAACAGACTTATAACTGTCGCAATTATCAATTATCGACAAAAATATTTTTACGACAAATTACAATGGGTCAACTTGTTAAGTTAACTCATTGGACAATCGATTAAATAATTTGATCAAATTACGGAGATGGGAACTGTACCAATCCAACGCAACTCAACTCGACACAACGATTGCAATGTTTAAACGAATCAGCACTAGGTGTTATAACAGCAATGTTATCATCCACAATACTAAACGACTGAATTATTTTAAATTAAAACAAAGTAAATTACACAATGATTTGCAAACCAATCGAGCGCAACACAACCTATCGAATTTTGTTGGAAACTGTTGAGTGTACACTCACCTGGTTTTTGAAATTTTGGTCGAGTCAATGAAGTTCAATGAAGTTTAAAATAAAATTGATAACACTACCTATTTTAATTTGGTTTAACTGAATGACATGATTTCGTTTACAGATTGCATTTATTGGGTTGTTTGGTGTATATCTAAATAGGGTTGAGTGTGCGCAGTGTGTTAATATTTTCATTGCATTGGGTTTGAGCACATTGAGTTGGAATTGAAATACGTGCTAATCTTGTCATCTAATAAGTTTATAGTTGCTTGATTGAGTTTTATTGAGTTCAAGAAACTTTGAACGTTTTGAGTTCAATCGACAGGATATCTTTATTCTCAAATTGATTGGTTTGGGTTGGGTTGGGTTGTCCCCTTCCGGAACAATTGCCAGAAGTGTCTAAATAAATATTGCTCGGGTTGAGAAATACCATAAAATCGTAGATAATCCATATCCATGTCGATAAACGCAAGGCCCAATTCAAGCTGGCTTTACTTGCTTTGCTGAACTTTGAAAGCTGTGAAAGTTTCTACGGCCCAATGATGACTTATTTTTTTTATATATTAAATTGGACAAACGTGTCAGGAAACGTAAAATATGTGAGAAATATAAAAATTGACGAAACTGTCAAAAAAATGTAAAAATTATCTAAACTTAATATTAACGTCAAATGTAAAGTGGTCCAAATTGTAACAAATATAAACTTGTTAAGTATTATAAAGCTGCGAATATAGCAAATAAAAATCCATTCGTTTGTTCTGTGGAACTCGGTATCACAAGACTTTATTCTGTTCTACAACAATTTAGTGCTTGCATCGACAAGGCTTTTAGGCACTACTGACTTGTATTTCCCTCTGACTTGCATAGTCAGCGATATACGTATTTCCTAATTGATTATGTCATACGATTGCAAAACGTTTTTAGCATTGTCTGGTTGGTAATCGTTGTACCCAATTGACCAAAACGCGCTCCGTGTGATTTCGTTGCAGATGATGTATTTCCATTGAATGAGCATATAATGAAATTCTACTCGCATAAATTCCTAGATGATGCTCGAAAAGAATTTAATAAATATTGTCACTAGTTCTAGTTATTGTCCAATGACAACCCGAAAAGACCACCATAATTACAATGCAATTGCAATTTGCAATTTTTTGCTGAGCATACCTTCATACAAATTAAAGAAGCACTGAGGTCTATGTTCTGAACTTACAAGGGAACAGAAACAGTGGCCTGAATGCGAATGATTATCCACAAAAATAGTGCAAACAGTAACTGTTCTATATGACACTGATAACGAAGATTTACATAACTCACTTTACACCACACTCGTTTAGTTGTAAATTTGTATTGACTCGTTGCAGTTGTGCAGGAACTTAAAAGCGTGGAAGAACCACGAGGTTGGGTTGGGTTATTTTGGGTTACGGTTGAAATATTTAAAGGTTGAAATATTTAAACATGAAATTTATTATTACGGAAATACTTTCAAAATGATTAAAATATAAAATAGTTCAAAGTAGTCAATGTCGACCAAGTATTTTCTGAATTTCTGGCTTTAAAGGTGCATTAGTTAGCTGTGCTGCAAGATGAAATTGGTAACGAAAATTACAATTTCAAACTTAACACACTGAATTAGTGTAGACGCCATCCTGAAGTCATATAAATTGAAGCGCAATATTCCCAAATGTGTATGTATGACAAACAAATATATTCATACCGGAAACTTTAAACGATCATAATTTCAAAAACAGTCCCAAGAATTTTACTCAAACGTTTTTTTACAGCTGCTTTGAGATAAATTTTACGAATTTACGATAACATTATCATTTAATGGAATCATTAATTTAACGCGATTTTTCGTTGAAAAAAATAACTATTTTAATCCGACTCTGTCATTATTTATTCGCACAATTGTGGTAAACACAATTTGGAATAAGTCCAAAATACATGAACCAGTTACGAGAATATTTTTAAACAATCATGGCAATTTATAGCAAGTGCTCTAGTAATTTTGCTTTTACTTTCCGAGTTTGGCAAACGGTGTGTTTTCACATCGGACGTGCGTGTTGTCACATCAACGAAATGTAGGTGAAGTGAAGGCTGGTGACAGTGAACTCAATTGTACGATGAATTCATTTCCATTTTTAAGTAAGAAAATAGTAATGCAAGTTTGTATTTTGTAGTAGAAATATATTAAAGGATAGTCACAAATGTTAAAATTTTATGAAATATTATTACATATTACTATTATATTAATACATTAACATACATTTATCTATTTGTGCTAAATCAGTTATATGTATGAACGTATAGTTGCAGTTATAGATAACGATGCAGGCTATAAAGCGGAAATATTGATTTGCACTTTGTTAACGTTAAATAATAAACATATGTGATTTTCAAGCCCTCCATTTGAATTGACAACGCTATTTATTAATTTAAGGGAAACATGTCCTTTACAATGAAAATTGGTTCGATATCAAACAATATCATGTTTTTTATTCTATTCGTCTTTTCCAAATATGCACACAAAGAAAGTTACGGACCACTAAAATTAACGAACCGATGAAACCAAATTAAAAATCTAATAAAGAAACAACAATGAAAGAAATAAATGCAGAAGTTTAGTAAACGAAAATAAAATAAACTTACAAATAAAACAAAATCAATGGAATCAAATGAAACCAATAAATTAAAAATTAAATAAATTAAAATTAATGTAAATGAAACACTTGATTATAAAGTTTTAAAATTATCGAAACGAAAAAATTAAATAAATAATATAAATGAAAAAATCAAGTTAAATTTACCGAACATACGGTGTGGATTGTTAGACGTCTGTATCTCCCTTATTGTGTAATTATCAATTATAATTAGCAGGCGGTGGAAATAAAGAGACACAAACAAGTTAGTTAAATCGACTAGTTACACAACTTTCCGCAAGCAATTAACATAAGATACATGAACACCATAACAAAATCCACATATTTAAAAAAAAATAATTAGCTCGTTTCATAATATGACATTGATTTTTACTTCTGAAAATAGAAGTCATTACCTAAAAGACGCAAAATGATATTAATTGTAGATAATGTACTTATGGTAAATAATATTTGTATAGGTGCGGAGCCTTATACAACTCATTGTCCATATGTCACCCTCTCACCATTCGCACTACCATTAGGTTAGATTCAATTAAAAAACAAGACGGGACTTATGCACATTTTAGGCTGTTGTTGACTATGTAGGCGAAATACTAACGTCGACGAGATCCGTTATAATTGAAAATATATAAACGAAACTTGTGAAGAAAATAATAAAAATATTACAACCAATCAACACTAATTTGTACGTCACATAAAATTAAAATATCCAGACAGTCAATAAGACATCAACACGTTCAAAGAAATTTAAGATGACTTAAACGTGAAAGAATGTTTCAAACTAATGAACCGTAGGCGGTTTTAAGAACGTGTATAAATGCACATAATTTGAAAGGTGTGAAATTAATGAAGTTCAGACTCAAACCTTTAACTGTGTTTATATAAATAATTTTTGACCTGTAGTCTCATTGTTTAAAGTTGAATGAAGTTACGAAGTGCCCCCCTCCCCTGGCAAGTGGTGATAATGAGTTTCCCCTTGTAAATAAAATGATATATACATTTCGTGTCTAAGTTGGAAAATATAAAGTTGTTTCACCCATTTTATCATTTATATATTACTTTTGAATTACAAATATTTTTTTATCATGCGTACGTACGTGATTTTTATTATTCATGAAATTAATAATTTAAGCGACCCAGTTGGGTTATTAAAGTCAACAAAAACTACAAACATGTTTTTTTTTACGTTTTAATAAACGGAAAGGATTTGAAAGATTCAGCGAATGTTACTAAAATATTTTTTGAATTTAATATTATTATTATCGTTCCCTTTATCTACACTAAGATGTTAATGTTCTTTATAACTCACATTATCCATTACTAACTTACATATCTACAAGTCAATTCTAATCTACCTTATTTTATGATGTGTAAAACTAATCCTTTTCACCTTTCAGTCATTCTATACTTATCGATATGTATCTTTCTTGCCAATTCTTTCTTATTAGGTGCTAAACTGATCCCCCCATTCCATGTCATTCCATTATGTTCTAAAATTTGCGTCATTTGTTTATCCCACGATATTCTCGGTCTTCCTCTTAATATTTTCTGTTATGTTTAGGCCATCCACACTTTTCTAACATGTATCTCTTCTCTCATTCTTACCATTTGTCCTAACCATCTTAATTTTCTACGGCTTATGTCTGTTTTTATTGGTTCTAATCTCAATTCTTCTCTTATTGTATTATTGTTTAGTCTATCTCTCTTTGATACTCCACTTATACCTCTTAAGACATTGATTTCCATCGCTTGTAATTTGTTTTCATTCTATTAGTTATTGTCCAGCTTCCATTGCCGTAGAGTCGTATCGGTTTGAATATATTTTTGTATACTATGGATTTGGTGTTGCTTGAGGTTTCTTTTTTCCACATGAACGCATGGTTTAGAGTATATTACACTTTTGTGGCTATTTTTAATCTGTCATTTAATTCAGACTCCATATTTCCCTATTTTGGTATTTAAATTCTTAAGTATTTAAACGAGTCTACCTGATCTAACACCTTGCCTTCCAATGTTACTTTTGTTTTCACTTCTTTCATAGCTTCGTCCATTATTATATTGATAATATCGGCTCAATACACCTCCTTCTCTCAGCCCTTCAGTCGTTAAAACTTATTCCGATCTTGTGCTTTTCGTTCTTGCATAGTCCCCTGAAATATTGTACATTTCTTTGATATCTTTTATAAGTTTATCACTTACCCCTCTTATGCCCGGTTTCACAAACGTTAATCGGTCGTTAACGGCTTGTCAACGAATCGTCAAAAGTTTGCCGATTCGTTATTGAGTCTTTAATCCATCGTCAAATACTTGACGATGGACAGATCAAATGCATTTAGTATTTGACGATGGATTAAAGACTCGATAACGCATCGGCAAACTTTTGAATATTCGTTAACAAGCCGTTAACGAACGATTAGCGTTTGTGAAACCGGGCATTAGACTCTCCTATACCTGGTCCCCTATCACACTATCGAACGCTTCTTTATATCAATAAACGCCACATATATGTTGTTTTTATCCTGTTTCTCAATCAATTGTGCTTCTCCCTTTCCTAAACCCGCTTTGTGTTTCTTCTAGTTGGTTTTCCACTATTCTTTCTAACCTTTTAGCTAATATACATTCTTAGATTTTGTTAGTCATAGCCATGTGATTTTCCTATGGTTGGAGCATTCTCTTTTATCTCATTTCTTGTGTATTGTCATTATTATTCCGATTTCCCAGTATTTGTTTTTCTCTCCAAATTTTGTTAATTAGTTTTATTAGTAATTTTAAAGCCATTGTTCCTGAATTCTTAATAATATTCTCTCTAATATTTTGAGGGCCTTCATCCTTGTCTAAAGCTACGGTTTCCTAGGAAAGCGGTGCCGTCAGGTAGCGGACGTAAGATACTGATGTGACGTCACGTAAAGTTGAAGGGAAATTACGGCCGCTGTGACGGTGTGTACTTGTTGTAAAGCTAGAGAAAATGTGACGGTGTGTTATTATAACTCTTTTCACCCGTCTTTACCACCGCTTCGTAATAAAACTTTGCAAGAACTGTTCGTCGCCGTACTGTTCACCGTAACATACGTGACGGTGCCGCTATATTATGTTACGGTGGGGGCGACCGCTCGCTAGGAAAACGCATCCATTAAGTTATATGGAAACGTTTTTTGTGACGTCATTCTCCGTCACATTACGGCCGCTACCTTACGGCACCGCTCTCCAAGGAAACCGTAGCTTAAGTGTTTTTTATTTCAATAGAACAGGTTTTTGGTTTCCTAGCTAGACCTTCTCTAATTTACTTCAAAATTCTTCGAATCCTTGTTTAGCTATTTTCACGATCATCTTAACTTTAGTTCTCTGTTCCTTCTAGCTATCGTAATTTTCATTATTGCGATCTCAGATCCATCTCTCTTTCTTAATTCTTGTTTCTAGTTTAATATCTTCATTCCACCATCTTGTCATTTTCTTGTTTACGTCATTTTTTACTATCCCGCACACCTGCTTAGCTGTTCTAAGTACTATGTCATTTAAAATTAACCATCTCTTCTACATTTAGTCCGTCTATTACCTCTCCATGTTATCAATCTCATTTTCAGCACATTCTTTATACTTCTTTACAGTGTCGATTTTTCTTACAGTTTGAATGTTTTAATTTTATCTATGCTTAAGTGATTCTTTCTGTTTACTCCCTTTGTCTTTATTGCCTGTATGCTTATTTTAGTAGTGGCCTGAATAGATTTCATGTTCCCTTTTTTATCCTTGTATTTAATATTTCTTTCCTATATTTCCTGTTTATTATCGCATAATCTATTATTGATCTGTCGATTCTGCTAATCTCTCTTGTAAACTTTTTGTGTTTGTCTTTGTTTGTTATATTTTGTCATCCACTTGGCTTAGCAACCCTTTTTCTTTATCCCATTTCCATAGTATTCCATTTATTGTTAGTTTCTGGTATCCACTTTTGACCCACTTTCTCTGCTTCCTTTCATCCTATGTGTTCTGTCTTATTATTTTCTATATCACTTTCTTGTTTTGTTAGGTCGTTATTTTATTGGTGGCTAATTTCTTCTTATTCTTCATTACTTCTATTTCATCTCCATAGTTTTCTAGTTTCACTAGATACATGTATATTTTTTGAACTTAATAAACTAGTTTTCATTAAGTATAAATTTAAACTCATTTTCACTACTTCATTGCCTGTAAAAAAATGTTGCTCTCAAGTGACCACCACACCCTTTGCATTTTTTCATACATACGCAGTAAATAAACATTGTTTGTTATACTATATTGATTTGATAATTGTGATTACTATTTCTCCTGGCATTAATTCGCTTCCACGTTTGATAGTAATGAGTCTTTATAACTAAAAATAATTTTTGAACAAATACTGAGCTAGGTCAGTGGGTTTGTGTTGTGTTGTGCTATGTTACGTTGGGTTGGGTTGAGTTAGCTCGAGTTGGGTTACTGGATTAGAGAAAATAATTTCCATAATTTCAAAAAGATTTATAAACAACGTTTCACTGCCGTGATTTTCACCTCTTCAGCAGCGAATACCTTAGTTGTTAAAAACATACATTTATATGTAGTGGCTGTCAAAAATTCACGATATGAACTGATTACATTGCTGTCAGCAAAAAAGTACAACTGCTATCAAAGCAATGAAGTTCCTAAATACGATATAATAAAATTAAATAAAACAGGTCACTAGTAACCTGTAACGTTTTTCCAAATTTGGGATGTCGTCGCGGAAAAACAAGCTGATCCTACGTGTTCTGGTTTGCTTTTTTATAAAACATTAATTAATCATTACTTGAAATTAAGTGTACTATACATCATCATCATCACTTGTGCCTTCTTAATGTCACCATTATGTCGTGATTAATTCGAAATTATAAATATTAATAGTAATATATTTTTATAATTTGATTGGTTGAAAATGTTTTTTCTTTGAATAATAAGTATACAACCAAAACTAATATTTGTTCAAATTGTCCTTGAAATGTTCAGATATCGCAATATTTACTTGCTGCGCACAAATTTACGGCAACATTTTTCATTTTCCAATTCAAAATATCACAACTGTTCTTGTAAACAAAGACATCAATAAATAACTAAAGTACGTAATTTTTACTTCAACGAACAAATACATAAATTATTACTATCGCGATTTAATAAAGAGTAAAGTTTTATGATCAAAGAGTAATTCATAATAAAAATCAAGAAGTGCAAACGGTTAAAGTTTGTGATAAAATAATTGTTTCTCTGTAACGTATATATTACAGTAGATTGCATTGGAATAGGAATAAAAAATGGAAATACATATTCACCAAATCCACTGACCTTAAGATTAGTTTCCCTAACCATGAAAAAGTATGTCGGTAAACATCAATAATAAATATTGATTTTGATAGATTAAATATAAGGCACAAAATATATACAATAAACGATGAAAATATTAATGTTATTTGACAAAATTGTATAAAACGCATTTTCATTGCGCAGATAGTTAATTTTAAGTGGCCAAGGAATACGAACATCTGATAATAATTTTGAAGATTTCATATATGAACCACTTTTGGTGTATCTTAATGTTAATAAAAAAATACGAATACCTGCCAAATAGCAGAAATAACCATGCGTTGATTCAATTCAATAACATCGACGTACAGTGCGAGCAATTTCAATGAATGTGTGCGAATACGAACGATTGCATACAATACATTTGTAATTGAATAATAATTTCTAGTTTATTTATATGAAAATATTAACGTTATTGCTGGTTTGTTAGTCAGGTTTCGATCACTGAACTAGAGCCTGCTTTGACTGTAATTTGTTTTATATCGCTACAAGGATATTTATTACATGGCCCAAAAACAATTTTATGACGATTGCACCAACATTTTCCTTCATCAGCTTATGGTTATATATATTTTTATTATTAAGTTACAACATTGAAAAATACATCCATTTCATAATTTAAAAATATACTATTACTCTCACAAGAAGTTGACGAAGTAGAAATATTGTTATAAAAATGAGCGTTAAAAAAACAGAAAATACATTTTGTTAAATGTTTATAAATATCAACAGGATATTAATAATCGTTAAATTTGGAAACGAACAGCAGGCACCCGTATGCCTGCTATCTCTGTTCATAACCGAGATCCATACAAATCCAACCCAACCCAACACAAGGTAGGTCCCTAACCCTATTCTGAAAATAAACAAAACTTAAAAAAAATTGAAAATTGTGAAGTCAAAAATGTTCCCAATCTAGTTGCTCAAGCGAACTATGACAATAAACAAAAATATATATGTTAAGATTTCAATTTGAAAAATTTGAAAAATTCCGTAAATACATTTGCGTGAACTACGTTTCAAGAAGCTATGAACGAAAAATTTCTGGACCGAAGCAAATGCAATCAACACATTTGGCCCAGTTAACTAAAACGAGACTCGTCGTCGAATTATATAGGCCAGGTTGAGAGAACCACATTTTCGTACAAATAAATTTATCTTGCGATAAACAATGTCAATACACATTGTAGATGTTAAAAGAAATTACTCACACATTTTAACGTTCTTCCTCGAAAAACATACAATGTAACTACCGGCAATTCTTAAAATAGCAATATAAGCACATTCGTAGTAAAATTATCGTTTAAAAATTATATTTCAAATAAACGATTTATTAAACGCAATACATTGTACAATACGTTGAACTTGCCATAAATAAATTTACATTAAACAAAGATAAACAAACCAAGAAACCATAAATGAATAACAATCACACAATCAATGTTAATTGCATACTTTTGTGTAATTGAAACTCTTTTGACATATTTATTCAATACCGTTATTGGCACCCATGCAAAGTTATTTTTAAAGTTGCTATACACGAGAAAACTTTTAAAACAATGTAACAACCAAAATAACGACGAAAATTGGGTGAAAAAATAGAGTGGTTAATTTAATTAGAACATTTACATACATTCATATGAAACGATGTCGCTATCTACATACATATCAACTTGCAAATGTAACACGAGTAATAGAAACGATGATAAAAGACACACTTTACCATATGTTTTACATAAGATTTATTTCAATGCAGATAAAAAGTGTAAATCACTATAGCGTTTAACTTGGCACTAAAATGATATCAAAATGTGAAAAATTACATTTGGCAGCATATTATGGAAACTACAAACTTTGATGCATAAGTGCACTATGCTTTCATTCACACAAATAAATAAATGTTGTCATGCAAATAAATAAGAAAACTACGTATTAGAATAACTTGTCTATTGATAGGTGGGACGATTCAAGCCATATCCTATAATTCATGTAAAGTACAAAAATTAACGAATAAAAACTTTATAATTTATATAACAAATAATTTCCTATTATAATATATGCTTATATTGTTGATAACTTAATAAGCTAACTGCATATAATGCGTTAAAGAAATAATTTCGAAATAAAAGTCAGAGCGTTAAATAATTAACTGCAACGAAATAAGAATAAATAATTGGAAGAACAACGCAGGATAATAAAATAACTTAATAGTGGCTAATTTGAATCATTCAGTGTTAAATATATTTGGTCAAAAATTTATAAAAAATGAACTACACAAAAATAAGGGAATTATTGAAAAGAAAACCTTAGGTACTAAAAAAGGGACATCTTATTGTTCACTGCCAGTGAAAGGAAGCGAAACACATTTCATCATGAATTGATAGACAATTAGCGGGCGCCAGTTTTAATGCCAATTTTCAAATTGTTGTAATTTTTAAAAAGCACGAAACAAATTACCCTCCCCTCCGAGAAGATCTTTTAGATTTTTGTGAAACATTTTCATTTTGTTTTAATTTCGTTTTCGGATGTTGCAAAGAATGTAAACACACTAAAAAAAGTAACACAAGTAGATTTTTGTTATTTTGCTAGATTATTATAGTTATATATATATAGTTGTTTGAAAAACACAACTGCCTCATTCCGTATTCGAAAGACACAAAACATTTTGACCATCAATGAAATTAGCATCCTATACCTATATCATGGATACCGATTTATTTCAACTATTTACAAGTTGGTTCAAAAAATTACTCCTGTAGCTCGTATCGTTTACGACAAAAAATATCGTAAATCAAAATTCATCAAACATCCAAATCCATGAATTTTATATTCCTTGAATGTTACATTTATTCTAACTAAAGTTCAAAACAATGACTTCTCTAACTCGAATCATTTTTGAACAAAACGTAAGCATTTTTTTGGGCACCTAATTTTTCAATTTTGACTTTTTTTATAGTTATAGTTTATAAATTATTCCAGTTGTTCGCAACAATGTTCTAAGAAATGACTCCTGCATATAATTCCTCTGTTGGAAAATAAAAAATAAAACGTTATCCCGGCTGTGAAGGTGGCACTCATTTGTTGATTTTTTAAATAATTGTTGTTAGTTTAAAAATGTTTTTCGACACAATATTTTTTGAATGACCTTCATAATCATTAATATAAAATAATATGTTTGCAAGGCAATTTTTCTACATCACAGAAACTATAATTTTGCATATTTTTATAGATTTGATAGTCTTGTTTTTTTTTGACAGAGTCAGGACGTTATTTCAGAATACTTCAACCCAATCCAATTGACCCTGTCCTTCTCGTCGAAACATCAAATCTCATTATGGCATTCCAAAAACTTTCCTACAAATAAGGAAATACACAGCATCACAGTCGTGGAGTTTCAAATAAATTAGAATGAACCCGGACATGACTTCCCATGAAATTTGAGATAAAAGCGCGGCTTCGTAATCAACTTCTATAAATTAAAGTAAAAATATATTTTGATAATCGCAGATTTGTTAACAAATTACAGCGCAGTCGCATTTTGTTAGTCGCAAAGTTGTTTACAAAGCTTAATAATTGTTGACTTTTCACCAATCAGAGTTAATACTTGGTTAGCCACATAATTACCCACAAATCAGGATGAAAACCCCATTGACTGTCAAGGCCTTTTCATAATCAATATGAAAAGGATAACTTGGCACTTGTAGTCATACTCGAAGATAAACTCATAATAAGTCATACAGAGATTTTGCCAGAAATCTGCGTGTAAGCTGAAATTTATTAGCCGTGGATTTTTTTCCCGAATCAGAGCTAAGCAGTTGGTTAATCATAGTCATAGTAATCAAGTCGTAAATTGTTAGTCAGAGATGTTGCAACAATTAGAGCGAAATCACATTTTATAATTTTTTAGAGTTTGTCACAAAGAAAAAGCTGTCTTCTTTCCAATCTTAATTGCCAATTCTTCGACTAACTTTTGAGAAAAGGCATGACAGCTATATGGAATTAACGCTTTTAAAAGGCACGTGGCACCGATATGTTTACAGAAATGCATATATGTGCATATTTAATTATATTTCATGACAGTCATACGAATACACAATTTCATCTAAGGGTCTATAACGTAAACATATGACATGAAATGCGTTTGTTTTGGGCAGTTGCTAATGCAATGCGAACTTAATTAGTCGATATAAATTAAATAGTAGTGTAAAGTACAGTGGAGTAGTTAATTTGTGTGATGTTGTGGTAAATGGGGCCGAGGCAAATTTTTACGAACAATATTATGGCAAATGCATAGTTGGTAAAATGCTGTTAATGTGCGTATTTCATGGTAGCTATTTTATTGCTATATACATTGCTATGAGGCAGTCACCATGGTGGTGTCCATGTCGAGTTGGGTACTGAGGGCTCTACGTTATGGCGTGGGGGTTGGCTGATCTTTGAGATAGAATCGAATAGCATGGTACGAGTCTTCTGTCACCGACAACAGCCGTTTATCAGCGAGCCTTGACCTGTCCCCAAAGTAGTGGGTGAGCAGAACTATGTGTCCAGAAGTCAAGGTGTACTGATATCGAAATCTGTTTGTCGAGTACTCGAGTACACCTGTGCGATTCCTAGGTGCGGCATAGGGTCTGACGTACACTGGTTCTTCTGTGACTCCCCAGCAGAGCGACGAGTACGTCAAGTTCACAATTTCAGATACATTAAAGAAAATATCTGGTAAATAGTAAAAGTAGTCGTAAAACAATACAAAGATAGCTACTAGACGCAACGTAGGATCTGTCTCCCCTTCCTCGAAAGGTGCTATTTATATTTTCATTTTGGAGGAAAGTAAATATAACAAATACACAAACCAATATTGCTCTTAGCATTGTTTATGAAAAACGAGTTAAAATGGGTAATATAATTCGGGAATAAAATTAAATATGAATTGGACACTATTCGAATCATGGCTTGATACCTTCGATATTTTCATATTTTATCTATGTTATTAATTATTGGGAAGAAATTGTATCGAGAACCGTATCATACGTATTATTAATTCTACATATTTATGCCAATATGTAATATTAATTTATGTCAAATTTTCTAGTTCATCCTGTATTATAGACGACAGTTTTTTTAAGAATAATCTATTATAAAATATTAATAATAAATCGGTATTTCTACACATTAAGATCATAAACAATTAATAACGGGGAATGTATTTTTTGAGTTCCTAAAATTAAATAATTCTCTTTCAAAATTAAAAATATGTAAAAGTAAGAAAATGCGTCTTTCTGTATATTATTGAAATAAGTAAAATATAATAGAATTTCTAAATCGATATCATAAAATTTAGGTCCCTATTTATGAATAAATTTGTTGAACGTGTGGACATAAATATCAATGTCACTTTGTGATACGACTAAAATAATGTTTGGCGCTCATTGAAATTGCCATAGACTGTACACATACTTATATTTAATAATTTAAAAAAATCATCATTAACTGTATTCCCATTATATCCATTAAAATGTCTCGATGTCAATTTGAAATGTCAGCACCAAAAATTTACCCGGTCAAAATAGTTTTGAACATGATTGTATAGTAAACAAGCGATGTTCAAAAAATAATGCGATGATTCAATATGATGTTATATTGGTTTTGGTTTCGATTCCCATTACCATTAACTGTTTTATGCAAATATTTGGAAACGAAGCGGTACTGCAACTGGGTTTTCATCTGTGGACAATTGTAAAAAACTATCATTTACAACTTATTTCGCAATGTTAATTAATGTACGGTAAACCAGTAGGTGAAAGACCGGCAATTTCGTAACGTTGCGCATGTTCCGTCGTCGCATGGTGATGCTCATTCATCGTCAGCGGCGTGACTCCGGTCTTGTGCGCCTCATTTCCCCGAACCGAAGCATGCGCGAGGGAATTCCGTCGAGATATATAGTCTCTGATAAGGTCACCTTGCTCCCAGTACTCCGCAAAGCTCAGTGGTTGGCGTCGCACTATTAACAAAATGGGTAAGTCCAGTTTTCGTTCATAATATATAAGGTGGGCGTTACACGATTGTATAGAATGGCGCTAAATTTGAATATCAAACTTTTGTAAATTACTCAACTAGCAGGGTTTCAATTCCCGGTAACAACAATTAATTTGAATGTGTTTAAAAGAAACAGCGGTTATTGATTATTACTGAAATGAAAACAAATGTTTAAAATAGCGCGTTGCCTATGAGAGGTATGACTTACTGCTGCTTCAAATACGTGCGGCAATTAAATTATGACGCACACGTCGGTTTGCGGAATTTAATTAAAAAATATATTTTTAATCGAGCTAAAAATAGCACAGTTTTATCGTTTGTTTAATTTGTCGATATCGAGATTCAAGATTACTTTGTCTAACCGATTTGGAATTTAAATCTAAAGTCGTTAAAATTGCACGTGAAGACGTTCGTCATTGGTCGACCTTCACATAGCAATTTGCTCTTGGGATTTAGGCTTTTAGGGCGCTAATAGCATGGCCAGTTATTTTCATCGTAAAAGAACGCAATTTTCTTTATGTTTGCGTGTGTCTTCCTTTCTATAATGAAAAGATTTCGTTTTGACTCAAAAATAATTATTTCAATTACATTATCATTTGGTTTTTTTTCCAAATTTTTCTTTAAATGTAACAATACAAAACATTAAAATTCAAAAATTAAATCGAGTTATTTCCATGAAAAGTCTAACTGAAACTGAAATCAATGTCGTCAACTTTTTGTGCTGAAAATAGCGCGTTTTTACATTTTATTTCCGTTTGTGCATCAAAGCGGTTTTATTATCAAATTTTCTGTTCCTTAATATGGTATTTTGTTTGGCTTTAGTTCGCTTGCTAAATTTTTAATTGCTTTGGAATTAGGTTTTTTATTAATTATCAAAGTATAAACTTAAAATTATGTACATCGAATGAAACAATTAGAATATGTACTGATTGAAATGAAATGTATAACAATTAATTTATTTAAAATTGAAAACAATTACATACTTTCTTTTCACACTGTAACGTACATAATATATTGAGGTTGGTTTAAACTATGCAGGGTGTTTGATTTTCGCACATCCAACTTTCGTTTTCAAATGGAACACTTCGTATAATTGAGTATTTCGATTGCCTGCTAATTTATATCACTAGAATGTCATAGAAGTTCCAGACGAACTATTAATTAATTAAATAAAATTCTATGCCGTAGATTATTATTGTCGATTGACTAATATAAATAAACACAACATAATCACTTGAACTATTAAGTAGTAATAAATAATGACAATTCAAATCAAATTACACATAATTATTTGGCCACAAGTGTTCTCATTTTACGTATGAGTTTGAATTTTTAGGTAGTCATAATTGATATTAAGTTCATTTCACAATCCTTTTAGTTTTTATTGCTTTTATTGTTATTCTTTTTTATTTTGATTTCAATTTGTTTTCATTTTCTTATTTTGGATTCATGCAACTCGGTTCAGATTAATATATTTTTGTTATTTTTATTACCTTGGATGCACTTACTTGTTACTTTTTCTTCATTTTTCTGTTTCATATTTATTTTTTTAATCTTCTTTACTTCTTCTTTTTGTTTCATTTAGTTATTGGTGTTTTATTGTGTACATTCTTTGTTTTATTCATTTTGTTTAATTTAATTTTGTTCTTATTTCTATTTAGTTACATTTTCCTGCTTTCTTTATATGTGCACGTTTTGAGGTATTTAATGCATTTCAATGAATTCCATTTCTTACTTCGCTTACTTCAGTGATTATACTTTTTTAAATATACGCGCGTTAACAAAAAAATGGATTGCCATGCACTAAAATTTATAGTCTTATATGCCCATTACTATGCTTAATATTGAAAAACATATTTTGTATTTCCAGATTCAACAAAAGAAGCTCTACTCAAACATGTTCACTCACCTGTGCCAAATGGTGGTAACAAAGTTACCGTCGTCGGTGTAGGTCAAGTAGGAATGGCCTGTGCCTTCAGTATACTATCACAGGTACGAATAGCGCAAAAACTATTAAAGTTAGGATTATGAAACTCAAAACTTAAGATTTGTATGTGGGTCGGAACAAAGCCTCATATTTTTGAAATCAATATCTCAACCGGAACTTTTGCTTGAAAAGTTCTTTCGAAAAATCTACCATTTACTGGAATTCGTAGTTGAAAAATTCTTTGTAGTCGAGCGACGTACGATAAATATTCCTGGGCGCTATTGCAGGCGAGCGCGCAATCACAGTTGCCTTGGCTGTCAGGTGTAATTAACCTATATGGACGTAGTCACGACACTTTTGCGATTTCGAGTTAGTTTGCGAAAGAAAAATTAAATATAAAGTTCAGTGCCGACCACAGCAGATTATTATTATAGTTGTTTGTAGTTTGTAGTATTTTTGACATAATGTGTTGCGTTTTCATTAAAAGACAATTTGCATTGTTTTTTTTATTTTCATCAGTGCCATTCACATTATTTTATAATCGTGTTTCATTCGTTTCCATTAATTTTAATTAAAAAGTATTTAAGTTAAAGATATTAACATTTTAAACAAGTTTTGGTTGAAAAGTGTTTCGAAAACTGTGCCAGTACTATAATAAAAAATGTCACAAAAATGTTAAAAATCATGAAAAATTGATAGAGAAGAGAAAGAAAACTGTAAAAAATGTAGAAAAATTATATAAATCAATAAATTAAAAATCTAAAACGTTATAAATTGTATAAATATAGAAAGTCGCTAAAATTAGTAACAATCGTCATTGGAAATCGTTAAAAATTATAGATGAATTATAAAAAAATCTAAAGTCGAAAACAAGTCATTAAAAATCGTAAAAAAATCGAAACAAAAAATGTTAAAATCATAATAAGAAATTACAAAATAGTCAAAAATAAACATTAAACGATTGTTAAAACCGTAAATATAGCAAAAGTCGAGAAAACTTGTAATTCTTAAATAAAATAAAAATTTGTTAAAGCTCGAAACAACAGTCGAAAATGAAAATGCAAAAAAATCACAATTGTCGACGAAAGACTCTACGAATCGAATTTAAAACAAGAACGTTAGCAGCATTAATAAAAAATGTTCTAAATCTTAAACAAATGTTATAAATGGCAAGTGCGATTGAAAATCGAAAAAATCATTACAAATAGCAAAAAAATTAAAATAATCATTAAAAATCGATACAAATGCTTGTAATTTGTTGGAAATCGAAAACCCAAAAATCGTAAAAATATCATTGTAAATTATAAAGAATGGAAACAAAAATTATTAAAAGTCGTTATAAGTTGTAAAAGAATTCGAAAAAAAATCTAAAACTAAAGCTTATCTAAACAAATCGCAAAAGATTGTAAAAATCATAGAGCGTCGTAAAAAAACATGGCGAAAAACCTGTAAAAAATTCCGAAACAAAAAAAACGTGCAAATACAAATTAAAAAATCCTAATAAATCGAAACAATCTTCATAAATTGTAAAAACAATCGCAAAACGTCGGAAAAATAGTTGAACGTTATCATAAATCATAAAAATTGCCAAAAATTGAAAGAATCATTGAAAATATTTACTGAAAATCGTAAAAAAACGCAACTTCCTGAAATGAAAGTAAAAAATCTGAAAATCATAGAATCCTGAATAAATAAATTGCAAAAAATTAAATTTGACAAATATTAAATATCAAAAACGACATTATGTATCAAATTATGTAAAAATATTGCTAAAAATATTAAAAACTCTATAAATTGTAAGAAATTAAATGAAAAATTAAATATATCTATAAAAAATCGAAAAATCTAGAAATTTTAATCAAATTATTTAGAAATTTTAGAAATCAACAAAATTGTTAAAAATCTTTAAACCTTCAGATTCAAAGACGTAAAAAATAATACATCGGTACTGTCTATATTCAACCCTTTATTACTTTGTTATACTTATACGTATAATGTAATTTATCTATGTCGTGAGAATTCTCTCGTACGAAAAATTAAATAAATTAGCGGCCAAATCTTTATAATTAATATGGTAGAGTTACAAAATTAGTCACAAGTACAGCTTGGTTTAACTAATTATTTAACACCAACCATTGTATTGATAAATACAAGAACAGTTTCAGTCATAAGCGTCAAAACAGATATAAAGCAATGTATGTCACATTTAATATAAAATTGCAATCCTGTCAATTATTAATGGCAATTTGCTCCATGACTCAGGTTGGTTGTACACGTGTTGGGGTCATAATGAAGAAATAAAAGAATTATTATTTCAGCGTATAAGCAGTGAAGTGGCCCTGGTTGATTGTGTGGAGGACAAACTACAGGGAGAAATGTTGGATTTACAACACGGTTCAATGTTCCTCAAAAACGTAAAAATTACTGCCAGCACAGGTAAAAATACACTTCGAGCGCTAATTCATTGCATCAAAGGTTTTGTTCATATTCACGTTCCTTCTCAGATTATGCAATCACGGCCGGTTCCCGATTGTGCATCGTAACTGCTGGAGTCCGTCAACGCGAAGGAGAATCGCGTTTGGACCTAGTACAAAGAAACACCGAAGTTATGAAGAACATCATACCACAACTCGTCAAATATTCCCCGAACACGATCCTCATGATTGTCAGTAATCCAGTCGACATATTAACTTACGTCGCTTGGAAGCTCAGCGGCTTGCCTAAGGAGCGAGTCATCGGATCCGGCACAAATTTGGATTCTTCGCGATTTCGATTCCTATTGTCGCAAAAACTTGGCGTTGCACCTACAAGCTGCCATGGCTGGATAATTGGTGAACATGGCGACTCGAGCGGTAAGTCCTTTGCAATTACAAGACATTTTATTGTTTGATTTGACTAAAGAACTTAACAGTACAAACGAACTTTGGGGATAATTATAATGAGTTAGTAAAATTTGATCATCTTTGATTGTTAATTATTTTGAAGAATAGAATACGGAATGTCCATAGTTACTTTTTTAATCAGGATCGAATCTAATGCGTCTATGTCTCATAATTAATGTTGTTGTTTAACAAATGTTGTGCGAAGCTGCTTCATAAATGTTTCTTGTTTAGTGGCCGTATGGTCTGGAGTTAACGTAGCAGGCGTTCGCCTAAACGAATTAAATCCCAAAGCCGGACTTGAGAACGACCCTGAAAAATGGGCGGAACTTCACAAACAAGTCGTCGACAGCGCCTACGAAGTCATCAAATTGAAGGGTTACACTTCCTGGGCCATAGGCATGTCCGTAGCCTCCATAACCCAAACCATACTGAACAACATTGGAAACATTAACGCGGTCTCTGTCCTCGTTCAAGTAACTACCCACTTGTGATTTACTTACTCGTATTAATCGAACAATTTTAGGGCGTCCATGGCATTACGCAGGAGGTTTATCTGTCGGTTCCGACGGTGTTGGGCGTCGGCGGAGTGACCGACATAGTAAAGCAGCCCCTGACCGAGTCGGAACGCGCTGCGCTTCAAAAATCCGCAAAAATTATGGCCGAAGTGCAGGCCGAAATAAAATTTTAACAATGACTTTTATTTATGCCTTTTCGTCTTACTTAAGTATTAGTTGTATGAGGAACCTCTGATCCATTATTATGCATCGGCTATACAAACTTTCAGTATTACTTTTTGAAATTTATAATTCGTTATTATGGTGATGTTACCTTACTGCGAGTATTTTTAACGTGGATTTACGTCCCTTGCATTTAAGTTTTAAAGTATTTATGTTGATGTAAAGTTTAAAGTTTAAGTGATGTTAAAATGTGTTACAGCTGCAATTTTATCGCAGTTAGTTCTTAATTTGTTTCATTATTGCATTTAGCTGGAACTGTATTTATTGCATGTCGTATTTCTTTGTATTTTTTTACGTTGATAGTTTTAGTAACATTATTGGTTCGTATTCATTGTGCTAGAAATAACATTGTCTACTATGAACATTTTATTGTTTTATTTTCCATTCCATTCCGTTTTTGCATATTGTTTTGTCTCTTATTTTAAATTGCATGATTGCTGTTTGGTCTAATTTCTTATGGTACGGTCCTAAATTTACGAAAAATAGCAATAAATATGTATTAATCATTAAATAAATCTCCAAGTAAATTTGGTAAGAATATGTCTGTTTTATTAACGTACTAAATTACACATTTTTGTTATCATAATATTATTCGCTTCACGTATTAATATCTAAAGGATCGTTGATTCAGGGGCGGCAAAAAATCCGACCCAATTTGAATACTTACAGCACTAAAATCAATAGGAATACTTAGTCTAGTCTTTCAACCTCTAAGGAAATTATTACATGGTTATGAAAAATTTACAGTATATTGACAATTATTTAAAAAATCAGTGTAAATGATACCTCTTACAATTTAATTTACAATTTAAATACGATTAGATATAACACTCTTGCGTCAGCGATCGCCAAACCGAAATGTGTCAGAAATTATTCGCTAATCATTTACGTTGATAATAACGTGATTTCAACTCCGGAAATCAGCGGTTTTTGTGCCGAGACAAGTTTATCTTAAAACGTTGTTTACTTTCTGGAAATTACGATAGGTTTATCAAATAAAAGAATTTAGAAAAGTCATTCCTATTGTCTAGTTTAAATGTAAGGAACCGTAACCAATATAGCTTTTTTAACAGATGTCGTTTTAATTTTTACGTTCGTATATTTAATGTATAAGGAAGTATACGAATCATGAAAATTCCAGGTTTTAACAGATATTCACATTTTGTGACTTAAAACTTACATTTGTATGTGGCTCAAAAGAAAAACTTCTATCAACCGAGGTGAGGGTTTACTCTTATTATCCATCTCATACCTCGAAAACGGTATGTTGAAAAATTCGTAGTAGTCGTAATTTGTTGGAAATTTATCTAAGTATAAGAAATCGAAATTTGTGGGCCACTGCATTTTTTTAATAGAGTTCTTATAGGAAGTCGACATTGCGTGTCGATATTGGGTTATTTTTTTATTGTCAATAATCTTTACCGAACAGTGAAACAGTCGAAATTAATTGCAATTGTCAAAAAAAAGGAGGAAACACTTTTTTAAAAAAGTATGGAAACTGAACTACTGTGCGTCGTCTTTTACTTTCTGGATGTTATTTCACACAGATTTAATGATGACCATAGTTGTTTCGATACTGCTGAAAAGTAGATTTGATGATCGTCAGCTCAAATTCCTCCTTGTGTAGCATTATCTTTTTGTACCAATAGCACAGGGCATCGATCTTTAGGTGAGCCTTCTAGAATAAATAATGTGCTTAATTTGTTACTGCCACCAGACAAGGACATGTGTTGAAATACCAGTTTGACTATTTTCACTTCACACTTATTTTTCACTTAACTTCACGTTCGCAAAGAGAAAACATTATTAAAAACTTTATATACTTTTTTTTGGTGCGAGTTAAAATATTACCGATTTTAGGCGTTATTCATTATTAGTTACAATATTGTAGTTTTTCTTCTTATCGTTTCATCATATATAATGACAATAATAATAATAATAATAATAAATAATGGCATATTTATATGACAAGGCTACGCACAGCTTGTTACATGACGCAGTCGTAAAGAGTGATAACGGGATATCGCAACTCAATATACGAGACGCTCAATACGATCCGATCCAGAAAATACAAACTAACTCTCAAAGGATCCAAAACTGGAAAGAGAAACTTCTACATGGCAGATATCCAGCCACAATTAACGAACAGCACATATATAGGAATGCGTCATGTACGTGGCTGTGTAAAGGCACTATTTTCAGTGAAACATAATTCATGGTAGCTATACAAGACCAAGTAGTCGCAACAAAGTACAACATTTAACACATAATAGAATGGAAAATATATAGAACGCCAGTTGCTGACCGTGTAAAAGGAGTAGTGAGACTATTGACCAAATAGTTAGCGCATGCATAAATCTACCACCCAACGAATACAGTCAAAGATAATTCACCAAAAAAATATGTAGACAGTACTTACACGTCGATCATGACATACCTTATTACGAATACAAACCAGAGTGAGTACAAACGAAAGCTGCAAAATCTACTGGGATTGGTGAAATCCCCAAAACACTATTTCATAGCCTCAGACAACTCAATATTGACGAAAAAGACTATGTGAGCATACAGAAAGTTGTGATTCTGGAAACATGTAGCATAGTGAGGCGAGTCCTGGGAGAAGATTAAGAAGTTTCTAGTACACTACATGTGCAATAATCAATCAAGAATTCTTGTGTGCAACACCGAATTGTGGATATAAACAAGTCATTATAGCTTAGAAAGGAATAAATAATAATAATATTCATTCATCATCATTTATGCATACTACGTGACACATTACATTGAGTATAAATGATATGAATAGTAATAAAACACAATATTTCAAGAATTTAAGTGGTGGTCTATAGAATATGAAACATTTGTTTCAATACAATAAATAAATCCTGTGTTTAAAACCATAGCATTTATTATATCCTATAATTTCACCACCTCGCTTATTGATCCTCTACTCGAGATCTGTAGTCTATTGAACAGTGTGTATAAATTTTGTAAGTTCAACTGTAATTATGCATATCTTCATTGGTCTGAAATTTGTTCTTGTTTTATACGATATTAAGAATATCGCGAAAGATAAAAAGTAGCACTATTCGAATTGACAGAGAGGAACAAGGTGTATATAGTTTAGCTCCACCTATAACGATCCTTTTTCTAAGAAATAAAGATAGTACTATAATTTCACCACCTTGCTTCTTGATCCTCTACTCGAGATCTGTAGTCTATTGAACAGTGTGTATAAATTTTGTAAGTTCAACTGTAATTATGCATATCTTCATTGGTCTGAAATTTGTTCTTGTTTTATACGATATTAAGAATATCGCGAAAGATAAAAAGTAGCACTATTCGAATTGACAGAGAGGAACAAGGTGTATATAGTTTAGCTCCACCTATAACGATCCTTTTTCTAAGAAATAAAGATAGTACTAGTACGAGTTTAAGCAATAAACTTGAATTTAATGTTGCGTTCATCGGAACCAATTGTAAGAAGTGTTTGCAGAATTTAGTACTAATTGCAGCACTTCTTTAAGAATCGTCCCCATTCGTTTCATTCAGGAATATTAGAAAGAAAAGATGTCCCAACAGAGAAATTGGTGGAAGATCAATTGGGTAGTCTTTAGTATAAGTTATAGAGCGTTAATTTGTACTACATGATATCTGGGGCTAAGGTAATTCGGCAACGAACCCCTTGCCGCTCCTCCATTGTTTCGAGAACATACAATTTCTGTCAATTGTACCTTAACATGATGCGAAAATGCTTTTAGTGCCCTTAGAAAAAAGAAAAAAGTTACAGGGGAAGAATTAAAAAATAATTAACGCTCACTACCGGAATACCACAACACGCACAAAGCTATTTGCAAATGACTCATAACTGGATAAACGATAGCAATACAAATAACTGAAATCAATCGTAAATTAATTTTTGATATTTTGTTTTTCAACCATTATTTCCATTATTTCTGAAAAAGCTACTTCTTCTATCGACTCGCTTTCTTATCGGTGGTGACCATTATTTATTTTCTTAACTAATATTGTGTCCATGTTTCAATCTCCTTGTGCTATTTTCTCTATATTTACCAATATTTGCAAACCATAAATTATACAAAAATGTGTTGGTGGCGACACTTCATCTTCATATTATTTCATGCTGTAATATTCTGACTAGTTTTAACTTGCTAAAAAAGTTGTTTAGAATTTTTTTTTCATTAATCTTTTTAGTTCAAATAGAATAGAATGCTACTGAAGCCAAGAAAAGTTTTGTTTCGTTTTGATTGCTTGTCTAGTTTTCTCGCAATCACGCCCACCAGTTTAGAGAAATCGTAAAAACGAAAACTCGAGAAAACGCGCTCTAAAGTTTACGATCAGGAAAAATGTTAATTCTCGATTACTTACGTAATATCTCGTTATAATCCTACTATAGCTCTTACGAACTCAAAATATTATTGTTTCGAACGACCGATTGAACTTTTTTCAGTACATAGTTCGGTGTTATGTTACAGCGGGGAGGGACGCGCGTTTCGTTTGTCCGAGCGTTCATGCGTTCGTATATTTTTCAGTGCTGTATCTTTCAAAATATTGCGAATTAGCCGCTATAACTTTTTATACATATTCTTAGATATATTAGGCATAGATTTGAGCAATAAAAAACAAATCGATTTTTTGAGCCTTCTAAAGCAGGATCCCCCCTTAAAACATTGGAGTGTTGGATATTATACACATATGTTGGTGGGATTTTCGTAAAAACTATTTCTACGTCATATAAAACTAATTTTAAAATATTACAAACATAAGAATATGTGGAAAATAATCACCTGATAGATTTGAATTAAATCTCTATTAAATGTAACTGCAGTATAAAAACTCAGCCATCTCTTGCACAAGAGCTGCATTAAAATTGCAATTTAATCTTAAGTAAGTCAGGTACAGGATTCAATATTATTTATTAGAATAATTCAATTTACTTGATAATGCCCACTTAATATTTTCTAATTAAATGCACATAATTTTCAATTACAAAAGTCACATCATTATTAATTGTGAAGTATTATCTCTTAAGGTTTTAATTATTCTATTTAGAATTCAGTTTAATTAAAATCGAACTCGTCCCCCGCTGAGTATGCAAACAGTCCTACTATCATCGCATGTATATCATATTTTCTTTGTTAGATGGCACCATGTGGATTCATCACTTTCAAATTTTAAACAGCAGTGTACCTCAATAACCAACTATATGTATTACCATAAAATCCAAGAAGATTATTACAAAGTAATATCAAAATAAAGCGAACATTTTTATATGCAAATTTTTGATTTCGCTCCAATTTGTGAGCGAAGCAATGGAAAGAATCGATTGCACGTTACAAATGCTTGCTGATGTGTTTCGTAACGAATTGCAACATTTGCGGGCGAAAATGATGGCGTGCAATAGGTTTTTATAAAATATTGGTCAATTATTGCGAGCAGGAACTAGCTGACGATTTCTCGCCAACAATTGCACCACGTGTATTAATTAGTAGTCATGCACGAGTGATCCTTTGTATGGGATAAAAATATTTCATCGTCGTGCGACATTTTTGCCACTTTAAAAACAACTGCAAAACAAATTTTGATATTTGATTTAGAACCATGAATTGAATTTGCTTATTTTGTAACGAATTTGTATCAATTAAAAGGGACTTGGGAATTAATTGAGTTATCAGTGAATTTGGTTACTTTTGCTGGCGATAATTGCACTAATTTGGCGAAAAATGTCTTTACCATTATATACATATATAGAATTTAAGTTAAGTTGTAAATATTGAAAAAAAATATGGAAAATTGTAGCATAACGAATCAGATCATCTCATGGTAGTAATGAAGATGCCTAATTCCATATGAAAATGTTGCAATGAAAATTGGTATTACGAAGAATCGAAAATTAGCTATTGAAGAAAGAAATAAAGTAACAATATATACGACTACTACAAGAATCGATATAAAAAATATTTATAGTAAGAAGAGAAAAGAAGTAAGTCCATTATGAGAAACAAGAAAATAGGAAAATTGGAACAAAACATAGAAAAGGTACAATACAATTGCAGAAATAACGAAGTCAGAAATGTCTATGAAAATGCAAAAAGGCAAAAGATGATTTGTAAAGATAAAGAAGGCTTGGTATTAGGAGACACAGACAAGAACTTAGATAAATGAAAAGAACATTTTGCAGAAGTTCTGAAGGAAGAAGATGTAGATGATTCAAATGAAAATATGATATGTCCTGTAAATCTGAAATAAGTATGATTCATAACAAATTATAAACAATGGTTCAGGAGAAAATTGCTTACATTACGAAACAACATAATTGCGTTGATACAAAAAATACGTGAAAAGGAAATAATACTGCCATGTTGTCTGAAAAGCTGTTATATTCTGTATACAAAACGAGTAAACAGGAACGAGCGTCAAAATTATCGTGCTTTAACTATGTTAGACGTGAGATATAAACTATTTGCTATGATCATCAGGGATGAATTTCAGGACGAAACAGAGAATATATCAGTATCAGAGAGCGAAGAGAAAAAAGAAATATAGAATAGAATGTCAAAAGTAATGTCAAAGGAGTGCTAGGGCGATGTCGAGAATACTCAAAGCAAAATAGCTGAGAAGGTAAAGACTAACGATAATGCTATACGAAATTGTTATCCCACATATCCCACATACGGTCTGTTTATGTGAGAAGAGGACTTGGAAGTTTGGGAACGAAAGTTACGAAGAATGACATGGTATAAAAGAAAGAAACCTGTTGTTTTATTATTATTACATTATTGGGTTCGCAATACTACCTAACCTCTGTTACTCATTAGCTTGAAATTGATATTATTTTGTAGTGTAGAGCCGTATTGCAAAATACATGTTTACTTACTATTCACATTAACGTTGGTTTTAATTTCTTTGAAGATATTATTTGCTTTACTAAGGTCTATTTATTGAACATTATTGACCCTCGCCCACTTTGACTAATCCTCATGCAAAATCAATATGCCATATATTATCGATTTGACAGGACGAGCATTGGATCCAGGAGTACATAAATTATTCTTGGCCAGATCTCCTAATTATGATATTTTTCATTTATTCATCGGGTGGCTACATCAATTGTTACCTGACGATAATTTTGTCAAAACGAATTTGCGTGTTTTGGTTGCGTCGCAATTTGTGGTTTGCTCAAGTATTGCATTAATAGCTGCCGCAATACTATAATTTCGTTCCAGCGACAGCACATCTAAATTTGAACGAGATGTCTGTTAACTGCGTTGTACGATCTCTCAGGCATCACAACATTGAATGAGAATTAAATAATTAAGTTACATTTAGTACATTTAACGTTCATTTTAGTGACAGTTTGAAATTGACGCGAGTTTTCAGTTGCTCATTCAATCCGTTTAGTTACTAATTCATGTTTTTGTCTTTGGATTTTGAGTACATTTTGGATGCTGCGACATTTTTCTATAGATGAAATTAATCCACTTATATTCAACGTAGCATTCAACAACTAATAACCACGTTTCCAATTGTATTTTATAGATTGTAGGTATTGATGAAATACATCGATAGTAAGATGCATCCGTTACGTAATTCCATTGTTTCCATATTTTACCGACTATAGGAGTTGTCGACGTTTGATTTACAAATCCATTTAATGCCACTTCCTAATACATTGACAATAGTTTTAATTATGTTCGTAATATGATATAGTACTAGTTTTTGTTTCGTTCCCATAGTAAAACGCCGTAAATCTCTTACGTAAATTTTAACGTAAGTAATTAATATTAATTTAGTAACACGACTAAATCATTTTAATTTTCTCCACACGACAAACCTAACAAAAAAGTTAAATCTTATAAATGTTCTTCACTTTACAAACGTCACTGATTATAAACTATAACGTCAACTGTGCTAAATTCCTAATTAAGTAAAAGTGGTTTCGATTCGCTTAAAACCCATGTAAAATTCCCGGATATTTTCGGTGTTGTTGCGTTTGCATTGCCAGTAATTTATTATGTGGTTGAATAGTTACGACTTCTGTAAATACGTATGCTTCAGGCTCAGAACATAAAATGCAGACTGTATTCGCAGAAATACTGACGATATTTATTAACATATGTATTTATTAGCAATAAATAAGAATAAAAAGCACCAGATAGAATCCAGATATAAAAAAAATAAGTTGGACTAGTGAATACGAAACGTGTACTAATGAAATGAAATATAAAAATACTGTTCTAAAAGTGCAGTTATTTTCGAGGGTAAATTACAAATAAAGAAGGTGGTGTGTACGTTAACTTAAATATAAGTTATTTCATCGATTTCAAATTAGATTATTTTTAGTGTTGCAATTATGCAATTATTTGATTCAGGAAGGTCGATAATAATATTAATTTTATAATGACTCTCCGAGGAAGGTTTAAGTCAATAACAAAAAAGTAATGTGGTTGCTCTATTGGTTCATAATGATGCACTAGACAGTGTAGTGCAACAAGTAAATAAAAAGAAGAAATTACAGCAAAATTAAAGAAAATCAGAAACAGTAAACCATGACTTGTTCTTGCCTTCTGTTGATATTCACTGGTATTTCTTGCACCATTTATATTCATACCCAGTTTTATATACAACGGACGAAACACGTACAAAAAAAGTGCGGATAAGGAAACGACTTAGGGCGCAAATCTATCGATGTATTACATCGTAATGTTATGCAATTATTATTTTAAAAATATATAGTCTCTAAAAGGACACAAGCCCATTGATCCAGTGGAAATCGATAAAATAACACAAATCAAAACATTTATGTGTCTAGTTGCCTCATAAGTTAAAGTGATTCCTTCCCTGTTGCAAGATCAAGTCACACAGATTGCATTGAAAAACAAATATGTGCAGTTTAACTACAGTGGCTTAGTAACGTGCAGGCAGACAACACGTATGATATACCAATCAGAACGAACAAGGTGTTCCATCTGCTGCTTCTAAATCTGTCAGAATGAAATAAGGTACGTCTCACACAGAGGGATGCAGTTTTTTCGAGGATTGGCGGTTAATTTACGGTGAGTATGAGCGGTTTAGAGGGAGATTTTTTTTGTTCAAGTTCAAAAGTCTTCGTTTTTCCTAAAACTTGGAAACCTGGACTTATTTTGTCTGAAAATTACGGATATTGTTACAAAAATAAGGTTTGTTAAGGACCAAATAAGTACAACAAAATCACTACATTCTTAAAACATGTGTCATAATAAACGATGTATTTTTTGTTAAAAACGATGGGAATAAAATAACAGACTTTTGAAAAAAAAATAGAACAAAAAAATAAGTTCTATTGCTGTTGTCTTTACCTTAATTATTCTTAACACTTTCTTCTCGTCCTGTGTTTGCAAAATCTTTGCTTTTGGTCTTCCATTGTCACACCTCTCTTTTGCAGGTGCTTCGCAATTGCATTATCCCATGTCTTTCGTGGTCTCCTTCGCTCTATTTTCTTTCCTATCCTGGCTTGTCATATTCGTGTATCAGGTCTTGTCTCTTCCATCATGGCAAGATGTGGCACTTAAAAGTTTCTTTTACTGCTGCCAACATTGTATTTCGTAGAGATACTCATAGTGTCTCAACTCAATTTTCATTTTAAACTATTTTTGCTTTTCTATCATTATGTAGCCTATTGTCGATTATTCTCTTGTATTTGGTCCTTGTCGTGGGTATTTATGGATATATTTGTATTGGTAGATCGTGTTCGTGATTAGTAGATTATTCATCAATGAATATAATTTCTCCTGATCATGTTTTCCAATTTTCCGGCCCCATTGTCGTAAGGATTGTTTCTATATATACCATGATTTGATATACATTTCTCACTTCTTATTTATCAGGCATTCCCACTTCCTATGTCCGTTTTTCCATCGCTCCCCTACTGTATATCCATGTATGACACCCTTCTTGGATCTCTTCTCATTTTCATTTCTTATTATTTTTTGTTACCGTTAAAATGTCCAGTTCAAGTTTATTAAATTTTTCACTTATTTCTTGTTCTTTTCTGGTTATACATTCCATGCCGCTAACTTCAATATGTTTTTACTTTGCCCAGTCCACGTCCAGGTTTCCCTGCCCCGCTGTATGCATTAGTTTTTGTTTTATACTTTTCAGATTTTCCTATATTTTCATTCCACTTCTCATATTGATATTACTGTATCCTACTTTGACCTTATTTCCTGTTTAATTTTTTTCTATACATTCAGGTTTCTTGTAACTAACTAAATTTCACTTTTTTTTCATTATTTTATTTTTGTCAAACTTATTTGCTAACTCTATCGCGCTTGTTTCTTCTTCAGCACAATATTTATTTCCATGCTTTGTTTTAAGAATTCCTTCATGTCTTCTTTCACATCAATTCTTCCACTTGTGTCCACTCCTCGTACCATACACTATCGCTATATTTTTCCTACTATCTTTTTCCATTCGTTCTAAGGCTTTATTTATATTTGCATTTATTTCTTAATTATTTCATTATCTTTTTTATCTCCATGTTTTCCTTCATCATGATTCATTTTTCGCCTTTATTTTCTTTATTTCGTTATTCAAAGTTCTTCGTTCTTCTCCTTTTTATTAATTTACTTAATTTTCGTGTTCGTTCTTCATATTGATACAAAAACCTTAGACCTGATTTCAGTGATACCTACTGTACCTGTAACCATTATGCAATTTAGTTTATATACAAAGTCTCCGTCAACTTTCGCCAAAATAGTTGGTTGCATGTAAAAATCAAAGAAAAAAAATTTAGCAACATCTGATTAATTTCGAAGTATGAATTATCATTCATGTTATCAACTTGATAAAATATAGAAATAGAAAAAAAATAATTTCAGTATTATATTTATTTTCATATGATCAGGGGTTTTAATGTACACTATAGACTTGTACTGTTATTTGTCAATATTACAAATTTGCATTATAACTTTCAATGCGGGTCGCTAATTTATGACCAGTTTCACTCGGAATGATAACAAATGACTCAATATGTTAACTGCACTCGCAGGCATTATGAAACTATTGTTTCTCATGCAATTCATTTAGTTCTGTATAAGCATGTTTCATACCATAATTTTTATACTTTATGCATATATAGTATAGTAATCATGAAAACTTGAGATTTTAACGAAAATACGCGTTTTGACCTTCTTTAAGTTTGTTCTGACTATTTTCAGAATGACGTCTGTGCGTATGGGGCATGCGTGGTTCTGTGTGTATATAGCAAGGAAGAAAATCTTATATTTTCAAAGAAATGTATCAACTGGAAGTTCACTCTTATCATCTTTTTGCATATTTTGAATATGCTACGTTATAAAAGATATTGAAATTTTTAATAACTTTTATTTGAAACGTTTTTGCCATAGCGACTGCGCCAGTTTGCTGGGAATTTATCTAAGTATAAGAACCACTTCAGATTTTTATGCATAAATTGAAATTGTAAGCTGAAGAATGTTTATAACCAACACAAACGCGACATATTTCATTATAATATAAAGTTGAAATCATTTAAATTCTGGTTAGCAACTATTTCATAAAATCAAACACCTTTAATTTATAACAATATGACACAACACAAGACGTAGATAAACGGCGCAAATTTATAGTCAAACGGCCGTGTCCTTGACTCAAATCGATCGCATTTTCATAAATTTGAAATTTGTGCGATAAATTATGTCGGTTAGTGGGTCATTTCCTCCTATATTGCTATTTCATTTCAAAATAATTTTAACAACAAATACTTCAACAAAACTAACAGGAGCTACTTTACATTAAGAAAGATGTCACGCGCGCACCTCTCTGTTCAACTAGGACTAAAATTAACGCTACATCAATATAGCAGTCGTAAGCGTACGTATACACATATGGTTGTGCTTTACTGGTGGTCAAATTACAAATGAGGCAATATGCGCATTGAATATTAAAAAAAATCCACTGCAGTAATTACATATAAATGTTGATAAATAAATCGAAATCATACACATTTCAAAATAGCGTAATGCAAACAATTCAATCGAATTATAAGAAATTGTGTCAGTAGATATAAATGTGTGGTTACTTTCACGCTAATGCACATTGTTTCGAAAAAGTGAAATGTACAATGTTTATAGTGTGTCAAGCTTCACTGTATACAACAATATCTTAATTTATATTCGTAAAAAGATGCTAGAAAGTGTCACGGTTTTTTGTCTTTGCGTATATTGCGCTTTATTTATTTGTAACATGGAAACATTACTCCTACTCTAGTTTTAATTAAAAAATCTCAAATATGTAATTAGCAAGTCTGGATAATATCATAATGTTATCGATTTTTGTTTTTAGTTACGTAGGTGTTTGTTTAAATCATTAGATAGATGTGAAAATTAGTGAAGTTTGAAGTCATCGATTGGAGGAAGAATAAATAAACTAAAATAATTAAAAAATGCAAAACGAAGTAGTAAATAATTTGAAATCAATCGGCTTCTAACGTAACAAACAAACATTTAAATCGATATATTTGACATTTAATTCATTCATTGACATTTTAACTCTATAAAAAAGTTATTTATCGTTTAGTCAGAATGGTTTTATAGCACTTTATGATACATTTTTCACGGTTATGGTTTGTCGCCTTAACCAGTTAATTTACAGTGTTAACAACCTTGCTATATAACACGAAGACTTTTTGTGGTCGTATTAAATTCAATCTAGTAAGTTTCAATTCAACAGTTTCAACCTACTTGAAAAAAAAAATAGTGGGTTTGGTTGGTTTGAGTAGGTGTGGTTGTACATTATTTATACTAAATTTAGTCAGCTAGATTTTGTTTGAATGATTATAATATAATTCATCATTCTGCGAGATACCATGTATACGAACATTGATAATTGTAAATTAATTCACTGGTGAAAAGGAAACGAAAGTAAAGTACGTATCTGTTTCAGCATAAAATTTGCAACAGTATATGAATAGGGTATTAATTACTTACAAACACTGATTAGTTTTAGATTAGATATTAGACATTAATTTAAAATTTGTGAGCTTTGCTTATTGTATGTCATAGACGAATTATGGTTATAGAATGTTGGTCAGAGTTAGTTGCAATATATTTACTCGTTGAATATAGATCGCAAAACAATATTTTTCCATGACGTTCATACGAATTAAAATAAAATTCAGCTCGCAAAAATGCTAATTTTATTCGTACCTTTGGGAAAACAAACTAATTATATTAATTGAATTAATTTATTTCTATTTTTAACCAATTCTACATAAAGATACATGGAACTGTCGTAAATGGACGTTCGTATTTATCGATATTTAAGGTCAGAACCCAAGTTTAGTGTTATTGCGACACGATAATTCCGCATTCTTTGCATTTTTGCCAATTTATGGATACCCAAATCGTAAACTATAAGGCGATAAAAAGTGTTAATAACGTAATAAAAAGATAATGGATGTATATCTATAAACAAAGGATGTAAAATGTTATAAAAGTAGGTAAGGGAATGTATTTTTAGATCCCTATTCATAAACATAGAAAAATAAATACTAATTATGTATGCTCATTAAGTTATTAAGTCATACAGTCTAGATACTAATTAATAATTGTGGCTATGTCATGAGACGATTTCACTCAATGAGAATTCTCTACATGTGTGAAGTGGTGGTCTGGAAATATAATCGATCTTAAATTTGCTCGTCGAGGGAAAGCACATTATTTTATATTGACAAGACTTAGAATTTTACTTCAAAAGTATAATAAATGTCAGTTTTGTCCAACTAACCATAACATTTTGTGTCCAAGTAATATATTGGGTTGGCAAGGAAGAAATTTGTAGTTAAAAATATTGCCAACTTTAACAGCTCGACATTGGCTTAATATTTTACCCTTCTGTCTATAAAATATTAAAAACTTTTTTAAAAATTAATTTTGTTAAAAATGGAACGGACGGAAATTCGTACTATTATGAATTATGAGTAATTGGCTCTAATGTTACTATGCAGCAGAGCATATCAAATTTGTTCGCCATAGGTAATTTTGACACACAAATGATCAACCCGTTCGCCCAGACACAAAGGTCAATAATGACGAAGTAACGGTCAATGTTGGGTACGACCTATCTAAGAGTACCTATGAATTATCGTTGAAGTTTGGTGTGCAAACAAATAATAGTAACTAATTGGTCTCTAATCGGTGAAACATTAGGATAAGTGTGCTCCACATGAATTCAATGAAAAAGAGAAATAAAAATGGTTGAAAGCTTGCTTGATGTTTATTTTCTCGTCATAAATCTGACCCATTTTTTAATCGAAGTATCACTTGTAATGAGAACTAGATTCAATATGATCAAACGCACAGGACAGCGGTTGGACAAGGATGGATCACCAAAACATACCACAAAGCGAAATATTCATCAAAAGAAGCAGACGCTTGATTGTCTAGCGCTAGTGTGATTTCATGAAACCTGGCTCTTTGATCGCAGAAGAAATATAGTGCAACCAACTGGACGAAACGAAAGCTAAAACGTAAAGGAAAACAGAATCGCTTGTTCAACGGATCAACTCGTATCTTATTGTATGATATCGCTGGAACATACATTGGACAAGTGACTGTGGTAAAACTACAAGAATTGGAGGATGATGAAGAAGGTACTTCTTCATCATCCTCTTTACTCACCAGACCCAGCTAACCCCCCACTAACTACCACTTCTTCCGCAGTTTGGACAATACGAAAACAATTTAATTCCGAAAATGCTGTAAAACTGGCCCAGGAATTCACTATATTTCAGTAACTCTAATTTCAGATTTTTCAGGGGGTAATAAAATTGAATTATATATGAAATTTGTAGAAATAGTTGATAGATAACCAACGATCGACCAACGTTTTCCACAAATTTCATCCATCACGACCGGATATATATAATTTTATTTTATTACCCCTTCTCTATCTGAAAAATCGGAAAAAGAGTCACTGAAATGTAAAGCTGTTTATAAAATATTTAGTAGTATCGGAAAATTGTTTTTATTTAGAATTTTTTGAATTTATTGCCAGAATTCCATTACTTAGTAGTTTTCATATTTTTGAGGCTTTGTCAATTTTAGGACGATGAATAATCTTGAAAGCTTTGCCAATTGCCACCTCATTATTCTATATTTCTGTAATATTTTCTTGCATTGTTTGGTACAAAGTTGGGATGTTGGGATGTCAGTGTCGACAATTTCCATATTTTGCCATGTTTTTTAAGAATTCGCCATTTTTAACTCTATCCCTAATTTTTGCAGTTTGACAATGTCGATTTTTACATTTTAGGCATATTATTGCATTGGCAATTCTGTCTCTAATTTTTTTGAAATTTTGTGCATTTTGTCATTTTAGATTTTATAAATTTTGTTCGCCTGAAAGTTTTCTTATGTTTTCTACTACAGCATGTTTAATCGAAGTGAACATAATCCTTGCAGTGGCGAAACATATAGGTGAAGTTAAATGAAAGTGAAATTGTAAGAGTGTTCTTGCTTGGTTCGGAACATTCTAGGCTCATCTTATCTTATCGACGCCATAAAGATACGATGGTTATGATAAACTACTCACCTTGCATCTTGACGAATATCCAGTGATTGTTATGCAAAGTTTATTTTCAGCTATTAGACGTCTAAAATGTATTGTGGATCATTATCATGTTTTAGAATATTGTCGAAAATACTAAGTGAAATTCAACAAAATTGTTCAATTCGTCTTATTCAAGCTCCACAGTGTCTTTTAACCATTTTGCCTTATTTTATATAATAAGAGTTCTCATGGATTGGAGAAATAGCTGAATTTTGTTGACGAATATCCTGGATTCTATTGCAACAAAATACTCCATCATGCGTCTTATACAATGCGTTGTGGCACATTATCAGCAATACTTTCGAAATTATTAATTGAAATTCAACGAAATTTATCTATTCGTCTCTATCTATTCGCTCTACAGTGACTTTTGATGATCGTATATTTTGCGTAAAACTCTACACAATGCCTCACACTTAGATGTGGTAGGATATGTCAAGGCGTGCGTGCAAATATTTCCTACTTAATTTCTTCCTACAAATTCCCCAATTCGCTATTTCTTCAATTCTATTCAGATTCAGAATTGTCGGTTTGTTTATCCTATGTGGAGCACACTGCGTGCTTGTGTTTTTTTCGGGTGCACTGAAAAAACGTGTATTATGTTGTTTGTTTGTATCGCTTTTCTGTATATCCTATATTATAGTTTTTGTGCATTTCTTTCGATTATGAGGTCAAGATAGTTGATCTTATCACTTTCTTCTTTGATTGTATACGATTTTGTTTTGTTGGTTGAAGTGGTTCAGTATTTCTTGTATATTGTTTGGTTGTTTGATGGTGTTTGGTGATGCATAGAGTGTGGTCAAAGTATCTCAGCCATGCGCAAACTCGTCGTGATTATTACAATTACCGAACGTTGGGACTAACAAAAACAACACTGGTATGTGGACGAAATGATGAACCAACACATCAAATAAATTGGACTGCATCACACAGGAAAACCACTTAAAAAGCAGCAAATTCAAAACTTACCTTTTCTATAATTATATGTGGGTCAGACAAATATCTTTCGAGCTATGATAGGGTGCAATATCATAAAATAAAACCACATGCTGCCAACTGTTAGTGTAACAAGAAAAGTTAACAGTACGTAGTTGACAGTTAATGTTCCTTGCAAACTAGACATAAAGCAGAGGATAGCGAAGAGTAGCTTGAGTGAGAGCGATGAAGAGTATGATCTACTACTTGTCAAAAGTAATGCTGCTTGGATGGATTTTGAAGACAATGAAGAATCAGAAAATGAGACTAGTGAAGAAGAATCAGTAATTGGGACGAGTGAAGAAGAATCAGAAAATGTAACGAATGAGGAAGAAATAAAGGACAAAATAGAATCTAGACTCAGGAACAAACAATGGAGAGATGGTTGGTAATATCCTTGAGGCGAAAGAACTGATCTTTTCGTATTTTTTCACATCACTATTTTGAACAAAGTAATTTATATTTTATACAAGAACAATTTTTTTGAACTGTAAATTACATGTCTAAATTTAGTTTGCCAATACATACGTGCTATATTTGGCAGATATCGATAGGGAGAAATAAAAAGTGTCTACACTTTAATAACAATGCTGAGGAACCATCCAAGAAAGGCCCTCAAAGAGATAAGCTGTATAAAATCAGACCATTAGTTAATCACATGCAATAAACCTTTTTGAAAATTCCTCAACAACATGTAGTTTGTTGTTATGTAGTTCGTCGTAGTATCGACGAACAAATGGTGTCATTTAAGGGGCTTTCAACTCAGACTTCGGTGCAATGGCGAATATTGTTTTGCAACCAGTTTAAAATCTAAGGAAAGATGTAAATCGCATAATATTTTGTGAAAATTGGTTTTCTTCCAAAAAAATATTCGTTGAACTGGCCAAAAATGGATTTCCAGTTTTGTGCACAATGTATACCAATAGATTCGATGAAGTTTTGAAGAAGGAAGGCAAAGGAGCTATCAGTAAAAGGAAACAATTATTAACAATATTTGTAAAGGAGCTCTAAAATAGGTTGACAACAGATCGTTTCATGTGGCAGGTACATTTTTAGTGCTTATCCGCTAACTAATCCCATATTTTACTAATGTAAAATATGGGATTAGGAATTCAAAGGCTTCCAATGAACTAGAAAACATATAATACATTATGAGAGGAGCATCAATCAAGTGGCCTTGCTTGATGCTCTAATATCCGAATACTACCGAATCTGTACTACCGAATCTGTATTAAATCAAGAAAACCGTTTCAGTTTCCATTTCATTGGTCCAGTAATTGTCAATTGTTGGCTACTTTATCGTTAAAATCTTTGATAAATCAAAGAGGCGTCAAATGGATCTTTTCAAATTTCGCACCTAGATAGCAGAATTCTTATGTAATGAAGGAAAAGCAACTAATACTAAGAAGAAAGGACAACCTTCATCATCATCGCTTCAAGAATCATATGAGCAACAGAAGAAAATGACAAAACAGGGTTCTAAAAATATAAAATTAGATGGAAAGCATCATTGGCCAATTATCTAAGAAAGTCGATAGTGTTTTAAAAACCAGGTTGTAAAGGGCAACCAAATGTTTGTGACAAATGTAAAGTAAATTTACGCCTAAAGAATTGAATGAATTAAATAAAGATGTTTGAATGACCAGTGTGTTTAATGTGATACAAACTTCTGAAATCCTACCCCAGCTGCGGGCAGTAAGAAATAAAGTTGCCATTATATCTATTACATATTTATATATTATTATGAAAGAAAATTAAAGAATAAAGTAATTAATTCAGCTAAAAGGTTCAACCAATATATAAACACAAAAAACAAAATAAGTGTAGTCAACGCTAAGATGAAGTACAAGAAGTTCCTGCATAATAGCGTGATAACCATACAGTACTCAAAATTGAGACAAAAACACCCCAAATTAGGAACAATGGCATCAAGGACCAATAAATTACCGGTACATAACAAGCCTAGAAATAACGCAATAAAATAACTTTCGGTTAAATAACAACTTTTAGCGCCAAACTGAAGGATTACCAATAACTGGGATTATTTCGGAAATATACCACAAAAGTAGACGACAAAAACTAAAATACAGCATATACAGAAAACCCGCACAAATAACGACCTCTTCAACATACCTCAAACAACACAAGTTTGCGAAGTTTACTATAAAGGTTTGAATTAATATCGATCTACAGACATAACTACAATAAATAATTAAAAATCATCGAACAAATAGCAATAAGGAATAAAAACAGATCCACAATTTACAGAAAGCTATAAAAAGAGAACACAAACTCACGAATAAAACAGAAGTCCGTTAAAACAGCTAAACTAGCGAAACCAACACTGTAGAATTAATGTACATTGGAAAACCTTGCATTTCATTTTTTTGTGTGGGTCTCCTCAGGTGAATTGAATATCCAAAGATCTGCCTTTCGCAATTTCAAGCATTGGTAAATAATTAAATAACTTATTTATGGCTGCCTTGATAATACGTTGCATAATAATTTTAATCGATGTTATAAAACTGCACATTTACGAACATAAAATATGTACATTAATTCAAAAATGAAATTGCAATTTAACGAATAGTAAAAGGCAAGCTATGTGTTAGTTAAAGTTACAAATAATTACTTCATAACTGCACATATTCTGGAAAATATTTTCTACTGCTCTCATCTATCAGTTTTCATACTGCGTAACTTAACAAATAATCTAATTTAAGTAATTTATTTTGGAAGAAGAGATTGATTATATATTTAATCAACTCCGAAAAGCAAAACAGTTGCTCGTTAACATCCATCTTGACTATACAGAGACGTCACTAATGATTGTTGAGTATACTCGAAATGCCTAATTTTGATGGCATACTTTGTTTTATACAATTGGAAAATGTATACATTTGTTTAATTTGTGTTGCTGATTGACGCATTAATTATTTTTCGTTACATGTTGCTTATCGAACTGTTTAAGGTCACTTGATTTATGCTTTATGTTATTTAATTAAATACACACGCACCAGGCTTGTGATTTTAATAACACGTTTATCCTTAGACATCTTAGATTATTCATTAGAGTTTAAAAATTTTATTTCACCAAACATTTTTTTTTATTGGTTAGCATCAACATTCTTATATAAATTACTAGATGATTTATAGCGAGAATTCTTAGCAACTATAGTTAATATAATTAATATGAAGTTGCAAAAATATTCAATTCTGACATGACTATTCACAAATACCTTTCTGGTTCATAATAGCGGAGATACGCTTGTATGTGGTCGTAATTTTCAGTTCATCAACTGGTAGTTATGTGCAAAAAAGAAACCGTTTTAAAAGCCCCACGATGTACAAAATCATCGTTACGTGCGCAAAAGCTGAATCTCCGCGATATACAAACAACGAATATCTTTATCGATAGTTTTTACGTGGACCAACCTCTATACGATTATCGTATAAATGTGCCATTGTGTTCCACGTTCTTTTATAATGCTGTGACATGGTGCATGCTGAGGACTGCCCCTCCAAAAACACACCTGTGTTAACCTACAGGCTCGGCTCAGGTGATTGTTTGATCAGTTAGTTTAAAGTCACTAGCGTGACTGGCACCAGTGACGGTCCATCGAAGAAGTGCGGTGGTATTTTCCTGCAGCGTGTTGTGTGTTGGTGCTTTTTGTGTGTGTGGGTGTCGATCTGGGTCGTTTGACGACCCCCAGTTTTGTGATAATGACTATAACGTACACGGGAGAGGTGCCGAACGGCAGCACGTTCGGGTGTTTTTGGAAAATTCTGAGCAAGTAAGTCTTATCTAATGTTGAGTGTTCTCGGCGTGCGCCTTTTAATAACAGAGGAATGCAAAATACGAATGCGCGGTTTGTTATCGACATTTGCGACGGTAGATGAATAATCCTACACGTTTTGTAACAATGATATATTATGATGCTTTCGATTGTTTTTGTGGAACAATGAAATTCAATATGTTTTTAATTAGAGTTGCACAAAACACGCGTCATACGGTTAAAATTTATTATAATACATCTCTCATTATCGAAAATATAAAGTTTATGTCAGTATCAAATTTCGATTGTACAGTAAAAATAAATCCGGATCAAATTTCATTTATCAATTTACAAAATGTTGAAATAGTCGTTTATTATTCGAAGTAATAAAAATATAATTTTAATTCGTTTTTGAAATGCATTTACACAATGCAAAATAAATTGCAATTTAGTTCAATGAAATTAAAAATCCAATAAGCATTAATTTCAATGAAAATGTGAGTATGGCGTAATACACATTTAATTGCAAATTTTTAATCATCTGGTAATGCAGTAGTTATTATTTTTATCCATAAATGTGATTACAAAATTTAAATAAATACATGCGATTACAAAATTCATGTAATAGAATGTTATCTTGTTTCTTTTTAATATTAATCAGTCCCCAAATCTTTTTTAATATAATAAAGTATCTATGTCAATACGCATTTCCGGATATGTCGTGTTCGAACGAATTGTTTTGAAACAATGTGAATTAATTGGCAAATCGTTATTAGAGAGTATCATTTTTACATTATGGTATATAAAAATAATATTCTATAGACTGACCTTTGAATTTTATTATGTTCTATTTATTTTATATGAAAGGTAGTTTTAATTATCGAAGTATTATTAATGTGACAATTGCGATAGATTTAATTGGCCATGGGTATTTGCATATCACATGGGTGATTGATGCAATAAATTTAAGAAAATATTGCATGTGTTTGTACCATGACTTTTGTTTCTCGTGGATGACAAAAATTTGGGATAGAATTATTATATTTCGGGGATATCTGTATAGTATGAGTTTTAAATAGAATTATTCGAGTATTCGAGTGTTTATCTTTTGTCGTCCATGCTAATTTAAGTCATTTTCGAAGTTACGTTTGCTTTGGCGCTTTTTTTGACGAATTTAATTCCACGATAGGTAGATTCCTCTGTCGTGAGTCAAATGTAGCCACACATCGAGAAACGCTTGCACAACGCACTGTTTAAAATGCATTGTTGGTCGCCGTTTAAACCACTTAGTTTTGGTAACAGCAAAACGGCATTTTGCTGAAATCCTTTACATACATTTTCGAATACAACTCATTGCCGGTCATAAATAAATGCACAGACAATTAATGATTGTTCTAGATCTTCTGTCGTTTCATTTATCGTTTCCTTTTGTAACTGTTTAGAAATATATGTTGTCCCATTAATCTTTCGCCGCATTTTTCTCAATTTTCCAGTTATTTCATACTATTAATTCTTAGAATATTGAAAGAAATTGCGACACTCTAAACGACATTGGCATTGTCTTGTCTATTGACAAATTGTTTATACAGTCTTTGAAAATTTGAAATTTTGAAATTGTTTAGCGATCTTGTGGTAGAAATTTTAATTTTGGATATAATTACTTTTACTATTTTTATTCCTTTTTCTAAATAAAATCTTTGGCTACATATAGCTTTATATGAGTTTAATGCATTTCATGGATTCGATACAATTCAAAAGATAAGAAAATCCCTCGTAGGTTATTTCACATTTGACTGTTGAATTCACTTATTGTCTATCTATATTGTATGTAACAACCTATCAAAATATTCTTTACAACGTTGATTTAGTTATATTGCGGTTGTATTTATTAAAAAAAAAACTTCCACGGTTTCGTTCAGAAACATGTTGATATAATATTTTCTCTTGCCTGCGCTTTGTGAGATATACATCACCATGTCTGAGTTAATATAGTAATTTTTATGCTGTTGTTTCTAAAACAACGTGAATGTAACTTATTTATAACTATAAATTTGTCCCAAATAAACTACTCCTATATTATTTTTATGTCATTATTTTTATAATTATAAACCCATTTTATTGGTAGCACGCGGATTTTGTTTATACCCATAAGTAAATTGGTACACACGGAATGGAAGAAGTGTGCGAAAACAAGAAAATCTAGCGGAACAATAATCACGGAAACAAGAGAAATAATCAGAAATAATCACGGAAACAAAAGAAAGGAAAACGTGCCAGGAATTTACATAAAGGGCACTGGCTGTATTGGTATAGAGTATAGACGAGATAAAGAACTCGAAAGGAAGAATAATAATAGCCCCAAGGAGACCTATAGATATAATATAAGAAGGATGTGTAAATTAGTACTTAAATTAGTACAAAATTGGCGGACGAAGAAAGATGGACAACAATAATAACATATGGTATTGTAAGCGATGATGAACATAAAGAATAAAAAGCCAATGTTTTCGAGCAGTAACAAAACCAGATGCTGAAGAAAATATGAAATAGGTGATATAATAGTTGGGAATAAGAAGGGTAGGATAAGATATGGGAAAAAAGGAGAAATATCCAAAAATAATGGTAAAGAATGATATATTAAATGAATATACATTGAAAATAACCTTGTAACATCACAATAATGAAAATGAAAAGAATAATGAGAGGAAAATTAGATAATTGGAAAAATAATAAGCGTTAAACTGCGAGAGGAAAAGCACAAAAGGGAATACTAAGATACTACTACAATAAACTAAAATTGAAGGAGAAAACACAAGGTTAGAGAGAATATCTCTGGGCCAGATTATTGACAAGAGCTGAAGAAAGCTATGGTCTGACGAAAATAACAAACACTAATAAAACGAATGGAAGATATATGAAAAAAGACATTGAGAAATATCGTATATGATCGAACCAATACACTATACTTATGTAATAACTGTTGGAAGCAAAATATTTTATTGTTGATTGAATCATGTATGCAAGGCCATCCAGAATCAATGTTAAATAATTCCTTAGTTAATCATTTCCAATGCTTAGCTGATACTATCAATCTTTAATGTAATATAATAATATATATAATAATTAAAATCTAATTTAACAAGCTTTTGAAGAGAGGCAACTTATCACACTCCTTCACATTATAGGGAAGATGATTAAATAGTCTTAATCCAATTACATCTGGAGCTCTTAGAGAAATATGTAGTGAATGGAATATTGTAATCGTCTCTCTGGCGAGTGTTAAAATGATGAATTTCACCATTGGAAATGTACTAATTACACACAAGTTGAAATATAAATGCCTGGCAAGTCTAAAATTCTTAAACAATGTCCTACATGTGTGTTTGGTAGTAACTCCAGCTACAACCGTGATGATCTTTTCTGACTCCTGAATACATGTATTATATGTGGATCCACCCCAGAAACAAACACCGTATAGCAACCTTGATGACATATATGTTTATCAATTGAACACGGGTTAAAATTGATTTCAAACTTCTGAACAAATATAAAACCGAGTGTGATTTCCAATCTAGACATTCATCAATTTGCAAGCCCGAAATTTTTGTATTATTTACCTTGTGGAGAGGATTGCCATCAACATGCAAATTTAATTTTGGACATATTTTTTGGCGATTATGAATTACCATGCAATTCTTTTCATGATTGAAATAGAGCCCATTGTTTCCAAACCATGAACTCACAGCTTGTAATACTTCAATGCATTTCGTTTCAAGGATATTACTAATTCTATCTGAAAGCTTAAAAAATTATCCAATTCATTGATGTATAACAAAAATACACGGGACCTAAAATTGTTCCCTGCGGTACTCCCATATTAATCTGTTCACACTCCGAATGTAAATTTTCAAATAGTTGCGACATTTAAAGTTTAGTGTGACGTACTGTCTGCGTTGACATAAGAAGCACGCTAACCATTTGAGATTAACGCCCCTAATACCAATGTCGTAAAGTTTTTGCTTTAAGATATCATGGTTAATACAGTCGTCTCATAAAAGGCACGTACAGCCGTCAATGTAGACTTTCCCTTCACGAAACCATGTTGGTTATTACTAATTAATTTTGATTTTTCCAGAAAGTTAGTTAATCGCTTCAGATAAGCATATTAGAATATTTTTGAAAACACAGACGTAAGTTCTACTGGTCTATAATTGTTTAGTGTTTATCGCCTTTTTTAAATATTGGGATTATTTTACTTATTTTTAGACTTGTTAGATAAAGACAGGCTTAACGACAGATAACAAATAGGGGCTACAATAACTTCAGAGGCGAATACTTCGCTAAGAAAAAAACTTAAAAAAAGCAGAAGATACATGAAACGTCGAGGAAATGATCAACGATCAATGATCAATTATCTCTTTAAAGCTTTCACTTAAATTTGGTTTCTTTGCGATTTTGCTTTCATTTATTTCCATGTCACGAATGTTGTGTTCAGCACATATTTTATTATTTGTTCCGTTTAAATTTGATATTTTAAGCATATTCGATTTATTTTAATTTCGTTAATTTCCTGCCCGTTTTATCTATTTCGTTTGTTCTGTCGTTTATCTAATTTACATTTTTTCGGCATTAGTAGCTGTTGTATGTGTAACAGTCACAAAACGTCCAGGATGTGTTCAATAACAAATTTTAACCGTACTTCCATAGCTATTATAACTAGTATAATTTTGGTGGAATTTTTGTAGTATTAATAATCGAAACAATACATGAACATTGTTACACGAGTTATTTTTCCACACCTCTTTACCAAGATTACGGAGGAAGTCCACCACCCACACCAAGGACTGCAAGTGAATTAAAAGTATTGTCATTTGTAATATCTGTGCGAAATTGCAATTTGATTTGAGTATAATATGCGGAACGGAGTCCTGCACGGATTTAATACATTACGAAAGCTATCGTTGTCGTCCACGTTAGGATTATCAATGCATGGAAGTGATTTTCTTTCTTAGAAGGTGCGAGTACATGGACATGTGACTGTCAATCTACATGTTAATGATTTAAGGAGTATTGTGCACAAGGAAGGTGTGTTATGCAAAAAGTACGTGAATTATTTATAAAGCGGCATATGTGTGCCAGTTATGCAAGTTGTTTGTTGTTTAGACAACCTCATATGTAGCTGATTCTTTGAGAGAGAAAACAGAAATGTTATGAATAATTTTCTTATAATTGTGAACCAATATATATATATACATAATTATTTCTGGTTGTACTTACTATAATTTTTTATTTGATTTGTGTGTTTTTGCTTAGTTTAATAAATTTTTATTATTTTCGATTGTCGATTTGTTTGGATTTTGGGCTTTCGGTATTTGGTTTCCCCCAATGTATAAAGAAATCTAAGTAACACTGTGGACAATTTTATAAATAATTCAATAAATTAGTGTAAGTTCAAAAAGTAATCAAACTCGTCCCCTTAATATAATACGTGTGAACTCATGTACTTATATTTTGATGAAACAATTACGTGTGCATTCTAAAAATATATTGACTTATTGTTGAAAAGCAATTATAAAGTACTGTATTAAATCTGTTCAGCCGTCATGCATATGTAATAATTTTAAATAATTAATTTAAGCGTAATTCGAATTAATTTCGTTATAGTGCATTAATACTTCTTAGGATTTGTTGCTCTATATTAATCAATGCAATTGCAGCAGCCAACGATAAACCCAAATATTGTTTTAAACCAGGGAAAGTTCAAATTGCATTATTTTCGAGGCGAGTTTGTTATGCAGTTCTCAACATCTCAAATGTGGGAGGTCAAAGATCACATATTTTACAACACATCTCCAACTTAACAAATTCTGGATGCCACTTCACGAATCACCTTGGGCTATTTCTACGAGACATTAGTGCCTGATAAAAAATATGTGAAACAAATTATAACCTACCTGATTATTATCCACACGCACGTCTTCGATAAATATTAATTATTGCCTATAATTTACGCAACTATAATTATATGTCACCATTGGACTTTTTTTTCTTCAAATAAACGTTTATGTACAATGAACGTTGTGTGATATAACACGTTGCGATCGTTTCATTACATTTCCGGTACAGTAAGCCGTAATTAGATAGCTGCTGTTCAAGAAAGTTGAATTATTAAATGTTGCTTACCGTTTATGCTAATGCGCAAAGATTTGTTACGTAAGACTCCGGTGGAAATTTTCGCGGATGTTTTTGATTATCGAATCCCCGAATGCAAATTAAACTACTGACTAATCTGGTCCGGAATCGACAATGAGAATGTAGTTTTTGTGAATGTCATTTCTAATGTGCTATTTTAGCGCTGCAGAATATACGGAGGTGTCCTTGAAAACAGGCAGCGAAAATCGAAAGTGTTGCTAGGTACTGTAAAGTAAAGCAACATTTTTCAAATGCCACATTTTGTATATGTACATTGTAACAGTTAATTATAAATCAAAGATATTTCGAAATTCGTTTGTTGCGATGAGAGTTAATTCTAAATATAAGGCAGCGAATAACTGCCAATACGTTAAGGACTCAGTGACTAGATTTACTTAACTTACTTAAGTTGAATAAATAGTAATTTATTAATGTTCGTTTTTTTTCGTGGCTAATGCATTCTGCAAAAATACATAACGCATTCTTTAATTTTGTCATATGAAAGAGTTTCTCGGTGTTATAAATATACTTGATGGCTTAAAATTCATCCAAATATTTGAAAAAGTTTGAATAAGTACACGAGACTGATAACCGAATAATCTGAAAGTGACTGAGTTTCGTTTAATAATTAGTTCAACTTCGGGAACCAAGAAGGTTTGTTTGGCGGTCTGCAGTTGGTATACATCACTACTCCCGCCTATGTAAATTATGTGGAATCATAAGACAGTTAAACAATGGTTTGGGATCGTAAATTGTAAAAGATCTGCATTAATCAGTCTAAGTGGAGATACAGTTCTTCTCCTTGTCGAACTTTAAATTGTTGGTGCGAATTTTCTTAATTTAATTATGGATTTATAAATGTCTTAGTTATTAGTTTCTTCAGAAAGTAATCACCGCGCCCATGGTGTTACGTTTAATTTTTTGCTATATTTGGTAAATCAACAGCGTTATAATTCATTTTGCTTTGCATTAAGTAGTACTCGTAAATAACACACTGAGAAAGACTGCAATTGAAGTACTGGTTAGGGATAATATTGGACACAGACAGTTAAGTTGATATCGGACGATAGAATTGAATTTGAAGATGTAAGTAATATTCAAATTAGTGTCAGGGAATGCGAATAAGTGCAATGGCACACATTTTTTGAAATAAATACCAATTTGGAAGTGAAAAAGAAAAAAATGTGGAAATTGTGACGAGATTAGAAATTGTGTTAGGTTGGGTTGGGTTGTTATGAGACACAAGAAATTGGATAAAATTGGGTTCAAATTATTTTCTAAATTATGGAATTTCTGGTCCTGTGATGTAAATCATCAGGATACGTGGTTCAAATTTCAGTCAGGGTCATAGGAGTAGTTTGTAATTGTAATTGGTCCAAGTTGATTTATCCACAACTTTATAATAATATGCATAACTTTCGACATATTTTATAAATTATTTACAATTGTAAATCAAAATAAATCAAAGTAAAAAAATGTTTAATCAAAATGGACGCTGCACTCTGGGAAAAATTACAAGAATAATTTTTATTTTTCAAGTGTCAGGTCTAGTTTTATAATAAACTTGAAAATTGTAATTAATTGGTTCGAATATTATTTTGCATTCAACACGTATCCAACCCCAAACATGCCTATAAATGCCTAGAATGTTTACAATACAACGTTTAAATTAAGTCTTTCGACCGCAAGATATTTGTTTAAGTAGCAAAATGTATCTATATAAGTCAAAAGTTCCTAAGTAACTGGAAATGTTTCTCTTTTTTTGTATTTGGAGTATCAATTCGTACAACATTTCATAGAAAGCAGGTCTGTAGCAGCCTAAAAGTGTTCGTCGCCCATCACAATCGGACACTATTTTTGAATCACATTTTATTTGTGCTGGGTCGGGCGAAAATTAAGTCAGTAGGGACCGTGTTGACCCATGTGCATTTACATACAACATTGCTCGTTTTTGCTACAGAAGCGAGGAAATAGTTGGTAGAATAGGAAGAAGGTGTTGGATATTAGAAACAATTTAGTAGGATATGGGAAAGAAATTGTTAGCTAGTTGTGATAATAAAATATTTTTTTCTATAGCAGATGTTAAACTACTTTTTTATCAACTTTTTGAGTAAATAAAGTAGCACTTTAACCGCAAGGGTAAATAAAGTAAAACTGCTAGAGAAATCCATAGTAGCGGACAACGCAATTGCAATTTTTTGTCAAAAATTGTAATTTTCTTTGAAATTTTAATTTTCCTTTGAAGTTGAAGTCCTTCTATAGAATTTTTTTTTATTACATACGACGATAAAATTTCATTCTCTTCTCGAGCGTAATTAGCGTCTCGTTTCTTGCTTTCTCAAAGATAAACAATAATGTTATCGTCTGATATAATAAATAAATATTATATTAATAATAATAATAATTTTAAAGACACGCAAGTTCTTTAAACTTTGCTCTAGTCATCTATTCTACTATTCCATTAATCTATTTTTGTTAGTCCGGTTGCTTCCGATAAAAATATCACCATTAGCTGACACAACAACATACATACGTTAATATTCATATTGTAACAAAAAACACATAAATATATTATGAATGCTTACGACATTAAAAATGCACTAAAATTGACACCAATAAAAAAGTCACGAGCTTTGTAATTAACAAGACTAATTGCAAAATGTTTCTTTATTACAAATTCAAATGAAACAATATTGTACTTATTTGCTGCAATATGTAAAAGTATTGCATAAAAATAAACAAAATACTACAACCGTACTCATTGGACGCATTATATAAAATTGCAAATTATACAATCGAATCTATATAATATATTGTAACAATAGCGATGTCAAGAATGATTGATGATTACACTTTAAAATTTTATCGAGCTAAATACATGCATAAAAGAAAATTGTTTGATCCGCGTTCTGGAATGTCTTTCACGCATTGCGTTTGAACCAATTAATAAAATTCAAATTATTTTAAAATATGAATACAAAAATGTTAGTCAAATATTTAGAGAGACAAGTTATAAACGTATAAATCATTATTCTCTGAAAACATAGAAATGACTGAACTGCAAACTACATTATTCGCAGGATTCAACACAAAATACAAAGTAGGAAAATAAAGTTTCCAATTATAAATAAATTAACAATGATTTTTTGTGTGAATCTTTACTCCGTAGCCTGTAGGGTGGCCTCATGAGCCCATAGAGGGCGAAACAGCTATCATCGTCTAAATACATTCTCTGACATTTATTTTCAACAAAGCCGTTTTATTGCCCACGGCTGCGGATTAATTGCAAGTTTTTATAGTAGATTTTGTTCGTCGAAAAGTCTTATTGTCCCTCATGTTTGCATGATTTGATGTATGCGTGGTGGTCTGATGGGCCCATATATGATGAAATAGCTGTGATCACTTTAGTACATTCGCTGAAATTTCTTTGATAGAAGTAAAACGATGTCAATGTTACCGATAAAAATCAAATGAAGTAGATGAATGAAAATTAGACCGCTTGGTCTAATTTTCTAATGTGCACAAACAAAAAAGGTAAGCAGTTAGAAAAGAGGAATCGAAAAATAAAATTAAAGTGCAACAAAAAAAGTTGGCGGTGAAATAAACTAAAAGTAGAAAATCAGGAAATGAGAAAATAAGAAATGACCTACAGGCATGGAAAAATCATAGACAAAGAAAAATGAAATAATACGTTGTATGGACTAAGGATAGACACAAAAGTCCCGTTGACAGAAGAAGTCGACTGAGAAGAATAAGAAAAAATGTGAAATACATTTTTACATAACGAACCCAACCCAGCCCAAGATCAATGATAAAAGAGCGATAAAGAACATGTGTCATAGAACTAAACAACGAAGAAAAAAAAATTAAAACTGAAGTATATAGAATGTGATCGTGTCTTTATAAATGACGACGTGTCGTCAGAGAAAAGAAAGAAACAAAAAACTTTTTTTAAGAACTTTTGCTAGAATAGAAAGGAAAAAAGGAAAGAAGTTAAAAAGGGGTCTAGTGAAGTAATTGTAAACGGGATAGAATGGCGATGAAATAAAAAGACAAAGAGAATCGAGAGAGAAATAACAACAAAAAACTAACAAATTATGAACAGGACAAAACAGGCGGAGAAAATTTTGGCAATAAACAGGAAATGACTGCAGAAACCGATAAAACAAATAATGGCACGAATACTAATTACAATTAATTCGTCGATATGAAAGTATTTCATTCAGGTGATGTAATAACATTAGCTCCGCCAATGGATTCAATGTAGAATAACGGCAAATTACGAAGCAAACCTGGTTAAATTATAACGATCGAGTCAGGTTGGGTTTGGTTGGGTTGGATTGGGTTCGAATCAAATGTGGTTGAGTTAAATATTCAAAATATTTATAAATTAATTAAAAATGTTTTAGAATTGCATAATACTGTTAGGTTGCAGAATAGGTTCAAGTTAAATTTACACAGAAGAAATATTTTGAAATAAATTTTTCAAAATTTACTTTGAATATCTCTTAGATAAATTTTTTTTGTGTAAAATGAACATTAGTTATAGTGGATTCATAATGTGAAATATTCACTGCCAACGAAGATAATAATGTTTGATTGTATATCAAAATTTTTGTAAATTTTGCACTTCTATAGTGAAATATGAATAGAAATTCGTGACTTATTCATTGCGTGTCTAACGAATTCTCATATTCAATTTGTTTAATAATAATAAATTCGAAAAATTTAAATTCGTTGCAAAATTTCTTTAATTTTAGTTTGTAATCGGAGGAAAATCGAAAACATTTTTCTCATTTTGTTTCCAAAGTTTAAGCTTGCAGCAGAATCCACTGGAGAAGCAATTGCAATAGATTTCATTCGCGTCGTCTTATGAATTTGTATTATTCATATTTTATTGTCGTTCAATAATTTGCATTAAAATTTTCGTAATTATTTATTTTAATCATTTATTTTCATTGGCTTTTTTGTTGCACCTTTATTTTCTTCATCGTCCTGTTGTTTATTTTTCATGTACGTTTTGTTCGCATTGTTTTCGTTTCTATGAGCTTATGTCATTTTTAATCAATTTTGTCAGGTTGTACCCAATTAACAAAATATGTATAACCTTGAGTCACTTTTATTCGATTTTAATAACTAGTGTTAGAATTTTAGGATTTCCCCAACGGTCGGTCAAATCACCATAAGCTATAAGTGTTCAATGCACCGTTGCGAAGATTTACGACACTCAATTTCATAACATTGAGGCTAAAATCAAGGTAATTTAAAATGTAATTTGCCGGCACTTCCTGCAAAACAAATTTATTATGCCAATTGGATACGAAAACTAACTTTACTGATTACGTTTTGGTATTGTATAATCTTAAATCGGAGTTTTACAGTCAATCGATTTTGCGGTGGTTTGTTGGTTTAATCGTTAATGGTCGTGATTCATTTTCATTAACGTTTTAAAAAGATTAATTAGTAATTGTTTTTTTACATTAACAACAAGCATTTTTTTCTGATCGTAAATACACGTAGATTTCGCTCCATGAATTTTATCTATAAATAATTTTCACCATTGTATGTTAATAGCTGCTGGAAACGGCGTGATTTCTAACTCTGTTCCGTCAGTCGCGGTGAGAAAAACTACTTCGCTCGAATCACTGATTGAATATGCAAACATATTTGCAAATAACTACGGACAAATATTTACAAAGTTGAAAGAATCACGTGTTACTAATATAAAGTACAGTTAGAGAAATGCAAGGTCTGCAAAGAGATCTAAGAGGGTCAAGTAAGGAAGAAGTACACTCCAGCAATAAATACTTGGCAACACACATACACTCCGGTGTACCCACTGGGTAATGTTATGCAATTCAGTTGCAAGATTTACTTTTGATACTGCGTAATTTAAACGAGATTTAATGTAACGTTTACATTAAAGTTGCAGTAGGCTGTAATTTTGATTGTATTTGCTAACTGTTAAGAAATACGAGCCGAGTTAGAAATGGATTAAATTTACGGCCTTGATCTATTGGAGTGTGATAATAATCCCTTATGCAATGCATTAATTGTTAATACTTATTAATCTATTCAATTCTATGAACAGTAATTTGTTATGTAATATTTTGCTTTCACTAAAATGTGTGAATGTAATGTCACTACGTTTTAACATAACTTGTATTCTACAAAAAAAACAAAAAATAACATATTTACATCATATGTTGCGAATTCTATGAAAAGGGACTCTTAATCATAAGTAAACTCAAAGATATGCGCTGCATCTGTTCTGGCCAGTTTATCTTTACATAATTTTAAAGATTGAATCAAATAACTGGTGCAATCAGGTACAAAGTGTGACGATTTTGTCAACTACGCCGTTTGCAAATAATTAGATCAATTAAAGATATATATTTAACAAATATGATGGGAATCTGGTCCTATCTACCAATTACATTGTTTCTTCAACTAACTAATTAATTGCCTCTTAACTAAAATTTATTCCTAATCGTGTCTAGCTCATTTAGATAACTTAAACATTAAAGAAAATACGCAAGAATTTCTCAGTCGTGCGTACATAACACATATTTCATTATCTGAGTCTCAGTACATGAGATTGATTTAGATGATTATTTATGGCTAGAGCAAAAGGCAAATTACAGCTTGTGCCAGCACACGTGACATACACGGCCCCTGGCAATTTGCATACATTTCAATAAGTTTGTTCGGTGCGACATGCACGTCATCGTTCACGTCGATTTGCAAACGTTATTATCCTTGCACGAAGGTATCAAGCACTCGAAAAATAAAATGTCATTTGACATTCGACGAGTGCGACGCCCACATAATGGAAAGAATTAGCCTTGTGACGGTTCATTCTGACATGGTTGTAATTTCCCAATCGCGCTACAATTGTACTTTTTGCAATCGTGTTCGTAAAAGATTGAGGAAATGCTCGGATTGCTCGAATTTCAGGTGACGGTCGTTCGCCTTTTGATTATTCGACGTTTGTCAGCGAAAACAAGCGTGTTTCAGTGACGCTATTTTTCCCACACGTTTTCCCCCACAGTTGCAAAATGTCATAACATGATTTCATATGAATTTTAATTACTCGTGATAAGCGCTGGCGGTTGTCCGATTTCCATTAAAAATTAGCTGTTCATTGATCGTCATCTGCGATATTTTTTTACAATATATATAATTTTTATTATGGTTCGAATGGATATTTTGCATTTGAATTAATTATTGGCTATAGTAACTAAATTAATATACAAACTGCTTCAAGGAATGCATTGCTTGCTCCATACTTTCGCGAGATTCTGACCTGAATAATTCTTTATTATGATAGTCTTTGAATTCGCACTCTGTAAAGTCTGAAAATGTTGTGGCAGTTATATCGTACTACGTGTATTGCCTAGTTGAAAAAAAAAATAAATCAGTTTAGCGAAGTATACATTGGTGCCTCATTATTTCCTTATAATTACAAAAATACACGAAAACAGCTGTAGAATACGACTGTACGTGATTGCACTAATTGTGAACAAACAAGTTTTAATTCAGCTATGGGAAGTAGTGAAATTGTTTTAGAGAGCACAAGCTATTAGTCAACGATAATTAGACAATTTCGATTGCACATTGTGAACTTTCACTAAATTATGGTATCAAATTAACACATAAATTGTATTAATTATCGAGTGAACTATCGTATTATTTTTCTACTACAGAATGTTTTTTGTACGCGTTAAAGCTGCCAAACCGCACCATTAAATTATAGGTGTTCCTTGAAAATATCAAGTTACCGGTTCGTGATTATACATAGTTATATAAATTTAGTGGCATTTTAAATTATTACAAGGAAACCTTAGTTTAATACGATTATGATTAAGAAGTGGGAATATTTCTTTTATTTAATCTGTATGAGACGAACACAGAACATTTTAATTTTAAAAATCAGGGAAGAAGTTGATTTATATCAAAAGAGACAAGAAAGAATAATTAGATTCTTTATTATATAAAAAAATAATAATTAACTTTAACGATAAAATGAATGTCTTATCTGAAAGAAGAGAAATGGAATATGTTTAGAATATTTATTTCTGTTATTTAGTATAATTGTTTAAAAATATTTGATTTGATTTCGTTCTATATATAACTGTATAGCTATACTATATATAAACGAAACGAATGAACGTGTTTATTCGAAGTAGGTAATACAGTGACTGGTGATATTTCGACAATATTGCTCCATAAATTTTTGGTAGAAACGTGTTTTTATTATCCCAGCAATAATCAGTACAAGTAAAGTAGTTTAATTTATTTTCGTGACCAACATTACGTTTGGAATCCATAAATGGAAATAACAGAAAATCTTTGTAAGTGCATAAGTAGCATTAATTTTAAGGTGAAATATGTTTTCAAAGCATATATTAACTATTAACTTAATTTCTAAGCTATATTGGTGTACATTTTAATACAAATGTGAGATATAAGATTTTCTTTATTAATTTCTTTGTATCATATTTTTGTAACATTTTGACACGTGATTGAAATACATCTCTGTCGTGAAAAGTAACTGTGGCTATTCTCTCGATTTTTCGTCGCAGACAGAAACTAAAATAATGTAATGTACGGTGGAAATTAAAAACAATGACAATAAGAAAAACTGGAAACTGTTAAAAATTCCAGCAAATGATGAAAATTAAAATTGAGTAACAATAAATTTCATTCTTAAGAGCAAAAGCGAACAATCAAGCGATAACAAATTAAAGTGAATAAAAATGTGAAGATCAACTAGGCGATGCTGCAGGCCATGTATGCAGATAATTACAAAAAAGAAATAAGAAGAGAAAGCAGAAGAAAAAAATATGTCAGGAACAACTAACTAAAGCATTAAGTCATCAAAATAACATAAGAAAAAACTAAAGAGACTACAATAAAGGCGATTGAAAACAAATGAAGATTCAAATGTAAATATGAACTAAGGAGAACAGAAACACAAAAATGCAAGTAGGTGTATAAAAATATATAATTGTGTCTTCAGTCGACTAATACGTAACTGACCAACTGTGGTTGTAAATTTTGTATCCACAAGAAACTGGAATAATTATATGCAATAAGGTTAGGTAACAATGTATGAACTGTAATACTATTTTAAAGAGTAACCCAATTTTATATACATATAGTGAAGTGGTTTGGGTTGGGTTGGGTATGACAAGATAATTTTATATTTTGACCGGTCTCTGACTATAAATACTTGACAAGTGAAAAGATTTTAACGATTTATTTAGAAAATAATTTTAGAAATAATAATAACGTAGTTAAGTCGATTTACTTTCAGTCTATTTCTTTACGGTAGAAATATAAGGAGAAGAGTGGCCATATATATTAACGATCCCCGAATGAATTTCGGCCAGCCTTAAGCCTTCTTTTACGGAGAATTTTATCACTGTACGATACTCGATTTTTACTATTTTTAACCCCCAACTAATTCAAAGCACCAAATTGTCTTACAATTTCAACGGACGTCTACTCAGAATTGTGTCAACATGAGGGAAAGCTTATGTGAATAGCGATAACATCTATGGGAGAGGCCGAGACCACCATCATATGTAAGAACATGACATGAATATTTCAAACAAATCACAATCATTGTCGAAGCGATAAAACATAACGCACGGTACTGTACAGAAGCGCATTCTTGGGAAATAATGAAATACCAAAAGGGACAAGACTGCAAACATTTAATAAAGAGGTGCCCACCGATTATTCTAACATACATACACAGAAATGAAGAAAATTGATAATAGAAAATTGTCTAAAATAAGAAAGCAATAAGCAACAAAATAGAAGAAGGCCAATTAGGCTGGTATGGATATAAGTAGGATGGAGGAAACGAGTTTAATTAGAAAGCTGGATGAAGCAAAAAGGAGTAACAAAAGATCAGGAGGTTACCATGAAAAATGTGGTAGATATGGGAAAAGCTCTAGATTATGGGAGGCAGTGGAAAGAAATATTGAAGAAGCTAACCGTCGAAGACCAATCTTCTCCAATGCCTCACATCCAGAAGGGCAATAGATGTAAGGATGAAGTCCGTGCACTTGCAGACATTTCATACTTTCAACTGACATACATTAATAATGTTCGTTAATTAAGTTTGACTTCAAATAATTTTTTTATTAGATTATATCTGACATAACACGACATATTTTTTATTTGGTGTTAATTTTATAGTATAATAGTTATAATAATATTAATTGTTAAAATAATTGTAATTTGGCTTCCCATTGATCCAACTACTCGTGCAGTTATCATAGTCCATAGTCATACGCAAATTCAAAAAGTATAAGTATAAATAATATCTGGTATCCTTTCCCAATGAAATTAAACGATAAAATAAAATGGTAGTAGGCAGGAATCCTCTTCACATTTCGACTACTTTGCTATATGCGTTTTATTTCTTTGATGTCTTGATGAAATCTTACCCCCCCTCTTCTCAGTAACACCATTAGCATTTGCTGGTAAGTAGTGCATGAAAATGCAGGTTCATCAACAACTGATGTGTTTGAATATCATGAGCATGTGTTCCAAAATGCATTTGGTGAAGTCTGTTATATTTCCGAATACATGCATGTACGATACAACATCTTTACTTCTTTGAGAGCTTTCTGTCCCTATTTTCAGCTGTTACGAGTTTGGTTTTAAACACATCGCTTTTCCGAAGTTTCCAAATATTTGGACCAACAAAAACACGTCCTTTCAGTCTTGTTTCTGATAGGCAAGTTTTTTCTAGCTTTTTCTAAAATCCTAGAAGATCTGCTATTTCAACGTAGTCTGAGTCTACGTCAATGTAATTCAGTTGCGAAAAGGTTGTCTGTTGCCCTAGTTTGCAGGTGCACCTGTAAAGTCTTGACGAGAAGTTTGGGTTAAAAAATTATTTTTTAGGTCTCATTGGTGTGTTTGCTACAGCCAACGCCTTTTTTCTTTGCAGCAACAATCACTAGGCACTTGACACTTCACTTACCCTGGTATTGATGAAATCTCACTCCCGTGCTTTTCAGTAACACCAAATATTTGCAGATAAGTAGTGAAGGAGAATTCAGGTTCATGAAATGTGAAAGCTTCAAATGTCAACATTCACAATTCATATGGCGTCGACGGTTATATTTCCCAAGAAATGTATGTACAACTTCTTTGCTTCTTTGAGAGTTTTCTGTCTCTATTTTACTACTGTTACTAGTTTGGTTTTAAACAACTAGTTTCCAAATATTTGGACAGGGAAAACACATTATTTCATTCATGCGTCTGAAAGGCAAATTGTTTTTCTAAAAGCCTAACAGATCTGCTATGTCTGTCAGAGTCTATGATAACTTAATTCAGCTATAGAAACGTTGTCTGCTGTGCGACTCCTTAGGTGTAGCTGTAATGTTTTAACGAGTGTTTGGGTCGAAAATAATTTTTTTGATTGAGTCCCTAAACTTAATAGGGAAAAGCACTTAATGTAATGAATTTGTACTGACAAAGGAAATAGTTACACCAATAAGAACCTACTAATTTTTTGAAAATTTTCTTTTATAAGCCTGTACGATTAAAGACATTTAGTGTTCATGGTTGCATTTTTCTTCTAATAATCTTAAATCTGAAGCAAAATATCGCTATTATTACAGGCTTGTACCACACATATTATGAATTGCGATAATGTAATGATAATTAGTACGAAATACAGTAATAACTACATTAAAATATGTAATTTATTATAATTTTTATAACGATAGTTTGCTGCACGCCATGGTAATCCTAGTCAACAAAAATTCCCTGACGTCATTTTTATAGTGTATTTTAATTACAATTTAATAGGTTCCAAAATGAAAGCTGAAAGGTTACGCAAGTCTTGAGATAAATAAGAAATTACGTACCAACATTTTATGGGTATTAGAATAGCATTTCTGGGTCATGCGGTAACAAATTTGCAATAGAGTAGCAATAAATGCGTATAACACTGGAATTTTAACTACTTACACGGTAATTGATTGTTTAGTTTGCAGATTGTATTTGACTCGTAAATACGCCATAAACACTAATAAAAATCAAATTACTAAAATGTAGGAAGGATATGAATTATTAATATTGGAATTAATATTTAGCTTTCGAATTTTTAAAAATTAAATTGCTAATTTGAAAGTTGAAACTGTTGTTATGCCCCAGGTGTATGATTGAGATATCTTCAGAGTGACTCTTCTTGCACGTCCTTTTCTTATTTTATTACTCCCGATGCATTCAACTTGTTATTTGTTGTGTTATATATCAATAGTACCTATACAAAGAAAGAAATATAAATTCGAAGCGTTCATTGTTATGAATTTTTCTCAACAATAGCCAAACAAACCGAGATTTAGGCGTGATTTCATTCTCCTACAAATGGTACGCATTTTGCATTCTTTTGTGTGCTCCTAATGTTTTTGTAAACACGCTCAATGGTGGTTAAATATTTTCCATTGAATTGTCAACTAGACGGCTACTTTTGAATTTAATTTTTTGATCGTCGTTTATGTAGGTATTTAAATAAATTGACTGTCGTAATGATCGAATTATCGTTTTTATTATCCCATTAACTTTTATTATTATGTCATGATGTATTTTTACTTACCAGCTTAATACAATGATGAAACAAGTACGTTCTTTATCAATTTCGTATTCAAATATTTGTGTGGCTTAGTAATTTAGAATGAACGCAAAAATCGCGGATATGTCACAATAATTAACTGTACGTTATGACGTGACTGTTCGAAAGTTTTAACCAAAACCATATCGTTACACATTTCCTTATACGAGGCGTATTTCTTTAGAATAAACAATGAACGGTTAGTCGTGATATGTTAGAAGGTTATTCAGAAAATGTTTCCTCAACAACTTACAACCTACGACAAGTTAAGACCACTAATTTGCCATTGAGATACCGTACAAATCGTTTACCCGTGCGTCAACATTGGCAGCTAACTAAATTATTTATCTGAAACGGTGCACATTGCGTTTTTGTCCTGTAACCAGTACCAGTTACGAAGGCGGATATTATGAGGATCTGATTTATAAAGTTCCAATTAGTTAATAATGTCAACTGCGGATTTAAATTTAATTTAAGTTTTTAATTTATTATTATTATTCCATGTTTTCATTTTATTGCCCTATTAATTAAAATACGTATTCTCATATCTCATTACTAACATTAATACACATGTTTCGTGCATTAAGAATATGTACGGGGCACATAACACACGATGCGACTGTAATCTGAACCCACATTAAAACCATTGACCTTGTTGTAATAGAAACATTATTATGACGTATTTGCAGCCGAGTGATGTTTGTCAGCAATTTTAATGTGCATGTGCAATTCTAATTGTGCCTGCATTACACACCTGTTATAAACTGTTACTCTTTATGGTACACAAATGAGTAAAATATTCGCAGAGAAGCCGAGAACGATTTAAAGTTTGATTTAGCGACAAAATTGAAATGGAATGTTTCGACGAATAAAATATTTAGGAATGTTGTTATGGGCGAAGAAATGCCACTTGCGATATATTTGCACAATTAATATAATTTATGGCTTTCAATAAAAATACAGTTGATTAGCGTTAATGTCCAAGCATCTGAACTATAAATAGTGCGAGTAGGTGATTATAAATTACATGTTTTTAGGGCAAGGACGAAGGAAATATTAATCTGCGTGAAATTTTATTACCGAATTATTATAATCGCAAAAAACACATGTTCATGAAATTTCCGTTCCTTGATCTAAATTCGCGAATTCGCACTAAAAATGATAAAAGTAATAGAGATATATGACACGTAGCGATTCTGGATTCAACAATTCAAGTGAACTGTGTTTATCTTTTCATTAATATTATTTTCAGTTGCATGATCGTTAATTTTCCTCAACTGTAATGTTGGTTTTTATGCCAAATTGATGGCAGTTTTTTTGCTAGAATTTAAATTTTCCATTTATTGGTTACTACTTTTCTCTCTTTAGTTCTATTTTTTATTTTTCTTATATTCACTGTATAATAATTTTATGAATTAATTTGTTTGGTTGGTTTTTAGTTAGTTTTATTTATCTAATACTTCTTGTATTTTTATTAATTTTGTTATAATAAGTTTTGTCGTAGTCGTTTATTTGTTTGGTTGTCGTTTGTTTTAAATTGGTGTTTAGTTCCACTGCCATTGGTTATCTTCATGCGAATTTCATTTGTTTTAATTTTCGTTTTTCTTCTATTGTTCTCTATAATATTTTCTTTCGATATCTGTAAGTTGGTTTTATTTTATTTTTATTACTTTGATTTGGTTTAGGGCGACTTTTATAACAACGTTATATGTACAACTTATAAAGTAGTGTTGAACACTCGCACAAAAATCCATAACTTAATTCTCTAGTTTGATTTATGCAATCATCAATGGCATCAAAATGTTGATGCCCTTGCATAACAACTATGTGGGCGAGCGGAAGTGGAAGTCAGCGAGAATATGACATTAGGCACTAAACTATACTTGCACTTGTTTCACTTCCTCAACTTAATATGTGAATTGCCACTCTTATATACATACACCTTATCGTCCCTGTTTTAATTAAAAGTTTTGCACTAATAAATAAAGTTACCCTGAGTTAATAAATTGTCCAATGTAATTATTCTAATTGTTTTAAGAGAAACAATGTCTCAACTAATATTTTCTTGTGTAAATGTGTTACCAAAAATTACCATGAGTTTGGTTTCAAAATGCCCTTTTTGGGTATTATCGGCAACCATGTAAGAAGTTATTTACAATAAACTAAAAATGATTAATATGATAGTCAGAATCTCAATAGAAATCGTGGGAATATTCATCGTGGAAAAAATGAATTTAACCCAACCCAAATCAACCCAATAAAATCTAACCCAACCCAACTCAATCCACGCCAGCCCAACTCAACCCAACCCAATCCAACCAAACCCTTAAACCAACCTAACCAAATCCATTCCAATCACAATTTCAATTCTCCATGATAAATTTTCCCCCGATGAATTTTCAGGACACCGAATCTAATCACTCACTCAGCATGTTACTAAACACCAATTAATAACAGGAGGAACATGAACCAAAAAAAATTCATATTACTGTAACAAAAAGTCCACTAACAGGTGTCTATAACCATAAATCATTCGTTATATTTTATGACAGAAAAGACCACAGCTAAAAGCGCAAAATTAATCCCAGCACGTTCTGTGGTCTATAAGGAAAAATACAGAAAAATCATACTAACTGCGTTAATTATGCATAGAAAATGGAGAGAAGTATTATTTTTTTAAAAAAATTGCCAAATTGACTGAGCTTGTAATGGCCAATACCGCCATTATTTTGTTCGTCAGTAATCACGCAATAACTTATGCCAAGTAAACCACAGCAATATGAAGAAGTGGTGTTTAGGTGATGGCTAGTTTTTATTTCATCATTTATTTTCTATTTATTGTGCTTCAGTTTTTCTAGTGTTTACCAAATGGTAAGTAATAATATAAGTCACACAGACATTAGATTTTGAAATTAAAATCTATATATAAAAAAACTGAAACTAAAATTAAATGTCGATAAAAACGCTACTACTGAATTAAAAATCGAATAAAAAACTAACTAAAAATTTGAAGATAAACTAAATTGAAGCAATTGTATATTATAATGCTCCAAAACAGTAGCCTTTTTGATCAACAATGTCTTTTACAAGATACGTTTACGACTTTGAAATCAAGTTAGGTATTGAGACTTCGCGAATAACGTGTTTGAAGCATATAGTCGAGGATTTCTACTTAGACTGTTGAATCATTGAAATGATCAAATGTCATAAGGCATCAATTTTGTGTTACTTTTATGCCCAACGGGTTTCCGGGGAAGTCAAAAACATGACAAAGATAAGAATCGAATAATTTTAGAAGTTGAAGACATTGTCGAATCTGATTTATAATAAAATGTATCCGGAATGAATTATGCACATTTTGTCAATGTATCGAAGAATAAAGTGCGTGATTTAACGACATATCGCGGAATCGAATAATTGAAACTACGTATTTTCGTTGCTTTTCTTGGAATCGGCAACAACCCAACTGAATCCAATCCCACATAACTGAATCCAACCAGATTCAAAAACTAATGTATCGTTTTCTTTTATATATCGTTTTCCAGTGCTTTATATTTGAGATATCATACTCGAACTGCTATATAATTTTAGAATTACCTGCCCTGCGATTGTATCCATCAGAAAACATCACATTTTTAAAGCAATATCTCAACCGGGGTGACATATTTTTCGTATTTCAAGAACGGTGCGAGTTATTAAAAAATATTTTTTATAAAAAATAATGGTATCGAAATGCTAACATTTATAACATTTATTATAAGAGTTGTTTCAAAGAACGTGTCAAAAGCACGTGTTATCGCGACTGCGTCAGTTTGCTGAAAATAAAGTATAAGAGAGTTCAGTGCGGACCACTACAGATTTATTTATAATATGAAAGGGCACAAAAAATTGATGTTAATAATAGTTATTTATTAAACAGTGCCTTTCTTCTTATTTGTTCAAAACGGCTTATAATTATAGGAATAATTGCCCATTTAAAGGTTACAAGTAATTGATGTATGTGCTCACCCATAGATCAATTGCATTGTAGACCGGAAATCCCTCGAAAAGTTCAGGTGACTTTAACACCTTGACACATACCATATTAGGTTATCTCTGGTGCAAGAGGCCCAGAATAAAATTTATATAGGCGAACATTATATTTCATATTATTTTTTTTTCAACAAAATTAGCAAGTATTGCTGATTAAAACAAACATAAATATAAAATTATTTAAAGTAGTAAATTTACATCTTTTTAGCAATAATAATTTATTTTTGAATACAATGGATTATGCTAGGTTAGGGACTTTTGTCAATATTTTGCTAATCTTTTACTTCCAAGGTTTTGTTGTGGTTGTGTGCCAGAGCATAGTGAATATTTTAATTATTTGAATTATTTATATTTTCGTGTTTCCTCGTTTCTAACTTAATTCATGTTATCGTATCATTTTTTTGTATTGCTTTTTTTTAAATTTATATAACACAGCTACAACAACAACAACAATAGCCATTATTATCATTATTACTATTATTAATTATAATGTATCAACAAAACTAATAAGATCAATTAAAATCCGCAAATACGAGTTTGTCAAAAAAGAACTTGTTTTTTTTTCAGTGTTTATAAAGTCATTTACTTTGTTTTAAATTGTCGTAGCATAATGTGATTTGAAAAGCGCTATTTATTTATTGTCGCAAATAATTGTGTACCTCTGTCGGTATTGTCATAGGCTGGTTCGTATTGTAGTTCGTCGTTTTCATAGCCATAAACATTTGAACCTAAATAGAAATGATGATCCGTTGGTCGTTAGATTCGTTCTTTTGAGGATTTTTGGGTTATGAAAACAAATGTTTCTATAACCGATGGGAACACATTGCGTCGATTTTCGAATTCCAAATGTGGTCCTGTGTAATCGAAATATGGAAATGCGAAATGCTTCATAGAATATTTGCCATGGATGGCTGTTTAAGGGGTTACACCTAGTTGGCGGCCGAAGAAAATCCGTGTTTTGTGATTTCTTTTGGGAAAACGATTGCAGGTTTCGAACTGTATTGTTTTCACAGCAAAGGGTATATTTTTGGCTGTTTCATAATTTGTTTATTGTAAAAAAAACACAAACGTAGCAGATATAATATATTTCCCGGACCGCTGTTCAAAAAAGGCCTTCCGCGGTGACCACTGTAACTTCTACACCGATCATCTCAAATCAAAAAACCAAATGAATTACGTTTTTATATCGTAGTATCTAGTCCTTAATCGAAGGATTTGATAAAATATCAATTTTTCAAAAAATGGTCTGCGATTGAAAGTGAAAGTTTATATTTCGGTGAAAAAATCACTTAATTTCCTTGATATAAAAAAAGTATGAATAGAAACAAAAAATTCTTCGATTAAGGACTAGCTTCAGATATAAGAAAAACGTATGAAAAATTTCAAGTAAATCGGTCTACTGGTTTTTAAGATATCGTGGTCACCGGTTTTGAAAAAGTTGTTTCGAGAAAAACGTCTTTAAAGTCTGAAGTTATAAGTCAACAGTTATAATTAACGTACTGTTCGCAGTACGTTTCTTCTGAATGTTTAAACATTTCGACGATACCGTCAACCTCAATTTTTCCGGAAGATCCTGTGTGGTTTGCTGAACACACAGATTCGTGTTCTTCATACCTGTTCCTTTATCGTATACTACGGTCGCGCGGCTCGCAGCTCGTAACTGTAAAAACGGCCGTAACTCGCTCAATTTTGAACGAATCTACTTTTCAGAGAACATTTTTGAAACGTTATACTTTAAAAATCCGTCGAAATTCTGACTAGATGTAGCCCCTTAAAAGTAGATTGCATTTCAATTACAGTTCCAAATTATGGCCAAATTGATTGTAAATGGTTTAATTTTTGATGCTGATATTTATTATTCATCTATTTCAATTTACATCTAAATATTACCAACACGGCTTTGATTATTTTAGATCTAATCCTAATACTGTTTAGATAGATAACAATGTGAACCATTCGTATTAACATTAACTCCGATTATAGTAAAATATATTATACAACGTAATTGATAGGATGTAACAAACAATAAATATGCAGCCAAAGTTTCAAGTTTGCAAAGCAATGCCAATTGTGACGTGTATCGAAATAAATCCATTATAGCCGTTTAATCTAGATTATCCAGTTTTTTTTCCCATCGCAATCTTGGTCGGTGACCTTCCCTGCCTTACCGATAGTCGATTAACATTGCTATTACATGTTAATATATGCACCTGCGCACTTTTACAATGACTCGTTTTTTGCCCCATCGATGTACAGTTACAGCCATTGTTTTAATATTAATATGCCCGGGCGAATTCCGCGGCCATAACATCGAGTCATTCAATTTGGATTATCTGCGATGTAATCGGTTTACGAATTATTCGGCGCATACTCACTTCGTAAGGCTTCGCGCGCTTTCTTTTGCAATGCAGCACAGGAAGCCCAATTTAATGAGTAAATGGAACGCACGCAACATACGTGATTTCGACGAAGCGGGGGAAACGCTTGTGGTCGCATGTTTCTTCAAAAATGAATCGAAAAGCGACGTGTGTTTGTTGTAATTGCTGACATTCCGCAACGCGAGCAATCTCTCATTTGCCACCAAAGTGCTTCTTTTAAAGCCTTTCATTCACATTTGTCCATTTGTGTCTCACCTCTCACTTTCACTTGCACGCTATCATGTACTTGTATCGCATTCACTTATGATGATTATGTACGATAGCACATCTTTTATTTTGCGATGTTTTGTTTAATTTCGTTTTCTAAGTCATAATCTGACTCCCTATAGATTGTCCTACAAATATTCGATTCATCTGCTACTACGTTTTAGTCGATTTAATACCTTTGAAACACCGACTGAAAATTTACAGGAAATGTTCTTTTTATTTTATATTGAAGATGGAGGATAGGAACGATTAATAATAATCCAGACGAAACAAAAATGATTCTTTAATAGTTTAGATCAACTTGGCGTATACTTTGGTATAAAAGATTGTTTGATATCGAATGCTTCCTCAATGTACATTCTTTCAAATATGTAGTATGTTACATAGAAATCAATATAAGCAACAATCTGTAATGTCATGTTAGAAATATTTTTTAGGAATTAAATCAACATATGCTAATCATTGCTTAGAACACAATCACAAATTTAATCCAAATTAAAAAAATTTCATGTTGATAATAAAGGTAAAAAACTAAACTCATTGAAAAGTTTAGAAATAAACAAATACAATAAATTAGGTTTAGTACTAAATGATCAATTAGGTATAAATAATTCTCCTCTACTTAATTTGAAACTAAAATAGTAAATCCCTCCTTCTCCGGCACGTGTATATAAGGAATAAATAAAACACGAAAATGTTAGTTATCATCCACCTAATGAAGCCATTGTATGGTGAAACAATTGTAGTGCAAAATAAAAATATTTGAATGTCTGAAGTTTTCTCAAAATTGGATGAAGCTCGATGCTACACCAATGTAATCCAGATGTCGTTCAAAAGTTACAGTTACAACAAATTTCGTGAACGATTACGTAGACGTCCGAATCAATCCAAACCTAATCGTAATCGTTTGCTTGAATAAACTCTAAGATGATGAGTAATATGCCGCCACACAATTAGTTAAAATATGGACATGTGAAATTTCAAAATGTAATTTGCCAGATGTCAACAGGAAACTGTTCTGTCCAATCATCTAGAGTTCAAAATAATTAAAAAATTTCATGAATTTCTCGAACAAACTGTAAAATTATGTGCCTAGTCGGATTGTTTCACATTCCGATCGATTAAAGCCTAGATTTTAGAATTTATCTCAAAGTTCAATACCGATATATTTTTGGTAACTACCTCAAAAGTTATAATGCTGCAAGAATCCTGCAATGGAAATAATTATTTTAATACAAAAAATTAGACTAAATCTCGTGCAAGTTCCACTTGCACACTTGACCAGTCGAAATATACGAAAAAAAATCGCTCTGGCGACGAGAATGTATCTCTAGTGTTCCTCTATTGTCTATGCATTCCTCGAACATGATAAATTCAATTCACATACCTATTTCTACTGCTTCTAATTCATCTACTAAAGTCACAAGAATTTCACCTTGTAAATTCATCACGCAAAATCTCTTTAATCAATAAGACAAAAATTTTAACCAAATGCGATTTTATGTTAAATAACTAATTAGTTGCTATTTTAAATAGAGCAAAATATAATTCGACATTACCATCACCGCTATTTAAGAATAAAACAGTTCAATAGATTATAGACTATAACAAAAATTGAACAAGTCGTAAGCATACAGAATGCCAACAACTCTAATAAGCTAACAAGTTGAAAAGATGTTTAGAAAATAGACCTGAATCCGTTAGCAACGGCAGGGGCTCATATTAATAACGGCTAGCTAATGCACTCTATGTGATATAATTTTCCACTTTCATTGGACAAAACTGATCACCGATTTTCCCACTTTTATATACAAAATTCATATATTATTTATCATTACACAAATTTAAGATCTATATCAAATGACTTTATTGTATTTGTACTATACGATTATATTAAATTTGCGGCAAATATTGGCCGATGTATTATATATAAATCCTAATGACAATTACTGTTGTTTTTACAAATTTTAATAATTTTATACAATTAAATCAATTAAAACCATAATTAAATTATAATAATTTAGACACACTTCGGTGACTTCCAGCGCTTGCTTTTTATTACATCCTTCGAACTTATATTATAATTTATAGAAATAATATTTGGGGTAAACACATGGATTGGTACTATTTCATTGAGTGATGGCTAATAGCAGGTTTTTGCACAATAGATCTCATTTAGCATTGAAAATGATTTCACAGAATGGGTGTAGTTCACTGATGATGTCATAATTAGACACAAACAGTAGTGTTTGAAACTCCCGTACGCATTAACAATTTCCTCAATTTAATGTAAAAATAATATCAATATAGTATACATACATGCATAGACATATACATTTAAAGAAGCAATTATTTGACCATCGTTAATGTATTCATGTGTAGGTACTGTCATCGACAAAATCCAATTACTCATTTATGTATTTATTTGTTATGAACGACAACCGCAATCACACGTGTCATTGAAGGATTGCATTTTATTGCATTTTATTATTTAATTTGTTTATTGTAAGCGACAGAGACGATCAGATTTATTGCATTGCGATTCTAAGCTGATTGCCCCCCCCCCTCCCTGGTTGCCTCCAGGCAATTGTAAAAAATCCTGTTCTTTATATTTTATATATATATTTTACTTACCTTCTTGTAATTGCCGAAAAATTGAACTTAATTTACTTTACACACTGAACAGGTCATTTATTGTGCATGCATTTTATTGGTTTCGTTAGGTAATTTATGATTTTTAAACAATAATGCAGAAAAATACGTAACTTCAGATGATTTCAAATTGTGGTACTTGGTTCAACCTCACAGAAAACGAGACCATTAATGGCTATTCGATAATTGAATAATTGTTTTCATTTCGCTTTGTTTCAAAAATATGGGAAATTATCTCGCAGCTTTATAGCATATTTCCATATTGTTTGGAAAAACCAAACATCAAGACTTTAGACATACGAAGTGTTTTCGACTGGTTTCATGGAATTGGATTCCATTAGATTCTGAGAAAGATCTTAAATATTTAAATGTATCTGAGATGAAGGCAAAATCCAAGGCTTTATCAATTCTTAAAAATAAGTTCTTAGTCACCCAATATATGCAGGACGCGGTACACAACTATACGTTCTATATATTCATCAATTTGCAGTGGTTTGATATTTGCTAAACGAGATTTATAAACAACGTTGATTTCCAAAGGTTAAGTTCGACGCAAAATCACATTGACTTACTACGACATTACTAACTTTATTTTGCACACCTTTATCATTTCTTATTAATCCACGTGCATTTCTGCTAAATGACCGCTGAGATCGTCCAATCAATAATGCTAGACGACGATGGTTACAATTAACTTAATTGATATTAATTGTACATTGAATAATTAACGATTGGCGCTAACTAATAGTTGCCCAACGTTTTATTAAAATCTTTTGTTCATTCGTCGAGTGAAATTTTCTCGTGACGCGAATCCATACGAACGGTTTGAATTCCTCGTCACACTTTCATTTAAACGCGGATTCGCTGCAATAAATAGAGAGCATTGTGCGTCGTAATTTTAATTTACTATTCTTCTAGTTTTAATGTTGGCGTAGATAATTAGTTCCCTTTCAGGCCAATTTAATTTAATGGATTAAAATGTACGTAAATGTGGAGATATCACTGCATGGTGTATTTCCCTGAAATATGTTGCAAGATTCAATAAGCGCATGATTTCTTCCGCAAGATATATAAATAAGTTTGTTGCAGATAACTATAATAATTGACACAAAAAACCTACGATGTATCTGCAAGGTCAGCTCAAAAATTAAAAAGAATTTAGGATTTTTTTATAATGTGTCCGATCAAAAAATTACAAATGTTACTACCCGATAGTTACTTCATACCAATTAGGAACATCGACTAAAATATTAAAACAACGAATGGAATTAGCGAAAATTATCCAATGTAACATTCCGTGAAAATTAGCATGTTTCAAATGTTTTTACATAATTAAGCATTTCGTAAGCGATAACGTCAGGTATTTTAAACGACATCCGAGTGGAAAATTCTTTGGTATTCTGTTGTAAATGTAAACAACCCAACGAGCAATTAATTCAATTGAAATCCATAATAATCGTTTTTTTTTGTTTACTCTAACTATTGGTTTATCTCACTATTTTTTTTTAAATAATTGCATGTATCGTCAATTTTATTTGTGAAGAATTCAATAACACGTTGTTGTTCCAAGCACGCCCATTGTTTTCGATAATTCGCTAAACGTCCGTTTTTCCACATCATTAAATTAAATCGTGACCATCCTATAGTTTCTCGTTGAATCACTATGTAAATTCTTGTAAAGTGTTTTAACCATTAATTTGCTTATTGCGCTCTTCTTGTTTTCGCGCGTGTTTAGTTTATTGTTATTGATGAAAATATTTGTGTAAATTGCGTTTTACGTTCTGTAATTATTCAGATTTTACTAAGTACGATGTATGTTAACATTTATCATTTTCTATGACGACTTGCGAGAAGAACCCAAAGAATTAGGTAAGATATTATGTAAGAGGAATAAAATATGTTAAAGGATATTTCTGTGAGAGAGGGTAAAAGACTATTGGACTATAGGAAGATCCAAATTGGCAAATGGTGCAGACAGTAAAACCCTACTCCTGGCAGTGATACCACAGAAAAGGAAGACGAATGAATTACAAGGAAATAAATGTTCTGTCAGCACCAGTCGATTTGATAATTGGAAAGGACCTTCACCTTTTGCAGTACAATAAATAAGGGTCGAGCAAAATAAAATTGGCCAACACATTAAAGGAATAATAATGAAATAATTCAACTCCAAGCGTTTAAATCTTCATTTTGAGGAAATGATTTTTAACATTTTTACGAATTACATGCTAAGAGAAAAGGAATAGGAGATGAGACTTCTAGAACTAAAAAAAATGTTTCTAGGATGTTATGGATCAATTTAATGGTGCCTAATACTACCAAATATAGAAAATAATTCTATTTCTCTATTTCTGTTACAAAGGTACCACGCAATCTATACTTGTAATATATCCTGAAACATATGCATAGCATAAACCGAAAAAAAAATAATGAAAATTACTTCATGCTTAACGAGTTAACAACCACGAATATGACAAAAAAGATAATTTCTTTCTTTTGTTGCGCCGGTAATGTAATTATTGAATCGAATTAAGTGCGCTCTCTCATTCTTTGTTGTGATTAAACGAAAAGGCGGCGTTCGTCGTTGACGTTATGAACAGTTCATTGTCTTAATCGCTAATTAATAGAAATCGTCGGAACAGAATCATGTCGGACAAGAAATTAATTAAGCACGATGTTAATAAAGCACTTTCTTTGGTAACAATAGGAAAGTGAAATTTACAGGTTTACCATTTTTCATATCTTGGCGTTTAGTGAACTATTGCAATCACGAAACTTTCGCGGTCAAATGTCAGCGCGCGTTTGTATAAATATTGTGGCACGTGCATCGTGGGATTGTCGCGGCGGCTTTATGGCAAAAGACATTAAATCTTGGGAGGAAGGGAAGGCATATTTTTTTTTTAAATTGAATATGAGTGTTGAATACCAGTTGATTTCTTAAGTCAATCCTGACATATTGGACTTGACTGAGCTGGAGATGAGTTTCGTAAAGAATACATTAAAAATATTAATCGCTTTCTCGCACTTTCTATTTGCATATCTCGGAACGCAAATTTATCATAGAATTAATTAATTGGTGGTGCATATTTGTTTATTTTATATATGTGTACCTAAAACCTTGTATGCATGGGTGAGCACACCGAATAGGAACTTTTCTCCTACATTAATGAATTTACCAACAGCGGGAAGGTTTTAGTAGTATAAACGTATGGTGTCTGAATAGCACCCCAGCTAGTATTTAATGGCATACAAACATAAAACCAGTGCGTTCGCAATGAAGAACGTCATCTAGCCTATGCGAACGTGTCATTCAGTAACTACCACGTCAAATGAAGTCAGTCATGACGTGTTGAAAATTATTAATTAATGCTGGCTCCACTACTTTCTATTTTTGGATAACATTTAATAATAATTGTGGTCACTACTCACAGTAGTTGTAGTTACAATTATTTAACAAAAAAACCTGAAAACCGTTCCTGCGAGAAACGCAAACGAAAGGAAAACTCTGCCTTTTTGAATCGAACCCAACCCAACCCCAAAAGTAAAGGCGAATAATTAGTTCAAATAGGAGTGAAATCAAACAACTCAATCAAGAGGGACACTAAAATAAACATAATGGACATAAATACAAAGAACGAATACAAACAAAACATTGAAATAAAGCTCAATCAAAAACATTATCGAAGCAAACATGTTAAACCAATTTGAAGAGAGAACGATTCCCAGTAAAATATCAAAATTTAAATCAGAAAGGGGAAAATCGCGCAAAATTTTTTGAATAAATCGAGAATGGGGATAAAATTAAATTTCAAATTGGGGAATTGATTTGCAAGAACAGGACAGTGCTCGAAACATAAAAAATGAAAAGTTCTGAACGAACTGTAACGGAAAAATTGTACAAAAACAAAATAAACTTACAAACTAATCTACGGAAACGAACAAGAAAAGAAAGGACAAATGCAAATGAATTAAGAGGTTTGAGAAAAAAGCAACAGAAAAACAGAAAGGAACAAAAAAACTAAATAATAAAAGCAATTGGATTAACAGTCCTAATGAATAATACAAAATTAACTCAAAAACGTGCAGTCAAATATACGATAACTTATTGGTATAATTAGTGCAAATGTTAATAGTAATTACAATGATCTCTATGAACCAGACTTACAGAAGGGGACCCCCTCTTCACATTATTATTTAACATGGTACTAGAAAATTATGAGAGAGAACCAATTGAACAAATAGGGACACATACTGTACAAATGGCACAAAGTGATAGGCTATGCAGATGACGTGGTCATTGTAAGTAAAAATGAAACAGAACGAGACGAAGCAATAAAGAAAATTTAGACGCGAGACTAAGTAAACCAAACAGATGTGCTGGAGTGATGAAATAGCTAATAAGAGCAAAACAGGTGTAATAAGTACAACATTTCATACAAGAATTTACAAAGCAAAACAGATGAGATTCGAAACGAAGATAATCGGAAGGATATTGGGAGGTAGACGAAAGACGGATATCTAAGAAGGTCAAATGAAGAGATATATGAGATCTTCGAGTAGCCGACAATCGAGACAGTGATAAAGGCAAGACGAATTCAGTGGCTAGGCCACATGGAAAAAGGATGACAGACGAGAGTACAGTAAAGAAAATAGTCTATTATGGTAGAGCTAAAGAAAATGGTATAGAGAATTTGGAATCCAAAGCAAGCAATAGGACGATATGGAAAGAAATAACAAAGAAATAACAAACCTAACAGGCCTGCTAAGAGCTATATAACAAACTTGTGGCCATCGTTAATGCTGACGGAGACAATACATACTTTATCTGCACATGCATTATTGGACGGTGTTAGTTCAAAGTCATAGATAACGAGCAATTCTAGTCAAGAACATCTGTATACATCTGATTGGGCCAGGCTTGTCAAAACTCCAACGTAAAGTGAAGAGCAAATAGAGGTGTGGAAGATTAGACTTTTAGTTAGAAGTTACTATTCCAGTGAATGTTTTTCCCCTACTTCCAATACGTTTCTCTTGTCAGCGATCCAGGAGTAAAAATAGATATTTTGTATCTTCCGCATGAGGTAAATTGCAAAAGCCTTGATATTGAGAGGAATCGTCATATATTTGGATTTCATTGACTTCTGTATATTTCCTCAGCAAATTAACAATCTTATTAAAGATGGCATAGATAATTTGGGTTGAATGACATTTCAGAACTATAGTAGCATCTGCAAACGTTCTAGTAGTTTTAATCTTTTCGAGGGTTAAGTGCATAGAGTAGGTGTTAAACTCAAGTTGACTGTACCTTGTCGCATCCTTTAGACAGCATATAAGGCAAAACAGTCGTTGTTTTGGGGAACTGTCTGCTATTCAGGAAAATTTGAAGGCTCATGCATATGGATGAAGTAGGGTTTTATTCTGTAATAGAAGCTAACGTGTCATAAGTCATCAAATGCCTTGCACTAGGTAGTTGCAGAACAGATTCACTTTGCATTAATGCTTTATTTATTTTGTTAACAATCTCAAGAAATGAACTGGAAATGTTAGTTGGGTGGGGAATTGGAATTCTTTATACAATTGGCAATCATGATTAATTGGTCATGGTAATTGTACGTGGGATATGACCTATTAAAGTATAGCGGAATCTTCTTGTAGAATTTCTTTTTATAATAATACTCTGTATATTATATTTATGGCTTTAGTTATTTTGAATAGGGCTACAAGAAATTCTTTAATTGGTTTGCCATATTCAGCAATTTATTGGTTCAGTATCTAAGCTGATCATTTTCAATGCTATTGGTGGATTTGTTTGTTGGCGCCTCATTGGACTTTTGATTCTTGTAAGGCATTGAATTTCTTTTACTTCATGTTCTTTAGGTTTGTGTTCTATCGTCTAGTTATTCATTTCATCCATTGTTCTCCTAGCTATATTTTCAACGATCTGTTAGGATCTAAACAGACGAGATGCATGCAGTTGCAAGTTGCATAAGTCGAAGCGACCATAGCTATTGAAATATCACTAGACTTAAATAGTTGCTCCCGAAGAAATATAATGACGCTCCAAGGGTTTGGTATTTACATCGTAACGTTAGGTCAACGATTCATGTACTCTCTAATAATCATTATTATTCTGTTCACATTTTTTTCTATAATCTTATATTCAATTTATTTTATTCGGTGTAAAATATAGCAGATTCAAAAGAAACTAAAGGCGTTGGGAAGAAACACCATTGCAATTATTTTCATGGATATAATTTATGTAGATGTTAAAAACCCACAGTAAATTGCAATTAATAATGTAATATGCAAATTGAATATTAAATTGTTCAAGTCAACAAAAACTATGGAACTAATTGCCTTTATACGTTTCAACCTTTGAGCAGATTTATATAAATAATTAACCTTACGTCCATGACGCATTGCGAAGTAAAGATATAACGAAACGTTCGCAATTAGCGACGGGCAATTTAAAATGCAACACTCGTCTCTTAACATAAGTTACCTTCGTTCAAATACACTTAAGAACTATTGTTTTTCCTGGTACTATTAAGATTCCTTTCCTAGAAACTGCAAATGATACAACCGACTTTCTCTGTTAAGAAATAACTGTAAAACGGCGTGGTTTACTTAAAATTGAACGTTGGATTTATTTTAACTGGTGTTTTTCTTTTGTTGCAGATGGCGGGGGAGTGTTTACAAATTAGTGTGGAGAGAACTTTTAGCCTATTTATTCTTATATTATTCGATAAATTTTATATATAGGTTTGCGCTAAACGAAGATCAAAAGAGGTATGTGATTTATATTTTAGTGCTGTAAAAAAATTGATTGCATTCGGTTTCTTAGAAAATGATATTTTCTCTTCTATGAAAATATAGGTTAATTAAAAATAAATTATAGTCTTATTTTGCGTCTGTTGTGAAACCAAATATTTGTTGAATCACTTCTTAGAAACTGGGTGTTTATCGTGGCATCGATTTCATTTTAGTAATATTGTCTGGATAATTATATATATTTTAATATGTTTTTTTTTTATATTAAACATTAAAATTCATTTCACGAGAAACTTTTTAGCTTCAAAAAAATAATGAAAGTTATAACAAATTCTAACAACTATTTATTTAAATTTTAAATTATTATTGGTTATCTATTAGAAGTTGAGTTAATTATCAACGATTGTATGTTTCCATTGCAGGGTATTTGAAAAAATACGCCTGTATTTCAGCCAACAAAGTGAGACGATACCAATGTCTTTCGTGTTAGGGTTTTACGTTTCCCTGGTAGTCAAGAGGTGGTGGGAACAATACAAATTGCTGCCGTGGCCGGACACGTTGGCGCTTTTCTTAAATGCAGGAATCCCTGGTGGGGTGAGTACGTATTATATTTTTTTATAAACACTATTTAAAAGAGAAATAGTTATAAGTTGGTATAAAAATATTTAAAATACTCTCAATGAAGGAATCCCACATTTTTAAGTATATAATCACTACAGTCATTGGAAGAGGGTTATTAAAGATGTTACAAATCGACGAATGTTGAGTTAATTTATTTATAAATAGCCCGAGAACCGTAAAAAATCACGACAATTTAGGCAAAATTAATAAATAATTTGTTGGTCGTTGAAAGTATATTAAGCGAGTGTTATTAAGCAATTATATTTAGTTACAAAGTGCAATCTAAAATCCCCGCATTATTTGTATATTCTCATCCGGGTCACATTAAGGTTGCAAACTTTTCCGAACAGTCTGGTTTGTTTCCGAACCATCTGAACTGAAGCGGAATTCCTAAATGTTTTCGTGATTGTAAAATAGTACTAGTGGGTAACGTTTGTATTAAAAGCATTTCGTCTTTCATATCGCACAATGATTTCAATTGAAATATTACAATTTTGTTGGCGGAAAAATTGATGAATGAAGTATTTGATTAGACTTCCGCGATTTAATTTTGTAGAATAATAATAATAATAATGAAGAAATAGCTAACGTTCCACTAATTAGTAATAATTGGTTATGTCATATATTCAGTTTTCATGCCAAATTTACATTTTACTCCATTCAAATAACCAATTGCTTAATGTATTCCACAACTTATACAATGCAAAAAAAACCGAAGGTGAAAGAATAATTGTGGCCGATTTAATTATTTAAGAGGCTCCTTATGCTGTTTCTCAGAAACTGATTTCCTGCTATTACAATTTGAATCCTGCATGAATCAATTGCGAAATAATTGCTTCAATTAGGTATATTTCCAATGGTGTTGCGTAACTTTGAAGATTCATCAGTTGCGTACAAAAAGTTTATCATTGACGTTTGAAAAATCGCGGCTAATATTTATTTGATTTGAAGTGCAAAATTAATTTCTAATGAAAATGATGCAATTAGAGTTATTGATCGTTGCGGAAGTTGACGTCAACATGACATTCAGTATAACAGTACTTCCTATTTTTAATACAGTCTCGCATAACCTTTACATAATATTCTAACTGATTTTTGCCAAGAAGTAGAAACGTTAATTAGTTTCTATTGGATTTTTCATTCTATTGACAAATGCATTTGCGAAATATCAAGGATGTGATGGAAAATTGGGCCAAAAATGTTGAACCAATAAATAATATTTGGTTGTCGTAATATATCATTTAAACATTTAAACCAAACGTAAAAATAGAATAATTATATATTTTTGTACTATTTAAAAGCATTCGGTAACAATATATCTTATAACACCCAATGTCTATAAGTTGGTTGAAAAGCGATTCAAAATTTTTGAGTCGGTGGCAAGTGCAAGGGGATGTACAGATGAAGAAAAATTCAGGACGACCCAGAGTAACAACAAAATTGGTGGATAGAAATATTGTTCGTCTTTCTCGCGACAACCCTCGACTAACAACAGTTGACATTACGCGTGAATTATCAATCGGAAATGAAGTGTTTCCTTCCATTCGGACAGTTCGACGTCGTTTACATGCTGCGGGATTCAATGGACGCCGCCCTGTTGAAAAACCATCAAGAAAAAATCGAAAAGATCGTGCAAAAGAGCATTTAGAGTGAACTGCAGATCAGTGGAAAAACATTATATGGAGCGATGCAGCTTATGTACGAAGTGCTATTGGCACACGCTTCGACCCACGCTACCAACTACCGACAGACAAACATGGTGGAGGCAACGTGATGGTATGGGATTGTTTTAGTGCTCAATAAGTTGGTCCTCTCCATCGAATTGAGGGCAAGATGAATAAGGAAATGTACATGAGCATTCTAGAAGATGGTATGCTTCCTTTTGCTCGCGATAGTTTTGGTCGAAGATTCATTTTTCAACAGGGCAACGATCCGAAACATTCAGCGGGTGCAGTGAAGAACTGGTTTAATAACAATCGAGTGAATGTAATGAAATGGTCTAGTCAGTCACCTGACTTAAATCCAATTGAGAGCCTCTGGGACGAGTTGAATTGTCGATTAAAAAATATAAAAGCCAAAAACGCCAGAAGATACCAGGCTGTTATCAATGCAAAGAGCTATGCAACCAAATATTAATATATTGTAATAAAAAGTTGATATTGCGTTGATAAGTAACCAAATTTAAACCAACCTAACCAAATGAACCAAAATACAATTTCGATCTAAATTAGTGCAAATAATTATTTAATATTAAATATTAATATTAATATTTATATAAAAAAACTATGGGCCGTATAAGCCTTGAACTTATTTTGCGACTTCCCTTCGTGATTGTCTGGTCCTGAGCCAGTGTCATTCAATTTTCTACTCGTATTTGCAGGTTTTCGTCCATTACTTCAGTCAATTGTCTCCCAAACTGTGCCATATAATTTTCTTTGTTATTTTGTCTGGTGGGAGTTGTTCTAATTTTTCTTTACACCTAGTTCTCCATATATAATTTCGTCATTTGCCCTTTCTTCCACACTCATTCAGCTACTATTCCTCCATATATTGTACCCGTCCAATCTTTCTAGCTTTTGTTGTGCTTTATTCACAATGATGGACATTTTGTATTCAGTTTTCCTCTACCAGATTTCGTGCTGCAGTTATATTGACCTTAGCTATTCTGGCCTTTGCTCCTTTACTTTTGTCACATTTTTTCTCAAACTTATATTCGGTTGCAGGTTCAGTACTGACATTCAATTTTGCTGTAGCATTTTTGTTTCCATTTCCCAAATTACCATATACTTCTGCTCAGTTATTCTATTATCATCATCTGCTTAATCACTTTTTGCGTGTTTTCCATAACTACTGTCAATTTTTGGTTCATGGCCGAATATATGTTTCCTCTTGTTTTATTTCACGATCTCTTTTTTTCAAACGCTTGTATATATAACCAAGTTGATAGCACGTGTTAATTTTTGACCACAAATTCCTTGCATTGTAACTAAATTTTCGGTTACACGTAATGTTATCTTTATTGAAGAATATCGTTTCGGTGGAATCCCGAAGCGTCGTACAGGTCTTCGCTAGTAACTAGATCATATGTCTGCTTAAAATCTGTACATAATATGGCATTTTATGCTCATTTACTTGGATTTAGCTTAGGGTAAATATTCTCCCACCATTATCTCATACACATATTAAGATTTTGTTATAAGTATTACCAGGATTTTATAGACTGTGGCCAACAGGGATATTCCTTTTAAGTCCAGTACCTTTTCTTGCATATTTAATGCACTACTGCCCTCGTCCAGTCTTGCAACATTCTCTCCTCTTCCTATATTTCTTTAATCAGTTAATCAGTTTCCTTTTTTTTAAATCTTCCACTGGTGCTATGAAGATTTATCTGATTTGGATATATTTGGCTAATCTTTCCTTCACTTTAACTGCTTACCTTGTCCCCATTGAGAAGCTCCTCGAAATGCTCTCTCCATGTTTCGATAATATGTCCTTTAATATTCAATTCTTGTTTGCACATGTTCAAATTTATAAGTATTTAATTTTCGATAGTTTCAACTACATTTAATACAGTTTAACTTATTTTTTTATATTACTTACCTGTAATACCCTCATAAATAACGTGAGAGTAACGAAATTAAGTTTCGAGCTGGGCCTGAAAGAGGGAGATAGACATACCATGTATGTATAATTTTAATCCAATAAAAGTTCATTTAAACTGTCACTTTTTGAAGAATTGTCAACACTTTTTCGAGAAAAAAAACCGTATTCGTATTTAACGAAGTACAAAAGCGAAATATTGTAGAAATTTACCTGAGAAATGGTAGAAAAATTAATGAAGTTTGGACTTATTCGCCAAAAGATGCATTTGAAGATTACCACGAAGTGTTCTCAAATGAAACCATCCCATGTACAACACACACGGTTTGTTAAATTGTTTAAAGAGACCGGCAGTGTAAATCGCAAAAAGGATGCGGTGGAATAGTAGTCAGGACCGAAGAGACTATCGAAGCAATGGTTTTCATGATGAAATTGTATTATTTAATAGTTTATTTCCAATATAACCTCAGTTTTTACAGCTTTGCCTGCAGTTTGATTTAATCTAAATTTAAGTTATCGGGAAAAGGGTTGGTTCACCGGTTAGTAACGGCGAGTAGTTCTATTACTCAAAATTAATGTAAGACATACGCGAAAACTTCCAAAGCCCTCCCTGAATCACAATTCCATTGCTCACACGTTATATACCTGTAACGTTCTGCTTTCTATAACTTGACAATTATAATCCTCGTTCTTTATTAGTAAAAAGAAACAACTTATTATTATATATTTAAAAATAAATATAAATGATAAGTTTTTAAGAGTCATAATTTTAGAAATAAATTGGGACAACTAGGTGTCGTCGGCTTCGTCGTTCACGATTTCAAATAATTGTTAAATAAACTATTATCTAGTGATTCATGGATTTTTGAGACCTTATTATTTAATCTTCATATTCAATATTTCTAATTATAAATAAGTTAAATGTTATAGGAATTAGCTGACCCAAAATGAACATCTTCGCCAGTTTACCGATTCAATTCTTCTATTTAGTATTGTCATACGTATTTTTGTATACTCATCTATTCTAGTGTTCTTCGTATGTTTACATTTTAATTATTCATGTTGTAGTTTTTAATATAATTTAATATTTACAAATTTTAATTCTCTTTTAACACCCTCCTCTCATTAAGAGCTATATTCAAAAGCAAAACAATATAATTTATTTCTGTTTGTGCGGCTCATTAATTTCTTTGTTTTGTTTTCCTCCTCACATTGACACACTCAGGAAGCCAGATATGATTGACGACGCTGAAGTTGCTCATAATCGATTTTGTAAATTATACGACGGCAACCAGTGATTCGTTTACGTACATAGTTCACTTTCAGTATGTACATAAACACAACTCTTCCCACAAACTAATAAATAAGATTGTATCGAGAGCACTTGCGGTACACAAAAGCCCAACAATGCATGTACTCCGTCGGGCGATATTTATGTCCCGGATTCGCTTTCGACGAAGCCGACACATAACCTTAATAACTAATCGCGAAATCAGCAATGTTCGCGTTGAGTAATATCAGCCATAAAAGAGAAATTCTCGATTCTATTCTAGGCGAACACGGATCGGATATGACAGAGACGGGCTCTGTTTAATAACAGATCGGCCGTAATACGACGTAATTGCGTCCGTCGGTCGGGTAGGCTCGGACCCATTCAGCGAATGTGAAATGGGTGACTTTCTCTAACGATTTTGCTGATCTTATTTGACCAGTTCTATTAATAAACGAGCGACGCGGACTTTTTTTCAGAGGCGCATGTCGATTGGTATTACATGAAGTTGTCGTTTTTTTAATTCGTTCGTAAACACCAATTAAGTGGGTAATGATTGGTTATAAAAATAGAGTATTAAATGGAAAATACTGGTTCTTTTCTAATAAATATGTCGTGCATAAGTTTTTTGCGCTGCATTCATTGGTGTAGTGCAATTAATATTCTTTTTGCTTTTATTTTTCAAATTGCCATCATTATTATTTGTCCTACATGTAGTCAATAGATCATTAAGAGATCAATAGAAGAGAATAACCAAGGAATTTTCCATTATATAAATATAAGAAAAAGTTTAAGGGAAGGGGATGTGATGCTGTAAAAGTGAAAAAAATTCAAATACTATAAACAACTGATAATGTGGTATATTAAATAAAATAGAATATATGATACTTAATTTGAAATGGTCGTATATTTATTTGAACCATGAATAGATAGATACGTAGATACTCGTGTATGGTTACCTAGATAGATGAACGATAACAAGTTCGGCGATCTATGCCACTAGGCCACCAAAACATCAAACAATTATTTTAATCAATATCTGCAATTAAAAATAAAAGTAATAATGAAGAATTCCAGAGTTGCAGATTAAATTTATATAATAAAAAGATCAATAAATTCCGCCTCATGTCGTTTTTAGTAAGACATTTATTGTACAATCTATTCCATTATTTATACAAACTACTGTTAGAGAAGTCATTATGTAAGAATTCACGCTGACGACATGTTGCCATTCGCTCGTTCAAAATTGTCCATTGACACTAATTAAATACGATTCAGTTTCTAACCACGATCACATTCGCGAGCGAATATTAAACGTATTGTTTTACTAAATACTTAATGGTAATAAAAATTGTTTATAAACAACACATCATCGACGCGATGACGTAATGTTTGCATTTGTAATGCGAAATGTGCGAAACGTTATGCGAAGTACGAAAACGGTTATTAACTTTCCCTCTGGAGCAGAACGTCAACAAAAACGCTGTCAAAATTAATTCGTAAGTTCATTAATCACTGAAAGTAGGCAATTCAATGAATTACGAGATATCAGTGCATAACATTTTCTTTATTGTATTATTGTATTTTTGCAATTGTAATATTTTCCGTAATTGGTTAATATTTACAAACATCGTTCCTTTGGGATTACATCAGTATGTATACAAATAAATATTGAATAAAATTGGCAATTTTTCACTAAAGAGACTGTCAAACTATTTAAAGCGGTAAACGGTGATTATAAAAGTTCTCAAATTAGTTCTTTCTTAATAAATATCAATTCGCCAGATCCGGAGTCACAGTGGTCCATAATATGTTCATTGATCGTAACGCAGAGCCCCTAAATAATTATGCATTTTTTCCGCGGAACCAAAAACCAATAGTAGGTAATTAAGTAGACATAAAAACATCATAGATTTCATAAAAAATGTTCGCCTCGGCCACAAAAAGTGAACCAACATAATCATATTAATTTTTTTCTTTGTTTTCAGGATGAAAGACAAAGACTGATGCGACGAAATATAGTCAGATATGCAGTATTAGCTTACGTTATAACGCTACAAAGGGTATCATTACGAGTTAAGAAACGCTTTCCAACGTGGCAGCATGTGGTCGACTCTGGTGAGTGCTTTATTAAATAATATTATGTGTGTTGGATATGCAAAAAGCAACAGATTTTTGATTCTTGGATTATCTTTTCGTGTGTCTGTTGAGCAGCACGAAATATCAAAAAGTTGCAAAAGTACCCTAAGTTAAAAACGATATATGGGACTTACTCGTATAAGTTGTGATAAATTCGATTCAATATCTCGAGTTAAAATTTGCTATGCATCAATAAAATTCACCAACGGTAAAGGACCATAAAAGTTAAATGTGGTTTAATTTCATGACTTATTTACGTACTTGACGCCTTATATGTCGATATATATGTCTTACAAGATGTTTAGTTACATTGAGCTTTCCTGGTCAAATTCATATGCTTGTAAAAAATGTTGTTCGATTTGAAATGGAAAGTCATTACTCAAACATGATTTGGGTGCGAAAGTAGGGTGGTAGAGAAGTTGCAAGTTTTGAAACATTGTGAAAATGGTTTGAACCAAATAATATTTTGATTCGAGTTAAGAAGTATCTAATGTCCGGTTTAAAACCATAAATATTACGTTATACAAATTGAAATGTTCGCAAAATTTTAATTTACTTAACAAAATTTGAATTTCAATATTTGCACTAGCAGTTTTCATAAACATTGTAAATTTTAGAAAAAAATTCAAAAAGTGTATAATTGTTCTTATTTTTTAAATTATACACAAATACTCACCACCTAATATCACGAAGTGTAATTTTAATTGCTAATCATCATTCGTTGAACTAATAATAAAATTTAAATGAGAACTGTGATATTTATAAACTTTTAAGAGAAAAGAGCTCATCTGTTTAATTGTAAATGTATAATATTCTATTTCAGGATCAAAACTTGAATTTGTATATTCTCACAAATAAAACTTGAAGTTTGTCAATTATGGCAGAAAGATACAAAATAAAAAATATTGTACTGATTAATCGATCTCGAGAGCTTTTAGTCTAAGCTCATCAGTAAGAAATACGAAACTAACTAAAGTTACATTAATTTATTAATAAACTAATTTCTGACTAATTAGGTCAAAATGGGAACGAGCTGGTCATCTCAGCATGAATAACATCATATTTATGTTATATTATATATTATATTTATATTATATATTCGATGTCTCAAGATTGGATTTTACAATTTAGATGAAATGTGAACATAATGTTTGCACTTTTATTTTATTTATTCGATATCTCAAGATTGGATTTTACAATTTAGATGAAATGTGAACATAATGTTTGCACTTTTATTTTATTTTTTGATTCTTGCCATCTGATGGTTGGTGTGGTGTTTTATGTTTTTATGTATTGAGTCTTATTCAGACTTTAAAAGTACAAATATATTTTATATAACTTATGTCACTCGTTCAAATTTATATATATTTGTTGGTGATGGTCTCATACCATATTTATATATCCAAGTTGTTAATTAATGTTTGTAGCATAATTTTCCCGACTCAGTTTTATATAATAACATTCATAGATTAAGTAAACAATTTCAACTTTTACCATTTTATGAATAATTTAATTAATTTACTATATGCAAATGATGAATTATATTTATAGAGTAGCTTAATTTCATTTTCCAAGAATGTTAGATGCTAATCGTTGAAGTGAATTGTTCTCGGAATACTTTCATGTATTGCGTCGTTAAAACATAAATAATTACTTAGACCATCGTTTAATGGAATATTTTATTATTTCAGTATGATTATTTCATTAGCAGGGTTTTTAACATTGCGTTGTCAAATAATTTACCTTCAAAAATTCGTTCGTTTATTGGTTTTCTTTTGACGCATTTGCTTGCGTTTCTGATGTGTACTTTGTTATTATTTTTTACGGTTTTTAGTATATTTTGTTTTCGTTTATTTTTTTATCAATTGTATGTTTCGGATTGCTGTTTCCATTACAGCTTTGAGTCCAGAGATTTTGCTTTAGTATATTTTGTTTCTAATTTTACATATCTTTATTTTATTTTTAACATGATGATGATTTTTGGTACTCCTAGATTCATTTTGTTCATTATGTTCATTTTCGCGGCTATTCTTAATGTCTCAATTTCCCATGACGTTTAACTTTTGACGTTTTGAGTTTGTGTTTTGGTTCTTATTGTATTCATTTAGTATTTATTTGCATTTCTTGTATAAGATTTTTATTTATTTGTATTAATTTCAAATTATTTTGTTTTTTCTTAATTTGTAGACATGTTTCTTTAAATCATTTGTTTGAAATTGTTTTCTATTACGTTTTCCATATTATTAATGTTACCAACTGCAGCCAGTTTATTTTGTTAATTAATATGACTGTTAATTAAAATGATTCTTCTTTAATAATTCATATCCCATGTGAATAGAAACAATTTCTCTCTTACGCAAGTGTTCCGCTTTTGCGTCTTAAAATTCGCAATTGTTTTACAACCCACTCACACCTTTAAATATTCGCTTGTTAACGTTTTCGTCGGTTTACAATATTTAATTTATTCGACGAAAGCAAACGCACGCTCAATTTCCAATCTGTTAATGAAAGTTCGGACGTACGCTGTTGTGTCTGAAAAGTGTGAATGGAATTCTTATCTATCGTCATGTCTATGTCTGGAATTTCATTATTTTTATATTCAGCGCGGATAGGACGTGTAAATCGTGTTGACTTATGTTCATAAATACGTGAGACGTTAGTCATGAATGAGGGACGAAGTTAACAAACCCATTGTTGAAGATCGATGCAAAATGTTACATAGTGTCAGTTAATATACAATAGTTTAAAATTTTTGTTCGACATAATTTTTGGAAATGTTTTCGTTGTGTTTTTGTTCTGAAATTGGACTTATATTTTTTCATGTAAAGGGCTTGCAAGATATTACAATTCATTTGTGGCTCAAGTAGTTTATTTTTATATATGAAAAGTAAAACCAACGTAATAATGAATTCGTTTTAAGTCGAAGATACGTGCAGTGAGTTGAATTGTCGCCAACTCAGGATTGGCCTAGATATCACAAATAATCAAAAACTAATTCTTGGTCTGGTTTAGCTTGGGTGTATAGTTGTTACCAATAAATTCTATTAAGGCCATGCACTGTCTATTCAAGTACATAGTTCATAACTACTTCTATAAATTTGAATCCTCAACGGGGTGCAACGCAACGTGTCAACGCAAAGGGAGCACAAAGCCTGCAAATTGTAATGAAATCAAGACGGCGAAAGTTCTATGGCGACTTCTAATACTGGTAGGACGACCTTATAACGTCTATTAGTTCGAGATAACAAAGACACTTATCAATCAGAGTATTATAATCATTAAATATTTGAATTCATACGACAAAATATGAATTGAAAGTAAAACGAATCTACAGTAAGAACAAAAATAGCATTTATCCAATACTGACGTTCCAGAATTACTAAATAAAACATGTTTAACAATTACACAATCGTTTATATCTTTCTCTAGATGCCACTTCATTTCACTTATGCATGAGCCAATGCAATAGGAATGGAAGTTGATTCAGCTATCGACAGTTAACACATTCAGTACAAAACAACCCATATGGCCTCCGTGTTCATGGATTAAGACCTCATCGAATACAATTATCTCGAAAACCACCTAATTTTTCGCAGATGAATGTGTAACTATTAGTCATGAAATGGGAAATTTAATTAATCAATTTTCTGTATTTTAATTGTTATTGCTGTATTTTATGGAAATTGAAAATATTTCCTTCGTGTAACCTGGAATAACCTATTTTTCCGGATAAATAATTGTCTCTTGTAGACACAAAAATTGCAGGTATTACAGTTAGAAATATTATTTTGTGGTACACTATTAGTACCACTAAGTGTCGTTGGTGGTCTCGGTAATATTTGTTCGTCTATGTTTTGTAGCTGCTACATTTTTGCTTAATATTATTATGACGTAATCAACGGACGCACTCAAAATTTCTATTGGCCACTTTCGATGGGTGTTTGAATATTCCCTATGTATTTTGCAACGTTGTAACTACCCACATGCTGTTGCTAAAGGGTCATTGTACACCAACGCTCTATTACTACTATCGCTTGTGAAACGGTATTGATTTTCATATCTTGCTTTATTTACATTACTACTTTTGATTTTCAGATATAAGTAACGAAACATTTTATTGGTCAAATAGCTTACAACGGTATGATCCAAATGATAAACTGGAATGAATATATGGAACACCAGAATAGGCTGGAGAATTAGTCATGAAGCAAAGGAGCAGAATGTGCAAACATTGAGATTGTATCAGTCATGACCAACAATTTCAGCCTACCAGCTATAATGGCTATTAAAGAAAATCAGTTAAAGAAATAATAAATATTTTATTTTATTACATAATTATTTTATAATTTCTTTATATTTCTATTGACTTACACTTACAATTACATTTAGGCCCAATGTAAAACATTATCAAATTATAAATACATTTTGCACTTGCTTCCATACTTACAGAATTACAATGCAAGTAAATAAAATTAATCGAATCGAGGGTTAAGAATTCGGGATTAATTTATTAGGCAAAAGAATGTTAAGGTGACGTATGAAGGTGTCAACAAACACTGACAGATTTTGCATGTACGTGATCACGTATCCACAATATAACAGGAATAATTTCATATGTGGTATAGATTCGAAAAGAGAAAACTATGGTGAACATGTCCATGTATAAATTATTAGACTTGACTAGAGAACTTGGTGAAAGCTATCAATGAACGTGCTTTAAAGTCTAGAAAGACGTAAAATCTCTAGTGATTCACATTCTTGGGGTTTGCGTCACATTTTTTGTGAAAAATAGAAAATATGAACAACAGCACGTGTTTTAGTGATAGATGGCATAACTTATGTGAAATGTGTAGAGAACGTCTAAGCTGGTATTACGGAACCCAGTGTAATTAGCTTCTTATACGCGAAGGAATTATTCGAAACTTGGATAAATTGAGAAATTGCGCGATGTAGCAACTCTATATAACCTCTAAGATATAAGAACTGCATGTGTAAGTTCGGAACGAACCAGGGAACTATATATCAGGAATAACTACATCTATAGTCAAATAATATAAAATTAACAGTTCTGTTTCGGAAATATTAAAGTTTTTTAGATGTATCAATGTAGATGTTCAAAATTCTCGCCGCGAACGACTTGGCAACATCCTACTCTTAAATAAAAAATTCTTCTAACGTTAGTCAACTCAGGCGTGACCGATCTAATCGCAAGCGTTATTCGTCTTCGTAAGTCAGCTAATTGGAGGGGTTTAGTTTCGTTTACGATACATATCCCCATAAGAAGAAGTCTAATGACGTCAGATCAGGGGATCGTGCTGGCCATTCCATCGCCTCCCTATCCACCGATTTGGAAATATTTGGTTGAGGTATTGCCAGAGATTTGATTTGGTAATGGGGCGGTGCTCCATCGTGCTGAAACCATATCATATTCGCTGGAACTTGTGGGTTTGCTGGATCAGGATATAAGTTTGTCAAAGTTGGCACGACATTGTTTTGGAGTAGTGCTAAATAATTATTGCCATTCAAATTGCCATGAATGAAAAGGGACCTATGATATATTCTGCAACAATTCCTGCCGAAACATTAAGCTTTACGGGGTATTGCGTATATTCTTTTCTCATCCAGTGAAGATTTTGCTTCAACCAATAACGACAATTTGGAAGATTAGCTTCACAAGTGTAAAGGTGCACACATCATAAAACAAAATAAGTTCTAATTGGATCACATTGTTATGTAACATTGTAATCATTTATTCACAAACATACGTTCTTCTATCAAAATCGTCCATGACCTCGTGAGTTGGTATCATTTTATAGGGATGCATTTTATTTTCTTTTAATGTTCGAATAATCGATGAATGGCTAACATCGAACGTTATGGTTGCTTGTCGACCCAGAAGAATGTGGGTTTTCCTCAAACTCAAGTATAGTACCCTCATTTATTGCATAATGATTACTTTAAGGCAATGATACGTTCATTGTGAACACTCTGGTATGCCACAATTATTAAATTAATTGTAACTTTTTCAGTAAATTGTACTTTAGAGTTGCTTATTCACATGACATGATAGAATATTAGACTGTGAATCATTGTAATGTATGTTAGGGTTAGTCTTAAAACACTTCAAAATTGAACCAATAACCTTTATACCAATAGACTACATCTAAATAATTAAAATTCAATTTTTCAATGATTGTAAAAAAACTTTTGTGAAGCAACGAATTCTTGGAAAATGATTTGTATTCGTTGGTGAAATTTTATAATTAGGATCAATCTAATATTGATTTGTTTTACGGGAAAATATTTTTCTAGCCATATTTGGCGATCCATCAGTTCTTACCAACTTCTTTGAGTCAATTTTGTATACCAAACAACATTGTTCTACCTAAACTTTCGGTTAGAGCATCGATCAGTGAAACCATTCACAAAAGGTATTAAGTTATCGAAGTAAAGAGAAAAATGGTAAAATGAATTTGAATTTTTGTGACGGTAACAGGAATTTACGATTGGCCGAAAAAGATATTCGAAAAGGGACAGATTGATATGCAAATCAAAAAGAAATTGTTCAAGACGGTTACGCCATCAAGATGAAACAAGCATGGATATGATATCAAGAAGGATAATAGAGACAAGAAGAGAATGAAAAAGTGAAGTAGGAACTACACGTATTCAGTGAAGGAAATATGTCAGAGAGGAATCACATTTATGGCAGAAATGAGAGATGTAGCGAGGAAGACGATGAAAAGCACATCCGACTCTGTAACTGGGATAAGGGATTATATTATATATTTCAATTTTTTTCTATATCAAATGGATTAGTCACAATTAAAATGTTAAACTACTCTTAAACTTTAGTAGCTTTTGATAAGACCTAGCATTGCATTTTTATGATTAACTGCTTGTCCAAATGGACGTTGGATATCTTAGTAGTCTCCATACTTTATTAAAAAAAAACTTTTTAACTGTTCATTGCTTTCGAATTAATATTTGCAATAAATTACGCTGTGTACGCATATGCCATGACTTAATCGTAAAAAAATGTGATTATTTCCAATTCTGAGTAATATTTACCAATAAGAATTTCCGAAATAGTCGCGAAAATATTACATGCGTTATACAAATGTGCTACTTGTTAATTATAATGTCGCACGAAGAATTGCGGGATTTCCAAACTAAGTATACTAATATCAATTACTAAGACATTTACCAGTAATGACCCACACTCTCGTTCAACCTTGATACATTTAATGCGCACTCGAAAAGACTGTTGCTAATCAATAAGTAATAGATCGTCAGCAACTGTTAATTATAGAGCAATGTCGCAATGACGCAAATTAGGCAAAAAAACATTACAGAATAATATAATATCTAAAAGTCCCATTATGTTTTACGTGATGCATATGTATGACGTCATCGTTTGTTTATACGTAAAATTATGAATTACTTTGAAATAGAATCTGCATAAATCATAAATGATTTAAATCAATTTTTCGACGAACTTGCAAAAGTTCACGACAAATCGAACATCGTGGAATGTTAATTACCGAGAACATAACGCAAATAAATTTCAGATTAAATTTCAATTCTAGAAAGTCGCTTAGGCTCATTATCTAGGACTTCAGCGGATTGTTTGAACATGCAGCGAATCGGCAGTGTGCCTTGAATGAGATTATTTCTGAGTGCATGTGGAACTGGAAAGCTGACAACTAGATTGTTAATCGAGTGGAAAAGGCGCCAGTCATTTCTACTTCGTGTGGCGCCTAACATTCGTTATATTTGCGCACAGGAATTGAACAGCAATGCAATTGAAATGCGTTATTTTTTCTATGAAAATCAAGGACGCATATAAATAGTTCTGGAATTAATTATTTCATTTATATATGATCTAGATTTCTACTACGTCTCGGCCGTTGAATATTTCGGTTATAACTTTGGGAATGTTTTTGAAATATAAATATTCAAACTATAATTGTTTTATTTAATTTATTCGTACAGAAAACGATTCAGTGAAGCTTTAATCATAATTATAATGTATCACATAGCAGTTAAAGGGGCGTGAGTTGCAATAGTTTGTAATTTGGTGCGAATGCCTCTCATCAGCATTTTGACGGTAAGTGGGTTAAACTCTCGAATCTTTTGGTAGATTCTTCGTCGTAGTTCTTCTTAATTTTGGGCTTCACACCCATCGTCGTAAACTTTTCTACAGAGTAAAGCCCAACACTTTTCCATAGGACGTGCGAAATCAATATGCATTACACTACAACTAAATTAGCTAATTTACAACGTAAACTTTCCTTTTAAATAAATATTACCATGAGATATTCGGCAATTGTTTACAGGTTAGGGGCTTTGCAAATCTTTATTGACAACATTACATAGGTTATTCAAATTTGTGTTTGAACTAGAAGTTAGCTTTTATTGTCTACGAACTTATAAACACAAATTATTTTTGCACATTCAACTTAACGTTATCGCACACTTTACGATATTTATGATTGGTGTCACCTTTTGTTGTTGCTTTACGACATACAGTATAATTCCTCGAACACGGCAGTCAAGTAGGTCAGGCCCGTTCAGAAAGTGGTATTTTCGACGATGTACTTAATTTGATGCTAACATAAAGTAAAAATACAAATGCACATGATTCATGGAATATTTTAGTTTTGTTTCTTTTTACAAGTAGCTGGTACATGTGGCAATACGTATTTCTTTATGGAATCGTTTTCCTTTTGCAGTAAACACCTCGACTTGACTCTTAAGAGAGCAATATTAATATGAAATAAATAAATAAAAATATTATTTACAACTTTTTAGAAAATTAATAAAAGTAATTTTGCGTTCGTAGTGAGGTCTTCCTTTTTTACAAAGATTTATATCGTTTCCCTTTTGCAATAAAGTGCTCGACGAGAGCAGTGCTACAATAAATAAATAAAAATATTATTTGCAACTATTTAGAAAATTAATAAAAGTTATATTGCGTTCGTAGTGAGGTCCCTTGTTACAAACTTTATTATATAAAATTCATTATATAAAATATATCTTGCAATTGTTTAAAAACTATTTTCTTTTGGTCCAGGTCTCATGTTAGAAAGTGAACGAAAAATTTTCGAACTGATGGACGGCAAAACACCGATGTCCAAATACTGGATGCCGCTGGTATGGGCAACGAACATCATCAACAGGGCAAGAAAGGAGTCGTTGATAACCAGCGACCACATCGTCCAAACTCTATTAACCGAACTATCGGACATCAGGAGAAGACTCGGCGCGCTAATTGGCTACGATACAGTTTGCGTGCCCTTGGTTTATACGCAGGTGAGAATTAATTACAAATTCAAGGCTTTTTTAATATAAATTAAATAATACAAATAATTTCATCAAATCTATGAATAATTCAACAAGGCTTCTTTAATCATCATCAACACATCACAACGAATTTTGCATACTATTGTTTTACCCGTTATCAATGTACTTGGTTTATTTTCAAAGTTTCGTTTTCACCTCGTAAACATGGTGACCGCAATACATGCACTTCATATTTAATTTTTCGTCGAATGCGAATTTGAATTTTTAAGCAGTGTTAATAACGCGAAGTCTGATTACTCAACATTTATTTTTTGTATTCGTGCACAATTTGTCGAGTTTCCTTAACGTTTACGTAACAACCGGAAAACAATTCATCAAGAGTCCGTAACAATTTAATTGCGATTGATTGAAAGATGCATCAGGTATTACCTTGGCATTGTGTGGAATAATGGGGATTCCCATTAAGTCGTGAGTTAAACTTAATTGAACCATTCATAATTAACCCGTACTCTCTTCCCTTCGTTCGTTTTGTTATTTAAATGGAGGTCGTTGCAAGTCTCAGTTCTGTTTATTTATTTTTAATGCAACTTCGGGATTTTTTTCAAGTCAAGTACACATGGGTTCGGTTGCCAATACGAATTTACATTAATTAAGTTTGATTTAAATAAAACCTAGTTCGTGACTAAAAATAACTAAAAGTTAAGTAGATATCAAGGCCACGTTTTAACTTTAAATCGTATAACTGTAAATTTGTGGTTTATTGACACGTCCAATTTGGATGCGATTCAAAGTTTTTGCACCAAATTGTCTGCAGCGGTCGTCACTTATTATCATTCATTAGATATAATTTTATTGAATGAATTGAGTCAGAAGCAGATTAGGAACGTTACGGCACGACCCAGCATATACATTTAACAATGATTAAGAAATCTATTTAAATCATGTTTTTGGCTCAGTCTTGGCAATAAGCAGTGTAAATTAACATACTAGTTTAGCAGGTAATATATTATCATCGTATTTAAGGAATGTGTAAATAAGAGTGGTTGGCGTATATGTTGCAATATGTATTCGTATCACGGTAGTTTTGAACGAGATGATTAAAGAATGTTAAACGATATTCCGTAAACGGTTTTGACAAAATAGAAACCGTTTTAGCGAATTTGTTTTCACAAAAATAAGCAATGTAACTTATATCAATCGAACAGTATTAATATTTGTTTAACAAAAACAAATGGTGTTATAACTATTATTATAACACAGAAAATTAATTCATATAAATTATAAGCAGTGATATGTACAAGTACACGTTGTACATCATTTCGTTATCTGTTAACGCAAAAGTTTCCAAGAAATTCTCACCGATTCTGGAAAATTGTTGTTTTGGGATAAAAATTCATATTTAGGACACAAAGTAATATCGAAAACTTGCTTGAAGAGAAGCTCCATTATCATCTAGAAATTACTAGTAGCAAAATCAAGATTTTTTTTACATTTTTAGGCGAAATTTAAACGGCAATACAAATCATGTGGTTGCCCCAAACAAACCTATGACGACCTAAAATGCACAGAACGCTAAAATTGATTTACACTGAACTTTCGAATAACCAATTTCGTTATTGCGTTGCGTTTAGACTTTATGGCTGTAAAACAACCAAGTAGTCAAGCAGGTCACGACTGAAGAAAATAGATCATAACTCATGTCTGTTCGAAGAAGAACCGCCATTAAAGGTACTTGTGTAAGTCGTATGACGAATGTGATTTTCATTGCCTCGTTACAGTGAGAACAATTAACCGGTCGCGTTTGCGGTGTTCTCTTGCAACAGACCGCAAACCATTTTTCCGGAATCGTCGCGTCAACAATTACAGAGGTAATAAACTTCTAAACGTATGCCTTCGAACGTGCAATTAATTTAATGGGTGTTCGTGTTGAAATGGGATTCGTTCTGAAACGTTTGTGTCTGTTTACGAGTTTCATGTTTTGCATCAACAGGAATTGCGTTTTTGCATTTTTGATGTTGAAGCTTTTCTGCTCTACTGGCCACACGTTGGGTGCCAACGTTAGGCTAAAACAATTTTGCCTAAAGGACTTTCGATGTGGCGATGTTGCTTCAGGATTTTGTTTTTCCACAAATTTCTTAAGAATAAATGAGTATTGTTCAACAAAACATTTATTAATATGACTATAATATACAATAGTAGTCATGGGCAGGGTGTGAAACGAGAATATGACTCAATTGTCACACACTTCTTGGTAATAATAATAATAAATTTTATTTTCAGTACTTGGGAAAGGATTTAAAAAACAACAAAATGTACAAGAAATCCCACAATTGAAATATTGAAATATTGAAATATCTATTCCTAAACATAACTTATCTAACTCTGTGAATATATTTAATTAAGATAGTAAGGTGTATTATGATAACAAATTTCATCATCAAAAGTTTATAGAATGCAGTTCTATTGATCGGTGGAGTTATTAGTCAGTTGGAAATATATTTAAATATTTAGCCAATTGCTATCCAGAAGACAGCACTAACGCGTTGCGCAATAAAAGTTTAATATCTTTTGGTGAATAAGATCTACGTGGATATAGAATTTTCAAATTCAAATTTCTGCATATATTTCCCTATTTTGGTTCTATATCAAAAACTGTTGTCGATATGCAAACCGAGATTTATCGTTTGATCAACGACATATATTTTATTCCCACCAACACACAAATGCATCATCGTTTTGAGTTGCTTACATAGTTTTTGATTTCCAAAAGTACGATTGATGAATTAGAACTGTTCAGACGCAAAGTGGATGTAAACATACCGAGAGACCGTGTCCAGGTCTATTTGAATTACACGAAGAGCAATATGGCAGCCATAGGCGAAAATGAGTGCTGCATTCATTCGCATGTTGTAAGTAACACTTATAGTCTTAAATAAATCGCAAGTATACAGCGATAACAGTAAGGGAGCTAGAGTTGAGCCCTGTGGAACACCAGATGCAAGCACGAGTTTTTACAGTTTATGTTCTGTTAGTTAAGGAGCTATACAAAAATCTAATAGAGTCGTTATTAAGACCATGTATTGTAAAAATGTCAAAAGTTGTCATCCACAATGTCGAACGAATTATTGAAGGGCATCCGAAATGTCATAAGACCCTTTTTATGATATAACGGTGTCCGTAATATCTAATAAAGTAATTGCGCAACCATGCCTGACACGAAACCCCTGACCGATAGTCCGGTAAAATATTATTGTTTTTACATGCTGTCGTAATTGTATACTAATATATTTTTCAAATATTTTGTATAGAATTGAATGTAGACTGATCGGTCGAAGAGTTGTATTTTTACTACATTGGGTGTAGGAATGACGTATGCCTGTTTTCAGACATCTGGGAATATGTTTTCTATCATAGAACTATTTATGATGTGAACAATGCACCTAAACATGCATAGACAACAAAGTCTAATCATTATAACAATCAGAGCGTCTGGACTACTGGACTTGGATGAAATTGAGAACATAATTTGTTGTGCTCTCATCAATGTTGCAGTAATATGTAAGTTAATTGGCCACCGTACTACTAGGAATAAACTCCAGCCAGTACTAAAAGCGATATCACTGTAGAACATATCTAAAATAAGCTTTTTATGGATACATTGCTTTACGTGTTTCTAGTATATTGTAAGGGTTCTAATGAGACACTTCTTTGTTCTTCTGAATTTTAATTTTGCTTTCTCCCATAGTGGCGGAAGCAGTTTTATATTCTCCGTAATCTACTAGCTTTAGGTTTCTTACAATCATCGTTTTGAAGGGAGCTTAACTGTTAAACAACTTTGTTAGCCTATCAGTGCAAAAGTTGAAGATCAAAATATTGGTAGTGTTTATACGTAAGAATTTTCGGCTCAATGATTAATTCCCTAGGGAGTATTTCGCAGTAAACAAGTTCATGGTCTGACCACCCAACCCAGCCCAACCCAATGCAACCCAATGTAACCTAATCCAACCCAACCCAATCAAATCCAAAAGTCTATGAAATAAACACAAGTCTTATTTGTCTAAGTCTAATAGTTTTAAAAGAAATAGATTGGTGAGGTAGGGATGCCCGCTGCCCTTTAATATCTACATTGCGAAATTGGAAGAAACGCTAAGGAAAGGACAAGATGGATAGTGAAATTAGGAACGACAAAGATATAGTCGTTAGCATTTACGGATGATATAGGGGGGCAGACGGAGAAAGGGTTAAAAGAAATTTTGAAAAGGTTAGAAAGAAGAAAAGAAGAAAACAAAACTAATGGTGTTTAAGAAAGGAGGAGAGAATAGGGGGAAATAGGTGAGGTGACATGGAAAGGAGGTATAATAGAGCAGTCGAGCGAGTGGATGTATTTAGAAAACATTGAGGAGCAGGAAGAATGCAGAGTAAAAATGTTCAAACAGGCGGGATCATCAAGGAAGTTTTAAATGAGATATAGATTATGAATATGCCAATAATTTTGTTTAAGTTTCAAAAGCTCTTACCAGCCGTGCAGGAGCAGTCTCACTTAATTTTAATAGGTCAATGTTTAAGTCATCCAAACAAACTAGTTGCTCTGACATCGGTAAATACTAATTGATAATTCCAGATCGTCAACGAATTGTTGACACTGATTATCCGGCCTCCTGTAAACAATATCAAAAACAAAGTTTTGCGTCAACTGTAATAGTTAACCGAAGTTGTTCAATCTTAGTACTAGACTGAATTAATTTATATTTTAAGGAATCCTTGACATAAAACCCAACGCCTACATCACGTGTAGCTGTCCTTCCGTACGAATTCGCAGGTATCCATATTTATTTCGAGTGTTGACCAAGTTTCAGTAATTGCAAAGACATCGTACTTGCACTAATATGTGAGCCACTGATTCATCAAAATGACAAATAATTGATTCCGCATTTAGGCGCGCTATTTTCGTTATTACCTTTTACAATTTGTCATAATCAGTGAAACAAATATTAGCAGCACCAGACAATAAAAAAGAGCATAACGTATGAAATATAATTCCACTCAAAAAGAACGTATACAAATTTATCATAATACGTAAAGAAATAGGCGGGTTCAATAGAGGCGAGATCATGCAGTGAATAACCTAATTAGAATTTATTTTACAAAAGTCCTCATAATTTGATATTTTTGATTTCCCTTGCTTTAACAAATATATTACCTTCACTGGACCAAACCTTTCCATGTTCTTTCTATGCTTCCCGCATTAATGATTGTTCTTTTTTAGTCAGATGACTGCAGTCAATCAAATATGATCTTTTTTATCTTTGCACAGATCGATAAAGAGTTGATCTGCATTTTCGTTGGGGGTCTACGAAATTCCATATGTTCTTAGACTGTTTCTCCTTGAATATGCTTCGTCTAGTTTTTCGGTGAGCTCGTTTACCTTCTCTTCCTAATACTTGACCTGGCAGTAGCGTCAATTATTGCATCGATCATTGTACCGATTTTGTCTAGTAACCCATCGGTTTTTAATATTTTTTCTACCACTTTCATGATAATTGCTTCATAGCGTAACAAGCGGTCCGTCATTTCAAGAACCCTAACGGCTTATATATCACGACTTGGAATAACTTTAGCACTACGGTAGTCAGTACTTTAGTCAGATGACTGCGGTCAATCAAATATGATCTTTTTATCTTTGCACAGATCGATAAAGAGTTGATCTGCATTTTCGTTGGGGGTCTACGGAATTCCATATGTTCTTAGACTGTTTCTCCTTGAATATGCTTCGTCTAGTTTTTCGGTGAGCTCGTTTACCTTCTCTTCGTAATACTTGACTTGGCAGTAGCGTCAATTATTGCATCGATCATTGTACCGATTTTGTCCAGTAACCCATCGGTTTTTAATATTTTTTCTACCACTTTCATGATAATTGCTTCATGGCGTAACAAGCGGCCAGTCATTTCAAGAACACTAACGGCTTATATATCACGACTTGGAATAACTTTAGCACTACGGTAGTCACTAAACACGAGTGTACATCAAACAATGATAATACTAGATTAATGCATAAACGTTCAACACAGCCAATTTAACGAAGCATTAATATTGTAGGCAACTAGATTATTGAACTTGTGCAAGCTTCAAATTTCAAGTTATCATATGAATAGCAACATACTTATATTATCTATCTATATAGGTTATTGCCACTTCAGTGAACTAGGTAGGTTGGTGGTTGTGTAACGTTTTATGTTTGTATATGTGTATTATTCGCTTTTGTATATCCATATCGATTTGATATCAAGTTCACGATCGATATTTATAATTGCTTCGCAGACGAAGACAGGGAGTGTGAAGTAAGTCGCTTGGTCGCCATTGTAAATGTTCAAAAATAAGAGTAAAAGTTTCCAAAAATGCTGGTCCAAAATAAAACGTCGATATACGTTGTAATAGTAATTTAAATTCATAAATTAAAATAACCAACATATTGGGTGGCAGTCGTAATCATCCTTGGGTATTGAAAAATGTGATTAACTTTCTTTAATCCTTCAAAGGGATTTTCATGTAGGACACCTTTTATAGTTTTGTAGGAACACTATCTTCCACTCAGGCATAAAAATTCCCCACAGCCTTTAAAACTAACCAATTATTTATAGTGAGTGAGTGAGGACATGAACTTCAACAAGTCTGGGACAATTCATTTCTGGAAAGTGTTACGTACCACATCTATTTATTACAATAGATAATACTCTGTGAAGGAAATATATTCTAATACTTTCCGTATTTTGTACCCAATCTCATACAAAACGTAGTTAAAAGAAACGATACAAAAACACAATTTCTCATATTTATTCAAAACTTTTAAATTTAAATAAAGATCAGTTCACAACATTAACCTATTTTGTAAAAACCAGAGAAGCTGTAGCGCACATTCTTCGAAAAAAGAATCAACAGAAGATGCAAATTAGCAATTATTTTATTTATTGTTAAAAAATAAAATCAAAATGTTTATGAAATCTCATGTCCCGAATGCAATAGCGTATATGTAGGCCAAACTGGACGAAGTTTCGAAACGATATACACTGAACATTTTAAAGCGTTTAGATTAAATTACTATAGGAGTACATTTGCAAATCATATTATAAATTGTAATCATATCTTTACTGAAAATACGCAATTAAAAATGTTACACAACTGTAAAAAGACATTAAGGTTAAACTGTTAGAAGCGTTGCGGGAAGAATGTAATCTTCTCGTTAATCTGTTGAACGAGCAAAACGACTTACTGCAATATAAATCACTACTTTTTAAATCTTTGTACACCATATGTTATGCTCCTTATTTTTTCCCCGACTTCTTTTACTGTACATAAATACATTTTTTGTTAGTTTGTGATCACTTGGCAATGACCCCCAAAGTCGAAACGTAAGTCGTGGAATAAATTATCTGCGGTATAAACGTAGTCAGTTGTTTTATTTCATCATTAATATGTTGTTCATTTTCGTTTCCAATTATTAACTTAATTCTGATTTGTTTCATATGTTTACATATGTTCATTTGTTCATGATGTAGTTAGCATAATACCAACCAATTGTCGCCAGGAATTAAAAAAAATCAGAAAATTCCCGTCAGAATTTGTGTGATTAGTAGAAAAAGAAGTAGATGAACAACTTTTGCGTGTCAGTAAATATTTATTAGATGAGCGAAAATGTGAGGCTTTCGGCCAGTCAGCAGTATTTTCTTATGCAACATTATGTTTTCTTATGCATTCGTTACAAAGTAGAAATTCCATATCGAGTTAATTAAAAAATGGTTTTAATCAAGCTAACGCAAATGACGCCAATGGAAAGTTAAACCACATATGTGACAGGTGACATGAAAATGACTATAGTGCGGTTTCGTGACCGACATGAATATGCAGAAACCGTGTGCAAAAACAGTTAAAGTATTTGATTAGAATATTTTCACACAATACATATGATTTTTTTGCGTGCAGACTTGCATTATTTTAAATTAAGTAATAATAATAATAATAATAATAATAATCTTTATTTCCTTTTCCATTTACAGAGTAACAAAATTAAGTAATTACTAAATGTGTATAATTAGTAAAGGATAGGAAACCATAAGGCGAGGTTTCAGCATAGCTGTTCTACCACCTAAACCTTAATTAATTTGATAATCCAAAATAAACGCATTCCTAAAAGTAACTTAACCTAAAGTATTCAGTGATGTGATACGATATGAAGCTTTTATGAACTTAACGAGTATAACAAATCTGATAGAGACCACAGTAACAAGCGTTAGACTCGCCCTAACAGCGAGGTACTACGTATATGATATCGTAAACGTAATGGATATCGTAAACGAAAAGTAAATGAAAGGTGAATCAATTTTTTTTTAATCTATACTCAATACAAAAAAATAGTTTGTTTTTGAAAGCTGTACCTCGACCGGAAGTGTTTTATACTTATCACCATCATTTTCCTTAGTAGACTACACACCCAAATGACGTAAATGAACAGAAATGTTATGAAATATGTAAATATTGTTTAAAGTAATATTTAATTAGTAGAGACAAATAACGTAGGTGGTGACGACATTTAAGTTGTTGCAGCTTAATCAATATAATTAACCACTGGCCTATTTACTACGTGATAACAAAACTAAACTTTACGATAAAACAACTTTTGTACTATCTAGTGTAAGAACGATCAATAACGATAATGTAAGGCGACTCTACAGCAATGTGTGAAACACATCAAATAATAAAAACTAGTCTCTTATTTGCGCCATTTTAATAAATCGAGTAATTAATTCTACAAGTTTTGACAACTTTTCGTAGAACAGGTACTAAAACTTACGTGAAGAACTCATAAATCAATCATTTTATTGTGTGAAGCAAAAAACCCATAAAATTTTAAATCATTCTGTAGTAAAACTGCCAGAGGAGGACCGTAAATTACACAAGCGTGACTCTACGGACGGCACATCCGAGCACGTGCTATGTCCAAGAAAACGTTACATTTCCCCCTCAACGAAAATCACTAATTCTTCGGCAGATATATTTTAATTATTTAATAAATGAGAACCAAAGCAGAAAATATTTTAGTGAATCCTTATTTTTTGATGTATTTGCATAACTCGTAGTATTACGTCACGAAATATAAACTATTTCGTAAAACTTCTGAGCTAGCCAAGGAATATTTAATATTCATTTAAATTCATTTAATTAAAAAAATCGTTCTATTATCTATTTGAAATATTTCAATATCATATATTATATTACTTTGCATTTTTATTAATTTCATACTAATTTCAAGTTTTATATTGCGACAAACTTCTTGTTTGTAATTAATGTGCAGGTGTAAGCCCTACCATGGCATTTAAATATATTTATTTATACAGATTTGTATCTATTTGATTTAATATCGATTATTTTACTATATTAATGTTATTATCCTTCTCTTATTTGGTTATCCGTTGTTCTCGAGATTTGCTTTCATTTCTTCATTGTGTTAAAAGGTTAAATACTACACAAATTTCATAATTTAACGTAACATTGACTATGAAAATTAATTGCATTGAATGTATTAATGTGATAACAGATGTTTCGCCTTCTACTGACTCATCAAACCACCACACATACATTCGCTTAAGTTGCATCAAATCATACAAACATGAGTGACACTCATATTACCGCCATCTAGACGTGAAAAATTAAATTTGCGGTAATATTCACAAACAAAATGTGACTATAAAAAAATTCAAGAGTGACATCTTCGTCATGTATAATCGTCGCGTTTATAAAAACTAACTAATTATTTCTTTCGTTCGTTTATAAAGCAACGCCCATTCTTTTTTCCGGAAGCTTCGATAAAACCTTCAAGAATTTAGATGAATCAGTATCCATTTCAGCTTCCTGACCGAAAAAACTTTCCGTCTGAACGGTAACAATATTTATTAATTGTTATTCGTTTGATAACCTTGATAGTTGGCAAACAACCGTCAACGTTGGACCACAGTAATTAGCGTACCAGTAGGTACACATTTAATCGACACTGCATGGCCTTTAGATTTCGGAGAACTATCAGTGTATTTAACAGACGACTATCTCTTCTTAGTTTCATTCGTGGAAGATCAACAATGATTTTCAAGTTTACGTTGCGTCAGAAAATTACCATAAGCTCATTTTTGGAACAATTAATAGTGGTTACGTAAACGTGATTGATTATTTTTCTAGAATGTTTATATTGCGTTGTACGTTTCTCGTTATTTTATTTGCTGTTTTTAATAACTTAGTATTGTTATGGTTATGTTGTGGTTTAGTTATACGTTTAATGAATGATCCTTAATATCCTTTATTCAAATGTTGGTGTGTTATAGGTATCTGTTGTTTAATTTTCTTTGGCATAGTTTTATGTTGTCTTGTTATATTTATCCATACTACGATGATTCATTCTCAAATGAAATATATAAAGTAAACCAATTAATTTTACAAATTAAATGAAATGTAAACATTGATCGTCTTAATGATGACAGGAGAATATAATATTTTAGGTTGAGATGTGAATCATACGAGATATCTGGGTGACGAGTTCATTGGTAGAACAAAACGATATTGTTCAAGAGTTCAAAGCATTGTTCTAAATATGCGTAGGACATTTTGCGCGATTAACATATGTGTGGTAATTTTATACATGTGTTATTTTATCATAATTGATATGATCCATTTTTATATTCAAAAATATTGTGGCATAAGTTTATGAGAGCTAAAACAGAATGATTTTATGAATTGAAATATCAACAATGTAAAGATTTATTTCGAAAAATAACTAAGAGTATGAAAATATGATATGACAAATTGTAAAATTTGAACAGCAAACATTTTGTACCTACTCAAAGAGTATACCAGTGGATATAGTAAGAATACGTCAATGTCCTGATAATTTTATATTATTAATCACCTGATTCAAATGGCGTTGACAGAAATAGATGCCACTGTCATTAAAATTAAGCGCATAAAACGTATTGATTTTTTTTTCAGCTGCAGATTAATCTTGATCACTTACGTAATGCGCGGTTAGCCGACCACGCAAGAAAAAAAAACATTTCCTAAAATCATTCAATTCAATATCGTCTTTGGTATTTGCAATGAGGTTCATTCTCGAGAGCCCCCGGCGTTTACTTTCAAGGTAAACTCGTAATTTTCTGTATTAACTCCGCAAGAACCGGTCTCCGCTCTGCTCGAGTATCGAAGTCTCTGGACGTGAACCTTCTCTTACGCATCGGTTCTATTTAAGGAAGCCCAAGACCCGCGCGATGATAGCGGTATTTATAAATACGGCCGATGCGTTTTCGTACCGCGTAATGAGGATTTTTAATGGACGCGAGCGTCCTTGGCGTTGCATAAGATTAAAATTGTTCGCCTGCGCCTACGCACCGACGGTTACACAATCGGAATATGCATTTCGCGCACTTTACGTCGAACGAAAAAATGTAACGACTCGGCTTCAGTTTGGAAACGTGAAAAGTGGTTTGTTTTTAACAACGATCTGCACATTAAACGCGCTAATTGCCGTTTGAAATACCAGAAAAGTCACGCAGTCGTTATGAATTCTAACGAGGTGTGCATGCAATATATTATGCGCGATATATTATTCAAATATTGGTGAAATAAAATATATGTTTTCATAAGACACCGATTTCTCGTATATGAAATGCCGTTTCGAAATTGTTTCCAAAATATTTTAATTTCGCCGGTTTGTACCCTTGCTGATGCTTGATCGTAGTGCCCAATTAGATATACGGGTGTAAAATAAATCATTAATCGCTTAGTTCAAAAATGGAATTGCATTTTTTTGCACGTGACCATTTCATGACAATAATATGAGGCATAATAGAAATAAAAATTGCACAATTGATTATTCTTCTTGATATTGTTTTAAAGATCCTCTACTATTTGTAAAACGGATATGCAGACGTATTTTCACGAAGCATTAATTTTAGTTGCAATGTTAGTGTAGGCTTTCGAAACAGCTTTGAGCTTTAAATTACAACGTGATTTTTATTAAGACTTTACGGATTTGGTGATGAATACTACAAATCTTGTTTCATACGTCTCTTTTTGAACGAATTGTCCAAATAAACATCCCTTTCTGACTTCACTCTTGTTCAGCATTTTTTCCATATCATTTTCTTCTTCCCAATTCATTCCACTTTCCTAACGTTCACACCTCAATTCTCAGGCCCATTTTATTATAACAGTGGGATAAACGAAAACAACAAAACTATATTAGAACAATGCAAATTAAACGTTTAAGTTGGGTTGAGTTGAGTTGAGTTGAGTTGTGTTGGGTTGGGTTGGGTTGCGTTGGATTAGATTAGGTTATGTTGAGTTGTGTTATTGTATGAAAACAAACTTATAAATTGACATTATTTGTTCTTAAAGAACCAATAAAAACAATTGAAACGAAATTAAACAAAATAATTTTAACCAAATTAACGAAACAAAACAAATGACCGTGAAGTTAATTCAAACAAAACGAATCAGGCCAACACAAATAATTCCAAACAAAATCAATTAATAATTTGCTTTGTAATTCGTTGCTGAAATTTGTGCACAAAAATTGTCCTTTGTAAACTAATGATAATGTTCCTGTCTAAATCCCCCCCCCCCGTGCCCCCTTGCTACAAGTACAAGTCAGCGCCACTTGCTCAATTAAGTCGAAACGACGCACAGTATCTGTGTTTAAAAACAACTCGCATGAAAAATTTTCACGAAAACTAATAATAATTGTGATAATTTTCAAAAGAAAATATCTGGCAAATTAATAACAATAGTTATTAATAATTAATAATTTGAGAATCGCCGTGTCCACGTAATTATTCGTACGTAATCTGCACCACTTGTGATTTTTCAATAACAACTTGTCAAAATATAACATCTATTATAAAAATTGCGTTCAGTTTTCGAAAAAGAATTTATCAAAATAGGCGATGAATTTACTATTACCATTTTCCTACAACTGGGTGAATGTTGCAACACAATTAATATAGTTGTAAAGTGCAATAAAAACTATTGAGTGGTGTAGGTTATGTTTCAATTTGTCCTTTAGATTTTCAGATCAATAGACAATTATATATGAATTATAATTTTTGATTGTTTTATTTTCCGTGGTGACTTAATGTTTGATTATTCTCGACGCAGACTAGTAATTAAAATTAGTCAAAAATTGTTAATAAATTTGCCTGGCTACAAATAGTGGGAATATAAAGGAAAAAATGTAGGAAAAGTAACTAATGAAATACGAGGACAAAACGGTGACGAAAATAAGTGGTAAATAAAATTACTTAAAACAATGCAAATTGAAATAAAATGCAACCAAAATGTAATAAAGCAAAATTATAATAGCAACATAATGTAAGATAATGAACAATACTATAGTAAAATTTAAAACACTTTCGCAGAAACCTAATTAAAAAAAAAACTAAAAATATTGGAGCAATTCTAGAAAAATGCTAGAAACAATGAAGAATCATAAATGAAAGAAACGATCGTATATTATTTTAAAATTGTTATAAAATTAGTGTGATATAAATGGAATTTTTTTTATAAATACAATTTCTGTTCCATGTATAATTTGATAACTCCTAATAATATACTATACAATATTTGCTAAAATTTACTAGATTAAGAATACAAAGGAGAACTAAATATATTTATCTCCATACTCACCGTGCCTTATCAACTTTTATGTTAAAAGCAATTTATTGTACTCGCCATTTTTTTGGTTTTCTACTGACACATGTTTTATATTGGATAATTAGTTAGTATGAACTATGCAAGCATGGAATACTGACTGGTTTTTACCCATTAGATTATTTTCAAACATTAAGGTTTATTATTCAGAATATGGTGTGTATTTTTAACTCATTTATTGTTTCAAATTATTGAATTGGGTTTTAGCACTTGAATTTTTGACATGTTCCAATCAAAGATATAAAAATATTTTCACATTCTAACTTTTTCATGACACGATATATGTCAAATGGGAACGCTTTTTTACCCTATGTAAATTGAAATATTTGACATTGTCATAACACTTAATTAATGCTCATCAAGATTTTGCATTGGTATAGCAGGAACATGCACTTGGCACATCGGATATGATATAATGTCCGCTGTCGTGATGCAACGGCATTCTCTTTCAGGAAAGTGTGCACTAATGAACCTGAACATACGAACTATGTACATTGAAACATTGGAGCAACTGCTGCTCAATAATAAAAAAATACCGCAAACAAAGACTATACTACTCTTTCATAAAAAACTTAGTTACCTCATTCGATATTATAATATGTCATCATAGGTTTTGCTGAAGAAAGTCGTTCATTGTCAAATGGAATTGAAGTGTATGCATTATTTTAATATACAGGTGTCCCAAAAGTCTTTTTCAATTTGCTTTACCTACTGCGCGAACACAAGCGACTGGGTGCAAAAATTTGAAGATACTAGATCGATGATGAGCAAACCTCGGACAGGGTGACCAAGGTTATCGAGAAGCGAGGATAATGTAGAAAGCGTACGTGAGTCAATTAGACCAAATCCCGCTCTCCCTGCTCGCGAAAGGGCAAGTGTCATAAATATTCCTACAAGTTCCCTACGTCGTATAATGCGTAAAGGCTAGTGTATCCACTCCTACAAGATAGAGTTGGCTCAAGAGTTAAAACCCACAGATGACGCTGAGAGGCTTAACTTCGCTAACCAAATGGTTGCTCGACTGTCGTTCTTAAAAAAAAAAATGTTTTCGAGTGAGGCGCATTTTCACATTAACGTGGACGATTAACAAGCAAAATTGCCGTTATTATATATAAACATGAAAGACCACTTCATTTACCAAAATGTCACTGTTTGGGTTGTGATGTCAGCACGAGGATTAGTCGGTTCGTACAGAGGTCGCACATTAACAGTTAATTCAGAATGATATGTGGAAATGATCAAAAGTTCTTTCCTTGAAAATTGATATCCAGATGAGGTAATATAAAAATCAAAGGTATACAGCAACAATCCTACCTCTCTGGATCAATTAAAACAAAATATCCGAGAAGAAATGGCATCGACCATGAAAAAGCCTGCCGAAATTTTGCTTCCTGAAATGTTACAGCAAAATACCGGAGCACATTTTGACAGCATTATTTTTAAGAAATAAATTCCCAGGAACTGTACTTTAATGTAAAATGTTTCCTATATTATTAAACTAATACATTATTTAAATAACGATTTTTTTGAAAAATACTTTTGGGACAATTGTATTGACTGATTTCCGTAGATATTATTTCCAGAACGATTGTGTTTGAAACTTAACGTAAATGGGTATTTATACTGGATAATGAACTTTGGACGCACAGAATTAATATGCATAATATAAACATGATTTTTAGATTTTTTTAGATTTTTGCAATTATGTATGATAATGGCGATGATATTATTCACGTTGTAAGTTGGTGGTGGCTTCTTCGAAACACCGATTAAACAATCTATGATGCATGCAATTTTGAACTCTTTCTATACGAAAAGTTAGTTAAATTATTTACTTTTACGTTATGGGATTCACGAGATCAATCGACTCAGACACAACTCTGTTAAGCACAGTGACGATGCATTTTATGTTCTTTAACCATTTTCTACTCTTATATGCATTTAAAACCTACCGAAATACATACACATATCCTGAATAAATAAGTATTTCATTTTATGTTTCATCTATTATCTGACTATGAAACATTTGCTATACCTTGTGAACCAATTTTTATCCTACATGCAAGTATTTGGTACAAGTACAGTCGTGGCGTCCATACATGATTTTAACACACTTACACTTCCAGAATTTGGTTTCAGTTGGAAGTTATGGCCTAATAACACAATCCAACCCAACCCAACACATTGAAACTTTCTTGAGGTTTTATTTGTATTCTAATGATCTCCATCCTAATTTGCCTGTTCGAAGCACAGGAACTATTTAAATTTAGGCGACAGTGCAATCACATGTGAAATAATGTTTATTTTCCAAATTTGTGACCCAACTTTTGTTCGGAACTATGAACGAAAACATCCTACTGGTTCTACTCGTAATTCTTATCGTATATTCCAATTTATCCCCAGTTTCAATTGAAATTAATTTGATATCAAGTGACATTTTCATGCAACTTATTGCAGTCATCTATCATCAGTTACGACATTTAATTTAACAATTAACATCATTCCTAGAGGCCCAGAACTATCAACATGTGTTGGATTCCTATCTTGCATGCCATCGAAACTAGTTTGAAATTCGAAATTTCATCGTATCGAGATTGAACGAATCGAGCTGATACAACACTGGGTGCTAAATGCACCAAACGCATAATATAATATTTTACCTACTTTACGTAATATTTTCGGATGTGGAAAATAAACTACGCGTTGCCTTTCCTCGCCGATGAAATCGCGTAATAACTAAAAATATATGGAGAACATTTGCGGTCTATGTCCCGTTATAAATGGTATACGGAGATAGATTTGTATTGTAATATGAATATTTTTAATAAAGCCTTGCAGAAGGATTTCGTACTCCAGCATTGCAATGAAATTAGAGTACAATTACTTGTGCTTATTTATACTGGTGAATTATTTTTCATGTTGATTATTCGCATCACGGCATGTATTTTTGAAGTTTCAGTTTTTGGATATTATTCTTCGAGACACAAATAACGTGCGTTCTCTTTAATAGCAATTTTTAGGCTGCTACAATCGACAAAATATACATTTCTAGACTTTGAATCAAGAATAATTGGATTTTCAGTTAAAAATGTTAAACATGATAAATATTGTTATATACAACTTGTCTTCTCACAGTATAGACATTAAAATAGTCGGTCTTTTTTATAATACAATTGATTACAATTAATATACAGGTGTCGTTATTATGTTTACATTGAAACAATGAAACCTTAAATATCACGAAATTCATTATTTTATTGTATAATCTAAATGCATTTTTCGTTAAGTAATTTGACGATTTCACCCAATTTGTATAGGTAACATAGATTGAGAGAGCTGTGTTACATGTCAAATTATTCAAAATGTTATATAAATAAATTTCGTGTAGCTCCGTAATTTGATTTCAGGCGAATATTTATAAAATTTTCGACTAAATTAGCTATGCATCCAGTAATCATTTTAAATCGCTATCCAATGTGCCATTTTGTACCAACTCGTATGATAATTTTACAATTTGTGTTGCATATTTACATTAAAGCCATGTACTTGGGCAATAAGTGTATCTTATTTTAGAAATACACACACTACAAATTATCTACTTCAAAAAAATTGCTTAAATAATCCATCAAAATTGATAATTGCAACTGTTAATGTCAAAACTTACGATATTTACATCCCATTGTTCTATTATGTCAGCATTACTTAAATACGAAACTTAAATACGAAACGAACAAGGAATAATAAAATAATAAAATAATAATAAAATGTTGACATTTTAACCTAACCCTGGAAGTGTTACGTTATAAGATAAATCTCGCTGGGCAGTTAAGTTTGTCGTATGTAAATGCGAATTTTAAATATTTACAAGTTTTTAAGTAGTATTTAAAATACATGCTAAACACTTAATTTTATCACCGAATATTTATGGCAGTAAATGTTTTTATTGCCTAAATTTATTTTATTGTTTAAAAAGGATGTTTGTTAACCTTACACATTTTTCTCGCAGGTGGTGACACTGGCCCTATACACATATTTCATAGCGGCGTTGATGGGAAGACAGTTCGTGCCACACGCCAAAGAACCAATCGGGAAAGGCGAAGACCCCGATATGTACTTTCCGTTTTTTACGGCCCTGCAGGTAAGCAATCGCAAAACTTCCAGTGCCACTTGAAAACGTTGTTCTTTTCTAGTTTTGTTTCTACGTGGGGTGGCTGAAAGTCGCCGAAGTCCTCATCAACCCCTTCGGCGAGGATGACGATGACATTGAGTTGAACTGGCTCATTGACAGACACATCAAGGTAAGGTAAACGACTTTGAAGTGGGCGACACACCTTCTGGTACTACGTAAACCGACGCAAATTAACATTTCCGCCATGAAACGATGAATTGTAATAATAATGTGATTCATAAGCTGCTACCACATATCTATCGATATAATATTTATATCGAAGGCAATTTTCGAAAATTTATGTACCAATAAATTACTTTTATTAGTCCATTAATTCGAGGCGTTATAGCAGCCGCTTTCAGGCTTCGAATGGTAATTGAAAATCTGTAGGTGTACCAAGAAACGTTAGACAGTTATTATCGTATTAATCGTAAAGCAACAAAGGAATACATTTCGCGTTAATTTTTTTCTTAAGAATTCATGTATGCGAACGTACTTACAAAATAGAAAGTGTAAGCAGACACGCTGTCTGCTAAATATTGCATTTTCAAGGGACTCGCAAGGTTAAACTTGTATTCGTTTTATTTATTAATAATTTAAGAACCTGGTATTTCGCTTGAGTATGAGCAGAATGCAGTGAAACACCTTGGCATTACATAAGAATGTTGAATAAATACATTTTTGTAACACTTTCATCTGATAAACGGGAATATTATAAATTTTAGCAAATTGTTGTTCGTTATTTATCAAACGACTTGAAATAATGAAAAACGAGAAATAATGAAATGGACATTTCAAAATAATTTAATCATTGACACTGATTCAAAACGTATAAAGAAAACAAACACGGCAATGAAGATTCTTATTTTTTTTTAAACAACAATCGAGTTTAGTTAACTCTGGGATACTGCAATAATGGTTTTGAAATTAGCTATACAAATAATAGTATATAGCGCAATAGTTACAACGAGGCCTCGCCTCATATGCCAAGATACGAAAGGGAATTATTCAATAAGTGTGATTTATAGATTGTTATTTATAGTCATTGATTAAATTTAAATATGATCAATTGTTGTTTTGGTTAATTCCACTGGTGTCTCGCAATTTTTATTTTTAGTTATAATCACCGATTAATTAAATACACCGTGAGGCTAACTAATTGTTGTTGCGAAAACCATAAATATATATTTAACGAAGACATAAAACCCGTCGACATTCAAGCAAGAAAAATTGAGAATAATCATGTTTAAATTTAGTTTCATGTTTTGTTGTTGCCGCTGTAATAATTCCAACCTCAGGATTGTTTTATTGCAGATATTACGCTTGCGATTAATTCTTGAAATAATTTAAGCACATGCATTTTATGATTAACCTTTTCGAGGCGCAAATAGCATAAGCCAATAGCCGCGCGAAAAGGCATAACTACCGATGACAAACGCACACATTGCTATTCCGAGACGTTAAACACTAATTGGTATGATTTGACTGTTGCGGCTGCAATATTTGCAAGGATGCCAAGGCCGCCTGGCAACAGTTTTAGACAGTGGCGCGAAATATTTACACAAGTTTTCTATTTGTAAGATTGGCTGTCATAATCCATAAGTGGATCTAATTTGAAACGATAGGTGATGATACAGAATCTGGCTGCTTTCCTGAAAAAACACGATTCTTCTTTTCTTATTTAAATTAACGATTCCGTAATTTGGAAGACTGAATATTTAACTAGAAATCGTTTTCACGCTCTGCTTGTCCTGACGGCAGTCGCCGTGTTGCCCCCAATTGAATTTCGACAACACGCCTCGATTTTAAATCGTATTGTAATCATGGCTTACATTTTATTTTGGATTTGTTATTCATGCGAATACGTTACTTAACTATGCTAAATGTTGCTCCAGGCGAGTTACATGATCGTGGACGAAATGCATCAAGAACACCCGGAACTGCTGAAGGACCAGTATTGGGATGACGTGGTTCCAAAAGAGCTTCCATACACGGTGGCTTCGGAACATTACAGACGGGAAGAGCCGAAAGGTTCGGCCGAAAATTACAAAATAAAAGCACAAGACGCCATGTACGCCAACCTGATCACGCCCAGAAAGACAATAATAGACGATATGTATGCCGATTATGTAAGTATATTTTGCATAAAACCCAGTGACCCACTTAAATCACATACAGTTATCGGATACGGCTCGTACTTGATTGTATGCAGGACCGTGCCTAGGCAATTAAGCGTCGTCAATAATTAGCAGCGATTTAAAAATAATAAAATTGAGTAATAAACTACTTATATATTTTAGGAAAGCGTGGATACACCTATAGTTGAACGAAGGAAGAGCACCAATTGGTTTTCTCGCCAAATATCTAGAACTAGGATGGGCTCGGTGCGTTCGGCTTCCACAGCGTACTCATCTGGCGGGTTGTTTTCAAGGCACAGGGGAAATTCCGTGTACGCGAGTCCGGAAGCTGGACAAGTTCCCAACGTGCAACAACCGAAAATGTCTATGTACGATCGACTGGTAGGGAGAAGATCCGGAAAAAATCAACGACTTGCAAAACAAGGTAAAAGAATAATTAGATATCGAATAACATTAGTAAAATTTGATACTTGGATCAAGGGAAGTAGAAGGTGCGATAAAATGTAAGTGACGTGGTGTATTGAATAATAGGTGAGACGAATAAATGATTTCACTTAACTTAGCATTGACTGTCGGTATGTGAGTAGAGATAGTGGTCGATGGGGGATGGATTCTTAATGGCATGCTCGTAAATGAAATATCCAATTTTGGGGACCACAAAGTTGATGGCAATATAAAGTAAAATAAATTTAGTTTAAGAAAAAGAAATTCATCAACTAAATTAAAAAAAAACGTATAATGTATCGGTGAAAATGTATTGAATCTGAATCGGTACGAATGCGTGTAGAGTTATGAAGATTTTTAATGTTCAATCTGCCGACCCTTCGGTTAGTTTATGGGTATTTAAAATAAGACTATGTTGTCCTTACTTGTTTTTTATCAATAAGTTAAATCGTGTTGCGAAATTTATGACATTGATAAAATCTCAGAACAGATAAATTACCATAGAGCAAGTTATTGTGTATCTATAGTTATAAATAGAGAGACATATCTTTTGTATTGAGTCAGTCAGTGAATGGGACATTTTTAGGAATATTAAACTATGTTGAGACACATTTTTTGCAATAAGGTGTTTCGGAAAACCTAATAAAGCAAGAAATATTAACATGATAAACGATATTAAGTAAACCCTATCGAGGTATCTAGGCCGTCTTTCTGCATACCCCAGTATTTACTGTAAAAACTGAATTTGGAAAGGGTGCATTTAATTTACTGCAATGCAACTAAAACAATTAATTATAAAAATGCATAATTAGCATCCATACAAATTAACCTGTAAATGCAAAAGCATTTGTCAAAGGATTGCATTGTAATGAATAAAATATTGGCAACTTGAAATTGTTTTTACATTTTATGATTAATTCAATATTAATTCAAATCTATATTAAAAATTAATATAAAACCTAGAAAACTCCCATTGTTAAAAAAATTTGCTGTGAAAGAAATATTTAAAATATCCCGTGTTTCATTCGCCGATTGAACGCTCACCACACAAGATAAGTGTCTCTCTAAGTGATTCACAGCCCAGAATTTTTACAATCATTATAGTTATAAAAGTTTCTCGAGTATAGAATTAAAAATAAAGTGGACATTTAAGTTTATTTTTATTTTTAACAGCAAAACAATTAAAGAAATGTGGCAATTACAAAAGTAAACAACCAACGATGTGATCCTTCAACTAGAGTAGGGAAATTGATAGAATTTAATAGTTTGTAAATCTATTTTAAATCTGATGAGCAATCAAAATGCATTACTATTAATACGTGCGTTTTCGAGTGTTTTCGGACTGTTATATTTTATTGTCGGACACCACACAGCATATTTCACGAACTATGTACAACATTTTTCTAGGCAGGCAGGTACGTGGTAAGTGCCTAATAAAAATATATAAGCAGGAGTATCTGGTTCTGCTAAAAAATGTTTATTATTTGATAAGCAATGGAACTTAAATTATTAAGTAAACTGAATAAGAAAAATAGCAGTAATATTTTATATATATATGGTACATTGCCGTTCAAAACACCCCCAAAATTTTTGTTGTGGTGCATGAAAAATAATGAAATCTTTTAAATTATGTTTAAAAAAGAGCAGAAGGCAGTAATGAGAAAATAAAAAAATAAAAAATAAGTTAAAAAAATGAGGAATATTTAATAAACGAACATACAGTGACAATCAAAAATAACACCAGAATTCAACATTAACACTCTCTCAGCAAGAAAATCCCAGACGTGTTCTATTGGATTCAAGTAGGACTATTGGCTGAACATGGAAGATTTCGTATACCAACTTGTTCCAAGTATTGGACAACAATTTTCTCGCCAATAAATGGTGCATATGGAACGATGTGTGGTTCTAAACATTCGAGGATGTACCTGTGTGCCATTATTAAGCCGTTTTCAACAAACACCAAATAGGTGTGGGCCTCTAAAGATATACTAGCCCAGATCATTACACTGCCTCCATTGAATTCAGTTCTGGAAATTATGCAGTATTGATTCTATCGGTCTCCTGGTCTTCGCCATACACGATCGTCTGGTGATCATCTGTAAAGAGCACGTTTTCCATTCGTTGTCACCAAAATTCACATAGTGCTGTGCAAACTCAATCCGCGCTCTTCGATGTCCTACCGTCATTTTATGGCCTGTAGCTGGTGTTTCCGCAGACAAACCTCCTTCTTTGAGTCTCCTCCGTACTGTTTGGGTTGAAATCTTTACTCCACGAGCATCGGCTAATCGTCCAGCAAGGATAGTTGCTGACAATCCCCTATCTTGCAACACAGAAAGGTACGCAAAACGGTCATCTCGATCCGTTGTTGACCTCCTCCGACCAGATCTAGTTCACTTTGTGAATTCATGTGTTTCACGAACTGCGAGAGCGCGTCTTGCACAGTACGTCGCGGTATGTTAAAATGTTGTGCGATATACCGCACACTTCGGCCATCGTTGCTTAAAGCAACAATTTGAGCATTCATTTCAGGTAACGTGGTACAAAAATCAGTGAAATATGTCTTCTAAAATGTTGCTTGTAAAAAAAACAATCCAAACAAAAAGCAACTTGATAAGTAAATAGTTTTAGATACACACATAATTGGGGAAATGATTTAATAGTAGCGTTGCTAGTACAATATAATAATTAGGATCTTCTTTTAAAATCCTATAAAGGCATTAGTTAATTAATTACTTGAGTTAAATTATGACAAATAATAAATTAAATTTAAAAAAATCATGTCCGAAATTTTTTGAGCGCCAGTGTATATTTACACAATTTGTATTAAAAATTTGATACCGAATTTTTGCATCATGGAAAGTACATGTATTCTCTTTAACAACAAATTATATACTACCCACCCTTACCAACCAATAAAGCCACATTATCAAAATGACGACTTAACAATTTCCTTGCAAAAAATATTCTTATCTAGTATCTACAGAATTTAACAATTCTCCTTGGGTTGCACACCATTTTTATGTTAAGGAACACAATTTAATTTTAATTTTTAACATTTTCAGATTTTTGTAATCAAATCACCTAAAACCATAATTAAATACAACATAATACTTGAATTTATACTTATTTTAACGAATTATGTCTTATGTTCCCATTTATATCGTTTTAAATGCCTTTTTCGTTGCATGACTTAAACTTATCCCCCATGATGTTTACACTGTTGACACAATTTACTTTTACGATTTTTGACGCGAATAAAATGTCTAGATACATTAACGATATTATGTATAACTTTACTCCTTTTGGTGCATTCTAAATGATGCAACTTTGTTATTTGGTTTCATTGCTTTTCAACGAATACAGGTCATGTATGTACAAATTTATGACCTGCGTTCACTCAAAAATCATGAATCAACAAATTGTTATAGATCGTATCGCTTTATAACTGAATTAATCTAAATTTTTCAATCGAGGGCGATTTAGTTAATTACTTCTATTGGTGTGGGCGGGGGGAGTTATGTGGTTCGGTGATTTGTGTGACAGCATCAGATCCAGCAATGGTGCGCATCAAACAAGCGTCAAACGCAAACACTCAATGTGTTGTTATGGATACTTGAGGCTTCTTGACATCAAAGGATAGTCTACACTGCTGTTGCAGTGGTGACTAGTCTGTCTAGTAGTGAAAATTTATCTAAAGTAATCAATGTGATAACAAGGCATCTAGGTCGCGAGGATATTTGAAACTACATGCAAGAGGTCTAAAACGGTATGGAAGCAATGAAAAATTTTAGTAAATGTAAATGTAAGCTACACCAACCTTACGTTATCGATTAAACCAATCCGTTTTTTTTTCTATTTTCAAGGAAAATTTTCGATAGCAATCTGCATAATAAATAAATTTATAAATGATGTTGTTTATGACACGGGCGAATAAACAGAGGTCAGAACATTTTCATTAATCGCATTAGGTTACTCACAGAACGGCCGAATTTATTGCACATTTAATTAACCACGATCGATAATTATACATTGCGTGCCGTACCCATTTTATGGTCATTAATTATTTCGTACTTAACCGAAATTATTTATACCTCCACATTATAATTACGATTGATTTGAATCCACTACCTTGAAATTTATGTACGTTGTCTCCTAAACTGTACTTTCGTTGTTGATGTCATCCTGTTATGGCCAATTATTCTGTTATTCACATTGAAAAACAATCTCGATTGGGATCATTTAAATAACATTAAATTATACGCTGTCATACACTTAAACTTGAGAGTGCGAAATAAGACGAACAAAAGCTAAATTCCTAGGGACTGACTCAATTGAGCGAAACGTAAACAAAACTCTTTGTTTTATCGTAAATTGCGTTTTGTTTTTAGTAAGCTTTGTGTATTTGTAGGCAATGGTAAATTAAACGGAAATGGGTCTGTTCCAGTAAAAAGTCGACCGAGAATTCCAACGCCAGACGTCACCAAAGAAGTCGTCGATCGAGAGCATCGCCTAGCGGCCAACGCCGCTAATATGCAAAACTCCATAAGCTCTGGCGTCACACTGATGCCACACCAAATCCAATCCAACTATCCCAACTATCCGGGAAGTGACGTACCGTTAGTCCAGGTGGTCTTATCGCCCATTCAGGAACTGGACGGGTCAGGTTCAGTCAATAATACTTTGCATGCGGGGCAACCGGGAACCGCAGCGTTGGCACAGGCCGTGCTATCTCCAGGTTTGGGCCCGGTCCTCACGACACCGATGACCGTCTCCCAACTTACGAGCCTTGGGTTAACGCCCTTGTCGGGTAGTCCGATGTACACAAGACAAATTCAAGAGAAGGCGAGCAGCCCCATCTTTGTCAACGCGTTCAGGCACACAAAACCACCAAGTCCCCAAACTCCGCCAAAAGTTGTAGAAATCATCCAGTTGGAGGATGACGCCGAACAACCGGTGAGCAGCAGGAGCAGTAATTCATCCCAAGTATCAAACGGGTCGCACGCGTCCAAAGACAGCAAAGAGTCTCGCGGCTCCAACACGACGGCTTCAGTAGCTTCGAAAAAATCGCTTGAGCAACAGAGAAAGATATCCAATAGCACTGTCGCCAGTCTGACTCAACCGACGCAAGGCGAGCTGGTAACGACGACGTCAGAAGACAGAAGTCGGAAGACGTCGACGACGTCCCAGAGCAACCAGGGAAAGAGAGGGGAGGTGTATGTGTGATGAAAATTTTCATTTAAAATTATTAGGCAATTTTGCAAACGCGAAGGAGTCATTGTGGTCAAGAGTACAACCAGGGGAGTTTGGATGAGGTTAGTCATCTAGTTTGAATGCGTTTCTGAGGACAATTTACGCTATTGCATTTGGCGGGCGGCGTAATGATTTTAAGAAGGGGGTGTATCAAATTGAAATGCAGCCTAGTTATGGATAAAATAATTCAATATAAATTTATAGGATTGGACGAATTAACAAAGTGCATAATTTTATGAAACGCGATTTATGGGGCATACGAGCTATGAGAAGGAATTTTACTACAAAATTTAGACAAAACCTAAGGCATAGAAGTCAACATTCCGTTGGTGTTTAGTGAAATTAAAATCTCAACATCTTCTACCACCAACTACACATGATTACTTTTTTAAATATTAGTATTTTAGGCAATATCTGCCTATGTTAACATTATAATTGTCTTTCCTGCCATTTCTATTACAACACATTATTTTCCTAAAATTTTGAATGGTTGAACTCTTTTTATTTTCAGGTGATTATAACCTAGGAACCCATAGCAATTTTTGCTAATCTCGATGTAGTTTTTTCAAAATTATTACTTCGAATGTTTCAAAAATCTTACGTCTCACCTCTTTCATTCCTTCATTTAGGTTCACCAGCTGCATAGTCATTTCCAAAATTTTCAATTTTTGGAACGTTTGCAATGGGCATTCTCTTCCAATAAGTGTTCTCTCAAAACATACTTTAAGTCTTAAAATTATGTTAATGTTATTCCGTTAATCTGGGCAGGTTTCTGTGTTGTCTTTGCGCGGTCATAATCTTTGGAGGGCATTTTATCATGATTGACATAGATATAAATCGTTTTAATTTTTTACCCAAAATTAATTTTTAGCTTTTAGAAGCCCTACACATTTCTCTTTGATACCCTTCTTTAAAACAAGTTACGTGCTTAGTATTAATAACATTGTGATATAACTTTATTTGTCGTTCTGTGTAATATTGTTTATTTAAAAGGTGTAAATACCATTTCTCAAAATGTAATGTGATTCTATGCTAGATTAAGTACACTAGAATTTCAGATTACCAAATTAAATTTTATAATGGACATAGTTGTAGATTTAATATATCGGGAATGTGTTATGAACTATAGGTGAAATAGAAATAATGGGATATGTTGTAAATACGAATAAAGTAGTTGGTTTTGTAAATTTTAATTTATAAGTCGGTAACTCCATTTTCGTAACTATCCAAATATTAAAATGTGTATGTAGATTTATGATAACTGTAATAAACTAATTTCTGTGAACAAAGTTTATGAGAGTTCGGTCAAGAAAATAATTTCAGTATTTTTTTAAAATATATTGAAAATTACATTTATCGATAAAAAAAATTGTTTACAATTGCTTCACTTAAAATTACTTTGATTGTGTGTGAAATACCACCATCCACATTGTAATTGTAAATATATGTAAGCAAAACACGTGTATAGTTTGTTGTAAGTTAGTTGGTAATTTTTCATACCTATATTTTATTAAAACTTACTTCAGATGCATTAAAATCATTTCCAAACTAGTTTATATACAGTTCCAATATTTTTTTGGTAATTCGCCAACATTAATTGGATCCTGAAAGCATGAACATTAAAAAGTTAACAAATATGTGTTAAGTATGTGTGTATATAAAATTAGTATAGTTTGTATATATATATATATATATATATTACCAGGCATTTCCGTTTTACGTCCATCGGTTAAAACCCTCAAGAAAATTAAATTCAATTGCAATATAAATATTCAATTATTTAATGCCCGGTGCACATGGTTTGTTATTTTATTTATACTAAGGTGTATATCATAGTAAACATTTTGTACATATCTTATGTTTTTGTTGTGGCAACAAATTGTGGCAATTATTATTGACTTAGCGCGAGTTGGAATATTAACGTGGGATCTAATATTGTTATAAATAAATAATTTTATTTTCTTTTTTTTTTATTATTTTGAGAATACATTACAATCTACTGCTTTGGTGTATTTTATTTAATTAGCATAAAGGTTATATTACATGAGGATGATTATATTACACGAGTCGTAGGCGATATAGAACAATAAATGACGTTGATGAATTTCTAAGTAGTTGTGTTACAATCAAATATGGAGTACCAGTATACATTTTCTTTCAATTTATGTATTAAGTATGAACATATTTGTCTGGTTCTTGTCAAACGCTATCTTGTAGTTCTTATTATTAGGTGAAATCTCTATTGTATGAGTATAATGGATAGTTAGGGAGAAGTACTACTTCACACCGATCGTGTCTTCTAAATGTGCGTAATTATCATCAATTATTCATTGCGCCCTTGTCGAGTGCACAAATTAATTTCACCCTTTCGTACGTATAGCTATACTTAATTTCTTGTTTTGCTAGAAAGCAAAGAATCCTAGTTGGTTGATATTAACTTATTTTCCAGCTAAGTGATGCAAAGATCAGTACTAATTAAGGTGAAATAGTAATCGTTCAGAAGGAATTACGCAACACGATGAATGAAGATTTGTGAGTTGGCTCACCTAAACAACTCCCTTTACTTTACGTTTCATAATTCTCTTTAAACAAAATGAGTTATTCATACGCAAATCGTTTGGCAATTTAAGAGGATTTGTGTATTTGTCTTGTATTTTTCGTGTTGGGTCTTTTATTTTGGTAAGACAGCCAAATTTCTTTTATAGCATAAGCTAAGACACCTAACAATTAACAAGCCATATTTTATTTATAGTCATATTGTGTAGTGATATAAATTTGGGGATTCCTAGTGGTGGTGGTGATTTGGAGTGTTAGGGCTCTGTACCTTCATCTAGACAAAAATTTCGTTAATAATCCAGAGCATGAGTTCTTAGTTTATGTCCTGTGTAATTTATTGTTATGATCAAAATGAGTAAAATTGTTTGAGAGATTTTTGTAATATGATTTTTCATAGCGAAAATACAGAACTACGGACGTAATGGTATCAACACCCTGACACCCGGACTTGGAATCGACGTTCTTGTGATTTTAATTTATATAAGTAATAGGTGGTCATTGTTAGGAAAACAGTATGATAAGTAAAACCGAGGAACATATTTTTCAACAAAAAATTTTTTTTTCAACACGGTTGCGATTAGTGCGATAGACTTAGTACAACTTGTTTCCAATTTTTAATCCCTCCGAGATCTTAAATCCAAAATCGGCGTTCAATGTCATTGATGACCTCATCTCTTCCCGTCGAGATCAAACCGGAAAATATGAAATTGTCATAGGGGTTAAATCAGGATATATAGAGAGTATGAGGAATCGATTCGTACTAGTGCCAATGCATCGTGGGGAAAGTTTTCTTTCTTCTTTCCAGATGATGTTGAAACGTTGGAATATTCAATCATATTCGCTGGTAATTATCTTTCCCTTCTTAAGGTAATTGATGTGCATTGCCATAGTCTTCTCAGACAATTTAATCATACATGCCTTCTTCACCCGGAAAAAATGCCTTTGCCTTGTTCACCGTTTTGAATAGATACAAAAATTCAACTGGATTACGCTTAAACATTGTCAAACCTTCGTTTCAAGTAGACCCACGTGTACCAATATTGTTGACTGTGGCAATCGCTGCTCCCATCTTGTGAATAGCTTACTCACATCCAAAAGATTATGCAAAATGTTCTGTATTTTTGAGAATGATATTGCTAATCTCATGTCCTCTCAGTATCCGATTGTTCATCACCATATGTATTTTTCCAATAATTTCTGGTGTGCTGACTTCAGTTGGGTGTTTAACACTTGTGCTTGTACGACTACATGCAAAATCAATAAACTATTGTGACTTATTTTATTAGATGGGGAAGAGTATCTGTAATACTTATCAAGCCTAATTTTTGGTTTGCGTAATTGTTCTTCTCATATTGCACGCAATATGAGAGGTTACCTGATTTTACTGGCTGAACTAAATTAGAAAATCTAATGTGACCTACTGACGATGATACATTTCATATGATATTTGGGATTGTTGTGACTTCTATTAGAATTTTACCAAACTTATCATACCGCCATCACAAAGTGTATTATCAATCCCTTAATCCTGATTCCACAACTTCAGTTGAAGATAAGAAAAATTAACATTCTTAAAAATCTTATAATTATATATATTATAACATCCAATGTCACTTACTATACCGATGGGATAAAAATAGGTTAAAACTTTGCGGTTTCCCTAACATTAACAAAGGGCCTTCTTCAACATATTATGATACATTTGATCCAATTGAAAATTTATCCAAAAGCAGTCACAACACCTCTTAAGGAATTATTTCGTTTTGCTGAATTCATTTCAACTGCATGAAAGAGTTTGTGTTTATAAGCTTAGATGTAATTTCCTTTTCAGTAGGATACCTTAATCCTATTTACGAGTACTATAGTTAAAAGAGGGGACACCAATTAATTACCCTTCATAAAATTGCGCGTCCAACAATCATTGAAATAACACGTTTTTATTTCAATCAAGCTATTTTATTTTTAATAATTCTTTGTACATTCAGATCTTAAAAGGCTATATGGGCATCAGTTCGTCAAAATTCATCTCTATCAATTCGAAAGCGAGTAGTTGAGTTGTTGACACTCAACATCCAAAAATCGTCCTTGCAGTTAATTTTGAAAATAGTCTACAAAAACTCAGTTAGTTCAAGAACTGAAAGATACTGACTACGCTAATCGATTAAATTTTGCAAATGGAACGTTAGAGGGGTTCAACAATTTTGAAAACATTCTGTTTAACGAGAAAGCTAACTTCCATGTAAATTGTCTCGTAAATAAGCAGAATTGCTGCTACTGGGCAACCACTCACATCCCATATTATGGGCTGGGGTGCCTGCTAAAGGCATTTATGAAGATTGTCGAGGGCGAGCACTCACTGTAAATAGTGATTGTTACTGCGAAATGGTAAGAAACTGTTTGTCACAAAGTTGCACGAATTTCAAGGTTTTAACTCAAGAACATGATTTCGGTAAGATTGGGCACATATCTGATCAATCAATTGAAGTTGTGAACGAATTGTTCCCGAATAAAGTGATTTCTCGTGAAGGCACCAGGCCAGGAGCCCCGATCTGAATCCGCTCTATTATTTTCTATGGGGACACCTCAAAAGTAAGGTATACGAGAATAAAACGAATCTGACGCAATTAAAGCACGACATAACAACAGAAATGTCGGCAATCTCAAGAGCGCTCAGTGTCTTTTAAATAAGAAATAAACAACCGATTTTATTGTACATTTTTTGTTTTATTCAACCATCAAATACTGGATACATTTTTAGGAGACCTTGTATGAGAAAACCCTGCGTTGCATCTGGAGCTGACAGATAAAAATAAATCTTTAGCAACGTGTGTCTTGGCCTAACACATGCACCAACTATGTATATCAAACCGTGGGTGTAATATATTACCATATGAGATATGTTTTTCAAATAGACAATGTACGAACAGCCGTTTCGAATGCTAGGGAATTTCGGATTCTACACTACTGCAGAAGTGCATGTCAATAAATCCGATATGTCGCTACTTGATCAAGAGAAGTGGACCATGTACATAATCGAAATGTCATTTCCGGGAGAGAAAAACGTAACTGACAAGGAAGCGGAGAAAATCGTAAAATATCGCGATTTATTGACGTATCCTGATTACAGTATAATATGATATTTGTACCGTAGATAATTGGAGTTTTAGGCTGTATGAGATCAAACTTCATCGATTATCTAAAGAAGATTAATGTCAATCCTTGCAAGATCGGAACAATGGCGGGAGACGAGGAAAGAGCAGTTACTTGCGCCGTTTGAAAAAAACTATATTGGTCCTTTCGATAACATGTGACCAGGTTAGATTACACATAAAAATAGATTTAAAATACTCCTGTGGGGAGTAGTGACAATCATTTAATAAATATTTCATAAGTTTACTTTTAAACAGAGTTACGTTATGTTCGTTTCTTATCTTATCACTAACTTATTAAAGATTTTTGCACCAGCATAATACGGTGACCTTTCGTACATACTCGTTCTGTGCGGAAGGGTAACGGTGATTTCGTTTTGTCGCGTGGGGTAATTATGTTATGAATAGACGAGGTTGAAATTAATATTCTCTACCATAAGCGCCAAAACACATGTCCCATTTATAAAAAAAAGCTCCTGCTAATCAATTTAAGCGAAAGCGTTTAATCCTGCTTTAGAAGGCTCAAAAAAATTTTATTGCTCAAATCAATGCCTAATATATCTAAGAATTTGTATAAAAAGTTATAGCGGCTAATTCGCAGTATTGTGAAAGATACAGCACTAAACACAGCGAGGTGTCGAGCAAAAAATATACGCATGCACGAACGCTCGGACAAACGAAGCGCGCGCTCCTCGCCGCAGTCACATAACACCGAACTATGTACTGAAAGAAGTTCAATCGGTCGTTTGAAACAATAATATTTTGAATTCGTAAGAGCTATAGTAGGATTATAACGAGATATTCCCTAAGTAATCGAAAATTAGCATTTTTCCTGATCGTAAACTTTAGAGCGTGTTTTCTCGAGTTTTCGTTTTTACCATTTTTCTAAACTGGTGGGCGTGATTGCGAGAAAACTAGACAAGCAATCAAAACGAAACAAAACTTTTGTTAGCTTCAGTAGCATTCTATTTGATTTGAACTAAAAATATTAATGAAAAAAAAATTCCAAACAACTTTTTTAGCAAGTTGAAATGATTTTCTCTTCCTGCAAAGAGCACATTTATTTCCAAAGCTGAGAAAAATCTTTAATTTCAAAATTTTGGGTTTCTTTTAGTTCACCTAGAAGAAAATATATGAGAATTACAATTTTCTTTGGTTTCTTTTGTTTCAGACAAATATTACGAGCTACATCTTTCCCACCGATTGTAGACAGCAATTGAAAGGTGTTGCACAAATGTGCATAAAAATCGGTTCCGTTTAAATATTTTTCTCTGGAAATATTTTTTTCTTAATGCTCAAATATGCAATAAAATGCTCTAAAAAGTTCACTAGACTTGCTCATTTTTTTCTGTCCTAAAAAAAATCCCCCAAAAACGCTATTTTAAAGCCTGCTAAAGCAAGATCCCCCCTTAAGCACGGAAGAAAAACTAAATATTGTTAATTTTGAAATAGTATATTAAAAAACAAGTTACAGAAGGTACTATTTCAGACATGAGTCCGACATTCAGCCACGAGCCGAAGGCAAGTGGCCTGAATGGACGAATGCCCTGAATAGCCTCTGTACTAGTATTGTATACTATTTTTTCTACTTTGCGCACTTACGCTATTATAAGCCAGAAATATGTAAGATTTAGACACATTAGATATTATATTCAGACAGATAGTACATATTACATACGATGTTCGGGCGAATTAAATTCCTGAAAAATACAAATTCGAGCGAGTTAAATTACTGGCGCGTAAATCATATCGCTCGGTAAGAACAATGATGGCAGCGTTGGTCCCACGATCATAATAATGGTCCCTCGATCATAACAATGATGGCAGCGATGGTCGCTCGGTCATAACAGTCCAACGGATTAATAAAAAATGTACTTACCTACTTACTAATGACGTTCGCACCATCCTCGATCACGGGTCTAACAGCATGGTTCCAGATATTCAATTGAAACGCACTATAATAGATCCAAAATTTTGGAGTTTGGGGAAAACACAGAATTGTCACGTTCCCGTACAGGAATATTTTTACCACGACTCGAACAATATCTCACATCGACTGTCGTACGATCGACGATTTTCAAATGCATCCCAAGCAAAAAATGATTACGAAGACGCACAAAAACATTGTAGAGTACACAGCGATAGCCAAAAATTATACGTGCGTTTCGCATCTCTCTTGCTCCTGGAGCTCGAGCATCTATTTCACTACGCTAGTCGGACCTGCGCGGACATTTAAGTTTACGGAGCGAGCGGCCGAGCGGCCTGATAACTAGCTCTCTCGTGCGAACGGTGATGTGCGGAACATAATCGGCAATTTAGCAATTTAAGAATGAAAAAAAATTACAATAACTAATAAAAATATGGAATATTAAAGATTTTGATTCCACTAATTTCGTAACGTAACAGTTACGACCGTGTTTTGTTGCTTTCCGTATACTTCGAGTTTTCCTGAGTTTTTTTGTAATGCCACAGTAATTGAACTACAATTTAATTGCTGATTTTTATTTTAAGATAAATGTTGCAACAGGGCACTGACGCTATTCAAATGGGAAGGAACTAGCGTGGTATTTGGTCATTGATTAAAAATTACATTAACTCAACTATTACATTTAATATACTCATTTTCCAACGACACAAAGCAGACGATGTTTTTCAGTTGGAGTGAAATTCATATGTGTTTTCCCTCTATCTCAATTGTATTACATCGAGAGACAGTTCATATTGTAACTGTCTCAATATAAAATATGCGCTGCCTACCTTTTTACAAACAAAGTCTACGTATTCATATCAACAGATATTTTTGTTAAGCTTCATACCCAAAATATTTACCGAGTTTACAACATTAATATTAATATTGATATCTCTCATGTCAAAGACACTTTTCGGTAAAAAAACAAACATTGCGTTTTTGTCACATTTAATATTAATTTAATTTTGTGGTTTGGGAAAAGCCGATTCTCACGAATTGGTGCCAATGGACATAGTCAGTACCAGCAATCGTGATGGATGTACCATGAGCGTAGTTTATGAAAAGACCTTCACTTATATGACTTGCCACGTCATTGATAAATAAAATGAATATTAATGAGACAACGACTTACCCTGACCGAACCCACAATCACTATCTTACTCTTTCTTGATACGGTGAGCTTCCTGAAATTAGGAATGAATTCATCCATTGAATGAAATTACATCATAATCAAAGACTATAGAATTTGGATATTACAAAACTAATATCAGTGCTATCAAAAAAATTATGCTAGCCGTCTCCGTCAGTGACCCGATTTAAAACCATGCTTAAATGTTCATAATATATTGCGTTTATTATTTGAGAATAATTTTTCAATAATTTTGGAAAATCGCTTTGTAAACAGTTTTCGACAAACTGTGTACAACACATTTTTAATATTGAAGGGAACCCCCCCCCTGTATCGTAAACTTTATTATCTGTCAAAGGTTCAATAATAGAGTTTTTCAATACACGAATAGTTCTTTCCACCTCAAGAAGGTTGGAGGCATCCATTTCATCAACCGTACAACACTTTGATACGTGTCCATTAAAATTATTCCACGACATTGTTGAGGCCATGTTGAGAAATATTATCCAAATGTGTTAGCCACTTCTTTCGATTCACTTACTTTATCTTCGCCTTTATTCAATTTAACATCTTTCGATATTTTATCCACTCTGCCTAATTTTGAGTTCACAAATCTCCATACCTTGCTAGTTGTATTTCCCGATTTGTTGATTCTATTATTAGTATAGTGGCATTTCAGGATTCACGTTTTTGACCAATATAAGGTCATTACGTTTTCATGATTTATGTTTCACAATTTCCAAAATGAAGTTTTTAAGTCATTATTAGTTGTTGCGACGGGTTTTCTTTGCATGATTTCAGCGGACATGTGTCCCTAAATACGTTTGTTATTATGCCTAGAAACATTTCGAATTTCTTCCCGTCGTTTACATTACTAGTGATTATGGATTTCCGGTCGACAATATTAAGAATGTCTTGCATTTTCTGTACAGATGTCTTTGATTTTTGTCGATATTGTTTTTTCTCTTCTGCGATGTAATTGAATTGGATGTAATATTTTTGTATTTAATATACTCCATAAATTTTCCAAAATGGTTCGATATGTTTCCATTAATAATTTTATTTAATAGCTTCAAGAAATTCTTGGCATTCTTTGGTAGGGGGTCTGTATATTACCACAATCGAAAGCTTTGTTTCGTGGTCGTATTCGACCGTAACTCCACATGATTTTACTCCCCTCTCGATAGCAACGTTGTTTTGGTAATAACAAGTAAACTTGAACTTCGTCATACACAATACATCAATTTTGTGTTGTATTCACAGATAATTTCTATTTCATTAATTTTTGTGTTCAATTCGTGAACATTAATATGTAATATATTAAGCTTACAGCTTGTTTTATTGTATTTCTTCCTCACCAGATTAAGATTCGATAAAAAACGAATTTGCAGACTCGCATATTTTATTCTTAATCTGAAATAAATCCATGGTATGTTGCAACAATGATATTACAACATATTTTATCCGGCTTAGAATAAAACGTTAGTGAGAATAGACAAACAAAAAAACGACACGGACTGAAAGTACAAGAAAATAATGCTAAACAAATTTAGAATCGGTGAGATTCGGAATTAAAACGACAAAACCGAATTAAAGAGATCTGAATAAATCTATAATTATTATACTAATATAAAATGAAGTAAAGCACCAGTGATAAATAATATAATGCCAATGATAACATAATAATGTTCTGAAACTTATGAAGAACATATTGGGGAGAAACACATGCCAAAAGCTGGAAACCCCGGCCAATAATACCATTCTATAAGAAGAGCGACACAAGAGAATCCAGTAATTGAAGTCGCCATAGTAAGCAATATGTGGACAAGAATATGGGAAGCAATTAAGGAATAAACTAGAAACCCCAATGGAAGAGGGCAGGTTTAGGAAAGGTAGAGAAACCCGGAACATATCTTCATATTAAGATAAATAAGTGAAAAAGGAATGCTCAACAAATACACTTGTTTGTTAGACTTTGAAATTGCATTGGGGAAGATTAAGAAGAGGAATAGATAGTTAGTAGAGTACTAACAAACAGGAACGTAACAAATAATAAAGAAATGTTGAAAGTTTTATATTAAAGAACGGACCGGCATGGAATATGAATTGTAACCTAGAATATCTATGTTCTCAGTTGTCATTCACTAGGCAATTAAATAATGCAAACATAGGTTCAAGAAATATAGTAAGGAAGTTACCAGAACAGCTATGTGTTGATGAATGACTGTAATTAGGTTTTAGGTAACACAGAAATGCCCAACGAAATGAAGTTGCAAGTTTTGAAGAAGGGATTGAAAATGGTGACAAATCAAAATTGCTTAAATAGTGAAAAAGTTTTAGAAATGGCGAAATAAATTGAAAATATCAAAATTGTCCATAATTCAAAACAGTGACAATTGGGCACTACATCAAACTCGACAACATTGTAGAAAGTTTTAGTAAAAAGGATGAAAAGTGCATGAAATTTCACGATAAGGGATGATATAATTAATGTCTACTCCATCTTCTCCTGGTGCCTTACCCTTCGTTAGCTTATGCCTAGCTTTCATTATTTCTTCCCATGTAAATTCTTCTCTTTCCTTCTCCCTCTGTCCCACCTCTTGACTATTTCTCCCCCCCCCCCCCATTGATCTGTTCCCCCAAGCATCTTCATATAATGCCTTTTCCATTCATTTAATCCTATCGACTCCCCCCCTCGGATCCCTCTTGCTTTATTTTTTCTCAAATATCTCCAAATCTCCTTCTCCCCCTGCAGTCCCCTTACCTCTTCTATGTCCCTCTCCTGCTGTTCTCTTTTTTCTCACCCATAACTTTTTCTGTTTTCTCTTCTCCTCCTCCTTTTTCTCTCTTCTGTATTCCTCGCCAAACCATTTGTTTCCCTCTCGTCTTCCTCTCATATTTTTTGTTATCGCCTTCCCCATAATTTCTAATATCTCTTCTATCCTTGATATTTCCTCCCAGTCTCTCTTTTTTAATTCCTCTGTAAAGCTTATTCTTAAAAACGTAAAAGTGTAAGAATTTTTTGAAATATAAAAATTGCTAAAACTAAATGAAAATACTGAAATTGCAATATTTTCACAATATTTTACAATTTTGGTATTACACAATCCAACTTTGACCATTTTCGCAGTTTAAACAAACTTAATTTTTTTAGTTATGTCAATTTTCGTGAATTTTCTCACTTCATGTTTCAAAGTTGCATTTTTTGCATGAAAGGGCAGACACACCAGTCTGTGATTGTAAATATGTCAAAGTGGTGAATTTTATATATCATGTGTCTAAAATGAACAAATTGTAAAAATTAGAACCTGTGAAAGTAAGTAAAAGTAAAAAGTGTGAGGATTACTATTTTGATGGTTTGGCCAATATGTGCACTTTCTTTATAATATGAGCAGTCTAGGGAAGTGTTTGAATCCTTTACGTTTTTTCCAAATTAAAATTTGTTTACTTATTATATTTTAGATTAATGCATTTGCTATCACGTTGTTTGTTTATTTAAATCTGAATATGACTTTGAACTTATTGAATGTATCATTGGAAAAGGTTAGTTTTAGGTAATAAATCGAATGGTCGATTTAAAAAAATATATTTTCTTTAGTGTGATAATGCAGAATTCTACATTCATGTACTAATTTTTCTAAATTCTTACTGCTTTACGTTTAATTGTTCTCAAGTAATTTGTGATACTCGTTCTTTTAAAGTAAGTATATTATTTCATTCATTTCAGGATTATTTACAGGTTTTCCTCATTCAATTAAATTATTCAATTTCGTATCTACAGTCCGAGTCCTTAATCACTAATAGATTTTCCCCAGCTTTAATGAATTTTCAAGAAACTGAAGATTGTTATTTACATGATGATTTGGATACAGAATCGTATTTGGAAACAAAAAAAATGACGAACCATCGATAACAGCACTCCCAATTTGCCCTTAAGGTGAGTCCTGCCTACATTCCAATCCATCAAAAACCAGACGGCAGTGGGGAATTTGACCACATTGGAATGTATGCAACATGATATCCATACATCAATAGGAAATAACGACACCCTTATATAGCGTGTTCAATTATAACTGCTACACCTCTATCTTCTCTTCAACGCCATAAACAATGCTTGATACATTATATACGTTCTTGCCATCGTTAGTTAGGCGATAATTCAGCTTTTCTAACGATACGTCGAAAATTATACATATCGGCGTCGTCGTAATGCCGATATCGGAAATCTAACAAAAGAAAAACGAAACGCTCTAAATCAGTGAGGTTACGTGCGATAATTTATTGTTCTGCAAATATGCTACTTGTATAATTAATGGCAATAAATCGTCGACGGTTTGTTTAAATACACAGTTGCTAAATGGAATATGCGTTCAGCATTTTTTGCACATCTCGTCTCGCTCAAATTAGTTACAGAGGGAGGAGAATCGCGGGGGGATATTTCAAATGGACAGATATAAATTATCATCAAATGCACCATACAATATTTTTTTAATTTTGATTATCGGTGAAGAGAATTGAATAAATTATACACTTCGCGATTTTGTAATAATCCATAGTCAATTTTTAAGGACGCCAAAGTATCCTCATCAACGTCGAAGAAAACAACATAAATACTAAAAACAAGTCCAAGTTACTTTCCCGCTAGGTATTTGATTAGAAATAAGTAAATGTAAATTATCTCTGTAAGTAGTGGGTTTTTTTTTAGAGAAGTGAATCAGTCAAGTGCATTGAATAATATTGAAGATGTTTCATAAAAATAATAATAAGAAAATAAGAGTGACTTTATACAATAAGAAAGGGAATACTTTTAGAATAAATATATTATTTACATCAAATATAATAGTTGAAATTTTGGATTGGATGCGCATGTTTAGATCTGATCTGATAGATTGGTCAATATCCTAGCAATAAACACGAACGAGAGTTTATACTTCAGAAAACCAGCGTACGTACGATTACTTCATTTCAGTTTAATTAATGACATGACTTAGTTGCGAGGAGCACCTAAATAGAACGCGCCTTATATTTATTATAATTAAGTAATGTACTTGTACTTTTTACGCGTTCACGTCGTGCAAAAATCCTCCTTTTTCAATTAACGTTATTAAGCGTTCATTTGCCGACAGTGTCGTTAAATTAATTAACCGCGTGTTCAATAAAGCAATTTTAAAAATGATCAATTTATCGCGCAAAATTCTGCATTCGCCGCGGAGGGGAGCGTGGAAGAGGAACAAGTCGCCTCTTCGAATACGAGCCCGAAAAAGGAGCAAAAAGGAGACCGGCCAGAGAAGATGTAAAAATGTCGATAAACGCCATAAAATAGTCGAGTAGCATCACAACAGGGCAGGACTCGGCTGCAATGTTTTTATAATTTTAATTATTTTCTAATAGATTCGGTACATATCGCTCTTATGAAAATACGACGATAATGTATGAAACTATTGATGCAAATTTAAAATGTTTAAAAAATCATTAATAAAGCCAAACAATTTCAAACTTTTCAGTGACTATTTACTACTAAATTTTTTACAATAACAAGCATATCAATATTTAGCTCTGCATACAAAGCCGATGCAGGCACTAGAAATGTCAACATATTCACGATGTACTGAAAGCTCGTTCTAATAAACTATAAAAGTTAAGTAATATCAGGTCACCGATGCTTTGATCATCTTATCTGTTGGTGTCTTGCACTTGTAACAATTGATCTTGAAGATAATTTCAAACTTAGCATCCATCTATTATACTACAGTCATGTCACAGTCAGAGCTTTAATGTCAGCAATATATTTGCTGAGGAATTCGATGGGGTTCATGTACGACCAAATAATAACAGTTTATACTGATTAATTTTTGAGTGTGAAGGGATGTAAAATGGTCAATGGAGTCCGGTCCTGCACGACGCTTAATATTTATAAGCTACAGCGCTATCCTGCATGTAATTTGATCACGAATAAATAATGTTAGAAATTACTAAGTGCTTATTACCTGTCAAAACTGTTAATATCTGCAAGGCCGATGGTATAAATACGGCTGTGCTCTAGGGTGGCTGCCTTAACATTTATGTTACGTCTATAAATAGCGCAGCGGTGCTCTTTCCTGTGATTTATTTATGGTTATACCTTCAGCTTCCTGCAATAGGGGTAGGTATGTGGCTATCACCTCGCAATGGGGTGCCTATCGCAATGCACTTCTGCGAGCGCTGGAATGGGATATTGAGACGTACACATTATTTATTGCTTTTTCCTGTAGCTAGTGACGCGTTTAATAGCTGGTATTATCAGCAGTAATTTCTTTATTTTCTACACATTATTGCAAAATGTTGTTGAATAGGATTGGTGTTGATAAATAGTGATTTGCCATTGTCCGTTGCTATTAAATAAAATAATTTTTCAAATTTTAATTTAAATCCTCAAGAGTGAAAAGAAAACGAGTCAAAACTAATGCTAATGAAAACAAAATAAATGAGCGACAACTAAATTATGGTACTTGATTCTTTTAACTTTGTCTTCCACGGGTCCTTTTGTTTTGCACTTTTGTTTTATTTGCTTTATTTATTCATTAGCATTTTCTGTTTTTCTTCAGTTCTTCAGTTTGGTGTTTATCTTATTTTTATTTAAATCTCTTACCCATACTTGATATTATTGATTTTTCCAAATCATTCGATTATTATTAATTCATGTTGTTTTCTTATGCCCTCTTTATTGTCATACCAACATTACAAGTTTAATCGTTATTATAATGTTAATGCGTTACGTCATATTTCTATCCCTACTTTATGGAGTGATTTTTGTGGTCAAATACGATTTTTAACGTAAACTGTTAAGCTTAGAAAAAATGCTGTTTAGAAATTACATTAAACACAGTCGAAATAGAGATACAAATTTGAGATACCTTAAACTGTTATAATATTTCAGACATTTCCATGTGGGTTGTCTTAAGCTTGAATTTTTGTGACACATTTACTTTACATCAAGTAATGTTGAATAATTTTGTTGACATTACATTTACGACGCCCCCTCCCCCGCGATCTCTTAATACACTTCACGATCCTTTGGGAATAACGTAATTATTTTTGCAACTTGATTTATACACTCAGTGATATCAGTTGAGTTCAGACACTCATGTGTCTGCGTATACATAAAATGTTCATCGTAATTGGGTGTTAATTTGAAGAATCTCCTACTGGTTTTATTTGCAAGAAGTTGAATGATGTCTTAAATTTATTTGGATACTAGTTTCGTGACTTCACTAATCTACAATTAATTCATTAATTTCTCATTCTCTCGCTCTGATTTCTTCGTCCTCTCTTCGTCCTTTGCAGCACTCATTGGGAATTTCATGCATTTTCCTAGTTAGCAATCTTATAACAACAATTTTATTTATATGAACTATTTATTTTATCTTGAAATACACGTTGCCCCATATTTTCTTTGAATTTTTAGATAAAGTTCTTATATCTACAATATATACAAATATATCGATGGTTCGAGTTCCATTCATCACCACATATTGAGATCTTAAATAACCAATAGTCATTCAAAACTGTTGTATTTAATTTACTAAAAAAAATAATTTTATTATTAGAAAATATCTTTCCAACTGTTGACTTTGTTTAAAGTAATTTTGATCTTGAAAATAGTTCGAAATTAGTTGACCACGTCCAGCAAAAAATGAAGCTAAATAAAAAATATTGTTCTGGGACATTTTGTGGGTGAATAACCTCAAGTTATTGTTGGGTTGGGTTGCGTTTGTTTTGGATTGGGTTGGGTTGGGTTTGGTTGGTTTGGTGGGTCTCAAAGCTATATGGACTATTCAGCAACGGATATTTATGGTTAAACATCCTAAAAGTGCTTTCGTAAACATTCTCATCCGTTTCGTGGATTTGATGTATTATTCGACCCAGCGTTCTCTGCCTCTTGTGTTTGGCAGCTTCTATTATGGTATTTTTCTTTTTAGGTTTAGTGTGGAGGGCAGCACAATAACAAATTGTTAACAATTTTGATGTCCCTCTTTCTGGACTCAACTTCAACCTGAACTATGGTGCATCAGCATAGCAAAATTATTCATTCAGGTTCCTATTTTCAATTGATATTTCCTTCCTTTTTAAAGATGCCTAACCTATATCCAAGCACTACGTTAGCATGACATATCGCATTTTCATGCGTGCCCTTAATGTTCAGCGACCTTTCAATCAGCGCATCTACTTGCTTTGAACCACCTTAGTAGCCTAAGCCCTTGTTAAGTATCACATCCGCTACTCAAATTAATTTATTCGGTCTTTCACATGTTATTATTTGCATTGTATCTTCGAACTGAATATTGCTATAATATTATCCATTCTGCTTAAGATTTGAGTGCTGCAAACAATCTTCGCATTACGTGATTAAATATTATTTTGATCAGAGATTATTTCAGCTGTAGGTGAGTTATTTCTTCAAAGAAGGACATCAGGCAGATTGTCTGCAATGTGCATTCCTATAAGGTTACTAATTCATCTTCTCGTTTTTTAGGGTCGATATCGCAGTTCGCTAGAGGTCTTGTTGACCTTCATTAATTAAAATTAACTTATTGCGTTACGTGTCATAGGACTTGGCGAATATCTCCTGAAATGTTATGTCCTCGATGCTTGTATTACAGATGGCATATAAAATAAAAACAATTTGAATGACACGTCCAAAACGTGAAATATAAGAGTGGAGAAAGCAATATCGGAAATGAACGAGTGGCAGAGATGGGGTACAGTGCAATAAATACTTGTATATTTTTTTCAAATACGCAATGTGTGATACAAGACGATAAGCCTTGTAATGGTTTAAAGTCAGGGAGAGATGTTCGACGCGAACTACCACATAAATGTCATATAATCTGAGAAAGCCCCAACTACAGGATATATACCGTCTAAGAAATGGTTAGAAAGAGCACCCTGAGAAAAAAAAAACGATGATTTTACTGGTGACAGTTAGTACAGAAAAATAAAGTTGTGTTAAAACAGTAGAACATGTTGAACACGAATTTAAGGCTGGGACTGATGAATCCGGTTTACTTAAGGTCTGCATCGGAATAAGTAGAATTAATCAGGAAGGGTTAATTAGGATGTACGATTCTGAGTGATGAAAATGTGCTACCGTTGAGGTTCCTGGCTTCCGTTATGATGACGGAAAATATTAGCATATGAATTACACAATCACTGAAGGTATATGTAAATATTATAAGCTATACATAAGCAAAAAGTTTTAATTCAATTTCAAAGTACATTTAAAGGAGAGTTCATGGAAATATGTTGAAGAGGTCCTGTGATACTTGAAAATTGGACACCACCTAACTATGTTGGAACTAGGACATAAACAAAGGAACTGTCATAGCGTCAGCAGAATGTGACATATAAGTATATGTTGCCGATATACGCAGCCTTGTCAAGGACACACTGATGGACTGCTTCATAGCCACGATCAACTCTGTGTCGTCTAAACGATTGTAAATGAACTGAAGTGTATTAATCGGAAAATACGACACACAATTCTTCACAACGCAGTGATTATGACTTATGTTGATTAAGCGTTCCTAGTGTCAATACAACTGTACTAGAACGAGTTTCACGCTATTAATCATAATCTACAAATCGCGTTCATAAAGAAATTTACAAGTGCTTGAATCGTTGCACTGTAACATTATCGCGAAGACATCAGAAGATAAAAGCAATACTTTTAAACAGTAAGATTGAATGACCTTTTAAAATAGCGATTAACAATGATGATTGAATTGCGATTTTATGATTTCAAAGTTTAAACTTTGTAAATATATTGCGTCATTAAATTATTAAAAATCATCAAAGGAAATCAAAGATCAGTAGCTTCAAGAATTTAAGGATGAAAATGTGAATGAAGCAGTGATGCAATTAACTACGAAAAACAAAAACTATTGTGAATTTAACTATCGTGTTAGGAGAATCTCATTGAAGAACACGAATCTTCAATCACGTGGGAAATTAGTTGATAAAAATACTAAAATAGTTCAATTCAGAGCAGGCTCTTAAATGTCGGACACCCTAACATGTAAACATGGAAACCAACAACCACCCTGTCTAGTAGTTCAACATTTAAAAATTTATATAATTCAAACTATTAATTACATTGAGGAGATTCGCTTCAGTAATGTCATTTATTTCAATACAATGTAATGGCACTATTGAGTATATAAGGTGACTGAAATTTCAAACAAATTTAAATTTATTTGGACATCGAATAATGTTATACGTTGAATTGTGTAGTATAGAGTATAATTTTGACAAATTAAATCTTGATATTTGTCAGCTCTCGCACCTAGGGCAAACAAACTGTAGAATGCAAAATTTAACGACCCCGACCCGAATTTTGTCCGCCGCTGCGATTCGAAACGCGTAATTCGAGTCGTTCCTTTTCGGGCGCGTTTAATTAACATCAAATACGCTATCGATGCGGCTTATGCGGGGGCCCATACGTTATTTTCGACGTTAAATTAATAAACGAAACAACACGCCACGATTCGGACACTGACAAATACCCGATCGCCTTCGCGATGATCCAACGCCAAATTCGCCGCCAGATGGACGAACGCGACGACGGAACGCCGAAAGGGCGACGTTCGCGTCGTTTCTCATTGTCCGATTCACGTCGGCGAAGATGCAAATTTTTCGACGGTCACGCACACGCTAAAGTCGCGCAACCGATACGAACGTAAATTTAATTAATTCCGGGCCGGGGCGAACTTGAACGCCGCGGAGAGAAAAAAAGCACGAGATTTCGAGAGGTAAACGAACTGCGAGCTTACTTAATAAATGTATCGGAAAGCCGCACGCATTCGCCGCGGCCAGTTTGGTAACTGTATTTTTAGAGAGCTATCTGGTGTTCGGGTTCGATAAAGTAATGTATGCGTAGGGCCGGCGTAAGGCGATACCAAGTCAATTAAACGACGAATAATTTCTTACACGTAATTTTAGAAGGCTGGTACGATGGAAAAAGGATATCGTGTCAATACTAAGTGGGATTCAACTTCTTATTTTTGGAAGTACTAACCTAGAGTTAGTTAATTTTAGTAATGCATTTTATCACATTCAATGAAAAACAACTGGCTATGATAATTCTTTTGTAGCCTTCCTTCATTTGATATAATTTACGATATTTTCAATTCCCTTCTTCCATAGCTCTTTCACTGTTTTAAGTCGACATTTGTTATATGAATAGTAGATTATCTAGTACGATATTACAAAATACCACCACGATATAAATCTAGTGTAAGTTTACAACACGTGTCACGTCACTATATCATAATATTGTGTTTATATTATACAACAGATCAATACATATATAGACAAATTAGTCAACCATATTAGTACCGATGTTTTCTTAGAAAGATCTTAATTTTGTCAAAGTTCTGGTCGAAATATTGATGCTAACAAGGCGCCACGAACAAAAGACTTTGATGGTGGCACAATAGAATTGGTCAGATTTCGATCCCACTGTCAAATAGCTTGAGTAAATAAATTGGAAATATCAAGACTGAAATGAGTTTAAATAATGTACATCACTAATGATTTAGATATTCAAACGGATATGATGTTGTAAGCTAACCAATAGTGTAGTAAAATAAGCTGTTGGTGTTGTTGTCTTACTTCAGCCCCTTTTCACCAGCTACTGGTGCATTATTATTATAACCATAGAACTATACAAAGTTTTTCCATTTTTTTTTATAATATAGCAATATTTTTGAAAATATTATCGAATCAGCGCGGGAAATGGATGGACAAATAGCCAAAGTGAGCATGAAAGGCAAAAGAAGAGTTGGCAGAAATACATAAATAAGAAGACGATATGAATATAAAGAGTCAAAAAGTAATGTAAAGAACATGGTAACTAAATTAAAGCAGAAAACATGGAAACACTTCGGTGAAAAGATGGAGGGAAATTAAGTAAAAGAAGTAAAAACTCTTTTACAGTGTCCTAAAAAACCTAAGAGGGATGTAAAAGTAGACAATCTAGTAATAAAAGGAGGAGATATATGGACGGAGGAAAGAGAAATAATGGAGAAATGGAAACATGGTTAGAAAAATGGGAAATGGAGGAAGGGACTTGTTACTAAAAGTTTGCAATAAAGTGTAGATATGCCGCAAAAACCGTCCAAAAAATATGTTCCCCATACTCTCTGAACGAGTATTTCCGTGTCTTATATTTATTTAGTTTATTGCTCAACACGACTATATTCGCTAAGTATTATTCAAGGTTAAACATCTGGCCGTGGAAGGACGCAAAATCCTTTACTCTCAAAATTCATGATTTCAGTGATATGCATTCTGGCCCTATGAGGGATAACGCTGGTTCTACGGAATTAGAGTGCTTCAAAATGTTTCTCACAGAAGACATAGTGACAGATATAGCTAAGCAAACAAACTTACATTTCCAATTTGTTAACTCGCAAAATTCAACTAAACTTCAATCTCGTCCCAAGCGTTGGAAGGATACGGACCTCAAAGAAATGTATTGTTTTTTCACTATATATCTTCTAATATCGTAGGTGAAAAAATCACGTTCGAAGATTATTGATCCTAAGAGTGGCTTCGATTAACCCCAGCATTTGCACAAATAATGTCAAGAGACAGATATTTGCTGTTTTTGCGGGTAATCAGTTTCTGCCGATTCTTTATGCAAAATCAGAATTATTGTTGACCATTTGAAATATACATTTAGAGAATATTTCAGCCCATATATATATATATATATATATATATATATATATATATATGTATTGATGAAAGTCTTCTCTTATTCAAAGGACGCTTGTTCTTCAAACAATACATACCATCAAAGCCTCACCGTTTTGGTATAAAATTCTTCGTTATGTGTGACTGCAAAACGGGTTATATCTTAGCCTTTATTATTTGCACAGGATGTACTACAGTAATCGTTAATTATGACATTGCAAATCTTGGTAAATCGGGCAATATAGTGTTAACTCTTATAAATGCCTATTTGAATCGTCGATAACTGGTATGCAAACCCCACACTATTTTCCCATTTGTTTGCAAATAAAACAAATGCGTGTGGCACCGTAAAAGCAAATCGCAAGGGTATGCCACTTATGAACAACAAATTGAAGGCAGGTGATATTGAAAGTAAAGCAAGCAAAAACATATTGGCAATCAAATGGCACGACAAGAGAGATGTTAGGATGTTATCTACAATGCACACCAATGAATTGGCGCCTTCTAATAAAGTTGATCGAAATTCCGGTGAAAATGAACTCAAGTCAGTCTCTATTCTAGATTACAATAAAAACACGGGCTCTATTGACAAAAGTGATATGATACTAAGTTTAACCGAAACAGTGAGGTCATTAAAATGGTATAAGAAAACCTTTTTCCATTTATTTGATTTAGCAGTTTTGAATGCTTCTATACTCTATAATCAGTTAAATCCAAACCAAAAACCAGTAGGAGAATTTCAAATAAATTTTATAAAGTAATTACTTCATGCATATCATACACCCCTACAACGCAATCAATCTGCCAATTCACTTTACGCTTAACAGCTAGACATTTTCCAACATTCCTGCCTGCAACAACATGAAAACCTAACCCAACAAAACGTTGTATTGTATGCATAAAAGGCAAAAGCGTAATGAATCTCGTTACATATGTGAACCCTGTAATGTTTCTTTATGTGTTGTATCTTGCTTTCAGGTTTTTCATACTAAAAACATTATTAATTTTATGTAAGGTGTTAAAAGCACACATTTTTGAAATAAATTTTCTTTACATTTGTGTAATGTATTTTATTTATTTCTCACCCTTTGCGAATATTCTTATTAAAAAAAACATAATCTGTGATTCTTCAATTTAAAAAATGATTATTAAACTGCTATACATGAACATACACGCCGCATCTAAATTCGTCAAACTATTATAATATATACGAATAATCTCAAAACGAGTGGCGCAGTCAAAGGGTTAACTAAGAGTGGTTTCAGAAAAGGTAGAAGCACACCATATCATATATTCGCGGCCACAGAAATAATACTTAGAACACTGGCAAAGTCAAAAACATAATATTTAGCCATTCTATAATAAGAAAATGCAGGGACCAAGAACGAAAATAAGGAAAGAAATTGTGTTATCAGTTAAGCCCAAAATATTCGTAACCAAAGAGGGGGTAAGGCAGTTTAAGTTTAAGTCCGCTTCTGTTTATAACCTTCATGGATGAAATAATCAAAAGCACGAAACATAAAGCGAACCGCTCTATGTAGGACACAGGAAACTTTGGAAGACGTGGTTATTATAGCAAGGAATAAATCAGATCTGAGAAAGGAAGCTTGGAAGACCAATTGATTTGATTTGGGGTAATGAACATGAACAGAGGCAAATAAACTTCCAAAGAATGGAGAGAAATGGAAGATTTGTATTGAGTTCTTAAGCTCTTGCACACTACAACTTCGGGTAAAATGGTTTTGATTATACATACATTAGTGCCTGGTAGTAGTACCTGTGTGTCGAAGTCCCAACAGTTTCCAAGCATTAGTTTACTGTATTCGACATAGCTCCCTATTCTTAAAAGCGAGTATAAACATTATAATTCCTTTCGACAATATAGTTTTAATCTAGATAGATTATTATTGTTTACTTATCTTTCGTAAATGTAACTTGGTTACTCCTTCCATACAATTCTACAATTTAACTTTAAGAATTCAACTCCACAAATTGCAGAATCCTGCCTATTCAATCGGTGCATCTGAACGTCAAAAGAAAAGGAAGTAAGCACATATCTCCTCATCTTTTTTCGTCAAGATTTCAAAGTTTGTCTTTGTTATTGATCCTCAATTATTCTTGGGGTACAAAATCTTATTTATTTAAACTAATCCATGCGGATGAAAGGAATGCCAATATCTATAAATTAATCTCCAGGATTCTAAAAAATATGAAGATTTGATAATTGTTAAGGAAAATCAAGATATGACGAAGTTGAACATCCAGCAAGCCCTATGAAATAGAACTTTTTGATTTGATGAGTGTTATAAAATGATTACGAGGTTTGCCGCTCAATCCAGTCCAACGAGATCTTCATTTTTATATTTAATTGAAATTAAAGAGAAATAAATTTATTATTTATAAACTCCAAGAAAAATACCATTAATATTATTATTATTATTTGAACGATTTTTGACGATGGAGATAGCATAGGGTAAGATTATATTGCATAGTGATATTCAAGTTTACATTGCGAACATGAGATTTTGGTGATCGGTGCCACTAGTCTATTAGCAACAACCACCAACCTTACCGGAAAAGTCACTAAAAGCGATTGCACAAAATTCAATTTTGTCTAACTACTTTTTGTAAAAACAATGTCACAAAATCGTCATTGTGACATCGAAATAGAAAAAAGTCTCTTCTTGGTTTCACGCAATGCCCCGCACCCACACACGATGTTTCGATCTTTTACAGCACTGCCTTTGCGCATAATATAATATATATATATTTCACATATTTCACTTAAAATCCTTTTCTCCCTGTTCTGACTGACTTTGTCATGACTACTCAACTGTTTCGGAGAAATCGTTCTTAATCGAACATCTCTTTTCTACCATTTCCATTTATTTGTACTTCTTTCCAATACATTCTTTGTTGCAATTTGGTGTATTTTCACATTTTCACTTCCACAACCACCTCAATTACCAATTTGTTTGCATGATTGAAGTTGCCGCATGTATTGTATTTTTAGCTGGGTTATTTTTAAAAAATATTTGAAAATGATTTCAGAACATGCAATTTAATAAAATCAGTAAGGTCAATAGGTACATTTTTTTGACATATACGCTTAACGTAATTTGCAAATTCGACCAAAATGAGAACGATTCATGTCATCAAATATAATAATTAGATTACACTTTCCAAAGCACAGGCATACGAGACATAAGATGCATTACAAAGTCTCCGATGAATTCGAGAAATCGTATCAATTTTGCCGATTTAATGAGACGAGTATGAAAATCGCTACTGAAGGGAAAACAGTAGCAAGTTATTAGCGAAATATAACCATAAATAATGAAACTTTGAAACGAAAATGTATTACTCGTTCCGGTATTAGAAACAGCAATAATTATAATTTAATTTGATTGCTCACTGAAACTGAAAAACTCAATTAACTCAATTCTTTCATCGGAAAAATTACGCAAACGTTAATTAAATTCTATATTGACATAAAATAAATAGGTACAGATATACTGACGTGATTGGATCAATAAAATAATTCTTTAACTATCTAATGCGTTGACAAAAAAACATGAAAGTAAATACAGTATTATCTCACTAATGAAATCACATTAAAAACATTAAGAAGAATACTTATACACTGAACTTTAAATGAAAAGCTTGATAATGTATATGTATTAGGAGAGTTGGTAATCAATCAGTCCGCGCCCAATGCACATAAATTAAAATTATTCGTATTTTTAGCTTACGAGTTTTGAACATAATTAAGAAGTTGAATTTAAAACACAATGTAGTACTTGTATTGCTACAAAACGATGTTATGGTAAATCAGATTGGGTGACTTGAATTCATTAGAAGGGTGAATTGATTAATATTTATTGATATCCATAATTTCCCGCCATCAAAGCACCAGATACGGACCTGGGCAGACCCGAAGACAACCGATACACGATTCATAAATTATTAATTCTTATCTTTGTTGATTTTATTTCGTTTAACAGTTTAAAGTGTCCGATCGTATTAATTTAAATTCGTGCGCGTCTTTTTTCCGTCGCAATTCACTTTGAAAAATGACGTAGTAAATAAATTACTTCCTGTATCGAATTACTCTCGGGGATTTTTAACGATTACTTTTCGCTACTATTATCTGAATCATTAATAACACGATGCTAAATAGGCAGACGAATTGTGGCTGTCTGAATAAGGGCATCGAACCTAAAAACAGAATTATACAGGCAGTATCAGATATCGCGACCGCCCCTCGAATTCCACGATTGCATTAATATGCGGTTTTTTTCTAATTGGATATCCTGCTTGATGGAAGATATATCGGAAGGAAATGCAATTTTAAATCTACAGCGCTAAAGAACGCCGCAAATGTAAAATGCCCGGAATTAATTTCATGCAAAAAGCACAATTTTTTAATGGGCATGAATCCAGTTTGAATGAATTTTCCAAAAAAATTGATTTGGAATAATGATATTTTCTGTAAAGTTAAATTTGAAATGTATAATATTTTTTATTATTTACTATATACGTTGAGTTGCGATATTTTATCGAGCGTATATTTATTTTGTGTTAATTACATGTGCATCAATAATTCTTCCATGGATTACATCATTAAAACGATTAATTAAGAAACTCACGAAGATTTTCAATTTAGCGAATGCACAATTAATAAAGGCCGTAACCATGCGTTTACGTTGCATTAAATATTTCAGCTATTAGTTAGACTGCCGCATTTAAGATATAACTTATAGTGTGGTGCTATTAATTTTATTAGTCGGCGCTGAGAATTCCTCGTGACGTAGAACACTGCACTCTGTGCCGTACAAATTGTGGCGCTCCGGCGGAGAGTTTATGGGAGCTCCTTATTGTTCGTTTTGTGCCCTTTCTTCTTCCTCTGAAGTATGTCAAGATGTGCATTTTGATATTATTAGCAGTACAGAGCTGGAATCAAATAGTAATTATAATTCATGTAATTGCCATGAAGCGTGGGGTGCGTCTCCTTGAACCGCCTTATCGAAGTTCATCAGCGTCTTCGGCGGTTACCCGACCGCGCGCGGAAAACGCCGAACGCCGCTAACTCGGGCGTAAGTTTTCTTATTTATTTCATCGCAGATCTTCTTTTATTTTATTTCCTGCGACTCCCACGATTCGTGTTCCGATCGACTACCTCCTTCCTTTTTGTATCCGTTTTTGTTTCGTTGCTTTAGAGATGCGGAATGACGATTTTATTTTCAGAATTGAAATTTCAATGGGGACGCTTTGACGTTTCTGATGGCACTTCACGACCATATATCGGAAGGAAATGCAATTTTAAATCTACAGCGCTAAAGAACGCCGCAAATGTAAAATGCCCGGAATTAATTTCATGCAAAAAGCACAATTTTTTAATGGGCATGAATCCAGTTTGAATGAATTTTCCAAAAAAATTGATTTGGAATAATGATATTTTCTGTAAAGTTAAATTTGAAATGTATAATATTTTTTATTATTTACTATATACGTTGAGTTGCGATATTTTATCGAGCGTATATTTATTTTGTGTTAATTACATGTGCATCAATAATTCTTCCATGGATTACATCATTAAAACGATTAATTAAGAAACTCACGAAGATTTTCAATTTAGCGAATGCACAATTAATAAAGGCCGTAACCATGCGTTTACGTTGCATTAAATATTTCAGCTATTAGTTAGACTGCCGCATTTAAGATATAACTTATAGTGTGGTGCTATTAATTTTATTAGTCGGCGCTGAGAATTCCTCGTGACGTAGAACACTGCACTCTGTGCCGTACAAATTGTGGCGCTCCGGCGGAGAGTTTATGGGAGCTCCTTATTGTTCGTTTTGTGCCCTTTCTTCTTCCTCTGAAGTATGTCAAGATGTGCATTTTGATATTATTAGCAGTACAGAGCTGGAATCAAATAGTAATTATAATTCATGTAATTGCCATGAAGCGTGGGGTGCGTCTCCTTGAACCGCCTTATCGAAGTTCATCAGCGTCTTCGGCGGTTACCCGACCGCGCGCGGAAAACGCCGAACGCCGCTAACTCGGGCGTAAGTTTTCTTATTTATTTCATCGCAGATCTTCTTTTATTTTATTTCCTGCGACTCCCACGATTCGTGTTCCGATCGACTACCTCCTTCCTTTTTGTATCCGTTTTTGTTTCGTTGCTTTAGAGATGCGGAATGACGATTTTATTTTCAGAATTGAAATTTCAATGGGGACGCTTTGACGTTTCTGATGGCACTTCACGACCATAAGGTTCCCGTATGCGAACAGGTCCGACCTCAGAGGCAATGTTTAAAATAACGTAAGTTTACATTTACATAACAATATATAAGATTTATTATAAATATGTATATTTTGTTAGTATCCGATTGATGAATTGTCTTTAATTTTTGCAAGGATAATCCAAAATTGTGTTGGCAGGTGAATATCAAAGAACGTGACTTTCATTCTTTGAGATATGCATATATTCCAACCAATTTGAACCTAAGAAAATATTTAGCTTTTATCTATAATTTTACCTTTAGCAATAACTTTGGCGTAAAGTTAATCTTGTTCAATGCTTAATATACAGGCGAAATGTGTAGTTACGTACAGTTAACAATCTCCTTTAGTCTAACTAGTTTAAACCTCGTTCCAGGACTTCTGATTGGGCATGCTATTTACGTGGTGCAAATTACACCCCAGTGCTGTTGACGTAAACAATACGTCTACTACAAAAACATATCGTGTAAATAATGTAAACAGATGAGGGGCTTCGAGGACAAGAGGAGCCAAACATTTCAGGCTAAAACTACATGCCCCTCTCTGATTTATTTTCTCCTGAACCTGGATGTTTTAAATAAAATGGCAAATTCATAAGAGAAGATATAAAATAACAACAATAAAAAATCAAGAAAGTAAGGCTGCACGTATAAGATAAGAATTCGAAACTTATATTACTATATCCTAATACGCAAAGTACAAGCGCGTAAAAGGCCCACAAGGTAAATGGGAGCATGGCCCGATTTGATTTACAAGTACAAGGTATATGGAAGAATGAATCGTAAGAATGGGAAGGGATGAGCAAATTGATTGTGGAGCTTAATTTGGAAATATCTACAAATTATAATGAATTATAATAAATAGAACGCAGCTCCAGAAAGATCGGTCATGAAACAAAAAAGACCACAACCAGAACGTAATACTACCCTACATCAAAGCATCCACTGACAAGTCTTCACAAGAGAGAAACAAATATCTCTGCACTTACGAGCAGCAAAAGGGAAGATACCTATAGAAGACACATGGGTTTACAAGATACCATACAAGTTATACCAACATATATAGGTTGTACAAGAAATAAACGCGTGAGATGAATTCATCTCTATATCAAAATGTGAGAGCACCAGGTCACAACATTGACTTAGATAAGAGAAAACCATTACCAAACAATAATCAGTCAAGCGTTGGAAATTATTCATAATTTGAATGAAACGGGACGACATATGGCCTCTTACCCAACACCTGGAAAAACGGGCTCCCAAAATATCACGTAAAATTTAAGATTAACATCACAAGTCACACTGACCCGCTGTTAGTCCACAGCTTACCGATAAACCAGATAACAAGATAGGAAAGCGAATACAAGGGGAGATCAGTATTTACTGTCCCTAAAATATAAGGAAACAAATTGAAGAAATATCAAATATTTATTTTTATACACAATCTCCCTGAACGTCGATGCCGCAATCCTTTCATTCCTCTGGGAAAAAAATCTTTCGGTTGCTCTTCTAACCAGTCGTTTACGGCCGCCATCACTTATCATTATCGTCGTAACATCTGCCCCCTGAAGATATTCTTTTAATTTTGGATGTAAAATGAAAGCACTAGGGGACAGGTCTGATGAATATAATTCTGCGTTCAAAATAGCGCTCATAGCAACATGGCTTTTGTAGGAAGGAGTGTTTTCTTGAAGAAACAGAATACCTTTGCTGAATTTTCCGCGCCTTTTTTCCTTGACACAATCTTGAAATTAAGTTGGTGTAGTTGGAGTCTGTTATTGTACTTCCACGTTCCAAAAAATCATTAAAACCACTATACAAATAAGCGGAGTGGCGGAGAACCTCGGTGATGCCACTCCAAAGTTTGTTGCTTCGACTCAGCATCGAAGCATTGAACCCACGTGACGAATCGAGAAAGAAATTCATCCGGATCTGCTTTAACTTTGCCAAACTGGCTTCAGAATGCAACACTCTAGAATGTTTATGATCAGGTGTCAACATTCGTGGGACCCAACGTGAAGTCACCTTTTTTTATCCCCAAAATATTTCTTAAATAAGAAAAATTCGTAATTTCAGCTATCCGGCGATTGGTCAGTCGTCTATCTGTCTACCATATCGTGTATACGATTAACATTTTCTTGGGTAGCGACAGGCATTGGTCGTCCAGCACCCTTCGCATGTTTACATGTTTGTCTTCCCAGTTTAAATTCTCGATACATATTTTTCATCACTTGGTAAGAAACAGCACCCTCACCTAATATACCTACCATGTCTTCATGTTTCTTTTGGCGACAACCCTTTCTTTAGCAAGTATTTTATAACTGCGCGAACCTCTGATTTTTCCATTTGTAGAATTTCTCTAAACTTACTTACTTAAACGCCTACTATGACAGGGACGCTACATGATGATCTCCCCTAGTATTACAGAGTTTGCGTTTTACTGAGTCACAAGTATTATATGTTACTGCAGCATTCGCTGTGCAGTCCCTTTCTAACCATTATAAATATCTACAGTGGTCCGACCTGAGCTTTCTTATACTTGATAAATTTCCAGCAAACTGGCGCAATTTTTATCTTTTACTTGGTAACAGGTACCATTTTCGAGCTATGGAAAAAAGGGTTAAAATCTGTAGTTCAAAAATTTTATTATTAAATCTTTATACACAAAGCATAAGATAGTAAAAATTTCAATAGCTTCGACTGAAAGTTTTATCCACGCAATTTGGTTGGTGTATTAGACCACTATACAAATAAGCAATGATTAGTAACTGCTGTCATGGGGAAATCAAATGTGCAAGGGTGCAGAAGGCAGATTGTAACATACCCCAAGCTAAATTTGGAAATACCTGCAAATTAAGAAAAAGATGAATCACAACCACAACATAATGCTACCCTATGTCAAAGCATCAACCGACAAGTTTGGCAGATTATTGAACAGCCATAATTTTAAAACAGTCTTTACAACAGAGAAACAAATATCCCGGCTCTTACAAACGACAAAATGCAAGATACCTCTAGAAGATCAAGGGGTTTGGAGAATACTATGCAAGTTATATCAACATACATAGGTTTTATAAACAAACAAACGCGTAAGCATGTAAAGAGAAGAACACAAATACATGCTACCAAACATGAATTCATTTCTGTATCAACATGTGCGAGCAACATGGCAAAAAAATTGACTTAGGCAAAAGAAAACCATCACCACATAAGAATAATCAGAGAAGCTTTGGAAATTATTTTCAATTTGAATGAGACGGGACGACATACGGCGTCTGGAAAAACACCCTCCCAAAATATCAGTTAAAATCCGAAGCAGAACACTTCAGTTCCAAACTCGAAGATCACATGATTATGGTAACAGTAAGGATGCCGAAAACTCGTATTACAAACAATTCACCCAAGAACAAGAACTTTGTTAGTTTCGCAGGGTTTTTCGGTGTTTACTTTTTGTGTTTATTTTTATATTTACGCGCATTTCGTTGATTTAAAAACATCTCCAGAATTCCGCAAAGACAGTTAAAATTATTTTTTATAAATATATAACATATTAAAATTGTTGATTAACATTTCATTTTTCTGTTTTGTGAAACCAAATTAAAAAAAATAACAGAAATGTGTGTATATTATTTTTGCACCTAATTTGGGTCTTTACAATAAATATCTATAGCACATAATGTTACACACACTTGCATTTTATTTGTTTGCATTTGCTATGGTGCATCCATCGTTGATTGAGATAAGAATTCAAATAGATTTTTCTGTTGATTTTTTGGCTGTTTTTGTTGAGCATGTTTATTAATATATTATATCAGACACTTTTTTGGATCGAGGAATGAAATTTGTTGTATATGTTATATTATTTTTGCAAACAAGCATCTGAATAAATCACCATATAAATATATTTTAGGTATATTCTTTAAATAATTGTAATTAATTGTGAATTCGGTCCTGCATGTGAGAACTGTAGATTTTTCTTGAGAAAGGATTGCGAGCGGAATCACCTGTCGCTATGCATTGTTCAGATATTCTTATTCATTGACAACTTTGCCAGGTTTTGATATGGGTTTACTCTATCAGCGGATTTTCTAATATTCGAATGACATAACAGAAAATACATATGATGTAACTTGGGCAGAAGGTGTTGCATTTTAAAGTTAAGAAAATAATTTATACGGTTTATTACAATTATTACGAATAATTGTTTATAATAAATAAATGCGAATAGATAAATACGATACGAATGAATGTTTTGAGTTGCCTACATTGTATACATGTGTTGTAGCTGTTTTGTGTGAACATAATTAATCTGCTACTGTTTGTAATTAGTGGATTTAATTATATATTTATTTTATACAAATAACGTAAAAGGATTTTCAATAATTATTTTATTCAGTTTATTAATACGAACCTCCATCGGCTGAGGTTGTTGACATAATTAATAATACATCACAAAGGCTGCTTGAAATCAAACGAACTGAAACGAAATCGAATGACTTCATACTAATTATTTTATTATCATTTACCACATACATTTTGCACAATATTTATGTTCAATATCGTAATTAAAAATAAATATCATGCATGTGCAACAAACAGATACCTACATCAAATTAATATTTCCCATTACTTTTAACAATTATCATAAGAAATACACAGATTTAAACCACGACATAAATACGAACTCGCGTGAATTGAATCTCTTCAATTGCAACTTAATACGTTACAATTCCATTAAAAAATGAAAATTAAATTATTCATTATTCAAAAATATAAAATATTATGTTACCAACAAATAGACGCAGACAAATTTTAATGATCCATCCATTCCAGATCGTCTAATATTACAATTTTAATATCCCCGCGTGTGGGCAACATAACTTTTTATTTATCACATTCATAACTCGTTTGATATCTTCGACGAACGTATTTTCTTTCAGTCTGCCAGTACTTGTTTATAAACAATAGACAATAACTTAGGATATTGTTTAAAGAAACGTGCGTTTTTTTAAATTACACGATTGCCATTGACACACCCACCCGGTCATTTTCTTCTGGACGTATCCGGATACCTTGCGTCGATATTGTCTTCGATTGAAGGTGTGTGTAACTCTGTAGTGCAAGGAGCGCAACGGTATTATTAAAGAAATATTGTGGTGTATCAATTTACAGTCTTATCTTTCGGTTTTCAACTGCTGACAAAGTTGTTTTTGAACGAATCGATTGATTTCAGAATCTTACATTGTTGAGAGCGGAATGTAATACATTATGAAACAATAACATTTATAATAAATTATATAATAGAGAAAAACAAAACACTGCATGAAGCCACAAGTCTAGCACAAAACCGAAAAGATTGGAAGAAATTCATGAAAAAGAAATATGAAAACAAGTTCTACACCGAAAGGTGTAAAAACAAGAAAAGAAACAGGTCACGATCAACGATCAATACAAAAATATGTCAATTGCACGGTTTTTAGGTGTACTTCGAAATGGAAACAAGCACACCGGCCGTATTCAATTAGCTCTGAATGGGTACTACGAACCCACAACTGCACTCCACGTACTTATTTCTATTATTCTGCAAAGGGGCCCTACGGCTAACAGAGCGACTTCCTGTTAGTTACTCGTGGAGGTTTGGCAGCTTTATTACACGGAGAAGTGAATATCGGTGCCGTCTTCTTGCGTTTGCACTTGCAACTATGTCGCCCTCGGCGTCGAAATCCGTTCAATCGTCGATAGTTCCGCCGATTTGAATAAAGATGGGACTTATAATTAAATTATTGCCTTGTGGTATTAGAAAATAATTTCACGCTTCATTAGAGTGCAGTACTCTCTCGGAATGTTTATGATTTAATTTGACTTTGCCTGTACGCTAAGGAATTATTTTATTGCATACTTACACATTAGATACGGGAAGGAACCAATTTATTTACACATTGACTTTTTAACTTCGTAATAGGCAATGATTGGATTTACGTTTCATTTGTTAACTGTAGGAAATCTAAGGATTATCTAAGGTTATTACAGAATATATTCTACAATAAGGTTATCTAATCAATATCATCCGTATATAGGAGCATGATTGTAGAATACGGGTTGCATGGGGATTGAATTAAATAATATTAGTACGAATATCGAGAAAGTGTTCCATGATCTAGTGAATGGGTAAAAAAGATTGAACAATTACTACTTAATTCTTCTGTTGATTCTGACGTTCAGTTATCTGTATACAGGCTCTCCCTAAAATGCGTGGACATCACTTAACCACAGATTCCTGGTTCGAAAATAAGACGATTTAACTAAACTTATCTGTATGCAATTACGTTTCGTTTAGCTAGTATACTGCTTCAAAGTTCCTTCAAGAAAAAATTATTATGTCCATAACGACAGAACGCTTGGATCGATTTGGATAATATTCGGTATTGTACTCCTCACGGATGTAGGTCATCGTTTAAGGTGATATTAGTTATTATCAGTTGACCATTAGTGTACGAAACAATGGTAACCCGGCATAAACCAGTCAAAAACTTTTTAATGTGAAGGCCAATAACTTTCAAAAAAATAGTTTCAGAAAGAGACGTTCAATAGTATTTTTTTTTTGTTACTTTGTAATTGATGATATCTGTTAAGGTTTAGACACAAAAAAATAAAATCTGAGGGATCGCGCACTGCATTTCTTAAAACAAATGTAATCTAGCAGTACGATATTCTAAGAAATAAATGAAAATATGATATGTATTAGTGACAAGTAAGCGTACTTTTAATGACAGTAGCTGTTGTTAATCAATTGTGAAGTGTCTCAAATTTCTGGTGGTGTTAGCTAGTGATTTTTAGAAGTTAATATTCTTCGTTATTTCCGTAATAATGGCTGTAAACTACTGAGCAAACGGATATGTTGATGGTTTTAGGATATTGCGAAGGAAATTGTCGCAGAAATGTTAGAGTGTACAACGAAAGGTTTCCAAATCGTCGCGTGCCCAATCATAAAACTTTTGGAAACATTGAAAGACGCCTTCGCGAAACGGGAAAGTTTGCATAGAGCACAGCTGATCGTGGGCGTGCTCGTACAATTCGCACCCCCAGGATTGAGGAAGAAATTCTGGAAATAGTAGAAGAAAATCCAGAAATAAGTAGTCGATGCTTAGCATTGCAAGCAGGCGTTTCAAAGAATGTTGTTCATAGAGTTCTTAAAGAACAATTGCTATATCCTTACCATATACAAAATGTCCAGGAGCTTTTGCCAGCTGATACCATCGCGCGTCTTGAGTTTTGTAGATTCATACAAGAAAGAAGAGCTGAAGATGTCAATTTTCATACGAAAATTCTCTTCACTGATGAGGCGTGCTTCACAAGGAGGGGTATGACAAATTTGCACAACGAACATGTGTATGCAATTGAAAATCCACATGTCTGCAAGCAACGCCACTTTCAACATGAGTTTAGAATGAATGTATGGGTAGGGATAATCGGCAGTTTCGTCATAGGCCCTGTCATTTTACCAAATCGTTTAAATGGAGAGAATTATTTAGACTTCCTTATAAATACCATACCAGATTTATTGGAACACTTGCCGTTAGATCTTAGACGCGACATGTGGTTTCTACACGATGGAGCACCACCTCATTTTACATTGGACGTTCGGAATCATCTTCATGTACAGTTTCCTAACAAATGGATAGGCAGAGGAGATGATGCTCCTGCAAAATGGGCACCTCGTTCACCAGATTTAAATATTTGCTATTCTTGTATGTGGGGAGCTCTAAAAAGCAAAGTGTATTCTCGTTCTATAAACACACAGGACGAACTTTGGGCCAGAATACAGGACGCTTCACAATCCATTAAGAATAATGCAGAAATGTTACGAGTACAATTCAATTTTTTGCGTCGAATCAACCTTTGTATCCAGGAAGATGGTGGTCACATTGAGCATTTACTGTAGATCTAATAAAGTACATACTTGTTACTAATAAATATCATAACAAATTGCCTTATCGTCATTTATTTCTTAGAATATCATACTGCTAGATTACATTTGTTTTAAGAAATGCAGTGCGCGATCCCTCAGATTTTATTTTTTTGTGTCTAAACCTTAACAGATATCATCAATTACAAAGTAACAAAAAAAAATACTATTGAACGCCTCTTTCTGAAACTATTTTGTTATTGGTCTTCACATTAATGTTGAAATACCTTTACATGTATTTCAACAACTAAGGTTCTTGGTAATCGCTACTGACGAAGGGTAATAACCCAGAAACAATATTGTCTAGCGATCCACCAGTTAGTCTTCATGGACCTGTTTTAATTAATGTTCACTACACCATTGAGGTGTAAGATTAGACCATCTTTCGTGTAAATTTTACATTTTTCTGTCATATTTGACAAGACGCATTTTCAATATATATATATATATATATATATATATATATATATATATATATATATATATATATATATAATGGTACTTATCTTGTATCATGAGCAGTCAGTCGTTGAATAAAACACTTTTAGCAATATTAAAGTTTATTGCGACACCTTTTTTTGCAATAAGGTGTTTCGGAAACCCTTGTCAAGCAATAAACATTAATATGACAAATGACATTAAATAAAACCTATCGCGATAACAAGGCCGACTTTCTGTTACCCCAGTATTTACTGCAAGAACTAGGGAAAACCTTGTAAAGAACCTAGTTAGGGTATTCGACCAACATTTAATTCACCACAATACAATTTAAAATCACAACGGTAAAATATATATATATATATATATATATATATATATATATATATATATATATATATAATAAGATAAAAATAAATTAACCCGCAATTGTAATAATAATGATCAAAAAATTGTATTGTAATGAATAAAATATTGGACACTTGGAATTTTGTGACAATATTAATTCAATATTAATAAATCAAAATTAATATTTGAAATTAATATTAAAGCCACAAAACTCCCATTGTGAAAAGGCTAGCTAAGAGAACTATTAATAAAAATCTACTAGAATGACCAATGTTTAATTCATTAAAAAACAAATATATATATATATATATATATATATATATATATATATATATATATATTTATATATATATGATTGATTTTGGCAGTATTGCCAATTGTGGGTATAATTGGTTATTAAAAAACTGTATTTCTTATGTTGTTATATTTAACGTTTCGGTACTGCTGTTACCTTCATCAGAAATAATATAAGATTTTATATCGTTTTGAAGCAATGTATTAAACTTGGATGTTTAAAAAATTCAAACGTAATTTAAATGCGTCATATTTGTTTACATTTACATGTAGCGCCTTTGATTTCGTCATATTGTAGCATACTTGGATGTTTGAAAATTCATTTGCAATATTTGAAATGTGTTATTTTAGGAGAGATGGCCATGTCAATTACATTCAGATACATTACGTCAAAACGTTACATAGACATAAATTCCGTTCGTAAAACTTAGATTGTGGTGTGTTATGGTAATATGTATCCCTAAATCGAAATACATAGGATTAGACCATCTTTCGTGTAAATTTTACATTTTGCTGTCAGATTTGACAAGATACATTTTTAATTTATATATATATATATATATATATATATATATATATATATATATATATATATATATAGAAGAGTACCACAATAATATGCTATCAAGATTAAAATACATTGGCGACTACATTTTACGATGAAATGAAAATTATTTCGTTCACAAAGAGAATGCATGACCTTTTTGAAACATTCTCAATCAAATACGTTACAGATATCCGACTGAAATCAAATTATGAATAAATATTTGTGTGTTTATGTATTTGTAGGTACATGCAACCAAAACACGGTGGCTCGCTGTATTGTTTCCGTGATCGTTGTCGTATCAGCAGCGAATACCAAAAACTTTATTTTTTTGAACTTATAGATTGAAAGATAGCCCTTTCATTGATAGCGAAAGCGTTATAATTGACTAAGTTCTTTTGCAACGTATTATTACCCGACCTTCTATTTTCTTCTATCAAATATAAAACAAAGATTATAATAAACAGATTTTTTTTTATAAAAAAACAAGTTCGTTTGCATTTGTATTTAAATTGTAATTAATTATGATTGTGCTAGAATTAATCTCGTAGACTGTAATGTTGGTCAATCGCCGACAAATAACCTCTAATGAAATTGAAAGAATACATAAATTCTTTCAGTTTCATTAGAGGTTATTTGTCGGCGATTGACCAACATTACAGTCTACGAGATTGATTCTTGCACACTTATAATTAATAGAATGCGACACGTTGTAATCTAAATTTCTTCCTTTGATGTTCAACATAAACGCGGCTTTACGTCATCGAATTTCGATTTTTAATTTTATTTTACGGATAACTGTGCTTTCAATTTAATTTGAATTCCCGGGCGCGTTTATTATTTCTTTCGTTGAATTTTACTAGCAATAACTACAATAAAACTGAGTTGCATATGGATGTGTGCAATATTTCCATGGTCCTTTAATCATGACGATGCGCCTCTAAACCGCCAACCCCTGCTAATTTGACATATATAAAAACCAATGTGGTCGAATCTTAATTTATTGTATTATGAAACTTGAGTCATTTGCGATTTTTATAAACAAATGGAAATGTTTTTAAATGCAATAATATGTTATGTGTTCTTCCTTCGAACTCATATGCACCTTGTGCCATCTTGTATTAGGAAGACGGACATATAATAACATTAGAATATTCTCATGGCTCAGCTCTACACGTTCAGGGAAGAGAATCTTTAATACGTACGCGATTGTGATTAATTTACCGTTGCTTTAAATCGTAAACGCATATTGTAACTTTATCCTAAGTCAAATTCTCGTTTCGAATAATTTAATTTACAAAAAGTTTAAATTCCTGTCAACCTGCGTATCGTAACTCCTATCATCATTGTTTTGATTTCTTTAACATTCCTCCTTCGCCAACTCTTTTTTCATTTTATAATTTTTCACGGGGCGTCAGCATATTTTCTACATTTTAAACCTGCATATAGCGAGTTATTTTTATCTTGTAATGTTTTGCATTTTTATTCGTAACTGCTTTTTCAAACTAAATGCCATTCTCTGTGTGAAATTCCTTATTTAAAACTACTTGAAAACTCACATTTCAACAATTAGTTGAAGATTGCATTCTTGATTGTATGTTTTTGAGCTTATCGTCTCCTTTTATTTTCTTATACCTTTACATTATTTTGCTAGTGTTGCAATTGTGCTACTGTTCTTTTAGCATAATTTAAGATGGTATGACTAACTAACTTGATAGGGTATAATAATTACATATCTAATGTTAACAACGTTCGTAAGTCGCCATCAATTATTTTTCTTGTTTGGGACAAGTAACATACATAAAGAAATCTGAGCATATTACGTGTGAATAGAAAATATTTCACTACATCGAAAACATAAAATAATAACAAATGTCAGACAATAAACAACACACAAGTTGACTGCGTGTGCTCGAACAGTGCGGTAAATAAGAGACAAATGTTTTTCACAAAAATGATTGACGTATATTTTCCCAAACGCCGCACTGTAATAATAGTCATTTAATCTCGGAGTTAGCTACCCTGATTTAATATTACGTAGGTCTTTTTGCAAATGTAAATCAATGTGAAAATCAGAATGTTTGTTTTTACTCACAATCTCTTGATACATTTCATGCTGTGTTTTTTCGACATGCGTCTGAAGAATCTTGATAAATTTTGGGAAATCATTAAATTTGTTTTTCTGCCAGTTAATAATGTATAAAAATATCGAGTAATATTTTATAAATATTGTTATTTAGGATTATTATATGAAAGTTTTTAAATGAACAGAATCAATTACAACTGTTATACACAATTTTACAATTGCATTATGGATTACTAATGTTTCGATAACTTGCCACTTTCAATAAGAACTAAAACGAATTGTCGAAAAGTGTAAATGCATTAGAACATTCAATGGGAAGCTACTGATTTTATACCAACTAATTCGTCTACAGTAGCGGTCAGATAACGCGAGAATACCGTTGGAAAATCCGGTAGAGTAAACGATCTAAACTGGTTATGATTAAGTAGTTTTGATCAATGCAAAACCGTCTGTTAGCATCATGATAGTTTATGTAAACCGCATTTTTGCCGTACATTAGCTGTAATTAGTTAATTAATAAAAGACGCCCCTGCGATCGTGCCTGGGAATATTTATTCTATGTTGCTAGGACTACAGTGAATTTTTCAACGGCGATTTCAACAGCGATTTTGACAAAGAACTCTTTAAACAAAAGTATAAGAAATTGAAAACAGGGGCATAGTTTGCCGCATATCTCAGTCATGTGCAATTATACCTTATATATGTAGTTAGTGTGTAAATGTTGGAAAGTTTTCATATAACATGATATGATTGTATGCGATTAGTATGCTACCGGTGTACATGATTCTTTGCATATGCCACATGCAAATTGGGCCCTTTTAACCTAATAAACTGTTACTTTTTAATTTGTTGAACTTCCTCTATAAAGCAGAAAATAATTGCATAATTTTCATAGTATTCCTTTCAGGGAACATTTTTACACAACGGTTCGCAACCTGAAAATCAAGAAGCACACGTGCATGGCCGAGAAAACCTACCTCAAGAAGCAAATTTGGCTTGGGTGAAACGTCGAAATAAACAATTCAACTACCAGCATTCACTACAAAATTCTTGTAGCTCTACATAATTGTATGGATCCGAATAAACAGACAATTCGGTTAAAATAGAATACAAAGCACGAAATTAATCAAATTGTACCATTCATGCATATAAAATATAGTGAACTATAAAAGGTAAGTTGCATAAGAGTAATATTGTAGCGTCGTTGAACCCATTTTGGTTGTCATCAGCAGTGATGTGCAAATTGGTGTTAAAAAGTGATAGAAATGATAGCCTTACAGGCTCACAGGAGCATATTCTAGGAAGATGATTTAAAAGATATTTGATATACACCAATTATACCATTGTTGTAGTTTTTGTCAGATTTAATCTTTGACACGGCGATCTTTCAATGTAAACTGTTAAACAGATGTGGATCAATTCGACATATGGAATTTTTAATATATTCACTGATATTAGAAGTGTTACACCCAGAAGAAACATTTTTTCAACTTCATCGAGAATGAAACGATAACATTTGTAAGAAATTTTATTAACATGTAATAAGGTGCTTGGCGACCCCGTAGCTGAATACATTCTAGGCATCGCAAAAATGAAATTGCTGATGTCTATTTGTGGTATCTCATTCCAAGCAACTTGAGCTATGTGGGTTAACTGTGCCAGAGCCTGTGGAGGATAGTTAAAAGTTGACAGTCTTTCCCCATCAACCCCACACATGTTCGATGGGATTTAAATTCGGTGAACGGGGTGGCCATGGTAAAACATTAACGCCTGCTTCTTGAAGAAGGTTCGTCGAGCTATATGGGAACTAGATAAGGTGGTAAAGTGGTTTGTGGGACATCATCCACATAATGTGCAGCTGTCATGCTGCCTCGAATAAAGAAAAGTGGTGATCGCCTATCACAGGCAATAGCCCCAAACCATTACTCCAACAGTTCGGCGTACATGCCTCTTAACTGTAAACCCAATATCACGTCGCTCTCCACGGCAACGTGTTACCTTTCTGCGACGATGGTGCATGCATAGACAGAATCGCGATTCGTCGCTGAAGACGACATTATACCATTCTGCCTCCCATTGTTGATGTTATCTGCACCAGTTCAAATGTTGAAGACAGTTGTTCGCAGTCAAAGGAAGCACTAATCGTGGACGGTATAAAAACGCTCGCATGCGGCGATATAGTGTACGGATAGTAACCCGTCTACTTTCTTTTCCAAACCTTGGTCAGCGATTTGACACGTAGTAGCAAAACGGTCTCGTAGAGCTCGTTGTCTGAAGTGCCTAACTTGACGCTCTGTGGTACGCCTCGGTTGACCAGTTGATCTTCTTCGTGTTGCTCTAGTTTCTTCTGTCGACACACGACATAAATATACGCATTACTGTCATTGCAATACAATTAACAAGCGGCCACTTTGGTGATAAGACAAACCAACATCTCCATAGGCAACAATCCTACCTCCATACAAATTGTTGACGTCTTCGGCACTAGCCATTTTGTCACGCTTAAAACTATTACGCGGAGGCGCAATAACTAAAAATGTCTATACTAGTCAGCTCTCATACACCGATTTCTTTACATTGCCTGCTTTAAATAAACTCATTCTGATGCCAAAAATCAAGTTGAAGAAATTATTCCTTCTGGATGTAGCACTTGCAATGTCAGTGAGTATATATGACGACATTTTAACACATTCTTTATAAGAACTATATATCAGAACATAAAATAAAATCATTCTAAATTTTAATGTAAATAATAAAATCCACATATTCGCTAAATAGCAATAAATATCGACTAGTTGATTTGTAACATTCAACAAGAAAACAGCATTAACGTAATATACCTCATTTAAGAACTTAACAAAGTTAAGATTAGTTGTGAGAGAAAATTGAGATAATACTTCTTTACCATTAGTTGGGCATTTTTGATGGCTACATCTTCTATATTAATTATTTAAACGTTTGGTTATTTTGATTATGATTGTGAGTGAGATAATGGAACAAAATTATAATGAAACTTTACTCCTTATAATTAGTTTTGTAAATAGAATAAGAAATATATTTTATAAAATTAAATACTAATTAAATTGCCCCCTATCTATCCCCGAGTCCATGTTTAGATACATTAAAATCAACATGTCCTAATAAATTTTAGTTGCCACCATTAATCCACCGTGCACTTGTTTCAATTGTTGATAATTACGAAAATGTATGCAGATATATTATTAAAAGCAACGTGCAGCAAAACACGTGTAAAGGATAAAATACTACCGTTTTAACTAAACAGATGCCGAATGACAAAATTAGTTTTGAATTTTTGTTATAATATATACTCAGTGACATATCAACTGCACCACCTAGAAGGGGTGGGAATTTTTGGACCAAATTTGGCAGTCCAGGGAATAGTTGCTTAAAATTTGAAACCCCATTATCAAGTAGTCATGGGATTTTTGACGTTTGTGTCATTTTTTATAGGTGGTGATAGACATGCAATTATCGAGTCATTTTTTGAATTTGTTCCACTTTTTCGGATCCTGTTCTTTAGTTTAAAGTGTTTTAAAGTGTTTAATGATGCCTAGAGGAAGGAGACCTCAAGTTTACTACCAGTTGAGTGACTTTGACCGAGGGCGGATTGTTGGTTTACGAGAAGCAGGTTTTTCGTTTAGAGAAATCGGCAACCGTTTGGGACGGCACCACTCAACAATAATGCGTGTTTATCAAGCGTGGTCTGAACATGGGGTTGAACATCGGAGAAGAGTCACTGGGGCTCAAAGACGAACCACTGAACGTCAAGATCGCCGCTTAAGACTAATGACCTTGAGAGACCGATTCTCTACAACTAGATCAATAGCTGATCAATGGTTCGGTGAACAAGGTCGTCCGATAGGCTTGCGAACAGTTTATCGTCGAATAAGAACCTTTTGCTTGCTGTCTTACCGCCCACAACTTGTGCTACCCCTCACTGCTCAACATCGCCAGGAACATTTGGTCTGGTGCACGGAAAGACTTCAATGGAACTTGGAGTGGCATCGAGTTGTCTTTAGTGACGAATCGCGATTTTGTTTAGGAATGCATGATAGTCGGAAGACGTGGAGAAAGGCGCAATCCTGATTTTTCGATTGCGAGGCATGTTCACCGAACTGTGGGGTTGATGGTGTGGGGTGCTATTGCTTACGGCAGTAGGTCACCCTTGCTCTTCATTCGGGGCAGTATGACCGCCCGACGCTACATTGACGAAGTGGTAGAACCACATGTTCTTCCATATCTTCGAGGGCTGGAAGAACCAGCAAGATAATGCACGACCTCACGTAGCAAGGGTTTCTCTTGACTTCTTTGAAGAGGCCAATGTTAATCTTTTGCCTTGGCCGCCAAGATTTCCCGATTTGTCGCCAATTGAGCACGTGTGGCACATGATGGGTAGAAGATTGAGGAATCTACCGAACCCAGCGTTGACAATAGAAGCTCTACGGCATGAAGTGCAGGCTGCTTGGGATGCCATTCCCCAAGAAGACATTGATCACCTGCTGGAATCAATGCCAAGGCGGGTCAATGAGTGTATCAGAAATAGGGGCGGACCAACACATTATTAAAGAAAAATCAAAAAGATGAAGTGTTTTCTTTATCAAATTTTAATCAATTGTTACCTTAGACTAGTCCAATGTTTCTCCCTAATTTGGTCCAAAAATTCCCACCCCTTCGAGGTGGTGCAGTTTATATATCACTGAGTATATTAGTATAACATCTATATAAATGTATTACCTATTTATCATCATTTAAAAAATATGCATGAATCTATTTAAGTAAAATATCAACGATAATTTATCGTTCATTTTGCTACGAATAAATATCATTCGATATAAGAAACTAGATAATTTTACTATTGATAAATTTTGATCTGCAGCCAACTTTTATGCCGATGACAGAAACTGTTTTTTAGATCAATATTTGTACAGCTTGGTACTCATATTAAAAAAAAAAACAAGTGTAATAAATGATACTGAACGAACGTATGAATAAACAAGTCACGACTTCGAACATGCCATTTAAAAGAACGTGACCAACCACAAAAATCGCATTCAAGAAAAGTCTAATTTACGGAAACCTACACAGCCGACGTAAATAACGAGCTGACTAAAACGGAGTGAAGTATCTGTAACAATCTATTAGAGATAACATCTTTCGCTGCCTTGTTAAAACACAATATTTTGTTCTCGGTTTGAAACGAAATTACCTCGCATTTACATGCCGTTCGAACGTATCCTTCGTTGTATATAATCTAGTAGTCTGTCTCGGAGATATATATTAAAATAACATTTCCATGTCTAGGGAATATAAATGTTTATCGCGGCGAATTTAGGAGCCGAGCGGCTCTGACGCTGGACGCCCGTGATTAACGCAAACGGCGCAATCTATTATTATTCTTAACGCAGCGAATTAAATTTAATGTTGAACCGGTGTTTTGTGTAGCATTTTGTGTTTTCTGCGTTTCTGGAGATTATATATATTCTTCACTGTCGCTAATGGGAACTTGCAAATAAATATCACTTTTGACTTTCACAGCGCCTTTTTATTTTCACTACCTACGTCTTGAGTTCGATTGCTACATTAGTTCTAAATGTTTGATTACTGAGTTTATTATTACCGTACTATATAAATGTTGGTCACGTTGGTCCATCATGAATGTCGACATTCATGTTATCACCTTCATCAGGTTCAATCCTGTCACTTAAATTAATTTGACATTAATGTTGCTCGAAGTGGTTTGAGAAATGTGTTTATTTAATTGGCTTCTATTATTAAGACCTCATTCAAATTTATTTAGCGAACGTGAATTATTGAATTAGGATTTGTGCAACATTTAATTGGCATTTTAGTATTCTCTACTGCACATATTGTTTATTAAAGGCGTCTTTCATGGCAACGTATTAATAAAAAAATATTAGGATACGACACAATTTATGTTAGAATATAAAAAATGTTATAAAATTGAAGTAATATTGAAATATTAATTATTGAGGACTACGCTATGTTCAATAGATTTCCATATATCATTACAATATTCACTTATATGAACGGTATTTTAAAGAAGGGATAGAATTGTGAAGATAACACGTTAATTTTGTTCTAAAAATTCGCTATTCACTGTAATTAGTCAGGGGAAAATAATCCATAATACACTTTTGTAATTAATGACAATCTGATTGCAATCATTAAAGTGCCACTTCGCACCCATAACGTCTAGGTGCATTGGTGAAACGATATTTATGATAATTCCATATAATTGATCTGTTTTGTCGCTATTACGGCTATTCCGCGCCGATTATCGAAGATTTATTTATGCGATGGTCAAAGTAAAACAACGTTCAAATTACATATCCCAAGCGCGGAGATTCTGATCTTGACAGCGAGGATGTTGTTTTTTGGTTTACTTAACGCGCGTCGCATTCAAATTGAATGGGAAGACAATTGGCAGGGCATAACTCAAACGTTAAGTGTGCAGTAAAAATTTAGCTTTTTTTAATTCACGTGTTTGAAGTGTTTTTGAGCGTCGGTAATTTGGTCCGAATGCTACGTCCGTTTTTAAGAAAATTTATTTAAATCTGTTTGCCACCTCTAGCATTAAAGAAATACATCCAAACCAGCAGCTAAAAGAAGAAGAAAGTCATAAATGCAAATGGCAACGATAATTAAAAATAAAAATGAAAAATGACGATGGCACTGAAATTAAGGAAAGTGGGCGAGAAATAAAACAAATATTGACCATAAAATAAATAAAAACGATATAATAATATAAAGGAGAAACTACTGTCTTACCCTTTTAGAGCGTACCAAGATGTTATAAAATGTAAATAATATTAATAATAGAATCTAAACTAGTAAGTCCACTTTTGATAACGTTGAAGAAAATATTTAAATAAAAATGTTTTAAATAAGTTGTGGCAGTTTCTGAAAGATCAGCATTATTAAATTTTATTATGTTATAAACTGGTAAAAATTATCAATGTAATATTTTTAACATAATTGGGCGAATGAAAAATATTTATTTGAAGTTTATAATGGTTTCACTAAAATATAATTTTGAGGGTTGCAGATTTATGATACTTTGTGCTATATGTCTGGTAGCAATTATGAGGTAATATGACTTTTGCTAATCTTCAAAAAAATATTTAAATACCTCACTTGTTTATAAATAGTGGCAGTTTCTGAAAGATCAGAATTATTAAATTTTGTTATGTCATAAACTGGTAAAAGTTATCAATGTAATTTTGGAAGCAATTATGAGGCAATATGATTAATAATTTGCTTCTAGGCATATTTTTTATTTGCACCTATAAATGTAACATTCGATCAATATCAATTGCATTTACACCTCATCGAGGCCGACTATAATTTCTGTGGCACAATAAATTCCACATTAGGAGAAAATTGAGTTGAAAATAAATAGATTTTAGAACTAATTTGAACGACTTGGACATTATTGTTACTGATTTATAGTGACTTCCTGACTGCAATTTGAACCAATATCATAAGAAAACTGAAATAGAGCAATAAAACATAATTCGAATGTCCACTAGCAGTTACTCCGTAGCACAATGCTAGGCCAGCTGGAACCAGATATGGTAACATTATCTGAACTCCTAGTGGTGCCCGCGTGTTCGGCAAAGTTGGTTATATGACAACACCAAAGTGGATGTAGCATTGAAAAAAAATAAAGAAGTGGGATAGAGAAAAATATACTAATTATCGGTCTTGACGCAGCAATCGATCAATACTACAAATGCTGAAACATAAACGAACTCCAATTTGGCAAAGTTTAATAGAGCAATTTTATGAAAAATTAAAAAGTACTAAAAATACAATAAAAATAAGAGAATTATAAACATGAAAATAATAATTTTTGTCTTTGCATTTGAATAATATTATATTGTTTAATAAAAATGCTAATTATAATAACGTACAGTGATGTATTTTTTAACGAACAACACTGCAACATTTTCATAAAAAAAAGAAATAATCCTTTGTTAATAAAACTTCTTGAACATTATTTTTGGTTATTATATACAAATATACAGCTCGCGTTAGCAAACATGAGAGCTGAGGGGGCGTGGCGAGAGCGGTACTGCTTTTCAGCGTACATTCAGGTTAAACAGTATTTCGGCGGCAAATTTAAAAGGTAGTGTTGCAATAAAGTTTTGTAACAATTTAAAGTTTAATAGCGAAATGGGGAAATTAACTATGCTATTATAAAATAAGCATATAAAAAAATACATAACATAAAATCTAGCAACTACTGTAGTGCAAATTGTATTACCTTTACTTCTGATTCAGAATGTACCAAATCTTTATACTTGAGCGTGAAATATTTTAAATAAAATTTTCGTAGTTCGCATATTTTCCGACTCTCGTGTTTGCTAAGGGGAGCTGTACATACATAAAATATATCATAATCAAGCTATTACATATGTTTCGCTACACTATAGCATCTTCAGATAGCGTTTACTAAACTTATTAAACATTTACTTTACAAATTCTCTATAAATGCTCAAGTTTTAGTTGGAGGGGTTGAGGTTATGGGGGTAAAAATTCTGTATGATACTTCTGTGCTATGAATTTTATAATCATTTTTTTTAATAAGGGTAATTATTCAATATTGTTTGATCGTTTAATAAATGGTGTTGATCCGATTTTTGAATATGTTTATTTCCAATGTATTATTCAGGGTAAACATTCCTTCTGGAAGGCTAGGGTTGCATGGTCGCCATTAAATTGCGTGTCGATTATTTATACAATCGAAAATTTGCTTGCTACTTCTTCTGATAAATCTCTTGTAATTTATACAAGCACACTTTTAGGTTATAATGTTTAACTCTCAACTGCTTAACTATATTCATCTTCTAACAACATACCAACGAACGTACTAACAAATTATTTAATAATAATCGATTGGTTCTGGAGTTGCGTGTTGAAACTTCTTTACACTTATAATAATAACACAAAAGTTTGGTTCCAAAATGTTTTTTGAAAAAATTACAATACGAATTGTACAAAATCAAAAACGAGCAAAAAATGTATCACCGTAATTTTTCCTAAAATTTATAAAGCATGCATACTATCTGTAAACATCAAATGCCCACAGAATTGCAATATCTAAATAAGTTGTTACAAACGATATTGATTTACGTTCCTGATCACACATATGCACTCATTTGCGTTTTAAGGCAATTAAAAATGCACACAAAAACAAGTGTTTGTGTGCATTTCAGTTTTTAGGCGTACCTGACTATCGCACTCCAGTTTTTGTACGAAAATGTGATAATCAAGTCATCGGGGACTTAAGCATGAGCGATAAACCGATTTAGACGTTTTAGTGCTGTCGGGTCGGTCCGCGTCGTCCGTGCCACTGTCGCGATTTTTATCGTTATCATTTATTACATATTACATATTTATACATATCTTATATGTTTATATTCGTAACTAAGTGCGCGATGCGGTAACGTGTAATAAATAAACAATAAAACATTGACGTCCGTGTACACGTATTCAAAAATAACATGCGGTTAAAACAATATCGGGAAATCTTAAATCGGAAGTGTGCGGGTGTTCGGGTGCTGTAGCTTCGGTTTTTTGACATTATTGATGAATAATTCGTTCCGATCAATATTACAATGTAGGACGTGACATCGACGGGTGGATTCGGTGAGTACAGCATATTTTTTAATCGCACGTATATATAATGATACACATTATCTAGTAGCTTAATTTATCGTTTCCTGAATACAAGAAATTTTGATGAATTTTTTTTTACATTGCTTTGTTATTATTATATTATTTATTATCATTGGTAGATCTATAGAAAATGACAAAAAAACAAGTATTATTTTTTTTAGAATTATAAACCGACATACACAATAAATTAATTTCGGAATGTATAATGTGCAGATAAGGTGACTTATATTATTATATGTGCTACACAATAGGTTACAACAAAACAATGCGAGTGTATTAATATTTTTTGTAATTTTTATATCCAACCAACATTTTTCATTATTTTGTCGCCCTTGGTGGAAACGTTTATTTTCGCCGGAATTTAGAAAACGCCCGTTGATTTTTCCGCATCACCCCGGATAATCGAGGCTTTAACCTAGTTTCGGTTTACATACCGATTTACTTTATTATAGCAACTTATAAAATAAGAATAATAATATATATTATTCTTATGTAGTCATATTAATTATGAGCGATAAAATCACCATCCAAGTAGCTTAGTCTTTAATGGATTCGAACATAATTGAAATATTATCATTAATTTAAACAATTCGACGCTGAATAAGATATGGTCTCATATTTTGGCTTGTAATGAAGTTAATAAAAAATTAAATGATTTAAGGGATGTTAATTTCAGTCGATGTACTAATTCATTTCCATCCTAATTACCAGTTATAATTGATAATTGATGTCAGTCCCCAGGGGACCAGAGTGTGTTTAGCTTTTTCATGAATTGTCGAATAAAATTATGCGCAGATCAATAGAAAAAAATACAAATTCAACCAATATGTATACGCTATAATTTTGGTAACGAATCATAAATTTGTACAGATATTAATATTCACAAAGCAGTCCGCAAGTATTGTCAACCGGCAGGTGATTTTATCCCATTATATTGATTTCTTCAAACAGATTTACAAACAAAAAATCTCCTACTTAAGAAGGATGAGAGGAAATAAATTAAGGATATTCAAAGTTAAGTACATACGCAGATACCGATCACCTTCTGATACGTACTGTACCAAGTAAAATAAACCAAAGAAAATAAACACGAAACAGAAGCTTCTTGAAGTTAAATAATAAAGAGCGAATTAAATGGTAGACTCAAAACGATCAAAACTGAATTAGATTATATTTATATTTTGAGAATTACTCAAATTTTACTATAAATGTGCTATTTTTCGATGACGTACAAAATGGGACGCAATTTAACTAATTTGTATAATTTTGTAATTTTTTATATATCAAAGTAATCACGGAATAAATTGACATAACGTTCAAGTAGATACAGTTTTCATATTTTCATATTCTGCAGGAGAAGCAACAAAATTATATAATTCCTGAGAAATTATATCAATATTTGATTACGTTTAAATGAGGGGGGGGGGGCTTAAAATATTAATGCCCACATTAACTTTTAACTTCTAAGATTACCTGTTTTTGACATGAACAAGGTTTATCGAAGATTACGTTATCGTTTTATAATAAAAACGTATTTTTATGAATAAATGTCACTGAAAAGGCTAACTGGAAAAATACATAAAATAGGGAAAATAATTGGGAGAAAATGTTAGTTCCTCAGACGTGCTTGTGATCAGGAGTGATATGTAGTTAGCGCTGGCTCACTGCAGTTTTCTTCGAAAAAATCTCTAGGAGCTGGTCCATTTTTCAAATTAATTTTGAATTTAGCTGTGCCTATAAGGTCTTTAATAGATGCGAGCTGGCTTACTCAAACGACTGGGTGACTCCAAGATTGACAAATGCGGATCTGCAAAACTCGTGGATGGTCGCGATTTGTTAGTAAAAAAAGCCACAAAACATTTAAGGCCTGCATTAATAATATACAATTGTAAAAATAATTGTAACGAGTGATGAAGAAACCACGATCGAAATCAAATCGTAAAGATGAAACGTCCTTAAAATTAAAATAATTCCGATAAAAAAATGATAATTACATTTTATATGAAAAGATTATAAAAACAACGGATACTAGTTACTTACAAAGGTTCGTAAAATTGAAATATTTTGAATTACGTAAAATTTGTGTAACAAAAAATTCCTAATAAAAAGTATAAAAATTATTTTAAGTCTCAATCAACAACGAACCAGGAATAGTAGATGGAATCCAGTACATTTAAATGCTTAAAATATAAGAATTTATTGCAATAAGTTGGTAAATGTATGAACGTCAACTTAAACAATTGGATGTTCGATTATGCACACCATTTCTAAAAAATCCTAGATTTATATTTCTCTCTACATCCAAAACTGTAGTGTTCTCAAAATCAAGCTTGGATCAAAACACAATTTAATATTTAATTCGACAACCAGTCTGATTTCTGAAGATGAGGAATTACATCTATAATTTTTAAGAACAATCCATCCAAAGAAAGAATAAATGTAATGAAAAATTTTGAATTTATCTATTTCGCACAGATAAACAATTTTATTGCAACTTGTTAAATGACAAATATTGTATAAAAGTCTATTATAAATTAATTTTTTAGTCACTGATAAAGGATAATCATTATTATTTAAAAATGATGAACGTATTTTACATTTTATGATCAACAAATATTAGGTCATAATTTCAATATTTTTCTTTTACGCAGCAAAAATTATCCATCGCAATATTTTTAGTCCAATTTCTCTTATATTGTTCCTGTCTTTCTTGGCATTTTCTTGTTTGCTCTTATTATTTACTTTTTTGTATTTCTGTATACATATACAGAGTGTTGCATTGGCGGACGCAACACAGGAAATCCCATATTAATTTAAAGGCATTCAAGTTTGGCTTCCCTAATAATTTTACAGCAACATTCAATTTAAGTTTCTTAAAGGACACTACATGATTGTCGTCCAAGTGGCGCAAAATTTGCATTTTTGTTAGGCTCAAAACTCAAAATACAAAAAATGTGTCGACTAAATTTCCATCAATACAGCCTTAGTCACGGACTCTCAAAGGTGGAAGGTGTCTGATAAACGTAACTGATAACGGCCGAATTGAATAAATAATTTGTACGTATGGTACAAGAATAACAGAAACTTACTACAATTCTAATAATCATAGCAGCCTCCATTTACACTTAAACTATAACTCAAACGATTCTGAAACTCATTACGCACACAACTTAATTGATATGGTGTGGTTCAAGCACATTCTGCAGAAATTGCATTCTTCGTCTGTGCGGTAGGTATTGGTCGGTCAGCTTAAAATCTCTTGCATAATACAATTTTATTAGCAATTTTTTCTAGTATTGTATAACTCATTTTCAATTCCGCCATTGCTAGTTACGTTTATCGGATACCAGTCCGTGATAAAGGCCGAGTTGATTTAAAGTTTCAAAATTTAGCGGAAACATTTTTCAAAGCACTTGCAAACTGCATGCAGTGTCCTTTAAAAAAACTTAACTTAAACTTTGCCGTAACACCATTATGGAAGTAAATATTTGCCCTCCTCAGGTATGTTTTCTAGGACGAAGCTATCTAGATCCATTGAACCTAGAAGAATATATTTTGTTTAATTTGTTTTTCAAGATAGTTGCAGAGGAAAAAAAACATTATTTTCACCATCAAATTAATATTAATATTTTGTTATTAAACAATTATAACAAAAGTTCCCATGTAAGCTGCTTTCTTTATATTACAAGAAATTTAACAGAACTTTTCATCCCTGATGAAGTGATTTAAAGATTGTTAAAGCCAACCACAAATCTTTATTATATTATTTTTTTATTACCAAATACCACTTGTTCCCTGTTCTGCATAGTAGGCATATCAATCACTGTTTAATAAAAGTAAATTCTTATGATTTGTGTTACTATGATTTTCGATACATAGTAAATTTTAATTATCTAGTGTCACAATAAATTACTAGAGGATTGTGTTGTGAACAATATTATTCTGTCAAAATGATTCAACTCGATATTGACGTATTTATTTATGATGATTACAATGTAGTCAGCCATTATAATTTACGCGTCAGTATAAAATCTATCATTTCACCACTTTGTTCTTCACCTTTTACTGATATTAAACCAGTAACCAAAATAGAATAAAAATAGTTAACCACAATTAATATAATGCGGAAGTGCGATATAACCTAATCAAATTAAAACTATGTTGCTGTTCATATCCTTCTTGACAATAAAATAAAAAAAAAATAAATGTGGCAATTTTGCAGCCCGAAAAATATTACAAAATAATTAAAACACCTCTGGCGAATAATAGCATTTACTAATTAAACGAACAATAAGCTTAACAATTTATGTACCGTCTTGAATTTATAATTTCCCGAGGATGTTTATTTCGCCAATAAAAGGCTATACTTACATAAATCTTGCAACATACCACGTAAATTTGACATCAACAAAAGCAATTTCTTCAGAGATCGCTAAGAGTCTGACCTCCGCATCATGCGCACGTTTGTCGAAGCTTTAAAATTGCATATTTTATGGCGCATTTATTTTTTACATTAATACCTAATAATTTAACACGCCAGACAGTGCGGTCGTAATAACTCTCTAGTGGCGGATTTTATAGACTATTTTATTGCAGGTGAAGGTAGACTCGCTAACTATAATGTTTAATTGAAAATGACAATTAAGAGCCCAGCGAGACACCTGGAAAATCTCTTACGCATAAGTACGGTAACTAATTCACTGCAAATAAATGTGCGGAAATTGAAGTAGCAGAACGATTGGTTACCGACAAATATTTGTATATATTTTTCCTAACAGGTTGCCATATAAGATCTTAACGTGTAATCCTATCGGCAGTTTTTAGTCGACAGAGCGAATACGTGTTTGGAAATGGTCTACTGATTGCAAGCTGGCTATTTAATTCAATTCCGCATATTTTTTCTTGGCAGTTGAACGGAACGGCGGCATTCTGGACATATGTTTATTTTACCGGTCATGCTTTAGTTTAGACAAATAAATAATTTCATCCTACGGTTACTAAAATAATAATAAAAAATACAACAAAGCTAACATTGAAATTAGCATGCACGTATGCTGAGAATCTTTAATCAATGCTTGATTTTATTTGAATACGTACTCATGTTTACATTTACATGGTCGTTGAAAACAAGTGTCATTTAAGCCATTTAAGTCATTTAAGATTAGAGCCTAGTGATTTTTCGAGTTACATACTAATAAATTGATTAAATAATATGCTAGAATTTATTTCGAGGGTGAGTTTTAAGGTCTAACAATATTTTTGTGATGGGGCTAAATATGATATGAGCTAAGAACTTACTGTAGGAATCGCATGAAAACATTTAACGTTAAGGTGGGTAACACAAACTTGTAGATTCGGCCATACTGTAGTGACACAACTGACAAACTAGAATAGAAACACAATTGAAACCAAACAAGTTATAATAAATCAAATATTATATAAACCTTAATTAGCTGATGATCTAAAACGTGAAATCGATGTTACGATAATTAAATAAGTTCTCTTTATTCTGTGTATTATATAATAAATTTTGAATGTTATCAAAAAAAAATAATAATAATTTAGTGCTTTTGTACCTCGTAGCCCCACTCGCGGAGACACCACTGGCCGACCTACGTAGTCCTGGCCGAGTCCGAGACGTTCAGGTGTACTCGGGCATCGCGAGCCAACGGCAGGTTGGAAACACAGTGACTTGTGGAGATTCCACGATAACCCAAGACTTTAATAGTGCGCGGTTTAATAGACATGTGCGGTGGTTTATGGGCGATTTCTGTGTGTTTTTAGTGTGATGGAGAACGAGAGACGCGCGACACCCCCCGCGGGGACGTTTCAGCAATTCATCAGGTCCCGGACAAGGAGCAGCAAAAAAGAGACAAAGCGACAACAGCAGCAACGGTAAGTACCTACCACTGCGGCCACCGGTGCAATTTTCGGTCGCATTAACAGAAACGAAAACGAGTTTGTATTTCGGCGCGTTCGCTTTTAACTCGCATCGAACGTAAATGTCGCTCAGCAACAATTAGATTCCACTGGCGTGCAATTAATTTATGCGCGCCATTTAAATTCTGCGGAATTGGTTCGAAACTTCTTTGCGGTTTATGTCAAGTGACCACTTTTTATATCAATAATATTAAAAATATTTTTTTATAAGTTTAATTTCATTTCATTTGTATATTCACATAAACATGAAAATGTAAATTATCCTTATAATTCTTTAAAATTGACATTTTAGGGAAACAGGAGTTATAAAAATGTCAAAAATTCATAACTATCCAAATAATTTGCGATATGACTGTACTATGTATTACGTCATCGAAAAATCCATAAAAATTAAATTATTCCTGAAGGGTTGACAATCCTCGTAAAGACGAGCATATTTGGTTGCATCCATTCGAGATGCCTTTAGTTCTCATTTGGATGAAAATTAAATGGATTTGTTATTAATGCTTTCTATTCGATTGGATTACGTTGTTTAATCCTTTCTGATTAGGTTGATCTCGTCTGTTGTTTTGTTAGGATTAAAAACAGAAGTTGTTGAACTCTGACCTCTGATCTTTTCCATTTAATCAGTTTTATTCAGTTTCCAATTTAACTTTTGTTGTGTTCATGTTTGTAGATCTTTTTGTAATCTCCTACTTTTCTTGTTTGACATTAATTTCTATGTTCTGTAGTTTTAGTACTTTTTTGATGTTTGGTTGGCTATTTTTTCTCGCCGGTGTTTTTATTTATGGCCAGTGTTTGTATTTATGAGTTTTATACTTTGTTTCGAATTGGTTTGTTGGCTATTTAGGATTTACTGCGCTATGAATAATTTGGGCTATAGTTTTATATTTCCTATCGATTTTGAGAATAAGATTTCTGAAAGAGAACAACATATTGGACATAATAAATATACGCCATAAGTTATAAACTAAGTTGATCAATTTAATAATGTATATTCGAAGGGAAACCCATGTGCCTGAAATAGAAATGAAGATGGATACCGCGATGTTGATAGTTTGAAAAATACCATTGTCTTTATTAAATGAACTAGGTGACGTCATGTAACCATTTATTGTTTATGAAAAGTTAGTAGTTGGCAGAAACTTGTAAAAGGAGTACAATAGCGAGGCAATAAGACAGTGATAGATTACGAAAGGGCAAAAATTATGGGATGGACCTGGCGTTGCCAGAGCAAATGGAAACAATACTGAAGCATGTGGCAACAAGGAAGAAAAGGGGTGGGAGTTTGAGAAGCACTTGCCTAATAGAGTACATAAGGACAACTGCAAATTAAAAACTATGATCAAGAAATCATGGAAATAGAGAAAATAATAACCGATTAGAAACATAGACACCAAAGACAAAAAGCAAAAACAATTAATCAGATATAGTTGTGTGCCATGTGAGGAGTCGTAAAACAGGAAACATTAGAAAATCTGACAGCTTTGCAACTGGAAACAAGAATTATTGTCTGTGGAGCTAATATTAGTACTATGGGATAAATTAATTATACAAATGGCCTCGAGTAATTTTCGAATCTTTCTGAAGAAATGCCTTAATGGACATGAAGATAGATAATAAAAGTTTAAGTATTCTGAAAAGCTAAAAAACTAAAGCTAAAAATGAAGAGGAGAAAAAAACATTCTATGATAAATTGAGAAAAGCAAAATTCTTTTGGTCCACTGCTGGAAAACTCGCTGTAAATTATCAATAAGTTTAGCAGCTGCAATGGAGTGAACTTTAATCATTAAGGTTGTAGATTTCTACAAATTTATAATAATAATAATGAACCAGGAATGTGATATACAAACAAGGATAACACAAGGATATACAAAGAAAACGAAAAACATGTTCCCCAACATAGACGAATTACAAAATAAATACAGTGATGCACTAGAGAAATTGCTATCAAAAATAGGGAGCATGAGTATTGCTAAAACATGGAATCAAACGAAAGGGACAAAAAATGTTACAGCAATGAGAACAACTGTTCTTTATTTCTAGGCTAGGAGAGAGACGAGAGAGGGGATCGTTTTGTAATAATGATATAAAATACAAATGTTAAAGTAAACATACTATAGACAAGGACAAGTAAAAGTAGTGATATAACAAAGAAGATGGAAATAATGTTTTAAAATAGTGCTGAACGGAGAAGAAAGAAGAGAGATGCAATAAATCGTAAAGTAAGTGCAATAATACGGCAAAATAGTATCAGCACCAACTTTCTATGAAATTAAAAGAAAAATTAAAAATTTGAAAAACAGGGGAAGTTAATTTAGTATACATGGGACGAATGAATGAGGAATACGTCTCCCTCCTGGATCCTGTGGAAAGTGATGGTGGGAAATTGGAGACCATTAATGTGCCTGTATCAGTGGAAGGCAGATGATATATTTCGTAATACAAAAGGAAGTGCTGTTTTATTTGATTCATTTATGCATTTGAAAATTAACGAAACTGTTGAAAATAATAAGTTATACGATAGTTGATGTTAAGAGCTAGCACTACTAGAACAATTAGGATATAAATGATGGCGGTATCAATGAGATCCGAAAACATATTCTAGAAAGGGCACCGGGTGACCAGTGATATTCAGTAAATGTACGAAATTCCGATACACAGAAATCCAAATATACGGAGGAAGAACCGGAGAAAAGAAGACCTAGCGATCGAGAAGCAGGGAACGAAATTGGTATAAATGAGAAGTTATATGTATTTAGAAATTTAGAAAATTAGAAATTTGAAATTGAGGACGAAGTGTAAAAAGTTCAAATATAAGAATAAAATCATAAATATGTTTTCTAGTATTATACAGGAGGGAGACATTGGATATTAATATTAAAAAGAAGTAGAAGCATTTGATATGTAAGGAAAAATGATGGTGGTGAGATATGCATAAGTAGAACAAATGTACCTGAACAGTGAATAAGCCAAGCACGTAAGTTGCAAAGTGGCATTTAAGTGCATTTGTGACACGTGATTCTTATTTTAGTTCGATTAGGAAATATTATTTCAAAACTTTGTGAATATAGCACCTAACAGTTTCATTAGTGTTCGTGTTCTGGTTCATTTGAAATTAGCATTAATTTTATTTCTAGTTATGCCATCCAAATGTCATTCGCCGATTTTTTTCTTTTGCATTTATTTTTATACAAGAAGTCTAGTTCATATTATACTTTTCTACGTCATGGTATTGGCATTTTGTTGACATCAAAATACCAACTAGTTTTGTTCACTTCATGCTTAATTGCTCATTCACAGTGGACATAAAATGTTGATCGAACTGCCTACCACTCTTGTTAATTTTGTTGCATCGCTTCATGCAACTTGCTTTCTTGAAGACACACACTCACACATATTTTTTGCAAAACGATTATTGGTCATTTGCTTGAATTCTGGTGTGATTTTTGGTGATAACATTTCGCAAAACTCAAACCGAAGGTTACTCTTCCATTTAATTGTATACCACCTTCTTCTTGACCACCTATCCTAAATAATTGTTGTATTTTATTCATTGAGCTGTGGCGTTCTCCTGTAATAGTGCATTTCATACCAATTTTCATCTCCGTGACTTCTACATCATCCCCAAGCAAGCAAGCGATTACAACTTTCACGCACCCTATTAGACTTCACTCGATTATTTCACTAAGACCACCTTCTTTGACTTAATTTCGCCAACATGGTGATCACATTGGACAGTCGTGGATGGAATGAGAAAATGGAAGAACATTAAAAGACGAATGCGAATGATATTGAAGCAACATCCCGATCGAATTAAATTAAAAAGCAAAACAAATTAAAACTAGCAAATATGAACAAAACAAAGGAAAAAAGTATTTAAAAAAACGTATATTAAATAACAGTAAGTATGAAGTTAAAGTTGAAATATCAGGCTTACATAAAAATTAAATAAAATTAATGTAAAATGAAACGAAAATATTTAACGAAATTAATTACATAGCAATAAACAAATGAAATAAATGCAAATAAAAATTAGGAAACAGAATGGAAATAACATTTTTACACAAAGAAATAAACTATGAACATTTTTTTCTTTGTAATTGGTAATTTTAAGGTGCCATATAGTTAGGAGAATGCAGACTTAAAAATGCGAACAAATCGAAGCAATAATTTGCAGTAATTATCGTTCACTAACCCAATTCTATAAACTATTGCATCTATTTTATTCTCCAAATTCATTTTGTTTACCTTTTTTCTAGTCTTTACCTTATTTTCAGGTTTTCTTGATTTGTTTTATGATCGTTCGTTACATTTATCACACTCGCAAATATTAATACAAGAATAATGTTACATAATACCAGCGGAAATCGTTTTAATCTAAATTAACGGGATTCTACATTTACACATTGTGCGACATAAATTATAACGTCTTATTAATATTTCTTATCCTTACAATGTATTGGCTTTATTTATGATTCAATTAAGAAATCAATTTAGCAGAAAACTGTGTATCGGATTCTTCGTCAATAAAAGTAATAAAATGTTTCCTCGTAAGGAAATCGGAATGAAACGGACAAAACTCGAACAGAGACTCGGCTCAAGCGTTTTTTCCCAGCCAGTGATTATTCTCTGTAGTATCCAGAAACAATGAGTTGCTAGTTGAACTGCTTCATGTAGACTTAAAATATTGTCATACAGCGCCTAAGTTATCGTACAAACATTTAACCTTAGAATAGGCGGAAACCGCAACAACAATAATGTTTAAAGTCCCACACAAATTAGCAGGTATAATTTCAGACTGTGAGAAAGTGTTTAAAATAATTTATTGCGACATTAAATAATGCAGGAGTATTTTTTCTTCACGATTGACATTTTCGTAACACGGTTTTGCGAGCGAAACAAGTCGAAAAGGTCGACGTGCATTTCAAAAACTTCTTTCTCTTATTTGTTAGATGCGAACATATCAACACCTCCTTGCAATTACAAAGTATGTATATGCAAGTTTGGAAACGTTTGTCGTCAAATACAAAATTAATACTTAGATACTGTATGTTCCTAATTCAATGCCACAACGATGTGTATAAACATAATAATGTGAATGAAGTAATTTATAAGTCTAGTCAATAATGGGAACAAAATTAGACATTGTGCGCTCGGAATAATCTTAAAACCATTGAAGGATACGTAAACACTTTAATAATGATGATAAATATAGATTGTCGTAAGAATCAAAGTGTCATAATCAAATAAACAAGAAACGTTTTCGTGTGATTGGTCGTTACTAACCAAGCGAGCTCGTATCTAAGGACGCGAATATTAGAAACAAGTATCTCGCGAGTTAACGAGGAATGCAAGTTACGAACAATATTAAGACGACTAAGCCATAAGAAGACATCGGCGTCAGCTTTTATCTAGTGTACAAAAACATGCATAATAAATATGTGGTAGCCTGACTTAGATTTTTGTAGAAATTTGTACGCAATAAATAAATCACAGTTTATATTTTTGAATAAAACATGGTTTGTAAAAACGTGTTCGTTTAAAATAAAACTGAAAAAAATCATAAAATCAAAGAAAATAATAATAAATACTTAAAAATATTTTCTACGTTGAAGGATATAATTACCGTCGACCTTGAGCTTTACTAGACTGTTGACTGTTGTTCATTAGTATTAAGCATTAGCATTAATTGTAAATTATTTTTTAATAGAGTTATTTGAGATTGGTTAAGTTTTGGTGATCGATCTGAAATGCATTAAAAAATGTGCCGTGATATTTAATTCTTAAATGTGCCGTGGGATAATTACACGCCAATTGTTTCACGTTCGCGTTAATTGTCATATAAGATCGTGACATCATAACTATGTCCAGTGACAAGCGGAAACCTTGAATATTTTTCAAAAAGAAACTTAATGGATTTGTGACAGTCCTTGGTGAATATAATTTATTAGTTCGCTTCGTTCCTCGTCTAAGCAACATTTTAATAACAGTAAATTCATATCTGCCTCTTTAATTGCGGACTGATTAAGTGCGTATCGTGATCAGAAGTAAGCCGGCCGCATTTTTGCTGCGAGTTAATTTCGAGCAGCTAATGCGGTGTAATTTAATTTGCTGCGATTTTCGATTTTAATTGAGGAAGTACATATAATTTATATAGATAAGTTCGTTATTGACAAGTACACGGGGTCGGAGGTGGCCTTTTGTTGTGGCTCAGATACCGTTTTAATGACTCTTAGTTTCATAAATGGTATGTTCGCCTTATAAAAGTTCCGATCGGCGATGTCATTCTGAAACCAAGCAATCTTTCGTGTTTGCCTTTGTAACGTTCCAATGTACAACCGGAGATCGTTTATCGTTTGAAATTTATTGGTGGAGGGTGGAGATTTTATGGTATTATTCCTTGGATCTTGTTAATTAAGAAATAAGAAGCAAATAATTTTAAATCGAATTGACGTGTAAATGTTGCCTGAAAAATTTAAATCCTTGCGGTGTTTGTCAATTAGTGGGTTCTGATCGCTTGTTGTGTGGTGTTCTCATAGCGTTTATCCCTTTTTGCGTGTGCTCATTAAACAGAGGTTAAAGTTTACGCAAAATAATCGAGTGCGTAATAGTACATTATTGTGTCGGTTTTTAAAACAGATCACATGTAGAATAGAATATTGTTTTACAAGGACCCAGCGAGGACATTAACTATATACAGGTGATACACATGAAATCAGAATATCACGAGGATAAATATTTCTCAGATCACTTAAGTGTAAGTCCCCGCACTTTGTAGGCCAATTTTCAAGAATTTATCGTAAAAAAAGTAGAGCAGATTTCGACATAAAACTTTTTCATGTTATTGTACATCAATTGAACATCACCGACGATTTTTTTAATGTAAATTTATAGCTCTCGAACTAGATAGTAATCTGAAAAATCCTTTCACTTGCTCCTTTCCGAAACCTTTTCGATTAGAAAAATTAAAAAATTAAACTTAACGTAGAAAAATGTATAGATGAGAGTTAATGGTAAGGTATGGTAGTAGTAGAAGTAAATCACCTCGCAAAAATCATTCACACCCACACACAAACAGTTTATAATTTCTCTATTTATTTATGGTTGTGTTAATAATTTAATTATCATATGTGCGTGAAACGCGTACCTCTGTAATTGCTTTGCCATTAGGCATATGTTATCGTAATCGCATTAGCACGCGGAAGTATGTTGTATTTGATAGACGCAATGGCCGAAATTTAATTAAAATCTACCTCATTTATATAAAATTTCGCACTTGTAAGTTTTATGCTCTGTGGTAACGAATCCGCTATGCGATGTTCATAAAACGAAATGGCGAATTTAATATAATGATGAGATACGCAGAAATTTGTTAACGAAAAGTTATTGCGGTTCCTGGTTGAACGAATGAAATCGTTGATGACGTACATGTGCGATAATTTCAGAAAACAATATGGCCCGCCTAATGTGATTCAATGATATATTAAAAAGGTGCCACGGGCCCTTAGAATACTTACTTCAATGCTTAGAGGTTGGGTTCGATTTGGTTATGTTGGGATGTTGGCAAAAACGCAAAATTATCAAAAAATGGTTCACCTTTATTTAAGAGCTTTTATAACCAGTTGCGTAGGTAGTGGTGGTGGTGATATTTTGGGTTACGATAGCGCCTTAAGGGCAACTGTACTCTTCTAAAAATACACTCAAGTCAAGTTCGGAAAAGATACCAGACGATATCATCGAAACTAATGAGATGGGTCCATACATAAAATATTTCTAATCAAAACAAAATTTATAATACTTCAAAACACAAAACGAATGATAAAGGAAGAGAGCCTAAAGCCACAGCTTTCATATCAAATGGAAAAGGAACTCAATCAGAACATCGACACAGTTTTTTAAAACGAAAATCCGTTGAAGAACCAGTGTATACGAGATATCATGCACATGCTGCGGCATAGAAGCCCGTATATATTAGAAACTGGGCACAAAATAGATTTTGAAAACATCAGAACTGTAGGCAATGAATATACCATATTTTACAGAAGGAATAACACGAGAACCTTTAGAAATTGAGAAACAGGCAAATGACTTCCAAGAGCATGGCGACAAGTAATTAACTGTCGGGAATACTACAAACATGGGAATATGGTGTTTCAGTTTATTGGTCTTCATTAACGTTTATTTATTTCTGGACCAGAAAGAACATCTGCATTTTTGTTAAGACTAGCCTTCTGATAGACAAGTTCATAATCATATTCCTCCAACCTTAGTTGCCGAGTTACTAATTTGGAATTCGGTTCTTTTAGAAACCAGTGTAATGGTTTGTGGTTGATAATAATTTTGAATCTTCTCCTAAAAAGGTATGGTGTACAATATTTTACTGCTTCAATTTTAGCTCGGAGCTTATCAATAGTAGAGTAATGTACTTCCGAAGCGTTAAATGTTCTACTAGAGGAAGCTACGGGTAAATCTGAACCAATGTTTTCTTGTGACAGCACCGCACCTATGGCGTAATTACTTCTACTTGGTTGTCAAATTGAAGCGTTGAGACAATTCCGAGTACTGTAATATTGCCTCATTTATATGCAAATTTGTACATAAATCGAAACATTTAATGTACTCTGGATTATTTACGTTAATTATGTTTCTTATACATTCCCGGTAGTAATCTAAAAATCCTAAGAATCCTCGAATTTATATTACAGTTTTGGGTAATTTAGGCAAATTTTGTATAGTTCTAATTTTGTCGGGATTTCGTTCAACTTCGTTTGGAGTAACGATATGTCCTAAATCGCTAACTTTGCTAAAAAAACGCTGTTTTGTCCAACTGAACTTTGAGATGTGCATCTCTTAAACTATCGAATACAGTTTTTATCGCCAAATGTGTTCCTGCAAGCTAAGTCTAAATACACGAGACATTGTTCGTTTTGAATACCCTTTAATATATTGTCCATGGTACGTTGAAAGTGGCTGGTGCATTTTTAAGAGAAAAATTCATTCGCAAAAATTCATAACGACCTTGGCCATCTCGATCTGGTGATATCCTGGAGGTAAGTCGAGTGTCGAAAAGTATTGACAACGGCCTAATTTATCTAACAAATCCGTTGTGTTGGGCTTTTATCGTTCAGTTTGCGATAATCGACACTACTTTCGTTTATCAGAGGCATCAATTTTTTGGAACGGTCCAAACTGGCGACAACGATGGTGAATCTGAAGGTTTACTAATTTTTTTAAACAACTTTTCTATTTGTATGTGAACTTCTTTTCTATGAATTTCGGGGCGACGATATGATTCACTATACATAGGAATTTCGTCCGTTGTTTTTGTTGTGTGTTTAATTGATTTTCGTCAATTTGGAATATATCTGAATAATCTTTAACCAATTTCTCAATAGCCAATTTCTCCTCTGAACTTATGCATTCAGTACGAATTTTCGACAAGTCAAATATTTGTTTACTTACATTAAAATGATTTAAATTGTTTGGTAACTTATCGTCTAATATCAAACTATCGTTAATATTTTCTGTTTCCAAACGAACATTAAAATCAAGTTCTACAGTTTATTAAGTTGAGTTTAATATTGTGCATATATAGCTTGACCACTAGTGACATTGTGGAATTTATAATTCGATAATATTTTTATAAGCAATTATTCCTTGGCAATTTTTGATATTTTTACCTTAATGTTTACTACTTGATATCTATGTTCAATCGAAACTAAAATAAAATTTTTCGATGGTAAATTATGGTATTTAAGTTTTTATTCTGCTGTGTGGTATTAGCTAAATTGTTCCAAGATCTTAAATTATCAATTCCTAATCGACAATCGAATGAATTATGAAAATTACATATATGATATTTTAATTTCTCATCAACTTTGAATATTTTAGAACAGGGAATGTTTCTGCTGTAGCTCTCTACTGAATATATGCACTTTTAACGTGGAACGCTTTTCCTTTTTCAATACGGGCCCAAAGATATTTAATTGCAACGTTTGGGCGAATAAACGATCTAGTGCTACCTGTATGTATTACAACCTTTGAATTGTGTTATGGAGAAACGATGTACGCTAAGTTCATTAATTCGAAGTGTTTTCGGCGACAAGATCGACTAAAAAATCGTTGACGTATTTTTCGTCAATAACGGGTTTTGAAAATTGATTTGAATTTGTCTTCATTATCGCTTTCTAATTCTTATACAACAATATTTTCAGTATTTGGTTATAGGGTTATTTGTCGTAATAGTCATGGGTGTTAGTTTATTAAATGTGTGATTTTGGTTTGGTTTAAAGATATTTACCTTTTTGGTAAAATCTTTGATTAAAGTTAAAGTGATCGATAATTTTGACCTATATGTTGTATTTGTTTCTGAACATTAATTGGCAATTGAATTGCTTTAGGATTATTAGCATAATTTTGATTATTTGGCAAGATTATCTTTTGATAATTTTGATTTGCATCATCGGATTGAAAATCATCGGTTAACATATTTAAGGCACTATTTAAATCAATTTTTCGTTCTCATAAATGAACCTATTTGATTTTTTAACACTCGTAGTAAAATTCTTAGTGCATAATTTCTGCAATATTGAATTAACACATTTGCTTCTACAACGTTAGTATGAGCAGATATGAGGTTTGCAAATTTAATAATATTGAATTATCGAATAAAATTGAAATGAAGACTCACTTTCAGATTGTTTTAATTCAGTCATCTCTATAGACAGGCTGTATAAATCTCGTATAAACCAGCATTACGTTTTTTAAATCTATCCAATTATTAATTGTACAAGTGGCAATATTCAGAGCAGTTTCGCCTCTTATTTTTGCAAATATAGTAGACAGAGTCAGAACTTTCGGTAGGAATCTGAACTATAATAATTCTTAGAACCACTAAAAGACATAAGTAATACGCGTTTAGCGTAGCCTACCGACTGCTTCAAAAATCTCCACGGATATACAATATTTGTTTTCAATTTTTTTTATTTTATTTGAATTAATGAGGATAATGAAATGTAGCAATCATGTAGTAAAGCAGGATGTAACAGAGTAATGTAGAACATTTTGCAAAACAATGACGAATAAAGATTAAAAATTCAAACCAAGCACATATTTGTTTGCAAGATTATGTCCAGTATTATACATGACTGCTGCGAAATGTGCAACTGCAAATATTTTAATCCCAACCTACAAATTAACATGCAATTTGTCAAAGTCTAACTAAAATTATAAACAATAGAATTAAAAATATTTTATTGGCTTCAACCAAAATTTTGAAACGTACTCATCATATCATATCAACTGAAAAAGTCTCCAGTGGTGCGCACTGAAACATAGATGAATTTCCAGCAAACTAGCGTAGTCACGATGCTCATTTTTAGAAGGAATTTTTCAAATCACAATTGTTTAAAATTTCAATATCTTTATCTTTTATAAAAACTATTTCGATATATGAAAGTGGTGACAAGAGTAAACCATCAATTTCTGTTGAGGTATTGCTTTCAAAATCTGAGTTTTCATCCTCGGTATATACAACTGTTAAGTTTCATCGCATTAGGTTCAATAGTTTGGACAATAGAGCGTCACAGACGCACACACGCGCATGCGCAGCCACACAAACGCACACACAGTGATTCCGAAAATAGTCAGAATAGGTTCAGGGAAGGGTCAACATGTGTATTTCTTTAATATTTGAAAAGTTTCATGATTACATGATGTACAAAAAAGTAAAAACTGATCAAATCACAACCACAAACAACTAACTTAAGGAAAATTTAACTAAATCAAATACACTCAAGGTGTCTGCATCCATTTCCAAGTTCATGGAATTCTGGTTTGTTTCAAGTTTCATTTCGATGAATTCAGGATTTATATTGATATGCTATTTTTACTCCAGATAAAATATTATAGCCCAGTATAAACATATAATAAATGGTGACAAAGGTCACACAAGGTTGAGTTTTATGATTTTTGTCTGCGTTTTTCGTACGAAGTTTGAAATGGAATAAACAAGTTTAATAGCAGAGAGTATGTCTACGGAATAATAAAAAAAATATTAAAAGAGTTTCTCTGACCGACTGATTATTGCTAATTTTGCCAATACTAGCATTTCTAAATATCTGCATGATGTTTAATAGGTGAATAAATTTTATTTAAAATACTACTTGAACGGAATTCAAATATAATAAACTGATTTTTGATGATTGTGTTAATAATTTCATGTTTATGTTCGGCTTAAATTTTTCGGAAAATCTTTAAACGCTAACAACTTTTTCCAAACTTTTATTTGTTAAACTTATGTTACAACATTTTTGGTCGACCACTTTTGGGCAAATTAATGTAGTGTATACCGTCACCACATCGATAGAAGATGAAGATTGATAAAATGTCTTCATTGATATGAGTTAACGGTGGCATTCCATTTCTAGCGACAACTTCATTAAATACTACTTTGGTACTAATACAAACCGTCTAAAATTTTCTGAAAACTTTATAATCATGTTATCTCTTAAAACGTTGCGTTATGCAAATTGCATTTGCTGTGTTTGCTGCAAATTTAATTTAATATTTTTGAATGAATTATGACATCCGCTGTTGACCGAATTAATTAATTAGTATATATATACGATCTCAAAATTTCATTATGTATTACTAATAATAATTGAATAATATAGACCATAAATTCATTATGTGAATCAGGATAAGATTTTTTTGGTCGGCTGCGGCTCGATACTCGCAACAAATGAGAATGATAGTTTGAAATAAATTTCGTACAAACCAAAACAATGTTGATTGAAACGCATTTTTACTCTTTTTAACGTCAATCTTCTGATCTATTCTGGTCTATCATAATAATAGCCAAAGGATCATCGCAGAATAAAAGCAATGATTTCAATGCAGGATTAACATTCATTAAGTAATTTATGCACATATTTTGATGCCAGATGTATATTTGTTAATTTATAGTTGACTTGGTGATTTTTTAATTCTTTCCTTGCCTCTACTACTTGTTTTATTTCGCAAACTTGGAATAACATTTTTCCGCTTGCTTTGATTATATTAATTGATTCGTTTTCATTATCATTTTGGTTTAATATGTTATTATTTTTATTCTTCATTCATTTCATTATCTTATTTTATTTAATGCAATGGTGTGATTTATTGATTTGTTGTGAATTTAAATGTTTCTGACCTGAGGAGATCCCAACATGTTTTATATTTAAAAAAAAACGAATATTTCGAGAGTGCTATAGATCAACAACTCATATTTATTCGACTGTAAAAAATACTCACGCTTCGACGAAATTTAATTGGAAAATTAAACAAATGCAAATTTAAAAAAAAACCCCACACAAAACGACAATGGTGTAACATCTTGGAGGCCTGAGATAATAATTGCACTGCCGCACCGTCGTTAATTACTCCATCCAATAAGACTACTTTCGATTTCGATTATACATCAGCACATTACAAATAAAATCTTAAATCACCGTTATTAATGGACAGCGTCGGTACATTTAAATATAAATTATTTAATTTTCGTTCGGCCGGCGAACTTAATTAATTTCGCTTAACTAACTGTGAGTTATCTTGCACGTAAATTAAATCGTCCATTTCTTCATAATTAAATGTAAATTTTCCTTTATGTAATATTTCATTCAATTATCGTCGCCGCGATCGCCGGCCATAGAAACGTGTGCTCTTTATCCCGTATATGTTCGTAAAGTGGAGTTCTCGGATTTCTGTAATTTGTATATGATTTACATGGAACGGACCTAATTGATTGTCAAAGTCACCTGTTTTTTTTTTTGGTGGCGCACTATCGATCATTGAATTAGGGATAATGGACCACGACTACATTACTTTGCATTATATTTGTTCAGTCGTCTATTTAATTCATTCGGAGATTTCCAAGAAGATCCTTTCTACGACTTAATACGAACATAACTTGACAAAGCTATGAAATCAAAACGGTTGTCATTGTTGAACAGTTTATACGCCATTTTGATTATGAATGCGACTGTTTCAATGAAATAAGAGCCCATTTCAATGATGCGATAGACAAGTTCTTGGTATGATCGTCTTATTGTTATATTTCTTGGTAATGTATCAATTAATTCGATCATGAAACGATTACGTTTTGAAAGAATTATATCTAAACAATGGTAAATGGGGATTTCTGCGAAATAATTCCATCGATATGTTGCAACCACAAAATACTTCTTGCATTGATTGAAACCTATTTTAGCACACTTTTTAAAATGAAAAATTTGGTGTACTTATGTTGTTCATATGATTCAATTATATGTTGTCGCTAACGAATTCTCCACATCTTTTACAGCAATCGTTTTATATTTTAAGCAATAACTACGTAAAATTACCTGGTGTAATGAAATTTCCTAGTTCCCAATTATTACTGTACGATACTTGCCAGTGTGCTGATGAAACTTATGATGTAGATACCGATTATTTTTCGCGAGTTTTACCTTCAAGCTAATTAGCAACCATATCCGCAATTAATCCACCACATTATAATAAATATTACTATTGAATAACTTCTTGCCTGTTAGTGGCCTACCATTGGCCATTTTTCATTAGGAAATATTGCAAATTTTATTGCAATATTAATGTTGGCGTCCAATTACCAGATGTACATAAACACGCTTTATCGTTTTCGAAACATACATACCGCAATGGCGTAGGAATTAACGGACATTTGGCGAAATTCAAAAACTGCATGTTTCTTCAATTAACTACTAATTATTTTTATTAATTACCATGCCGGTTTAATAATTATCGAATGAGTAGCTGTAAAGCTTTTGACCTACATGTGTTATTGGATAATACCAGGAAAATATTCAAGTAATATTAATGAGAACCATAGGCATGTAGGCTGAAGTAGCGAAAAATATATTTAACACTATTCTTATTTTTGATTTAAATGGCTCAGGCCGCTAAACACTCAACGAACAAAAAATCGTAATGAGGTTCCATCGAAACGAATATATCCGTCATGAGCTAGAATTCGTATTAATGCCGACGAAATTTTCCAATTTGACGAAGGAAGAAAGTCAATTATATTCCTGGGGCATCGGTGGTATGTAATAATTTATTAAGTATATAGTGCTATTAGTATTTTAGTAATTAAAATGATGTTAAATAATAATTATAATGCATACTATCGCAATCATTCAGTTTATTACTAAGATAATTGCAACGTTTTATTTCGATTTTCGCAATTATAAGTATGATTTATTACCTTAGGTATATGGATTGAAACGATACCTAGTAATTACAACGAACAACCTTTGGTCATAATATGTATTAGAGAGTGGAATAATATATCTTATTAATATTGACCAACTTGGGACACTCGTAACAGGAAAGCAATACATACCCATAAATCATTTTTGTGGAAAATCGTGTAGTAAAACAGGTGTTTATGTTAGAAGAGGTTCTTGGTCTTACTTTTTGCGTTCCTTGTTTGGTTCACCACGTCAAGTACAAGTAGATAAATTTAGGTACGAAGGAACAAAAATTCAATTTGAAATTTATAAAAAGGAAGGAAGGAGGAATCGATTAGTTCAAAACGTAACTGGGTATGTCGAAAATATGGAGCCTACTATTATACCATGTGCCTGACACAAGGAGCCAAATAAATTTGTCCTTTAGACGGCTTGAATTAGACCTTAGTATGCTACGGACCAAATATGAAATTAAACCCAAATGAACCGGTGAATTTTTGAAAACATTACATAAATAAAAACAATGCATTTTAATTTCAAACCACCACAAATAAATTTTTATTAACGTATTTTCGTCTTGCTCTATTAATTTCGAGATATATGTAGACCTTGTAATTTATGTAACTCGTATTCCTTACAATTTAATATCGCTACCGTGCCACATGTTCCGCAAGTTAGTCATCCTGCGAAAAGAACAAAAATCCTCCTGCGACTTTATTGGCAACACACGAAATGTCACAGGTTCACCTGCAGACAAGCTTCAAATTAAATTACATTAGCAATTCGTCAAGCCATCAATCGCGACGATTCGACAGGAAGGGACGGAACGGAAGACAATTGCGAAGCCCGTTTATGTCAATCAAACGACGAGGGAACTGTTTTATGTTTTGTCTCCGACGTATCTGTGGGCCACAAATCAAACGTTCGTTATAAAATTCTATTAACTTACTCCGGTAATGCCATTTCATGTAGGTCTGTCTGTCACATGTGTAATTGACGTCGACATGATTGAATTTTTAGATTGCGAGCGTCTTATCGATGCATCTTGAATTATTATTTAGCTCCCGGTTGCTGGTATTAATATAGCTGGGTTCGTCATGATCGAACTGGTACATTGTCGTGAACGTTTCTAGACAGGGTCGATTCGAGGGACGCACGAAGTAGGTAACAGTGCAATGTGGTTTATTTGCAATAGCAAATTAATATATGTAGATCATGTGGGACTTCAAATACTTTAAACACTTTGAATTAGAAGTATAAACAGGCATGTAAACTGTGAAAGAAATAACTACCAAATAAATTATTTATTAATCAGTATTTTCATAATAAAGTTCCCTTTTCGTTCTATTCAAAAGTATTTATATTTGTATTATTTTACAACAAAATTTTTGAAGAAAAACATTGGGAACATAACTATTATTTTCCGACATATATTAATGTTTTTTTCTTTTTGTAACATGTGATAAATAAAATTCATCTCAATTGCGAGATGTCACCTTTCTAGTTTGCTAGATATTTTAACTACGAACGCGAAACCTATGTTATGTGTTCAATCGGAAGTATTATTGGATTTTAACTCTTAAAAACTATCAAATCAATACAAAATAGTTCAGTTCTAGTAATTTTGTTTTTGGTATGATAATCCTTTTACCGTGTTTTTTTGCAAACGCATTTTTTGCCTGAACTAGTAATTTTCAGCCAATGTGAGACAACATTTCTCATATTTTCTGAAAGCCTAATTGACAGCTCTTAGTGAGAGACTCTCCTAATTGCATTTATGGAACTTACTGAATGAACATATTCATTTTGAATTGAGTCTTTTGCAACTTATTTCAGAAAAATTGAAAAATTTATTTTCTTTCCTGTATTCAGAATCTTGTATATAACAAATTAATAAATAGAGCAGAATTTAGCATGAACATAATAATCGTCTTTGTCCATTTAACAGCTTTTCTTATAATTGGATCTGCCAAATTAACTTTTCATATACACAACACAGTCCAAAATACTTTCAGGTTTTTTTATCAGCTCGCCAGTTTTTCGATTTATTTTATGCGTTTCTAGCATTCGTGCCTGGTGTATAGTTTATATGTATCCAGGTATGTATTAAAACTTCTCCTTTTCTACGGAAAACCTTTTCTCCTTTGATCAACTTAATTTTGTTTAGATCATGAGGTGACTCACGATTTTCTCTTATTGTAGCACATATACTAATATTTTTCAAAAGTAATTTCTCTGCCAACTCAACACTATCTATATAGTCTAATATTTTTATAACCATGAAAAACGTTTACAACGAGATTTTGCAAATTTTCTCCATTGCCGTTGTATAATTTAAATTTAGATAAATATCCAGTGTCAGATTCGCATAATATTTTCACTAGTAATCCGTATTTTGTAATTTTTCCTGGTTTGTAGACACGGAAACTTAGGCGACCTCTGTAAGGTAGTGTGGCTTCATCCAATGAAAGATTTTGTTTTGGTTTATAGACTTTATCTATAAAATAATTTACAATTGACTCTACTTTGAAATGTCGACTTGCGTCCTTAGGCATTGTGTACTTATCAGAAAAATGTAGTGATTGTAGTATTTGCCTGAATCTAACTCGGATCATGATGATACCAAATATTAGTGTTTACATGTGCGCATCAGTAGACCAATGATGCATTCACAATATTTTTCCTAATTTGTCCCATTAATATATTCATAGCTAAAAATTGCTTGACCAAAATTTCCCAAAAATGAATTAACAGTAACATAGGTATCATTTTGAGACCAATATGCTGTTGAATAGTTTTGTTCGTTTTCCAACGCGATGTACTATTTATGAATGGCTTCATTATGGATGCATACAGTACTCCCATTACTACATCTACTAATTTTGAACAAAAGTTACAAACGAACATTGGCGCCGCTGTGTAAAATGGAAACATATTTTTTCTGCCTTGTGAAAAGGAATCAACCCAATTTAGAGTGTTACATAATTTAACTTTAAGTTTATTGTGATTGACACAGTCGAAAGGTTTATTGACCGGCCTCAATGATTTCGATACCTCCTCTTAACATGAAAGAATCGCAGTAGTTGTAAATTTGCCTACTCTAAAGCTATGATAATCATTACTAATGATCAAATTCTGATTTAGAAACGCCATTAATCGCCGAATGAAATTAATTAATTTTAATTTTCTTTAACTTTGGCATTGGCGATTTTATGAATTCGTATAACTTTTAACTTTTTCTGAAACATTTAGAAGAGTTAAATTAACATTGTAGGTTAATGTTTCGATTATAAAATGAGCCACTATTTTTAGTAAACAAAGTTGTCTGGACCGGAAGATCATTTATTGTTTATATTATATTTCAAAATATTAAAGATTTCGCCTCCTGTGTACAGATTCGGAAACATAGAGTTTGGATTCGCAATTATATAACTGGTAATATTGCATTGCCTGGGTATTTTGTAATATTACTCCTTAAAATGATCCGATAGGGTTTTCAACCACCCGTTCATTTTGTAACAGATTAATATTTTTCCAAATGTTTTGATAATTATTCGTTAAATCGGAAATTATATTGCAAGCTGCTTTACAAGGATTTTCAGATTTACACATTTCATTTTGATAATAATGCCATTTTGTACTTTTATTAAATTGTCGTGCTAAACCTTAGCTACTTATATATAACTATAAATAATTCCTTAAATTATGAATATCTGAGTTGAAAATAGCACGACTCTCTGAGTTTTGTACTCGACTTTCTTATTTCACAATTTACCCAATTTCGCCAATGTCTATCTAACCAGTGAAGAACTATTATCAATGTAAAATATTTCATAAAAATAATTAAAAGCTTCGTAACATCCTTGAGAGCAACAACAAGAGAAAAATCTTGAGCCTGTCTTTCTCATTTAGGAAGGCATAGTATAGAGTATACTATGGAATAGTAAGAATAGTATATAGTACAGTAGTTCCCATCCTAAGCTGCTTTGATGAACTTAACAGTGGCAGTTCCCAGAACAAATTATATAAATTATCAAGAGAATTAACATATTGCAAATGTATCAAAATAGATGGTTTCTTCATTGCCATAATTGCAACGTCTATCAAATGTTGAATGTAATCTAATTATATATGCATATTTAATCAACAGCCTGCCTATTCAAATAGTCCCATTCGATCTTTTGTTTTCGCGAAGTTGGTAATTTTATTAGCAACGAAAAAATAACTGTATACAATTTTAATGTATAGGTTTGGCCTTACTTTTGATTGAGCTTTAAACTAGTTAGACTTTGTTCTTTTTTTGATAATTTAACTGAATTACCTGCTACATAAAGCGCATACAAATCTATGAGTTTGTGTGTCTGTTTAGACTGCACTTGCGGTTGTGGGTTTGTAGGCTGTGCAGGGTGCGCTTAGGAAACTGTTGAGTTGCGTTGGATAGGATTAGCTTTGTGTAGATTTACCGCTTTACTTGCTTGGATTTTCTGACATTGTCCATATTGATCGAGATCAACAAAATCGTCAACTTATCGCACAATCAAAGAACGCCAAGAAGGCATACCATGTGCAAACTTACCTAAATGCGATTGTCCGCGCATTATCAACCACTTAAGAGGGGAAACTGATTCAAGTATCTAAACACAAAACACTACGGTGTTTCGGACCATACCAAACAAGAATATTGTCCTCAGGAAAATGAGAAAAGCTCCGAAATACACAGAGCCTCAGTTAGAGAAAATTCCGAGATGTTGCTGCGCGTTGAGGCGAGTGCATTTCGTCAACAAGTTGATTGTGATGAACGATGAAAATTATTTCACTTTGTCCAACTCTGAGATGATGGGCAATAATGGGTTCTATACGGATGGTTACAAGAATGTCCCTGATGACTAGCTTTTGGTATGGTGTGAAGTTTCTGAGGCTGGACATTACATTTGCATTGCTTGGGACGAAACCTTAAATGCATAGCGTTATATCCAGAGATGTCTTTCTACACTGCCTCAGTTTTTGAACAGGCCAGGCTTCGTGCCATCATGCGAGAATCGAAAAGGACTGGTATGAGGCCAACAAAATCAACGTCGTGCCGAAAGTAGACAGTCCCCCTAACCTACATCAGGCTCGTCCCAAAGTCCGCAGAGTTTTAGGCAATATTGGATCGAAAAGCCAATAATATCGGATGGGAAGCACAAAATAAACAATTGCGACGTCGTATATCCTGAAAAATTATAGAAATCAACGCTAGCCCGCCAAAAGAAACTTAGGCAATACTGTACTTTGTCGATTATTTGCATTTTGTTTTATAGTAAAATTAGTTAATAGAGATTGTTTCAAAATTTGGTACAAATATAAAACAAGTTTTATAAAAGTTGTCATCCTACTGACTTTTTTCTCAAAACTTTCCGACCATACGTTATACGGCAACACAAAAAACACTTTAATTTTCCAGATCATTTTCTTGAGAAAATTTTGTATTTTACGTACGTTTCGTTTATATTTCAGAATACACTTTGAAGTAAATGCGGGCCAAAAATACAAGCGTGTTCAATAATATATCCGGTATTTATTTTGATCATTTTAGTTATTTCAATTGTAAATATTATATTGATATAAGATATCGCAACCGCTCTCTAATTACACTTCGTACGTTTTGTTTTCCTCCAATATTTATGAAATTTAGTTTTACTTAATTTATTATAATAATTTTCTACAATCTCATGTTCATTTGTTTCATTTAATAATTATTAATTTCATTCATATATGTAGATATCTGACGATGTTATAAAAAACATTTCTAACGTTATCCATTTGCCTGCCAGTAATTAACTGTTGGTCATTTCAAACAATTAATATTTGAGTGGCGTTTCTTGTAAATTTTAGTCTTAAGGTGTCCACACAGATAAAAGAGCAAGGTCTCAAATAAGGCGATATTTCTGGCCAATTTATGGCACCAAGTCTACCAATCAAATAATTTGGAAATGGTTTATCTAAAAAAAAAATAACATCCAAACCAAAATAAGCGGGTCCTACCTTCGTTACTATAAGTTCTAAACATGTCTCTGTCTTCAAATGGCCCGATGTTAATTTTTCAGGATACTCCGTTCTGGTCACCATATTAACTATAAGGTTTTCCTACGACCAGTATCGTTTTGCTGATCATTTGGTTCGATATTTAAGGCGAAAGTGAAGCATAGCGATAATAGGAAACGGAGTTTATTATTATTTCGTAACAAAACGTTCTTCATCAATAGCAAGCAATTCATATTTTTGTAATATTTGTCATATTCCCGATATAGATAAACCAAATTCAAGGGAAATTTGTCTTAAACTGTACATACGTACAGTTTAAGGCAATTTACCATCGCCAAAACATACACTTTGAGAAATGATTTTTATTTAGAACACTTTATTCTTTCAGTAAAGATAATTGTTATTACTCACCACCCCAACATTCAGATTCTGCACAAATATTTGCATGCCTTTGAAAATTTTGCATATACTTAAGTTGTGCTTGCAGATGGTATAAGTCTAATATTATTTTTAATGGCAGACATCTTGAACTCATCGCAAACTATAAAAGATGTTTACCACAACACTCTTTCTTCGTTCGTATAAGTATTAATTATATATTTATAACACAAATGAATCTCAATTACCTTCGTAGTTTTAGCAACAAATAAACAAGCAGATTTATACACAAATACGAAATAATTTGACAAATACTGTCCGGATTTTATAATCAAAGCTAATCATATTTAAAACTGTCAAACTTTAAATTAGTATTTTGAAATAAAAATAGAATTTTTAGTGTTGTTGTTATTATCATTTGATCTCTCTGTTGATACCATTACCATTGTCAGTAAAATTGGCGAGCAACAAGCGTGAAGAACGTTTGATAACGTTAGATCACTTCACAGTATGTTGATATATGGAAAATATGGAAAGTAATCCTTCAATTAATTAAGTTATCTGATTTATATACTGGTATGGTAATGTACTTGACTTACACATACTGTTAGTTAAAAGAGAAAACAAATAACAATTTAATTCATAACAAATAATCGTTAAATCAATTATTGATGATTGATAATCAAAACTGTTGAATTAGACTAATCGGGGAATTGTTGTAACCAAATTCCTATAGCATAACACATATTTAAATACTTGTGGCTTTACGAAACGACACATTATTTCAAATTTCAAATAACTCCACAACCTGAAGCGATTTTTAACGCAAATTTATATTTTACGAATACTAGGTGCTAAAAGCTTTAAAACGTCCTATGTAATAACCAAGAACGGTCCATTTGCTGGCATTTTAAAATTGTATTTTCACATTAAATTTCAAATTCTTTAACTTTTGTTCGACACTTCACTTACTCGTAGAATCCAAACCATTCAATTTTAATTTTAAATGAATATTTATATTATTCTCTTGTCTGCTGTTGTTTATTATCCTGTTAAGTGTTTTGAATATATTACGCTCTGTTTACAGCAGATATATTTCAATTATGTTAATCATGCTTCACGTTGCGGTGAGTAGTGATGATTTTACTATAAATTATGATGATATAATATGGTTGCCTTATTTGAATTTTTCAAATTTATTTCATTGTTGTCGTTTATGTGATTTGACTCTTAATTAATTTCAGTTGAAATGGGTTATTTTAATTGAATTTTACGATTTTAAATTAGTTTGATACTTCAACGCTGTTATCTGTAAAATCTGGCGACTAAATCTTGTCTTAGGTCGATGGTTGATGCGATACTATTGCTACAACCACTTATACTAATAGAAAAATTGAGTATTTCGTAGGGCTATAGAAAACATGTATGTTAAGTGATATTAATTTACTTATTAAGTTTCGAGATTTATTTCACTCAAAAGGAAGTTTAAGAGAATTGTTCAACACTGGGTGGGTCACCAGCAACGATTGTATTTTATTAATTTTTAATGCACCATCAATGTGAGGCTTTAGTCTAGTTACGTAGGGTGTGGAATATGACGTAATTAATAATATAATGTTAACTACTTACCAATGATATAGCCTTGATCTGCAAGCATATAGAATTCTGAAATAAGATTTCTGATATATGCTTCCTATAAACGCTAAAATTAGTTCTGCAATATTATTGTAATTATTTCCTGGGATTATTATTTTCCACTACAAGGAACTTTAAATGAAATCTTTTCGATCATACGGGTCGTAGTCGGTGTTGATTAAGATAAAGTCGAGCCGGCTCTGTGCCCACTACTTCTTCTGATTATGCAGGTTCCCATATCTAATCATGTATCGAATGTTTTTACATTCGCTGTCGCCTGCGTATAAATCACCACTGTCTTATACATACACACGCATATGCACTTTTCGCCGTTTATGGAAGGTACATGGATTATTAATTGATGCGAGCTTCTGTGAAATGGGTCATTGTTAAAGTGTGCCCTCAAGAAGCTTTCTCATGTGCGAATATTTTCTTGGACGCAAAGTCGTAAATTTCCCAGATGGGTTCAGGAAATGATTTCAATTTACATTTTGCACTAAAGTGGCGTAAATGTAATTCCAGTGATTTGTTATTTAACGACTGTCTTAATACGGCCATTATAATCCGACTACGTTGCCGTCGTAATTTTTCTGAACGATTTTATTGCTCGAGTTTAAGCTGAGCCCTAATGAGAGAGCAATTTAAATATGAATGGGACGTCCAGTACATCCAGCAACGTTTATAATTTTTCTCCATTTGCAGCGGCGCGAATGGAATTCTCTTTCTGATTCCCTAATTATCGAGTAATCAAATCTAGACCATGTCTAAACGTGAATCATAAATAATAGTCCATCTGCTGCTGTATAAACGATCACGGATAATGCGGTGGGAATTACGTTGAAACGAAGAGTGTTTCATTTCCATTTTGTGCATCCGCTGTGAACGGGTTCAGCCGTCGGTCGTTTCCGCGCCGTTTCGAATAATTTGAATATTCCCCGGCCGCGATCAGGCGTCCTAGCGCACCATTAATTGAAATTATTGGATGCGTTCAATTAGATTTAAATTACGTCTGATTGGTACGATATTTCAACGTGCGGTTTGTTACCGGGTGATTTATTTTCTAATTAAAAACCGACGAGCGCATTTTCCTCCGTCCTCTTTCGAAAACTTCAATTTGCCTTGATGCGATTTTTGCGCGTCCGAATGAAAAACGACCACGTACGATTGTAATACGGTGTCATTATTCTGCGACGTTGAATTTAAATATGGCATTAAATAAAATTGAAAGTAAATACGGTCGCATTTATCACTCGTACATGCATAATATATACACGGTATGGTCTTCTGTACACAACTTATTACATACAGTGGGAACAGCAGCTACACGCGAGAAGTGTATAATTTCTCCACGCTTCCTATATATAATTATTTAATTGATAAATTTAAATATAAGCAGAAGAAAAATGACTAGTAACATAAACGAATGTAATATAATGGCAAATAAATGGAAAACTCAATAAAAATAAGCGAAAAGATTACAAAATAAATTATGAACAAATCGAATAATTTAGGAATATGAAGCAAACTTTGAATAACAAAAAAAGTAAATAAATCGAATAAGAAAAAAGTACAGAGTATCGAAAAGCTGTAAAATTGACATTAAAAAATGAGCAAATAAATCGACTAAAATGGAAAGACAAAAGCAAGAAAACGAAAATAATACAACATTAAAAAGAACTGAAGAATAAATAAAATTAACACAAATTGTTTTTAGTTTAAAATTATTGTAGACACCGTATGTGTTTCGCAAATACTGTGACTTCATCATGTGATGAAATAGAAAGTTTGATATGATTATAGAATTCTGGCATGTTTAGTCTGAAAAATATTATTAAGTAGAACAATTGAATTTTTTGAATCGCGAGGATAAAAATATATAACTCAAGCAAGTTTCAAACTGCGTGGTTCCTGCGTAACCATAACCGGTGAAAGGTCAAAACGAAAAAGCATTACCCGCTTCGAGGTTAGAAAACACAATTAATTATAATAAAATTTGATCGATCCCTAAAATTGAAAAACTATAACCGAATTAAAATTTAATAACAAAATTCTGCACCCTCACTGTTTGCCAACATTGTTTGCCAACATCGTAAAACGTAAATAGCGATAATATATCTCAAATTAAACAATTAGTTACTTACTCATTTATTTAATCCTAAGCATTCGACACATTACACCTTTCGGTGTAATGTGTCGTGGTCTAGTTCGGCAGCAGTCCCCTCTTTCATATTTCTTCCCATTTGTTTTCATCTCTCTTCGATTCTCTTATGTTATTCCACACTGCTCCTTTTTTCTGCTTCTTTTCTTATTTCGTCTTGTCAGATCTTCCTCTATTTCCCTTGCCTCCTTGTCTTGCTTCATAAATTTGCCTGAATTGCCTCTCTTCTTCCAGTCTATTTATGTATCCTAAGCATCTTATTTGGCTTTCTTGTATTCTGTGTTTTTAGTTGCGTGTTTAGTATTTTGTCCCTCTTTGTTTTCCCTTCTATGTTTCTGACGAATCTCATTTCCATGGCATTTATTGTCAGCACTAGTGGTGCCACTTTCATGTATATTTTTTGTTTCTTTTGGTATATCTCTTATTCCTAGGGACGTTCTTTTGATTGCATTAAATATTCTCCTTGTTTCACTTTTTCTTTGGTTGATTTCATTTTGGCCATTTGCACTCACTTATACCACAAGTATTTCAATTATTTTACTTGCCCAAATCCTTGTATTTCTTCTATTTCTATGTTGTGTGTTGTTTCTCGAGAGTTTATTGTCATTGTTTCACTTTTTGTGCAATTAATTACCATATGCCATTTCTTTAATTCATTATCGTATATATCGTATTCTCAAGTTGTGCTGTAGGTTTTGTTCGCTATCTCTTAGGATTGCCATATCATCTGCAAATATTTGTTCTGTCGCTTTTATTTATTTTCCAATTGGAATTCTATTCTGCGTGGTTTTATTTTCCATTTGCACTCCTTTACCACGTCTTCTAGGACTAATAGAAGCGAGTTTAGTACACTGCCTTTTTTGAGTCCCACTCTCGCCTCAAATCTTTCAGTGATTTCATTCCTATTGCGGACGTAGTTAGTGCACTTTTTATAGACTATTTGACCATTGTCTTCTATTACTCTTTTCTTGAGGCATTCCCATATGTCTTTTCGTCTTATTCTATGGAAGGTTTTTTGTAGATCTTTGAAGAAAATGTGTACTTGTGTGTCCACTGTTAGTGCTTTTTCACTTACTTGTCTTCTTTTCGCTCTGAACGCACATTTTATATCGTCAAGAGTTTATTCTATTTTTGCTTTAAATCTTGTTTCTGTTATTCTTGGATAAAGTTTGCTGGGTATACTCAGTAGTTATTACGCGGAAAATTGTACAGTCCCGCGTGTCTTCTTTTTGTGGATTGGTGTAATTATTCCTATTTGCCTATTTGTCTTTCCGCGGAGAGAGTTGTGCCTTCCACTACCATGACATTTAAAACGTCTAGCAGTTTTTGTCATATTTTTTTTTCGGCGTATTTTCTGTGGTGATGCCGTGGTAACCGCTTTACTCATCTTCAATCATTCTATGGCTTTCTCTAATTCTTCGCTTGTTATCCGTTCATGCATTTACCTAGGAGTTCTTGCATCTTTCCATGATTTCCTCTTCATCTTGTAATATGTCCCATTTTTATCTTTGATGTTTTTAGTGTCACATTTATTTTTCTCTTTATCATCTATATTGTCCTTTTAGTTCTTCGTTTCACCATAGCCTTTTCATCGTCGCTTTTTGCTTACTTCATTACTCCGTAGCCTTTTTTGCTCTTTTTATGATTTTTATAGTGTTCTCTTACTTCTTATATCTTTATTCTGTCCTTTGTTATGTTGTCTTTTATTATTGTTCTACTTTTTGTTTCTTTTTTCTTTGTTCTGTTCTTCCATTTCATATGCAGTAAATAGTAGTCGTTTCATATCTACGCTTCTCTCTTCACTCTTACATCTTTTATTTCGGTTCAGCTCTTTCTAGTTATTAGAAAGTATATAAGATCTTTCTTCTCTATATATTTTCTCTCTTTTTTGGTTTTGGTTTTGTTTCATTTCTTGTTGATATTTTTTTAGTAAACGATTTTCGTTGACAGTGTATTTTATTATGCACTTGCGTTACTATTCTTTTTCTTCATTTTCTTTTACCAATTACAGTATTCAATTTCCTAATCGTTCATAATCAAATCTATTGTTTTCATAATTTAATTTTCAAATTGATTCTTTTAATTAAGGATTTTAAATTCCGATTTTAAATTGAATTTTTTATATTTCGTTACGATTATCTACAAATAGTTGTATGTGTTTTATTTTATTTTGACTTATTTTTTTCTAAATATATATTGATAAGTAAATTAAGTCAACACATTTTCTAGTTAAATTATGGTTCACCTACGTACAATTTTCTTCATTACATCTTCCGTGGTGTGGCCATTCCGACAGTGGCCATTAAAATTGTAATATAACGTATAATTGTGTGTATGCAGGTATCGGCACAAACGAAGCTATTTAGTTGGTTTGTAGGTGTTCGTAATTACGGAAATAAATAAACATATTCTCTCCGAGCAAACCAATAAAATACGGCGATACGATCTGCATACAATTTAATTATAATCGAACGTTATCTTAACATAACATTATCGTTACTGTGCAGAAAAATCGCCATTTAGAAAGGAAAATTCCATATGAATGGAGTGCAACTGCGAAACAATAATTATGCAAAATGGGAATTACGTTACGCGATAACTAATCGAAATAAACTCGATTCTTAAAAAAAAATTAGGAAAAAATTCTTCAGCGACATACATATGTGTCAGGGTTGTTATGGTATATTATGAAAATAATTATAGTTATTTGGTTTTAACAATTTTATTTGTTGACACGATGTCAATGCTATAATTGTTGATCCCTCATTTGCGCAATTGGAGTCGGTATAAATGATATTTGCAATAATATCTTATAAGAAGTGCCTGGCGGTCGAGAGCTACTCGACAATACAAAAGTTCAAGTTGGTTTACAACAATACTCACACTATAACTCGGTGGCTTCAAGTTTAGTTCCCTATTATTAATCCCAAATAAGTCATATTTCTTGGATACTTTAGAAATTAATTTTAATATTGATTTCAATCTTGTCCTCAAAAGTCAAAATACGACACAATGTGAACAAAAAAAATATCTATACGACGAAAACTAAATGAATATGCGAGTACGACCTACTCGCATATTCCAAGATGCCATTACCATGCAAAAATAAAAATCCATGCAATACAGCGAAAAATTATTAACATCCCATAACACTTAACATAAACAGGCAATTTACATCATTACGATTAAACCCATCAAAGTGGCGAATCTTAATTTAAAACATGTTCAAGTGCACAACCGCAAGAATAATGGATCGGGAGGAATAGAATGCACTTCACGGAATTAGTGTATTCAAGCCGCTCCATTATAAATGAAATGTGAAGCAAGTCACTGTAATGTCCCCTAACTGTCACATTGTGCTGTATTCCCACGTTTCAACGACGGCACATTAACATTTTATGATTTAAAAATGCCGTGTTGATGCTAAGTACAAAATAATATTTCATTTTCGACCGGAGGCTGCTTTTATCTGTTCGTTTTTTTTTTAAGAGAACGCTTTTGTCGTATCACTGTGATTCGTAACAAGCAATTATGTAGAATTTGTTCTGCACTCGGAATTATGAAAATTTTGAATTAAATTAAAGAATTATTATTTATTACACCTGTGCAATTCGGGTTGCCAACATAGAAGTAATGTTGACCCAAAGCAAACTAATCATAATGGGACAAATTAACTAGTAACGTATGTAACAAAATTTTTGGCAAAAAATACAAAATCGAAAATTAATTTCATTGAAAATAATGAAACATTATCTCATTTTGTCACTAATCTAAAGCACATTTCAAAAATTACATTACTGACAAGGGTCCTCGGTCATGGATGGCACGCTCACGTGTCGCATCAGACTTTGGATAATTCCAAGATCTACTTCCCGAACCTATTGTTAAATGCACCTTCCCAACTGCTCCTCGTTTTGGGCTTCCCAATCATTGTCATAGACTTTTCTACTAAGCAGACTCCAAAATTCTTCGATAGGTCGTGCTTGTGGAAGATTTGGGGGATTGTCTTGTTTTGGTACAAAAGGTATCAGATTGGCAGCCAACCATTCCCTTGTTATTCAGGCATAATCACAAGATGCCAGATCCGGCCAGAACATGATTTCATTTCCATCATTTTGTGTCCTAAGAAAATTTAATAATTTTGAGAGACATCTTCGCGTATATACGTTGGCATCTGCAGCTTCGTCCCTGACATATCCAACATAGGGTCGTGAAATATAAGCTACAGATATCGCACACCATAGTAAGATTTTGTCGGCGAATTTTGCCTTGCATTTAAATCTAACATTATCCGTAGTGTTTTCGATATCGTCTGTGTAAAATCCATCATTTCCATTTATTGCCGCGATCGCCAAAGTAAAATACGCCATTGACAGTTCGGAATATATACTAATCAGTGTACGTCTATTGCAAGAATCAAAGCAATTATTTCTCGTAGAATATTTAGTAATGCAATTCAATCCATCCAATCACATGATGATTGTTGTTGACATGTACACAACTAAGGACGTGGATATTATAGACAAGTATCTCCCTGGCTTCATAAGATGTCGTCGCTATGAAGAAATATCCAAAATGAAAGAAACATTGACAATATTGAAAATTGAAGACTATAATTGCCAGCGACCTTCAGGTAACGATCCGACCTGAAAAACGAAAAACTGAGAAAAACATTAAAATCCAGAATTACAAGGTTAGTGATGACCTACCTACAAGAAAAACAGAAAACAATCAAGAAAAAATTATGAAACAAAGAAGAAAATAACTTAAAAAAACTTAAAAACTAAATCGTAAGAATGTAACCCTCAAAAAAGGTATCCGAGGTCGACTACGTCCTCTACCGTGACACCAGCCATCAGTACCACGAAAAGTTGAATAAGGGAGCAGCAGCAGAATAAATAATATACACACCCCAATACAAAATGTACTCACGGAAAAGTAATCCGATTGTGATATACATTAGATTATTTATTATCACTTGGTCGTTATTGAAAGATAATAATTAGAATTCTGAGAATCCATTGCTGATTCGTATAGCCGAAAAAGTATTGAATCACCACAACCACTAAGAGTGCAATTACACACGTTTAAGGTGTAAGATCGAATTATACAAATCGCTGATGAATTATAGAATTTTAGTTAAATTGGTAAATGTTTAAGTATTGCACGTATATATAGAGTCAAATCTTCATATTATTAGTCTAGGTGATAAAATAAGTTTGTGAATGGACCAAGTATATATTCCATAAGTTTGTGAATGGACCAATAAATATAGTAAATATATAGTAAATACAGAGATGCATGCGCTAGACATTAAAGTATTAACCTAGCATAATACGTCATCCATTTTGATGACGTATGGATGTTTGACTAATGACTAATGAAAACTTAGGTGGAACTATGTATTTTAATATTATACGTAAGTGTAGAAAATAAATATATATGTAATTGTACTACATGCCGTGAAGGTCTTGGGCTTGTTGAACAATTTTATTCCATTTTCTTCTGTTTCTCGTTTTCTCTGTCCAATTTTGCATCTTCATACTTTTTAGATCTTGCTCTACACTTTCTAGCCATCTCTTCCATGGTTTCCGTTTTCCCCTTTCTTCAATTGGGGCTCAGTGTCAAACAATAAATTAGAAGTACTAAAAATTTAGAAAGTGCATGTGAGGCAATGAATTTGGTATTAACGACGAATCGTTATGCACAAAATAAGGAAATGTATTAATCCAAGTTCTAATGAATCGAGATGTAAATGAAATAATAAGAATTGTGGGTATGCAGTTCTATATAGAAATATATAGCGAAAAACACGTAAGCACGTCTATCTTTGGAAATTACAATGGCTCCGTATAAAAACTTAATTGAAATAGATACAGAAAAAAATATGAAGTACCGAACTAAGTTGACATTTCACAATTGAGTTTTTAAAAAGTCCAGCATTTTGAATACAAGACTATCACGACCTACTGAAAACTCGACGATTTTGTATTATTTATGAGAAAGAATTGGCAAAATGGCAAAACACTTTTAAACAAGTTATTATAAAATCTATGACCATTAACACCTTTACAAGATTGTAAGTTCAGTTACATTTTTGATCATGAATCGATCGACTTCTTTTATCTAATTTGTGCTATTGTTATACCTGCTTGGACTTAACTTGGAGAACATTCCTTGCTGTTCAGATATATTTTGTTCCTTTTATTTTCATTATTTTTATTTCCGTTTTCTTATGTTTTCCTTATAAACTTTTTAGTCGTGTATTTCTAAATAGTATTATTTTAATGTCTCTTTCACACATATTACTAACATATATTTTCGATTATGAGGAAGGGATAAATTCAGTATGTTGTTCTACTTGCCAACTGCTTATATAGACTTTATATATGTCTTTGAACTATACTTGAAAACAATAATTTGTAATTAAAAAAACTTGAACAACAAAGTAAAGAGCAAAAACAATTGGCTGTACTTCTTTTCATGACAGCATACCAAAACGTTGTGCTGTTGTTCGCTGTATCGAATCCTTGATCATGTCTTTGACTTTGATCTTCAGCTTATCATGCATTACAACAATATCCTACGATTGCATCCAGTAACAAGAACGTGCAATAGTCTATTTTGTGGTTTGGACGAATGGCCGCGAAATTGAAAACGGCCGGGTAAGCGATCAGAAGGAAGAAGAAGCAGGGCACATCCATATGCAGTACTTTCGACAATATTGATTCCTCAGATCATAACAGATATTAGCCATGTTTATGGTGCAGTACCAGCAAAGGAAATTGAGCGACGAAGGTCATATATGCGAAGTGATGTGACACCTGCCGGCTTGTGCGCCCAGAAAACAGTACAACATGAAGAAAGATAACTCACGTTAGCATTAAAGAGATAGCTGATTGATTTAATAGTGGAAGCAATGAATCAGAATGGCATAACTGTTATGAATAAAGGCTTCGCTGTTTCATGCATAATGATGGAAGAGGAGAAGAGGAATGGAGGAGATTGGTGAAGAAGCATGGGGGAGAACAGAGAAGGGGTGAAATTATTGGCAAAGGAATTGAAGTTTAGTTTAGAATATTATGCCAATAAAGGTTTTTCTATATAATGATCATATTTTATCCTTGTCGGCAATGGAGTAAGAGTTTTAAAACAGAATGCGACCTTCCAATCAGGAATCGAGGAAAAGAACAGCCGAAACGCGTTAAAGGAATAAGAATGGAGTGGTAAGTCAACCATGAACATCAGTGACGATGTGCGTGAAAGTTATAAACTGTTGTGACAAGAGAAAGATTATTGAACTAATGGCAGACAATAGTTGTGACAGCTTATAAATGGATAGCGATGTAAGAATGTATGAAATTTTTGAAATTAATGAGCGAAGTGGAAATATATCCGATAATGTCGATCATGGACAATGCTATTAAATCAAGTAAAGAGGGTTGAAAATTGCGGACCTTAACGCGTAGCAAGATATGGTATAGCATATATTCACAAAGTAATGGCGATTTACAAGCAACTCATCGATTGTGTGTATGAGGAAATACGTTCAGAAGCCGAAAAAATGTTGGTGCCTGTTGAGCCCGATTCTATGTAATTGTGAATATTTCAGCAATATAAGTGGCCAGAGAAATGAGTTAAGGAGATTGCGGCGGTCAAGCCAAATATATAAATACTAGCATTGATAGAAGTTTCTGGGAGAATCAGAATTAATAGTAGGGGGTGAAGAGAATGGCCTAATGGTTACACATGCCTAAAGGAAGAATAAAGCATAGAAATTTGGAGTATGTTACAAACAATATTTTAATTATTAGCAGCGAAAGTGTGTGTGGTAAATGAAAGAGGTATCAAAGTTATAGGTTGTGATTATAAAGAGTGGAAAATAAGTTAGGAAATATTTGGTGTGCCATTGCAACAGCAAAAGAGACGTACGTGGTAATAGTAAGAGACTAGTAAGATACATTATAGATAACTAATACCATAGCGTACATTTACTACTTCCGTGCGTAGTTATTCTTCATTGACTGAAGCCTTGTCGGGGAGCTGAGGAATGCATTTGCGTTTCTTAAACGCGCCTAATTACATGTACGTTGCTATTTATTTCATTTCCGTTACATTACTTTGTAATTGGCTTTGCTTCCGATGTGTTTTTGTGTTGAATTTTATTTATGTTTTCCGCTCGATTTTTAAGTAATATTATTTATTTTTTGTTTCTGCTTGTGATTTAATTACTTATTGCGTTGAATTTGTATCAAAGTGATACATTTTCAGGTTTTTTAAATACTTGAAATGTTTTCATTTGTAAAGACATTTTTGAAAATGTCGCAAAACAATTGAACGATACTTTAGCCCTCTTCATCTGGTTTACTAATACCACCTATTTTTCATTTCCAAATGTTGGTCATGACCTTCCAACTTACAATCAAGGTGAAATGTAAAGCAAATACTTATTACGAATGCCAAAGTAATTTGTTGCCATAATTTGATATTTTGTACTGGAAACTTTTCCATGTAGTTGTTGCTAAATGTCTATATCGCTCAGAGGCCAATTTCCTGTGAAGAACATAAAATAATTTCTTAATAAGTATTAAAGAAACATGCTGTCATTGTGCAGTAATCTTACTTATTTACTTTGCTTTCTTTTTGAAAGAGAATTCTCGATGACATTATTTTATGAATATAAGCTATTTGACACATTTTCTTTTGAAATTAACGGTTTTTACATAATTGATGTTTCATTGCACATGAAAATGAAAAACGATGGATAGACAAGAAGTATTTGTTACTATGAAGTGCAATTTATCAAATTTTGCCAAGAAAAAAATCAACGAGCCCATTATTCTGAGCACTTGTTTCGTTATAAGTCACCAAACTGAAAAATAGGAAAATGTAATTCGTGAGACAGTCGCTATGAAAACCCACTACACACGGGAATCCCCTCAAATACACTTTTTTCTTTAAATAAAATCAATAGGTGCTCTCACAAGTACATGAAATATATTTGTAGTATTCAAATTTAGTGAAAAATGTGCTAATATGATCATGTAAATTATACCCTACCCGACCCAAGCGAAACCCAACCCAACCCAACCCAACCCAACCCAAACAAACCAAATAGAAAACCCAAAATATAAAAAAAATTACATAGATGCAACTTTAAATTACTCCTAAATTTAATGCAAATTGCAGAAAGACCAATTATCAAGACGGTCATTGAAATGCCCAACTTCCCAATAAAAAAATGGCAAAATTGCCTAAGAAAGATAAATTTACAATATTTTTAAAATTTATTAAAATGTCAAAATTTCAAAAATGTTTGTTCCTAACTTTTGAGTTGTGAGGAATAACACGTTTAAAAATTAGAAATGACATTTTATAAAATTGTCAAAATGTTAATATATTTTATATTCTTGTAGTTTGTATTTTCAATATTAACTTGAATTAAAAACATTGACAAAATTATAAAAATATCAAAAATGGCAACATTTATTATGGAAAATGCAACACATGCCCAAATTGTCAGAAATGTCGTAAATACAAAAAAATGCGACAAAAATGCAGTCCATTATTTAAAAAACTGCGAGCGGCGACTTTTTAGTTGCACCAACTATAGGATAGATATCAATTAATTAAAATTCTTCTAAATACAAGCCAAAAACCAATCCGACATTAAAACGAGCTTTGCACCCCTTGCGTCGGACACTGGTTTAATATAAATAAAATGTACGACCGAATAATTATAATTAATTATATAGGGAAAAAATTCGTTGGCTTTTGGTTTTGATAAGGACTGTTATTGTATATTAAATATCATTATTAAGTCTCTACATATTTCGTGGTGCATGTGAGATTCATTTTGTCTCATCGTTCTACAGTTAGCCATGTCTTTAATATTATTTCATTTTGCATATCTTCTGCTTATCTATTTGTTTCTTTCGTTATGTCATATCACAATTATGCCCGGTTTTTATAACTAGATTGTTTTTATCTTGATTTGTATATTTTTTATTATCTTTGGTATTTCTTTCCTTGGATTTGGCGTATCTGTGAATTCTATGAAATTATACTTACCATGGTAACGTCGGTTTTGTTTATTTATTCCAAACTAGTTTGATGATGTGCGAGGGATTTTTTAATAATTTGATTTTTCGTGCATTTTTTATTATTTAACTATTTTTTACATGTTTGGCATTTTTTGTATTATAGAATTTCTCACATTTATTTTAATCTCTCGTAATTTAAAAGGTATGACATTTTTACTCATTAGACAAGTTTATTAATACCCACGTTAATATCGATTTAAAACAATTTTATATTCTTTGTATTTTAGGTAATTGTTAAATTTCAGTATTTTTTCAATTTCTCCTTTTTTTGAAAATGATGAGTTTTAAGTTTTTTTTTTTATTTTTTAGCATTTTTATTTACATTTTATTATTCACAAATAGCTTGTGACTAGCTCTAGACGGCAATGCCCACTCTTGCTACTAAGTAATTGCAATGGCCTGTATCTGCCGATTAAGTCGTATTTTGTTCTGAATGACTTGCAACTAGTCCATTTGATGACAGCTGTATTGGTCTGGACAGTCTGGACTTAATTGGTTGATACAGACCACTGTAATAACGTAGCAGGACATGAGATTGTGTCGATAATTATACTAATTTTTAATTTTCATATTTGGCAACATTTTTTTGTAGTTGAGGCAGTTTCGCACAAATATTTTCACTCTCTTCCAATTCTCTTCCTCTGATATGAGGATTTCTCCTCCTTTCTACCTGGTATAGACGTGTCCTGTTCTGAAATATCCCCCTTCATAGATTCTTTTTATTGTTTCGGTATATTGCTATAGCTATGCATTATAATTAAAGGCATGTTGAAATAATGGACAGTTAAAATTTGCGATAAATTCCCCATTTCATTACTATTTTATTGTAAGTTCGAAATAAATTATAAAAGGTATTAAGTAACCCACTATATAATTTTATTTGCCATAAAATTTTGAATGTGCACATACCTGTAGTATACATACAGAGTGATTTGTGCAATAAACTAGTCATCTCAAAAATGCGCAGGTAACATTTATAGTAAAAGTAGATCATTATTTCTTACGCAATCGTTTTACAAACCAAAGATTTCTAATCGACAGATACCCACCCGAGATAAATTGCAATCGTTGACAGGCTATTATTCACGTATTTTTCAGCGGCGAGCTATGTGTGAAAATGATCGAATTACAGACTGTTTGCGAACGAAATTACCGAGCAACATTTTTAAACTTTGGCGTTAAAATGGACTAGATAATTTACTGGTCCGCTAAACAGTATTACATCTTACACCTTTCATTTGCGAGATATTATTTAATAGAATCGTTACGTGTAGTGAACGGTAATATATCTTGTTGGTTCACTTGCACATTGGGTTGCCGCGTATTAGGCGGTTTATTCGCCGTCGTTTCTGGATTATTTTACGAGGATTCTCGTATCGGTTGTACGTAATCTTTACTTTAGTCAGTTTTGTGGATACTTATTGGAATGTATCCAAAATAGATAAGTACGTAATATTTTTTTAATAATTTAGTTTCATTTAGGAAATGTAGCTCAACCCATTTATGTTCATTGAGTGTTCAAGTTTTAAACGATCAGGAAAAACGACAGTTACATCAATTGGTTCAAGCAATGTTTTGATGAAATGAATGAACAACATTACAGAAAACCACGAAACCAGTCATACTGGGTTTAGTGGTTTTTATATTCGCTCTTTTCATGTAATGGTTTACATTTTTGAATTGTAAACGTAATTTTCACCTTGTTGCTATATATAGGCTAAACCTGAATACTGCGCGAATTGAATGAATTTATAACAAACTTCGAAGAAATTTAGTGAACTAATGAAAGAATATAACAAAATAAATAAAATAATGTCAAATGTAAGAAATTGAATAAAAAAGAGATCGTATTAAAAGGCAAGTAATAAGGACTGACAGTGGATACAAAATTGATTAGAAAAGAAATGAAATAAATGAAAATTTTCTAATCCAAGTATTTTTCAATAAAATGCAGAAAGTAACTTATTAAACCCACAAAGAAAAAAATTCGATGTTTATAACTAATTTCAAAGAACAACCAGTAGAATACTGTGTTATAATTTGAACGAATTTTAAGTGAAACGTAATAGATTGTGTTGGGGCCTTTTTACAAATAGAAGCCTGACCAATTTTTTAAAAATATTTTAATGGACCATGAGGTACTGGGCAGATCACGTAACACCATTCTCACCAAACCGTTCATTAATATCTGTGAAATATGCCGAGCCGAAGTGTCGATCTGGTTGAGCAATCGCCCACGCACATATTCCATTCCCGTCCGATCCCGTTCACGATTATCATCAACCGTGAACTACTTTTCGGAGCAAATAAAACATCCGTTATGTTTGAATAGCAAATTGCTAATCTATTCTAAAGGTCAAGTGATCGATCGAGCATCCTTTTATGCATTAATTGGTGCAGATTTTTTTGGTTGTCTTGAACTTTGAGCAGCTGCACGTTAAATTCGCAGGACCGCATTTCGACAAGGATTCTGAGCGGCAAATAAATTAAAATATATTTGTAATAAAATGTCAACGTGTTTTTGAATGAACCCAGATATAAATAAAGGCAGAATAATAGTATTTATTATGAATTATATACGGCTAATTAGCTGCTATGTTTCACATATTTCGGTGAAACCAATGTACGGTTATTACTAATAATTAAATTGTTTTCACACTTTTGATAAAAACGTTTAGTATGAAAATTAATTCACATGGGACCATCAAAATCTAAGTACGGTCATGCGGAGATCTCCATCTGACAGTGTGAAAATAATACGTAACCTGTCAAATAAATTGAGAAATACGGTGCACGCATATGGTACAGTTTCTTTTATCGCGCCATATTAGGCCCATTAATTTCGATTTATTGCTAGCGAATTGGAATAACGAGACTAGCTCAAACGACCTTCGTCCATTTCACGTCGCACTCGTTAAGCTAATTGTGTTCAAGTGTAATGAATAAATTTATGTAAGTCACGCAATTAGCGACTATTATGATGAAAACAGATTTGTTTCGTTGTTTTACCTTTTATTTCTCGTGTTTCCGTTTGTGGTTTTATGCTAATACATTCACTCGTTGGTCGACATTTCCCGTCCTATATCATATCTCACTAATTACGTCTTTTTGTTTCGCAGTTATTATTTCAATAATAGTTTTAATTAGCGCACCATCTGCTTATTATTATTCTGATTTGATTATCTTACACATCTAATTTAACATTCATTTTATTGTATATGCTTTCCTTTTGAAATCATCGTCTTTTTACATCTACTTGCCCTTCGATTTTATTGCCTAATTCAACTCTTGTCAGTTGCATACCTTGTTAACTTTTCTTTTGATTCCCTCACATTGATTTCGTTAATTTGTATTTGTCGTAACTTCGTCCTTGTTTTCTTCTCTTTATTTCATGATTGATTGCAGCATATTCCTTGGTCAATGCATTCAATTCGTTCTCAGGTATTTTCCTAGTGCTCTGCCTATTCGTCAGGATTCAATTGTTTTTCGTACTATCCTTCAATTCCTTCTGTCAATTTTAACTTATTTATAGAGCATTTTTATCGTTATATTCTATATTAGTACGTTCTGCCCCACAATCCCTAAACCCCACATTGGGCATCAAAAATAATTCTATACTAATATTATGTTCTACCCTATATTTAAATTCTAAATCCATTCAAGTAATGGTTTATGCAAATTAAGGAAATGATCGATAAACTCGTACTATTTCAAAAAAAAACGTTAGTGGATTATGTATATGTGTTTATTGTTATTCCTACTCTTACAACACCGTCAACATATAATCGACACATTACCATTATTCTCATCTATTGCATAGTAAATCTGTCATTATTGTTAACACTTTCTACATCACCTGCTCATATTTTAGATATTAATTCACCTCCTTCTGCCTTTTAAAACAATAAATTACGTTGCGTCTATTTATTTGTACAGAATCTCCATAAGAATTTGCTTAGGTTGATCATTTCGGTGATCAAAATAAATACTAGAGACGGGCCATCTTCTACGCTTAATTTTCTAAGGTCATGGATGGCATAGTTATGGCCCGATTACCATAGGTAGTAAATATGTTTCTTTTCATTTGAACAAGCTATAGGCGACTATGTTGGGTAATTAAAAATGATCCAAGAGGAAACAATGAAAACATTGAATTCTATTAGCGGGTATAAAGAAGTTAGGAACGGCTATATTAACCGCCGCTCCGATCATAATCGTTTATTATGCCCAACATTAATATAAAAAACACTACTTGTTCATATTTTACATTTGTCTGTTGAATTTAACAACTGCGTAAATATTTTACTCCTATCTATACCAATAAATTATCTCTATGTTTTTTTTTAATTGTCATACATTGCGTATGTACAGTCAGCAAAATGGTTTTCCATGCATTCACTGATTTGAAAATCATGACGTTTGTTTTTCAGTAGTTTTGATTTGATTGTCAGAAAAATATTTATTAATTGGATCGTCCAGAAAATGTTTGTGGGGTATGATAAATGGATAAAAGGATTAAGAGGTTCTTGCATCCAACGTGAGTTGGACGTGGGCAAAATGAAAATCATAGTGGTTATGAGCAAATAGGTTATAAGTTAGAGACCGTGTGGGATATTTGACTAAGAAAGGCGTTAATGTTCAGTTGAGGAACCAATTTCAATATAGTTTCCTTGTAATTTTTAGAACTAAGCTAATAATTAAAAAATCGCATATATATGTCACGAAGTTATTTCATGGAAGAACAGAAAAAACCTTTTTTCTAAAATTGAAGAAGAATTGTAGACATATTTTGGAAAATGTTCTCAGATAGAGAAAATTCGCGGAAAAAAGCACTGAAGAAGAAAATTTTTATAAAAATATATATCTAAAGTATATTAATTACGATACAATAGATATTTATGTCACAAGTGTGTAAAGTATACGAATGGAAAATTTAATAAGTGAAAAACATACACACAAATTCCATACGATATTTTTTTACAACCAGATAACAACACCTCAAGAAATTAATTATTGCAACGTTTTATTTTTGAATCTGTATCAACTATATCAAGTTTTGATCCACTTAAACTGTTTCCTGAATTGTTAATATTTGATAAATTAATAGAATGGTTAACATTTGTTATTGAACTAACATTTGGAACATTATTACTTCCATTGCATGGCTTCATCTTGATGGCTGGTTTCTTGAAGTTTTTCCAGCAAGAATTCTAGTTGCGCAATTAATTTTATTCCTCAATGAATCGTCAGCATATCGCCACCAGAATCGACTAGTAGTGAGGCAGAGGCCTGTTGGAAACCATGGGTCGTGTAAGAATTTGTTTCTAGCAGATTAAGAAATTTTGCGATTGCAGATTGGTATTTTGGAAAATTTGTTAATACCAATAGCTTGGACAGTGGATTTTTGGATGTTGTAGGAAAACATGTCTGTTTCTGCAGTTTGTTGGTCGTAGTGTTGCATACTTTTTATAAATTTCTAAAATTGTTTAATACGGCAATTCCAGTTTTGCTAATAACTGTAAATCATCATTGAGTTTGACTTAGAGTCTGATATTGTTATAAGTAGAATGTCTCATTTATCTTCGATGTTATCAATTAGTAGTATATATAATCATCCCTTCTTCAAGCGCCAGCAATTCCTGATGTTAATATAACCTAAAAACACTATAGCAATATAATTAGAATTTTAATGATAGCAATGTACAGATATACAAAAGGATTTTGTGCAAATAGAAGAAGGAGGAGAACAAGTACGGAAATTTAAATATTTGGAATCAATAGTGTTAGAAGATGGGAAGGTTGTGTCATAAGACAATTGGGGGAAAGCCAATAAGCAAGACCAAACGATACATATGGAAAAGCCTTAGGCAGGATAGCTTCAATAGTATACAGATATACAAAAGAGTTCTGAAAAAAATCAACATTGTTGTATATACCGATGCACCACACGTCATTGAGGCTATTGTTGCATATCGTCACATCCAATTGCATCCATTTTGATTGTTGCTATACATCCCTCCTTGCGTGTCAAGCGAAATATTTACACACAACATGGTGGTTTTTTGTAGGTCTTTGCCACGACATTTCTGAAAATGTTGCTCAGTTTTCCATCTCAATTCCTACGACGAAATATGTATCTATTGTCGTATCTGGTATGTTGGTATTAAATACATACATTCAATTTTCTATTTTGCTGTTTGTCTGCTATGTGAGTTTAGTCGCTAGGTTGTCAGAGAACTATATTGAATTATAATTGAGTTGCAAGAATTATTGTTGCAAGAATTATCTTCAATTAAATATGCTCACATCTTGTCCGATTGAATAACGTTCTGTCATGAAGGCATATTGCATTGTTTGGAATTGACTCTGTATACATTTTATTCGATTATGTGTTAACGGCACGTCTTGCAAATCCATTTTATACCTCCACATCCATATGTGCATCTCGCAGATATCTTTTCCTCTCATGAACAGATATTATTGGTCATTAGTCTCTTTGAACTGCGTTTATTTTTGAAGTTATATCTTATACCACTTATCATCTCCTAATGTTTTATTTGTACGTTTATCATTAGTATGCCCTCATCCACATCTTCAATATACGAACGAAGTAAAAGATAAATATTTCCATACACTTGCCTTATCTTCGTACTCCTTCAATATTTTATACATACGCTTGTTCGTAATTCGCTGTTAATTTGATCTTTCATAACTGATGCATCTCATTTACACATGCCACTACTTTTTGATTCATTTCCTTTATTTTTCATGTTAAAGTACACAATTACAATTCACTAACGACCATCGTTTTCCTGCCCTCTATTTTTTCAAAATTTAACAATTCCAGTTTAGTCTGGAAGCTATTTTTGTCACAGTCATATATAGGAACAATTTGAGCGTAAAGTTAATTGTTGTCTTCGAGTAATTTGCGAGTTAGTAAAAACTTAATTTTAATACAAGTGTTGCATATCGAGAACTTTAATTTTTCCAACAAATAAAATTGGTGTCGGCTTTGACTATCATTGCTACATTGTTGTCCTCTGTAGCATTTCCTGTCTCACTGATCAATAGAAAAATTTAGCTAATATATCACATTTATCTCCATACGTTTATATGTTCTTTGTGCAGTTGTTCTGGGCCATTATTTTTTAAGCTTCATTTTGCCTTTGTCCATAACATCTTTTTCACTACCTCATTTAAACTTGCATGCGTATTATATGTCCGCTATTTACGTGTAGCTTTATTGCTTTGATATTTAAGTTTAACCTTCAGCTATCATGAGCCTCTCATTGATCGTTGTCATATCTACGATCAAATCATCAAAATATCAATATTATTTCGTCCTCCCAACCCTGAGTACTTTGGGAGGTACACATGTCCTATAAAAATACACCATCATTAATTAAAAAGTACAGGGCGATAAACTATTGTATATTTTAATTTATAATTTTTTGTGAACAATACGTTGAATTGCTGTTAATTGAATTCTGTTTAATGAACGAACAACGAATATATTTGCGAACATGTGCACGCAAAGAGACTCTCATTGAGACTGTGTAACACACCAGTGACATTGAAGCTTTCGATGTACCATAAATCACCGGCGCGTAAAAAATATGTCTCTGCCCACTCGATACACAACGAAGTAAAAATTTCCTAAATAGCAGTCGAAGATAAATCATTTGCGAGTCGTGCGTAATTAATGATTGCACAATAAGATCCAACGTATCGGTAATTATAATTTGAATGGCACGCGAAAAAATGCGACTGGTTAAGTGGCGATGGAAACATAATTGCAACTGGACCGCTAGACAATGCCGCGGCACAGTCATCGGCCTGTACAATTTATCCTAATTACTATCTTTTAAGCGCCCGTACGATCGATAAAAAATGTCGAAATGTGGAACGCTCGGCCAGCCATTATTACCCAGACCTCATTATTTGAGAATCTGCATCATAATTACTTCGATAATACACGGCCGTAATTATTAATATTAATTATAATATTTCTGTATTTGTTTGGCGCGTAATGTATGTTATTAATGTTGACTATTTGGAAAATAGGAATTTTTGTAGACGCCGATAATGAAGGTCGTTCCTGCTAATAATCGAGCGAACTTTCGTGGCGAGTACGTAAAGGTATTTAAGTTTTGAAATTGAAAAAAATTAATGGACAAGTTTTATGCAAATTATCGATTAATTACCAATCAGAGTTAATAGTGATATTTGTAAATAGGTCCGGAATAGGTCCGGTTGTAATAGCGTGATTTTTGGCTACTGCAATTTCAGGATTAATCCAATCCAATATAGGATAATTTGGTTTGTAAATAAATGTTTTAGAACGACTGGGTTTTATACAAAGCATATTGCGAGATTCTGTCGAAAATATAATCTGGCATCAGTAAAAACACAAAAACAAACAAACAAACTAAACTAAAGATAAACGAATACAAACTGACAAGTAAATGTAGAAGTAGCTCTGCTAACGTATCAAAGCGTCAGAGTCTGAAGTGGTGGTCAGTGCGTTATTTACGGAGCCAAGCCTCGAAACTTCGGTGGTTCAATCCCAGTAGAAGGCCATGTAAAAATCTAGTCACGCACGCTAAGTCGTCTGCTCGGACACTCTTTGTGGTCGTGTTATGTCAAGCTAGGTGACTTGAAAACTCCAGCGATTGGTGATACCATCCACGTTGATACTTCACCTACTAGTCACCTTACGTGTTGTAGAGGGTTTTAGGTGAGATGTGGGTTCACCAACCTATCTAACATATCTACCCTCTACTGTAGACTAAAGGGTATGCTGGATGACTGGTTGTGTAGGAGTGGGAAGATGCAAAAGGGCCTGTTGAGGCCTATTGCAGTGCACAAAATAGTGTTATGCGCAATTAATCAAAAGACCTACTAAACAACCAAACAGGCAATAGTATTAATAGTAGGTTTAAGAACATACTCGCAATGCTCTAGGCTGAAAGTCGACAGTATGACCATGAAAACATGAAGATGATACATCAAAACACAGGAAAAAGTTTGGGAATCACTAATACTAATGGCACATCAGATTGGCAAAGCTTTCAATTAATTTTAATGTGTTTCGTGGTCGAACTGAACTTAAATCAATGAAATTTAGCTTTACAACCCAACCCAAAAAAATGTGGTAATTGCTTGAATCTACCTAAGGGGCTCAGATGGTTTCCGCCAGTTAATGTGGAGTGGCCAAGTGTTATACAATAGAATATCAATGTTCGAAGATCCACGCCTATCTTCCTATTGCAGGCCTTAAATGGTTATTTAGGAGCTTTGTGTATATGATACTGGTAACAATAACGCTAGACATGTAGTCCTCGAAAATTTCAAGTGTCACAAGACGCACAACATTTATATGACCATGCCAGAGAGAATCAGTTACGCAAATTACCCCATTTCTGAAGTTGTTGCTAAATTTACACACTTGATGGAGTGATAAACATATTGCTGTTTTATTCTACTATGGATATCAAGGGATATGCCCTAATTATGCAAGAAACGAATAACGAAACGCTGCTCCTGCTTAATGCAGCTTTTTAGCGAAGTTTCCATATTTAAATTGCCACTGTGCCAGATTTTCAATAAGATATTAACAAGACCGTTTACACCTCAAACACAATATGTCTACTTGTAGGGCAAGATTTCATTTGTTACATTTTAGGGCAATATTTTCGTTTAGCTCTGCCTCCCACTAAATATATATAGATTATGTGGGTTCAGTTCTACTTTACCAACTGGAGTTGGGTTTCAGGTATCCACTACACAGGCGTGACATGGATTGGAATGCAGATTTCTTCAATAGGTCTACTATATTTGCTAGATTGGTGACAGTAAGTGAGTGAGAGTTGTGGATATCAAGGCGAGAAGGATATTAATCCATTGCATATATTTTACAACTATGCGTGGATGTCGTCGTAAAAATGGATAAAAACGCGATACAAATATTATATGCAATTGTTGTTGATGTAGCTGATGTTGATGACCATGATTCCTGACTAATAACAATTTCGATGTGATCAGAACTGAAAGTAAAACTTTTTAATGGACCACATGCAGAGCGTAAATTATTACGTGCTGCATTTTGCAATTAATGTTGAATCTGAATTAGGTGGCCACTGGTCTCAACCTCAACATCTTTCACTGTCCCGGACAACCCAGTCTACCTTTCATGGTCGAACCCAATTCAATCCATAGAATTTTCTCAATCCACCCCAACTCGATGCTCATTCTGTGGATCTACCCAACCCAACTCAATCTATTAACTTTCACTTCATCTTCAGCGGAACCGATCTGACATCCACCTGTTGCACTTTTGGGGGAATAGCATCAACTTGAGTTGGTGCCAATACCCTCATTGCAGATGAATTCCGGCAGGACTTTTACTTATCTTCAAAGTTAGCTTAGGTTCAAGAGATTTCATGTACCGTCTAGGGTGGTGCGCGTAAACGAGTGGTGGTTGTGTTGATGTAGGCCGTGCCGTGAGATATTTTGTGAAAACTTATTAAATTTTGACGTAGGAAACCATTGGTAGCGATAGTGAAGCAGTCGTAAGAACCATTCCAATATTTTTCATAGTTGCAGTTATTGTAAATAATATGAAGATTGATCTAAATGTAGCAACAGGCTGATTTGATAAAAATAAACGATACTTACATAATTTTAATGAATTACAATGTATCTCATAGGATTTGGCATACATATATTGACGAGCTCATGAATATTATTAACTTTTTCATTCATGTTACATTCGACAAATGGAAGTCAATAGTCTAGAGTAAATATATTTCAGCGAATGTATTAAGGCGACTACAGCAGTTTCGCTCTTTATTTGAGCTCATTAGACCACCATACATACATTCGCTGAAGTTGCATCAAGTCATGCAAACATGAGTGACAATCAGTTTGATGTGACAATAAAGTCCGCTTTGTAGGAAATAAATTTCAGTGAATGTATTAAGGTAATGGCAGTTGTTTCGCTCTATTTCAGCTGATGTTAATCAAATCAGGTCAATTCAATATTAACTAAATTTACGAGAAAACTCAAACATGCTCCTCATACAAATGTCGATTGCATGTCGCGCTGCTTGTCGTCGCGTTGGTGTGAAGTCTTGAATTTTCTTTTACTGTTTTCTCTGGTCATCTGCTTGATTCTTGGAAACCTCAACTATTGAGATACTTGGGTCAGAGTAAATAACAATTTCTCTTTGAAATTGAATTGTTCAATTAAATATCGGAAAAAAGTTTCTATTCCTGTAGATTTTTGTAAAATTGACTTGTCTTTATTTCTCGCGTTAATTTTCCTTAGTAATACATTAAAATAAATATTAATGAATTTTAGTGAATTAAATTCTTGTAAATAAACTTTGAAAGTTTACAAAGTTATTCATTGTTTTATTCATTGATTCTATAACTAATAGTTTTAATAATGCTTGGCTGATTCTTTGGTATCAAAGTAACAAAATAAGCCGTCGTGAGATCAAAACATCTGCCGTAACAAGCACAAAAAGTATACGGGGGTATGCATTTTGCAACTAAATCCCCATCGCGACCGCTAATTCCAGCGTACCCATATTAATCAGGTTATTGCCAATTATGTTCGAGCATGCATTTTATGCGGCGTTTTATAGCATATGCTAATATGGAAGTACGTATTTGTTTGTTTATTGAAGCATAACATACGGCTCTTGTGCAACATAATACGCTACATTGTGCCCGGTTCTTTATTGTGTGCTTTTTTCGTATAAGGCTAATAGCCACCCATATTAATTTTCGCAGATGGTGCTGGATATGTTTACGTAACGGCGAAAATAAAGACGAACACCCGTCGCAAAAATATATTGTTTCGCTAAAGCAACGCGACGTGACTAAAAATGCGAACGGTTTATTTCGTGTCATTTGGTTGTCCCGTTTCTGTACAAAACGACAAGCAAATGGACGCTCTTTCCCCATTTTAATACTGTTTATGGACGGTGTACGGTCTCTCCATTTACGCAACTGGTCGGTGTTCCCAATACGATACAAGTAAATCATTTGTTTGCGTACCTTATTGGCCATTACGTCTTGTACTCCTACATTTACCAGAGGTTCCAAAAATATGCGAACGACCCCTTTTTTCACTATAAATTGGTTCTCTTACATTTTAAACCTCTTACAAAATTCATATATTATTATATTAATATAAAATAGACAAAAGTATTTATGGCAACACTGACACAGCAGAGATAAAACTAGAACTGTGAAAGTTCAACGAAAATCACTTCTTCAAGGGTAACGATATAGCTCGTTGGAGTGACGACACCGAAATACTTTGAAGTCTGGGGGATCCTGTAATCGACTGTTCCACCCACTTGACGTTACTCAATATCCCTTTGGAATAAAACTATGGAAGAAATACGCACCACTCGATTTTGTGGAAAACGATTGACTTTACTTGATGAAGTTGGCCAATAAAAGAGAAATTAGTCAACTAGAAAAAAATGCTTGGAATATGCAACGTGGAAATCATCATTGAATAGTCTCTGCACACACAAAAAGTTTAGAAGAAGCAATGCGATCTCTTTGAAGCAATATGAAGCAGATGGTGACGATGATACTGATTCATATATCAGCCTGAAATAATTGACCAGAGTATCAAATATACATGGCATCTATCAGCTCCAATCTAGCAAGAATTTGATTTTTGTCTTCTTTCTTCCCTTAATTTAATTTGTATTGATTTAATTTGGGTGCAAATCAACCCAATTCAACTTTTTAATCATTGATTATTTTTGTCATTTTTACTAGTTTATTATATTTTTGATCACTTCTGTGTTTATCTAATTATGAGCCTACACTTCTATACTCAATTTTCATGTATTTGGTTTTCATTAATTTTTGTTGTTCGTTCTGGTTATTTTGTTCGTTTATTTGAAAACCCAACCGAACTCAATCAAAGAGTTATTTTGGTTTTTCCCTGCTTCAATTTGCTTAATTTTGTTTTATATGTCCTTATAATGTTAGCCAAATTCATTTAATTTCAGTCCAACCCAACACAACTTTATTTTTTCCTTTTCCATTTGTGATATTTTCATTCACCTTTTCATGTTTTTTTTTTTCACTGTGGACCACAATGACCCAATTCGACATTTTTGATAATTTTTCATTTCCATTTCAACCTCAACCTCGACATTTCAAAGCAAACCAAACTATATTTTTCTAGTTGAGTTTTCTTTGATTTTCTTTCGTTTTGATTGACCTCCTTCTCCTAACTTTATTCGCATTCGTTGCACTCTAACCCAACCCAATACAGACAAATTTTTTGGACGATTTTATTGTGCATTTTTCCGTTCCCATTTTGATCGATTATGTTATTTTTTTTTTAGTTGTGTTAATTTTATTTTGACCCAACCACATCCAATTTTGTATTTGCTACATATTCCAATTCCGGTCTTTTCCATTGATTTTTTCGTGGTCGTTTAGTTACGAACCTTGCACTTGATCGAAAACAAAACAAAAATGAAAGAAAATTAAGCAAACGAATGCATAAAAAATCAGAATAAAAAAGTTTCATTGAGACCAAACTTAAGCCAACCTGGGGAAGGATCGTGTTGATACTTCTACTAGTCAACTAGTTAACTACTATTTAACGGAACAAAATCTATATGAACCACAATAACAAGATATGAAACTAATCGTGAACGGAAAAAGCAAAACAAGAAATAAAAATAGGAAAACAAAATTAATAATAAATAAAAAATCCCAGATCGAATTACACAAATAACCTCGAACTGAACAAAAATAAAAAAGAATGAAATAACAAGCGGTGTATATATTCGATCTTTCGAAGAGTCAAGATTTTCATTTATAGACAAAGGGGTGGCTTGGGTTGGGTTGAGTAGGGTTGGGTTGGGTTGAGTTGTATTGTGTTGTGTTGGGTTGGCATTGTCCTTAAATTACATTACGCTGAAATCTGGTTAACAGAGTCTTCTTTAAACTTTAGTGCATTGACTTTCCATTGACCTCACTGCAACCTATGTCAGGGTTGGAAAGAAGACTAGTACATGCCGAAAATCGATGTGTGCTGATGAAATTACAGTTACCATACACATCATCGGGATCTTTTAAAACATGACGAATCGTCGTTTAGAACTCAATTATAATTGCGTTTATTGTTAAATTTCAACAAAAAGGACCTACATGTAACGCTACTAATAGAATACTAAATATAAAGGGAAAATGAAATTCACTGACGCAAACATATGAACGGGAGTCTAAATAGTAATATTCCGTACAGCAGTCTTAGGTGTACTGGGTAGGTGTACCTTAAGCTATTTTCATGTATGCCCATCCAAGGGGTCTCAACTCAGGGAATCAACATACAATACGGACCGATAATAACAGATGGGATGGAACAAGTGCATGCCCATTAAATGCATCTGCTGATTATAGACCTCATAGTTGTACCTACAGGACTTCAACTATGAAAAAATATTATGTAGATTATTAGGCAATGAAAGAGGAAATGAGCAAAAGAAAAGTTAACAATTTAGTTAATTGACGGTGGCTGTGGTTTTAAATTGTGGAAAAATTAACTTAAATATACAAATTAAAAAAAAACCTTATCATAACTGATTTTCAAGAAACAGATACCCATTTCAACAACGTTGCGGGGAAAGAGAAGGATGAAAATACAAACCTGGAATACAAGGACTATGTCAGGACTAGGACGGACATAATGTATAAGAAAGTAAAAAGTTGTCCAAAGATGTAGCACTTTGGCACAAAGCAGAACACATGGCCTAGTGATTTATAAATTGGCATCTTCTGCTTAAACATTTTCATACCAATTTAACCTATAATGTAACATTTTATAGCGAACACAATTTGTATTAGGCTACTAAATTTGCATTTAAAATCAAATTCAAATTGCTGTCATTTTTTTGCGAAACTGGTCATGTCATAATTCTTCCTCGACTTCTTCGATTCGTAAGTTTGCTTCGACTATATTTATATGGTCCGCACTGAACTTCAAATAAAAGTTGTCAATATAACTTTATTAAGAATTTATGAAAGAATTTTCTCGACAACTCATACCGTTTTTAAGATATGAAAAAACGCTAGACAAGACAAACAAATCACTTGAAAACTCGACATAAGAACAACCTATAAGGGTATGATTTTCGTATTCCAGAGCCAAGATTTTGGAAATGGTTTTTCTAATTAGTACTCGAAGACACATGAATCCAGATAAAATTATGCTGTTTGTATTTGGAGTTTAAATGCAATAATTCCTTAACAAATTTTCCAAGTCAACAAACTAAGAATTATGTCCTGGATGGTGTCCTTACTTTATGTACACCATATAGGCGTGGACGTGATGTCACATGAGTAGATTTATCTAATTATTCATACAATTTGCGCTGACTCGTTGATGATGTCAATACCGTGTTTCCTAATATTGTTTTTCCATATTTCTATGCCTGAATAGGGTGAGATGATTTTGAGTTTTGGCTTTAACAAGACTCTTGAGTGTGTCCAATGTATATTCGATGATTGTAAGGTAGCATCATCACACATGGCACATTATCGATATCTTGATAAATTATTTTAGTTGATCTCAAATAGTAGCTTCGTTCAAACTGTAGGCTACATTGCCTTGGAGGTTAATATTATATATGTACTCAAACATAGGAACCATATATAGCTTTGCAATATTATGTACAAAACAAATTTTTCCTCATAAGGTACCAAAAATGTTTTACAATAATCAATAATAATAGAAAATAATTTTATTTGTTTATTTATTGTATTAGTCTCTTTGTAGTTCTCTTTCGCTTTTCAATCGCTTCCACTGAATTTACGTTCATTAATATGTTGAAACTTGATTGACTCATTTTCAAATTTAATTTTTAATAATTTATTAGCACTTGCAATTCATCATTGAACATTATTAGTAACAACAGCCTGACAAACAATTTGTAACGCTCACTAATTAAGCGAAAACGTCAAACGATGTTGGTTTTAGAGTCCCATTGCAAGGAAACCATTTCGTTTTCGATTAAATTCGAAACGTTTAAGAACCTCTGGTCAACAGCATAATAAAACAAATATCCTGACAATGGAGCAATTCGAGCAGTGGCCAAGGAGGCCGGGTCATCGGCGTGACCGCGACTCGTGACATCTGAGAGTTACCCATCTCCACCTCCTCGTGGTACCGGGCGGCGGTACCCCTCGCGCCCGTATCGCCGACACCTCGCGAAGAATTCACAATAAAGTGTAACCCAGCACTTTTATCGTATTCGTTAATGGGTGTCCTTTATCGAACCCTGAAATGTCGATAAATCTACCTTTACTTGGTTACTAGGTCAAAAAGTTATCGACAAAACACAGCCTTGTACGATGTATGAGCGACCACGAACAGCATAAATGAGAGCGAAGTAATGAAATAACGAAAATTACGAGTTGCGCTTGTTGAGGGTGTCAAGTGACAAATTATAAATTAAGCGTATATGTGGTACCGTTATATTTGATATTTTTATGTTTAGAAATCTTTTATGTATGTATGTCAAGTCTGACCATGGAAACCATGTGGTTTTTAAAATTCTGGATTCCTTGTAGCTATGTAGCAAAATTCAACAATTTCACCAATCTAAGTAACGTTTTATCATTTCGTAGCAGGGTAGCTTCATTTGCACATATTTGTTCTAACTCTGTTATTCTTATGATTTTGCTATAGCAAATTCAGAATAATTTATCCTGGTACTGGTTTATATTCTTAATTTTTATTTTCGTAAATTAAATACAAATTATGTATGCATAGTTTTGTACTTACTGCCCCTGTGTCACTATGGTAACATAAACAATTAGAACTTGGAGGATGTGCTTTTGTATAAGAGTTTAAGATACGTATTGCATCGTTTCATATTTACCAACCCCTTCTTCGCCGAGTTGAACAGCCACCCAATATTTTGGACGACCCTTGTGGACTTACAGCTTACGTAAAAGTATTGTTTGGAGCTGATTTTAAATTGGCGATCATTGGAGCCCCATGTTGATGCTCTTATGCGGCGTTGCAACTTGACAAAAACGAACAGCAGGCTCCTAGCATATAACTTACACACAGACTCTTCTTGAGAGGATTTTTTTCATCCCACTATTAATTAGAAATAATTCGAAGAAATAATCCCATAAACAAATTCAATTGTACAAAAATATGTGCGTAACTTGTAATTAAAATGTGTGTGTCATGCTCATTTAAAAATGCAGAAAAGGACGCGATGCATAAGCAAATGTTTACATAACAATATCAAAAGACCAATCGGCCGACGTTTAATTAAAACGCGAGCCGTCATGAGTTGCAAATAAAATATCAAAAAGCGCTCCCATAAATTATACATACGACCGTAATAATGAAGCTGTGAAGCGCAATTGCAAGTTTTTCTTCGCATCTTTAACCAAGTAAAATATTAAAAGTCAATTAAGTTAACACAACAATATAAATAAGTCGTTCTGAAAATGCGTGCAAAAACGAAAACTAAGGCGCACAAACTGTAACCCGCGTTGCGGCATCGGCAACGACTGGGCATCGTCACTTCAACGCAACTGGTTAAAAAATTAATCAAGATTATGTAGTTAATCATATTTTCCAAACGGTACAACGTATTATTAACGTAAATGCCGGGATTTTTTTGTCATTTCCCAACGTACGTAGGCACACACATGCACGCATCGTTATTTATAGGCGAGTCAATTCACGTCATTTACTATTCGTTTTTTTGAATGTAAATATATTTTGGAATAAATAAATAATTTTTTGGATAGAGCCACAACTCTATACAAGACATGTCCGTGCACAATCTGAAGGTGTTGGTGCAAAGTAGATAGAATTTTTATGGACGAAGCATAGTTTTGAAAATTCCTAAGAATTCCAAGCACCTGAACGTTTTGAGCGTCATATTTTCTTGAGGGAATCTAGCTTTTGGAATATTGGTAGTCGTGTTTCATAACATATTTTTGTATCTTAGCTTGTGAAAAATATGTTTCCCATTAATATTATTATAAATAATATAATAAAAGTAGTATCTGTCTTTGAACAATAATAATCATTCTGATGTTAGTAAATGATTAAGATGCTTGAACATCGAGTAAATAAACTATTCCGTAGAAACAATAAATATTTAAAGTAGCTGGAATCCAACCGCACGGAGCTACGGTAAATCATGTGTAAACAAGTCATTCATTACGAATATTATTCAAAAATGATATTATTCTGACTAATATAATTGTCTATTAGTTTTATGTAATGGGCAGAGTCGTCGTTGGTAGTAATGGTGGTGGTGTGGTTGGTATTCTTTACGACGCCATGAATATATAGTGTGACATCTGTTTTGCTCTCATTCTGCAAAACCTACAACCGCGTACAATAATAGCCCTAGCTCTGGCCCTCTCTGTTTCTCTTCCTCGCTCCGCGTAGTCCCCGGAGAGCGGGGTATATTTTGTTTTATTGTGGCACACGAGTCCGGATAATAAATAGTATTTTTATCATATTGATTTTATAGCCTCTTTATTTTGTCTCGCGTTCGCCTGCGTCTGTTGCGGTGACATTTGAATAGCAACAATGGCCAAGGACGATCGTTCATAATACTGTCCCAACCGGTAACAACCTAAGAGAGCTTGACCAAGATACCGGCGACGACGGTCGCAGAAGAAAAAATCGAGCCGTTAAGTAGGAAAAAGCGTACAACTTTAACGTATCGCGTGTATTAATACATGGATTTAAACAAATGACGGTATTTATATGCAATAAGCGTTCATTATTACCTTAAGATGTTGAAATACAATGCTGGGCATTATAATTTATTACCGGTAATTATCCTTATTCTGGATTTTGTTTAGTACGATATTTATGATATATAATATTAAATAGGATCAACGACTATGAAACGAATGCGTTAATTAGCACTGGCCATATAGCTAACAAAAAAAGTACGTGCACTCATGTCAGTTTTTTCCTCACATTGGTAATTAAAGCTGATACCATAATATAATTTTCCCACCTTGAACCGATTTGAAGGCTGCATTCTCGTAAATAAACTTCACGCAGTCTGCACATTAATGTTTTTGCCTGCTGTTTCACGTATAGATGGGCGTGTATCAATGACAAGAAGCGCCAGACTTCACAAAAAGTTAGTCATCTTAATTTTTGCGATCTGTATATAAAATGGCTTTTCTCATACGCATGGATCCCTTTATGTGTAGTGCTGAATTGAATATTTCAAATTATTCGTTTACTAAATGTTTCCGTAAAACAGGATCAAAAAAATTATTTTTTACTTGCTCTCCTATTTTATCAAAATATCTTCCCATATAAAAATATTCTACGAGCTCGTTCCCCTTATTCATATACTCCTTCCAATACCATGAGGTATTACGGGTTGTATACAATAAATATGAAAATATATTCCTACATCGAGACGAATTGGAAAATAGCTGATTCCCGCACAGTCCAACAATACCACCAATCAGTTTTAACATTCATCCATCAACATTACCAAGGAACTAATTAATTATGGACTCTTCTGTTTTGAGGAAATAACTGCGTTGCAAGTTTATCAAAATATTTGCCACTAACACATAAGCCTATCTCGAGATTGTTTTGGGTGGAAATTCCTTATTATAGTGTCAACTGAAAGTTTCCTTATCAAATACACGAAATACGTTTAGCACAATCATTTTGTTGGCGTGGTGGCATATATGTTATCACAAAAATCAGGTTTTGCAATTTGTTTGCGTTGTACCTAAAGACGCCTTACCACTTTTCGCTTTTTATTCTATTGTTACCTACATCTCATTCCAAGAGTTATGTCGAAAGTCGTCAAAGGTTACTGAGCAATGCTGTTTGTGTAAAACCGTCCTTTGGTAGAATAATAAAAAATAATTTCGATCTAATTTTTGGTTTGGTTTAAACCTAGGCTGATAGTATTCAGAAGTTTATTTTTATTATTCTAGGCGCTTGTAGTTATTGTTATTCTGTTAGAAAGTTACATTTTTGCTGGAATGCCACGGCTACATAATTTTATTAATTCTTATTGCCATACCATGGCATCGGGAAAATCATTGCTTTCGAGTCATCCGAACCTAGTCCATTATTCATTATTCTTGGGCTCCACTTCTGCGACCGCTCAAATTTCATGAAAATTAGTCTTTTTGACTAACGACAACAACTACCTGTGCAATTATTTAAGATTAAAAGTGTGGATGTTCACCTTTAGATGTCAGCAATATTCCCACAAACTTATTGAACGTTTCAAATGGATTTAAAAAAGTTACTCCAACCCATATCAAACATAGTTTAAAAATCCAGAGGAAGCAGTTGGAAAGGAAACCAGTTTATAATAGAGATTTTACCGATCTGTTATTTCCCAAACCTTCCTGGTGACCTGTGCTGGTATTTTATTAGTATAGCCTTCGTAACTGCTACCTGACCAGTTCTTCTTTAGTCTTCGATATGAGCAGTGATAATTTTTATTTCTCAATGCGTCGTCCATAATTTTTTGACAACGAAGTCTTTTTTTTAGGTGTCGCTTCCTATAGGTTTTCTTACCTTTCGCTATCACCATACCACAGGTTTAGGGCGAAAATCTTGATTTATTGTTCGAAGTAGTTGGATTGTGTGTCAACTAATATTAATATTCATGACTGATTGTTTGTTTTACTCCTAATTAATTTCTGTTTCTGTTTTTTTTTTCAAATTTCATCCCAGTACCCAATAATTATATAATACATCATATATCTCTCATTTCATTCTCCTTATATTTCCTTCTATCTTTATTCCTCCACATGTATTATGTTATTATATATTTGGTCATCATCATTTGCTACTTCTTTTGCTTTGCGTCTGACAATGTACCCAATTTTTGTTTGAACTTTCGTACTAGTTTGTGTTCTTCCTCAAATAAACTTCTAATGTTCTACGCTCATATCTTATTAAGCGCGTTGTCCTTTCCGTTTGCCTCTTTTCGTCTGAAGGCAAACCAAAGCATGTTCAGAGAAGAACGTTTAAAACGGTTTAAAAAAGATACTCAATATCCATAATCAGCCCATATAAAGAAAGTTCCAGAGGAACTAATTGAAAAGGAAACCAGTTGATCATCAAGATTTTACGGAGGCTAAATATTCTATGTCGTACGCAGTAGGTGCCGGCGGTTATTACAATAATGCACAAGCACACTAAGTGTGGCAGCAACAAAACATACAACAAATCTTCGTAACAAATATACATACGTATAATATTACGAGTATACATAACAACGTGAAGCAACAGGACAAAATATTAACATAAAACGTATGTAATATCAGTATTCATTGAGAAATACCATATACTTCAGCAATCCACTTCAGAAACCAGGAAATAAATTAAAATAAAACCAGATCAGCAAATATTTGTAATAGTACAAACAGCCGGAAAAATAATTTAATTCTAATATATTTCGTTTATTTTTCGCTGCGTTGTGAACCAAGTGGTTGCAAATTCGCTAAAAATATTGGGATGTCCTCAATGACTTACTATTGCAATTTTCTATCCAATACACCAAAATCAAGCAACCGGTTCTTGATAAATCATCTTGAGTTATGTTTGCAATTCTTCTCGAGAATTTGAATTGACAACGAAACAATTTGTCTGAGAATCAAAACTGTGGTCTTGTGGTTATATCTGCACATGTTATTTTATACGTCATTGACAACAATTGATAATTTTTTGTTCAATGTTTTTGTCGGCTGACAAAGTTTTAGGTTTCTATTTATTAATTAAAAAGTCTGAATGTGATGGACGCAGAAAAGGAAAAAAGCACCTTGGAAATATAAACCAAAAGAGAGTTGAAAGTTTGCAACTCAATCACCAATATTACTTATTTAAACATTTTAACATGGATGAAGAATAAATATTGAGACACAATCAAATCGAATCAAAAAACGAGTAAAACTATAACGATAAGTAAATCAAAAGTATATAAAAATTATTTCGGATACAAAGTAAAGGGAGAAACTAATGATGAATTCAAAGGTAGATTAAAACTATAAGTCGAAATAAAATCATTTAAAACATCAGCAAAGAACAAAATGATCCAAATTGAAAATTAAATGAAGGAAACAATCAACAAAATTAATTACGATAGAATAACAACTAAAAGGAAATAAAAGACAAAACGGACAACTAACATAAAAGCAACAAACAACCACATTAATAGATACAAAAGCTACAACAAGCTGTGTCCAATTGAGACAAAATCAAACAAAAAACTAAAATGCGAAAACTATTCGTGAAATGTAAGGCAGTGTTTTAAGCAAACGTCATCTGGTCGAGCATTCCGTTTTTAAAGATTTTGTAAGGTGTTGCTTATACTTACAAAACTAGGTAATACGTAATTACATTTAAGGTGCAATTTTTGTTGCCATGACGAATCCCCCCTATATCGCTAATTTTAGATAATAATTAATTTCACGCCATCACTTGTAACAGAAGAAACCCACAAATCCGCTTCATTCCGCCACATCCGTGGTATTAATTCTCGCCCTAGAAAAACGCTGCTTGATTACACCTCGCGTCGAGCTTTTAGCAATTCAGGTGTAACGAAGGCAGCGTATGTATCCAACGCAACGCAGGTGTGCGCGGTAAACGGGCACGCAAACCGATACTTCAGCGAAGCGTTTGCGCCGTGAAATCCGAAACGAATTCCCCACAAAATGTTTAGCTTGGCTAATGTAACACATTTCCTCCCGGGCGTCCGTTCTTCACGATAACTTTTTGCCCGTTCCGTTAGGCACATCATCTCAAATTCACATAAACATTAGTTTCGAACCCCGTGCACTTCCTGAAACTGCGCTGCGTGTGTTCGCATTGCCTGTTTATGGCCATTGATATTTTAGAATATATATTGCTTTGTGAGTGATTTAAATGAATTTCACGAATTAAAAATTGATCAACAAATTAAAAATTTAGTGCGATTTTTGCGCGATCACGAAAATGAAGTTGAAAAATAACGGAAACTATCAAGAACAAATGAAAACGAGACGTGTGAGAATAGTTTAAAGTAATATGAAAAATCGAAACGACAATGCATGAAAGTACAAAGGGAACCGAAAGGAATTTAAGCAAATGAAATCTAGATAACATGACTATTTATTAAAACGGAAAGCAAACCAAAATATAAATTGGAAATAGTTAAAAATCACTGAGAAACAGAGAAAGAAAGAAATACTACACTGTACATACATATTACATATTATGTATGTATGGTTGTCGTGCGACTTTATTAAGTTGGCACTTCGCTTTTTTTATGCTTGACTACGTAATGCAATGTATATCTGTGAATCCGTTTACTGAAAAAAATAGTGGGAAGTATTGTCATTTCATGAAATTAGAAATACTGTATACTCCTTGGACATTTGATCAATATTTTATTTTCTATTGTTGTTGATATTAAGCGAATTTATATTTTCCAACACTTATATGTGACTTAAGAAATACGCATCAACTTCATATAGATATCTTTCATTCCAAACGCCGGCTATCCGAAGTCATTGAAGCAAATCGATTATTGCATTGATAGCAAATTTTATAATGTTATGTTTATATGTTTGCTTTAAAACACTGTTTCTTGAAATATTTTTCGTTCCACGTGTCTATTTTCATCTTATCGTAAAGGTATGATAATTGTAAACATCGTCCCAAATACTTTTGTTTGATGAAAGCATTCGAGATTTGCAAATTTCGAGCGTCTTAGTATATTACGGGATACATTTCCATGGCTTGTAATGTAAATTTACGAATATCACAATTTTACATTATTTTCATTTTTATTTAATCGTGCAATAAATAAATTAATCAATTAATATATCAAATGACATTTACTATAACATCCCGGTATCAAGGCCGTCTTTCTTAAAAATCTATTATTTACTGTATAAACTAGAAAAAACATTGTGAAAACCTATTTATAGTATTTGATCAATATTTTAAGAAGTCATTAACCAATTATTTACAATAATAGTATGGGTGGAAATAATAAATTTGATTGGTTTATTTTATGGATATGCGTTTATATTTTTGTAACAAAAAAATTAATTGTTTTTAATTATGTTATGAGTGGCCTTAATTTTTTAAATATCGTAAATGGCGATTTAATTTCTTTAACCATTTGCATATTTCCTTATTGCGGCGCCTCGAGCGAATCAATACAGGATACAATGTAGTGATTAAATTGTCCGTCAGGAAATAAAAAAATACCCAACGGCAAATTAAGTCGCCTAATTAATGGCACATACCATTTAATTAATTTTTTTACAGAAAAGTGTCCAGTCAACTTTTTTGCCGATAATTTAATTTAATAGAGTGCTATTTTGAATTACAAATAGGGAGACATCAAATCGCATACATTGATAAATAAATACCGGAATACACCATAATTTACAATAAATCAATTTTGATTCATAGGAATTACAAATTATTACGTTTAACTCGCGCTACAAACATAGCGAGTACGCGAACGCGGACCGCTTAATGATGTCGCATATTTTCTTTGAACCCGTTTCTCGGCCGAAAATATGGGCACGTTGCACGGAAAACATAACACCAATAATTCCACGAGCTGCAACATTTTAATAGTCGAGTTTCCGCGAAACATAATGTGAATTAAAGAGAATACACAAACGGCAATTATAATTGCATCCGCCGTATATTATCTCAAAATGCCTGCGCGTAAAAAGGAAGCTGGCGTTTTTTTCTAATGAGGCAAAAAGTGGAAATAAGTCTTGATTTATATTTTTGCCGTTTTCGCGATGGCGAAAAAATATTGGACGGTCGAGGATAAATGGCGAGGGGAGCAGTAAATAATTTGCAACGAAGTCTAGTAATATCTTCTTTGAGGCGAGCTTACAAGAAGAACAAGCAGTCGTTTTGTTTTGGTACGGAACAATAAACATGACAATAAAGCAAGGCCATCTATATTTTCTGTTCATTTTTCTCCGCGAGTGAGCCAGTCTATAAAAATATCGATATAACTGACATATACCCATTGAATTCTGGACTTTGATGGAAACCCATTGACTGATAATTGATAATTAGAATTCTTTAGTAAATATATAGACCAGTTAACGAAGCACCGAGTGTTTAACAACATAAGAATCAGACTATTAAATATAATTGTTAACAAAAAGTCGACTTAAAACCAGTGGCGTTACGCTATACGATATATTACTCTCAGTCTTAAATATTCTCATATGGAAAACAAAAGTTTGCAAAAAGTTGTTTAGTAAATAATTTCAAAACTATTATGAGATAAATAATAATAAATTTAAATTTATATTAAAATAAGACTAATCTCTCTAATCATAACGCCCAAAATAATACAAAACCTAACAAGTAAACTTTTCAAAAATAATACGTGTGCAATAAGTATAAAATTAATAAGACGGAAGATGTATAATATAGAATTAGCATCAATTATGTATATTCAGACAAACCTTTAGAAAATCTAAACCTTCGATAGAGGTGACCCGACCAAAAAATCCTTATTTAAATAACAAAAAAAATCTCTGATAATCTGAGTTAATTTTCGACAAAACTACGGCGACTACAAAACACATACCTAGTTATATTCCATGTATTTGCGCTTAGAAAGCTAATGAGAATATGAAGATAAAATTCACTCGACGCTAGATAGCTATAGCTGAAAAAATCAATTATTATAAATACAGTTATATTGTTAAACTGGGTAAGACTATTATAAACATGAAATGTAGAAGACATTAATTATGACATCATATTATACTCAGTGACATATAAACTGCACCACCTAGAAGGGGTGGGAATTTTTGGACCAAATTTGATATAGAAAACATTTCATCTTTTTGATTTTTCTTTAATAATGTGTTGGTCCGCATCTATTTCTAATACACTCATTGACCCGCCTTGGCATTGATTCCAGCAGGTGATCAAAGTCTTCTTGGGGTATGGCATCCCAAGCAACCTGTACTTCATGCCGTAGAGCTTCTATTGTCAACGGTGGGTTCGGTAGATTCCTCAATCTTCTACCCATCATGTCTCACACGTGCTCAATGGGCGACAAATCGGGAGATCTTGGCGGCCAAGGCAAAAGATTACCATTGGCCTCTTCAAATAAGTCAAGAGAAACCCTTGCTACGTGAGGTCGTGCATTATCTTGCTGGAAAAGTGGGTCTTCCAGCCCTCGAAAATATAGAAGAACATGTGGCTCTACCACTTCGTCAATGTAGCGTCAGGCGGTCATACTGCCCCGAATGAAGAGCAAGGGTGACCTACTGCCGTAAGCAATAGCACCCCACACCATCAACCCCACCTTTCGGTGTACATGCCTCGCAATCGAAAAATCAGGTTGCGCCTTTCTCCACGTCTTCGTCTAACAGTCATCCGACCATCATGCATTCGTAAACAAAATCGCGATTCGTCACTAAAGACAACTCGATGCCAGTCCAAGTTCCATTGAAGTCTTTCCGTGCACCAGGCCAAACGTTCCGGGCGATGTTGAGCAGTGAGGGGTAGCACAAGATGTGGGCGGTAAGACAGCAAGCCAAAGGTTCTTATTCGACGATAAACTGTTCGCAAGCCTATCGGACGACCCTGTTCACCTAACCATTGATCAGCTATTGATCTAGTTGTAGAGAATCGGTCTCTCAAGGCCATTAGTCTTAAGCGGCGATCTTGAGGTTCATTGGTTCGTCTTTGAGCCCCAGTGCCTCTTCTCCGACGTTCAACCCCATGTTCAGACCACGCTTGATAAACACGCATTGTTGAGTGGTGCCGTCTCAAACGGTTGCCGATTTCTCTAAACGACAAACCTGCTTCTCGTAAACCAACAATCCGCCCTCGGTCAAAGTCACTCAACTGCTAGTAAACTTGAGGTCTCCTTCCTCTAGGCATCATTAAACACTTGAAACACTTTAAACTAAAGAACGGGATCCGAAAAAGTGGAACAAATTCAAAAAATGACTCGATAATTGCTTGTCTATCACCACCTCTAAAAAATGACCAATCTCACTTCATAAGAAATAGTTTGAGCTATTTTAATATATAATATTTCCCTGGACTAGTCCACTATTCCTGCCCAATTTGGTCCAAAAATTCCCACCCCTTCTAGGTGGTGCAGTTCATATGTCACTGAGTATATATTAGGTTCCTAATTAGAATTGAATTTCTTCGAATTTTTCAATTAGTAATAGAAATCATAGATTTATTAAAGTAAAACGAACAATATGGGCAAAATATTTAAATGTTCTGTGTGTAGGAATTCATTCAATCGTCCCCCAGCAATCAAAACAAATTGAATTCAAGTGGCATTAACCATCGGTACCAATGAAAACGAATACATGCAGCACATCAAAACAGTTTATTTTATGGCCAACCCTGTACAAAGCCTTGTTTACAACTTAATTTCGTCGAGTTACGAAACACGTAAATAACCTTCGGAGGATTTTCGTCTGCCCACAACTCACCAATTACGGGCCTTACCGGCAATATGATTCGAATATTTTAGTGCCGGTTATTAATGATCGCGTAAACGAGCCTTGTTTAGGTTCACCTCGTGCGCTTATACGGCGAGCAGTAAAATAAAATTATTTTTTACCGAGCAACGGCCTTTTCATTCGTACGTACGTACATACAATGAGGCACATACGGGAACGTTTATTGCGAGACGACTTGCGCGCTTTTTTCCACTCCCGGTCAAAAGGGATTAAAAAAGCCCCGACAATCGAGACGCGAGCAACACATATGATGCACGTGTTAACACAATAACCACTTTCCATTTATTATTGCTTAATTACGTTTGATTTTTAGGAGCCATTCGCGCAAAGTATTTTCAATTGTGTTTGCTGACGGACGTTTGGTTTCCATGGGCGTCGCGTCCGTACACGTGTATCGGAGGTGGAGGGAGCGCCTGTTTGTGTGTTGCGGTTAGGTATTTTCGATTTTACGGCCACTATTATAATTTAAATAACATTAAAATTATAGAGATAATTGTTTAATTTATATAGTCGTAAACCAATAAATTCCATCTAAAATGACATGCCCACTTAGATTTCACGCGTTGACAACATATTAGAAATGAATAACTTTGTACTTGACTCAGCGTGACGTGCAAATGATTTAAATAAATAGTTCATAGTAATCATGCTTATGTTTTGATACAATCATGGTATTTCATTAATATGTTTTTACATATTTTCGTCGGCGTGTTCTCAAAAAAAAAAAAAAAATTGCTGACGTCTTCATTTACTATTTGCTTTCCATTCTTCATTTCCATGGCTAAACATGGCAGTCAACCTCTTATCATTTTTTTGTTTACTACCGAACAAACAAATATGTCTCTTCTGCTGTCAACTGATCTCAGTCTACACTTTTTCATAATCTTTAAAACTTCTATCAATCAATCTTTTTCAAATTGTTATAGCATTGCTACTCCTGGATATATTAGCCAACTATTAAATGTTAATATTTGGTTAATTATTATTTGAAGATTCATCCTTATGTGTCGAAATAAAACGTTTAAATGGTTTAAAACACAAATAATGTTGTTTTGATTACACGTAACACTAGTCAAAATTGAATATCGGAAGCGATAGTTGAATTCAACTCTATGTACTTGTGACCTTTATTACTTGCCGAGATGAAAATATTTCTTTTAACATTATCCGATCTGGTGCTGTGTTTCCCTTGCAGTTTTTGTCACTACTTTTAGATTTCCTGATTGCTTCGGTGTCGTTTGCCGTCGGAACTCGTACAAATTACATTTAATAAAAAATCCGGAATCACAGATCTCTTTTATTAATGTTGAGCACACTAATGATATGTCGTTACATTTGAATTCTACAGACCGTTACGTTACCCCTAGCACTTTTGAACGTGTTATTTAATTATGACACGTTCCGTTCGTTTTAAATGCTCTGCAAATTAGAAAAAGCAAACGACAGTTATGCAATCGTGGGTTCACTACACCTGTGGCTACTGCGTTGTTTCCAGTACCAAAATCGAACAGCCGATGATTTTTTTTTCAAGTTACATATTAATGTTTTTCTATTATGGTTTAATACATAGTTGATATAATGATAAATTAACTTGTTCATCCAGCTGTGGAGATATATGTGAATGGTGTCAGCAAGTGATTCAATGGCCAAGCACAGTCGGCACGATTGGCACTCATCTTATTTCGCTCTGCGAACCTAAGTGATCGAACGGATTGATCGAAGTCAAGCATATATTGTATATGTTACTACAAAATGTCCATTTCACTTCCCTAATTTTATTTACTATTACATTTTCTCTAAAGCTCCATTTTTATTTTTCCATAGATTTTCTAGCCCTAAATATATTCTGTTGATTCAGAATTCTTTACATAATTCTTAATATAAATATTAAGCAAACAACTTTTTCATAAATGAACATTGTTTCCAAATGTACATTTTGGCCTACATATAAATCAGTGTAACAGAGATCATTCGGACATATTGCGCTAAAGATTGATGCAGATTACCTTGGCTTTCCTGTTGTAACCAACCATCGAACATTCTGTGAGAAAGAACCAACAGTAGTCAGCAAGCATGGGTGGCTCCCATCTGCTCTGTTAACGCTTCTCAAACTCTGCGATTACCTGGTGGAAGCGCTCCCCATGCTCATCGCTAACAAATTAATGCTAACAGCCTCCCATAATCCTAATTCAGGATTAATTTTCTTCATTCCCATTTAATTAATAATTTGGAAATCCGTAAAGCTTTGTAGTTGTCAAACATTTTTTTGTGATGTCGGCAAAGCTAACCATGCCTGTTTTTCTGTAGGACTAACGCTGGCTAGGGACCCACTGTTGTCTGTATTTTTAATGACAGTGTTAAAATAAATTCGATAACACTTGTCGATTAGTGGAGAAATTATTTTTTATCACTCTTAGGCGTGAATTGACCACAAATATAGCAAAACAAATTAGTAGATGTGACACAAACGCCTGACATTCTGTAGATTTATGACTAATCTAGATGTTTTGACAATTGTTGTCTACAAGAACTTGGTGTTTTTATCAGTACTGACAAAAAATTGTCCAGGAATTGTCCAGTGTATTATAAATAAACAAGATCAAATACACATTCTATTACGTGGTGAGAGCCAGGATTTTTTGTGCCTATGAGGACATTGGGCAAATGTGGATGCACTAGAGAGTTTAACAGTGATGGATCACTTGGCAGTAAATTACTGTTGCACATACTAGAGACACGGGGGTGTTCTAGTTTATTGGCTCGAGAAAATTGAGTTGAAAATATGTGGTATTTAGTATAATATTACACTCTGTAGCAACTTTAATGTGGACTCACACAATCATGTACCACAATCAAAAATTTTGTACGACTTATTTAGATCTTATAATTTGACTGGGAGACTACTAGACCAACTAGACTGTTCATGAATATGCTTGGACTAGTGTAGCAATCAACTGTCGATTATTCAGTAACTAGTTTTCCTATAGAACTGTGCAAATTCAAGCTCGAAACTCTGTAACCAAAAATCAGGAGAGCTAGAATTCCATTTGAAAGAAGTGTATTCGGCCAATATTTTGACACCAACACGTGCATTAACACTTCGATGTGTTTATGGAAACTTCCCAGTGACTATAATATGTTCTGTCCAAATCTTGAACTGAATAGCATAACCTTTTTTAGTTAAGAGACAAATTTGGAAATTCGTAATATTCGTGAATTGAATGAAAACAAAAAACGACAAAATTAATTAAATAAAGCAGCAGATTTACTGTACAAAAATTAATAATGCATTAACGTAACGTAACGTAACGTATAAATTCTTTTATACGTTGCAATGGATCAATGGGGCTGTGTAAATAAAGAACTCGGTCGTCATAGACCAGGAAGTACCGAATATTAAAACTTAATAATGTTATGCTACAGATAAGAAAGAAGTTTGTAATGATTTTCTTTGGGTGTTGCAGAGGAAAATATTAGGTGCAAGTTCGGGATTTTTTTCACAAAGTAACGAAACGAAATTCTTCAGGTGCAAAATTGCAAAAGCAGTGGCTGTGATATATTAAAGCCATCAAATATGTTGGTCATTGTTGGTTCGTAGATTCTTCCGGGTAAAATATTTGTTGATCATTCCCTGTTATTTACATCATCCGTAAATTGTTTTATTGGGAATTCGCGGTACATTGCCATTCATCTTTAGTAGAATTAATTCAAATGTATGAAGATGAATGCTTAACGTATGCAATGTACATTTGTAAATAAATGTTATTTTGTGCAATTTCTTGTGTATGCACTACTTTCGACATGATTGTAGTTTTCAATCACGATATTTTAGATGATTCTTAAGTAGTTACGTTTGTACTAAATGTTACCATCCATGGGGATGTTCTAGTTATAGACGTAGTATCCAAATTCCGTAGGCAGGGTGGATTGCCATAGCGCCTTAAATCTAAACTCAATCAATCAAATGTATTTTTATCTTATCATAATTTCTTTTATAAATTTTGTTAAAAATCCCAAGGACCATAAAATGATCCAAGTGTCATAGAATTAATTTTTCAATATAATTTCAGTGCATGAAGTTCGACCGTGGAGTATTTTTTCCATCATTTTCTATATATCTTTAACGAAATGTTTCTAGCTTTAAAATTTCTCATTATCATTTCTCCTAACGGTTTTATTTTCATCATTTTCACTATAACTACTAAACCCACTCAATTTAGTTTCTTTGTGTTTATTTCATTTTAAACTTGTTCTGCTGTGATAATACTGCATGCAAGAACGTCAGATTGATTTGCAGCGATCCCAGTCACAATGTGTGACAATTTGCTAAAAAAATATAACGTTTTGAAATAAGCTATTTCATAATTCTGTTTTCTCTTTAGAGGCCATGTTTCATACATTTAACGTTGAACCAAAGCCTCTGAATTTGGGCGCCAATTGAAGTGACATATATTATGGGGTTTTTAATTAAATGAGAAAGAATTAATTAAAAATAAACATAATTTGATTTTGACAGTCAGAATTATAATGTTGATCCTTGGACATGATATAGAATAACACAACATTTTTTAATAATTAAAAAAATATTCTACTAGTTTAAAACGTGTAATGAGTGGCTAGTATTAAGACATTCTGATTTTACAGAAGTCTGTATAATTGAAAAATAAAATCTACGGTTTTCAAATAGATTTCTGTTCGATGCAATGCAAATTTTAATGGCGAGTTACTTTACTCCACCGCTGCCTTAACTGCCTTTCACAAGTATTTTTATATATCGACTTTAATTTACTTTACGAGCTGTCAACACAAATAACGTCACAACTGACACAATTCACATTGTCATCTGACGTGGAGTTGCTTCAATAAAAAACGAAGAATTACAAAATAAAATGGCCTCGAAACATGGCGCTTTAAAACTGCCTGCTGGCCTCGAAACCAGATGTCCCATTTTCACTGAATTTTGCAAATTTTTAAGAAAAGACGTTGAAATTAGAATTATATTAAATAATTTAATTTTATTTCAAATAATTCCTTCATAAATTGAACTGATCTAATATAATCACAATTTTGAGGCACTTCAATAAAATTGATGATCAAACATAAGTTGTTTGATATTAGTTACAATTTATGAAACTATGAAAATAATATATTTTTTTAAATATTTTTTATTACAAATTTCTTATTGATTCATTTAAAGCAATTTTATTATTGTACTTGAAAATTATGTTAAATATTACCACTTGAGTATCAGGGTTAAAATAAAATAATTTTAACACATGTTTAATTTTGAATATTAAATATGTATGCTTTGATGATTTGATGTTCAAACACTCGCACAGGAATTCGTAGATGTAATTTTGCGACTATTTATGTTTGTTTAAAACTCATATAAAACTTTTGTATAATAGCCTTCAAGATATTTTTAATGCACAATTAGCACATCGACTCATATTCATGGAGTTATTCTATGTGGATTTTGGTGGTGGTTGTAAACAGTCGACAATTTTATTACACTTCCGCGATTTTCATTTCTATTTCATTGAAATATTTGACCGTTATTTAAGTTGTAATGAAGAAAATTAATGCATTTAAGTATTTTACAAGTAATTTTATGTTGTTGGACACTTGTGTCAACAGTGGTGTCGTATGCATGTAAATAATGTTATCTAATTTAGCCATAAACAAGCATATGAAAGTACACACATGATCAGTTTTATTTCGACATTTAGAAAGATAATGTATATTACGTACGTGTTCAATTTATAAAATAAATACTTGCATATTAACAAAAATAAAATTATATAATGTCATGTAATAAAATAATAACTGGTGTGACTAAATATATAACTTTTTTGACTTTCCCTGTATACGGGCGTCATAAAGATAAACGTTAATTTCCATTTAAAAGGCAAAGTGAACATTTGCAACACGGCGTATTAAAACCGTAATGCGTTAAAAAAGAAAATCAAGGACGCCAATTTTTCAGACTCGCACTTTATTAATGTGCCATAACAACAAGATAAGTGAAGCTATTAGTAATTGTACTTACATCTGAGTAATAAAACACACGGCTATCATAATATTTCATTACTTTTATGCTAAATTATAGTACTTTATTGCGGATCAAGTGGACTGTGCAGAAATATGAGAAACGAGCGGTCGGGGCGCGGAAAAGAGACTTTAATGGTTGGAAACTTTCGTGTGTCTATTTATAACCGTTAACCGAGTGCGTTTACATTAATGTGGGTGTGTTTGCGTACTCAACGTATTTAGAATCGTCCGAGCTGGGAAAAATCATCCATGTAATGTATGTATACATACCTGTGTTTCCAGGGGAGTCTCGTTATGGACATTTCGCACCATTACTTTTGTGAAGGTTGTCTTGATATTTGCCTGTTATGTATTCGTTGTTAATTAGAAATCGGTACCGTCGGTGATGCATTAAGATAATTGACAAAAAACTTTAAGTAATAAATTCCTCATATTTAACAGATTCTTGTGAATGTTAATGAACGCAAGACATGGGGAATGAACACGAAATGGTGAGATATCTAAATTAGTGATCGCATAATTCGTTTCAGTTATTGTTGATATTGCATAATAATTTAAAAGTTTTGAAAATTCTAAATTAGGAAAACTAAAATGAAAGTTGTAACTCTAAGGATGTCTGGTGAAAGGGTACACCCGCTCATCCTTATTTTCGTCTAAATTCGTACCAACCATCACAAATTAAAAAACCTTTCGTGTGGTTTCTACAATGACGTTTTAATATCCAAACTTTAAAAATTCAATAATATCCATAGAGAATTTACTGAAATAATATTACGGGAAAATCCATCATCGTGTACACTACTGAATTTAAAATAAACGTCCATTAGAACCATGTGTATCGATTTAGACTTTTTCGTTCGATTCAAGTGTGATTATATCACAACTCGACAAAAACTGGTTAGTTAGTAAAGAACATACACTGCATAATTAGAACTAGACTAGAGCTTCTGTTCTTGTCGGTTACATTTGTTCGCCAAGTAGGGAGTCCCATACCTATAACATTCCTACACATATATCCACCTTTTTTTTTTAATTACAATATTTGTCGAGAATTACTATAATTTATCATTACGTTCTATTAATTACCTTCTCGGTCACGTTTAAATTTATTTCCACGCCGTGCAATAATAATAATATATTTTCGTTAATTTAAAATGTACGTCGAGCTCTTCAAAATCTTGGATTTATAAAATTATCGGAGCCATTAAAGCCACCTGCGGCTCGCTAATGCTATTAGATTTATTGTTGCATCTGCGTACGTTCTTTTTTCGTCGAAAGAACAAAGAATATGTAGCTATAGGTAGTCATTTTTTGTTTTGCGCCTTGAGACTTCCTGCAATTTAATTTCTAGTGACAATGAAAGAGGACGTAGGAATACTTTCCCTTTGTTCCAGTTAATAAGATGAGTTTATCTTGTTATTTATTGTCTCGGTAAAAATCTTTAATGAAGGTCTTGAAATGTAATATCCTGATGAAAAGTTCATTGTTCCATATAACAAAAACAAACGATCGGTTTCGAGGTATTCAAATTTATACTATTTGTTCGTTACTTCCTTGTGTTACAGTATGCGAGAATAATTCAGGATATGTTGGTTGCAGATGTAAGCTTTTTATAAATTTTGATTTAATGAGTTTCCAATATTTTGACTTTTACCAAGTTTTCATTAGTGTAAGATATATAACAACAAAAATGGTCGATGGAAAGGTCGAAACAAAGTTTTAATTAACTATGCAGGTTAGGCTCAATTCAAAGTCTTTTATTTTTGAAATGAAGAGCAAAATTTATATCACTGTTCCTAAATCAATAGAGCTATATAATATTCAGTGTACCACCACACAGGGTGAATGTCGTTCCTGCTGTTAGGCTGAGATGACAACTTAACATTAAAAACTGGCGAATTAAAATAAAGTTTTCCTTAAAAAGAATTCATAAGGTAAATTTTCATGTATATTAAAATAATGTAATGAAATTCCAATAACATAATAATTATAACTCGTTTTAAATTGGAAACAAACATATAATATGTATAAAGTTTTGAATAAACTTCTCGATCTTGAATTAACTTGAGAGAAATTACATTGTTTGTACTCATTGAATGCATAAATCAAATGTAACGTACAGTAATTTACGCAACAAAGCAAAATAAACATAAATGAATAATAATACTAATAATGAATGGCCGTGTTACAATATTCTCTGTATGTCTTAATAAATGTTCCTATTGATATATCTCTCCAGCATAGATTAGGTGCCTGGACAGACACCTTAAATAGTATGTTCCTGAGTAAATATATACGAAGTTTTGGTGAAGCTTAATATCCAATTCTATCGTATTTTGGATGAGCAGCAATAATTGTATTTTCGTCTTTATTTATTTGCGTTATTGACTTTGATATTTATAATTATTTCGTTGGTTAATTACTGAATTCCGAATTAATTAGATCCACTGTTGCAAATGAAAAATTAGTGCACTAAAACATTTCATAAATTAACTCTGTGTTCTTACTCGTCAACGTCAAGGAGTAAATGCAAAAAATTAACACCAACAATCGTGGAATTATTCTGTATTAAAAAATTTTCGCAGAATTTTCGACATGAAAACACGCCCGTTGAAAATGTTGTAATAAACGTTACATCGTGAAAAATATTTCAAATAAATATTTACACGAAATAAAAAAAATAATTAGCTGCCCGTGCTTTGCGCAGAATAATAAAAACAGCGCAAAATTATCTCCGAATTCTATATAGTTTTCAAATTACATTTTAAGTGCTATATTCTCCGAAACCGTGAGTTTCAAAATATTGCAATTCTGCGTAAAGCTCTACTTACGTAGGTCGTTAAATTATATTATAAAAAGTTTTCACAGGATCTTCAATATAAACATTTTTACCTTTTTTACAAAATGATTACAAATAGTCGCATGAAATAAAAATTTTAATATGCCTGCAGAGCTTTATGCAGAATAATAAAAAAGCATAAGAAACATCTGAATAAAATAAAGTCTACAAGCATATCCTAAACTATGATTTTTAAAATTATAATTCTGCGTAAAGCTCTGGGTTCATAAACTCTTAGTTTAATGGTTTCCAATGTATATGGAAAGCTTTCTTTATATTTTTATTTATTAAAATTTCAGTGTGTCACCTGGCTGACCACAACGACAGTTTAGTTTTCGTCCACGTCCGACTTACATTGCTTGTGACAAGCAACCAGACACGACCCAACCCAACCTAACCCGCGCCAACCCAGTGATATTCTTTGTTTTGCGTCCACGACCGACTGATATTGTTAGAAAGTTTTCAGCTTCCGATGATAAGAAAACTGAAAACGTTGAAAACGTGCGACGAATTATAAAAATACGAATTATAATTTACAAATATAAATATGCCCGCACTTATTTTTGGCAAATATATTAATTAATTAATTGATATCGAAGTTATTTTTTTAAGATGCGCAGTATAATAGTGCGATACGAACTTAGAAAAAATTCGTGATAGTAGTAAACATATAAGTGATCGGAATGGTGATTTGAGATTGTAAATCAACGAATCCTATTATTTTGTAGCATGTAGTGTACCACATTGTTCAGCATGCAGTTAAGTGCAAGTGGGTATACTTTGACTCTATATATAAAAACAAGGAACACGACAATTTTTTTGGGTTTTCATGTAATAAATACCCACGAGACAACATAAGACAAAGACAGATCGTCAAGTTCAACGAAAACATATGGGAACTATTGGAAGTGTCATCAGAACTTAAAATTTAAAAAAATCAAAAACTGAAATTTTTGTTATAAAATTATGTACAAATATTTACAAAGGAAGACTTGAAAGAAATATCCCGGTAAAATTTATGGTTTTTTGAAAACTAATAATATTAATATTAATATTAACTAATAATATAATTCGTTTTTTTTCAAATTTTTTCATTGATTATTCCGTCATTCTTTATAATATTGAACATCTTTCCAATACTGACAATTCTGCACGGCTGAGATTTTGTCAGTTTTGGTACAATGTTTACTATTTTTGGGTTTACGAGAATTTTTGTGTTTAGTTTATTTTTTTGTTTAAATTTGTAGGTTTTGATAAGTTCTTTTGACAACTTTTATATTTTAACATTTTTTGCGTATATAGTAACGCTGTTGACAATTTTGAAATGGGTTGTTATTACAACTGATATTTTAGCAACATGTCAGTTTTAGAATTTTTATATTTTGGAATTTTTTGTTTACTTTTGTCGACACTTTTTACCTGCTTTGACACTTTAGCCATAATTTTTATTTCTAACAATAAAAATTATTTGTCACAATTTTGTCAACATTTTCACTTTTAGACAATTTTCACATTTGTGGCAAGCGAGATAGTGTTTTAGCAATTTCGATATCTTTGAATTTTTCGAAATAGTGTCCATGTTTCGATAGAGTGTCTGAGTTTCTATTTCTCTGAATTTCTTTTGCGATAAGTGACGTTCTGAAAACTTTGCAACAAATTACAAATATGAATATTTTGAAACAATTGTCTGTTTTCGATAAGTGACATTTTGAAAACTTCTAACTTTGGTGGAACACTATCGAAATCCTTTTGCGCCTTATGGAGCTAATAATCATAGTATATACAAATAGCTGAAATGGAAACACTCGTTATCTGGCACCCTCTTTATATAGCTTAATTATTACATTCAAAAATTTTCATCCGGGCTAACCATTTTGCGGCTTATTTGGTTGGTTTAAAACCCACATATCGCATTGTTTTGATATTTTTTATTTAGTTTAGCTCCTATTCAGTGTCAAATACTGTTTATTTTAAAAAATCGCTACCAAAATTTTGCTCAAACCTGAACTTGTTCGAGTTCAGGTCTTTTTTCTTTTTGTCTTTTAATTATAAACTGACATTTTTATGACAAAAGCCGTTATAATATATTTTATTTCTTTGTTGCTTTCCCCACTATCTGTCACCTGAATCCTGCAAATTCTACCTAATTTTTATTTCAAAACGCAGATCTAAGAAATAATTCGGGGCTTCTGTATTATATTCTACTAACGTTAAGTGAAATTTGTATATTTACATCTATATAAGCTGCCTGAATTTTTAAATTGCTATTTTCATTATCTCAATTCTCCAACTGAGAGGACGGATGACTATTCCTGGTCCATCTGTCCGCAATCCGCCTGGCCCAGGCCCACTTCTTCTTCATTGCCCTGGCATAGATGTTGGTAAATGTGATGTTCTTGTCGAGCCAGTCGTTAGAATGCAGATCGAAGAGGGAAACACCGGTCATCTTCCTCACCATTACTTTCTGGCAGACAGCGAGGTGGCCGCGGACGATCTTCCACAAAGACCAAGTCGGCAACGTAGAGTATTGTTGGCTCGACAGAAGGAGCAGAATTGTCGGTAACGATTAAAGAAAGCCCAGCCGGCACTAACTCGAAATCTAAGATGTCGGTGCGTCATCGAAGGTGATTCGCCTAGCCGGGATATATGTATCATCGAGATATATCGACATGGTCGAGTCTGGTGCCAGATATGAAGAAATGCACTTGCGGGGAGTAAGTCAGCGCCTGAGTCTTGTACAAGTTACTAACGAAGCCAATTTACTAGCCTCCGTCAGTTTCTGTGCATATCGATGGCTGAATGTCAGAAGACAATGATACCATCTGTATACAGGACATAAGAGCAAAAACAGAAGCAAGGAGAGTAGAGAGTTGGTGCCGCCCAGTCTCTTCTGAGCAGCGTCGCTTCGGACATTGCAGTCACCAAGTCAGATGGTTTTCTGATGCAGTCCGTGATGGCGGAGGGTTGACCAAACACCATAATTACAATAACCATTATCGGTGTAAAAGAAAAAATTCAAACATCACTAAAGAAATAAATCAAAATTAATAAATGAATATAGGCTCGACAATTATAAATATTTTGATGAAATTACAAATCTTTTCTCGAGCAAAATGAAAAAAAAAAAATCTTAAATGGAACGCCTTGTATATTTGGATACAAGTGAAAATGGTTGAATCTATACCGCTATATAAGTTTCGTCGTGTTTAAATCAATCGACAATAGTATATTATGCAATGAGCAGTAATAATCTATACTCAATAGGATGAAACTTGTAACACGAGCGAATGCGAGTGTTACATTGAATTAATTAATTAAATGCGTTTTCTATGACTATTAAACTGAAACATAAATGATGAACATTTAAAATTATTGCCTGTGATGTTGATACGTCCAGGAGTACTTCAAGGACCGTCTAATCATTTAAATGAATGTTTGAGATTTCTGAGTCTTCTGTTTCGTGATTGGTTAATGATTATCCATTACCTGCAAATAATGTTTCATAAGACTTATTAAAACCATAGTAGCAGAAAAATGTTACTAAACACCTAAATCGGGTCATGGTTTACGTTTTCATAAAGAAAAACCTCCCAACTACTTGAGGATAAATAATCCTATCCATACACTCCAGCATCTGTTATTTGTCTTGTCAACTTATACATGACAGCTTCGTGATGGAAAGCTGAAAATTTTCTACTTTGTTTTATAAACAGCTATTAACCTACTGCAAATATATTTATAAATTATATATTGGTTACTGTAACAATCGTGAAAGAACAAAAAAGATCATTATTTAACATCAAGATTTTTTTCCACTGTCACACCTTATTAAATTGATTTGATTTTACTGGGGATTTTTTACTAACGCTAGCGTTCGAAATTAATATTTACAGTGTATTTACTTATTAGGCAGGCAGTATTTCAACACTCTGCATATATTTAAGTATAAATGCTATAACGTATAATCTATTCAACAGGTAAAATAATAAACATGAAAGATATTAAATCTGTCTAATTTAAAATAACTTTAAATGATGATTTAATAAGGGTCTGTTTATTATTCAAAATGTAAAATAGGTGTGGTAGTTCAATTTCACAAATTATCTAGGCCGGTCCTGAGACCGAACAGAAAAATGTAACGACGCCAATCGAAAATAAAACAAAATTACTTCTCACTTCACGATTTTATTAGCGTTCAATGAGTATCGCCGGTAAAGAATGGCTAATACATTGTTTTTATAGAAAAAGTCCATAGGAAATTGTAATTTATTACATTATTATAGCGCAGCGCCACGAGTGCGCCTAGAATGAGAAGAAAAAACGTTATTTATTATAGACATACCCCAAGCGCTTCGCAATTGGCGGACGGCGGAGTTTTTGTGTGCGATTGTGTACGTGTGCACGTTACGTTGCGCCGGGTAACGCAAAAATTAACGCCGTCTATTATGAAGGAACCTGTTTTTCGTTCTAGTCGACCGTTACCGATAATGATAATACGGATAATAATCATAGTTATCAGTGGGAGAGGACGCCTCCCCTGCGGACTTGCGCATCGCAAGGACGGTTTTGATTTAATGTGTAATTGGAAACGGACATGGGCGTCTATAAAAACGATAAGGTGGGACTATTAGTGCTGAAAAATTTGAAATTACTTGCTCAATTTACTGCCATAAATATAAGTGATGTAGATGAATTCGAAATGATTTGCGAATGACCTTGGGAGAGGAGCTTCACAGCAAGGATCGGATTCGTCACGCAGCATCAATTTTGGCATACGCTTCGTATGTAGTTTATTAGTCAGCTCAAATTATAAATCAAACGAATCAACTTTTTATGTTACGGCTGCAGATGATAAACAAACAATATCAGAATAAAAACTAAACGTTGCTTTCGTTTAGTTTTTATTGGCGAATAAAAGATAAATGAAATGAATTTCAGACAAATCTTCAATTAGACTAACTTGCAACACTACATAAAATGAATAGAATAATGTGCTACAGAGCGACTTGTTCAACTAACGTACCATGGAGATTAGGCTTATTTGAAAAAATAACACATTGGATAGTTTGTCGCAATTGAAATATTCATACGACTGTCTATAGTAGTGGCGTAAGTTCTTCTTTTCAGTCAATTAATTTAAAAAGATTGACATTAACTTACAGTTGACGTAAATATGCTTGAAATAAGAAGATTGTAGTCAATTACCAAAAAAAGTAATATGTTGATGCACAGGCAGGTTTAAATTTGGTTCTTTATGCGATTTAAATACTTTGGCTGCAGCAAATTTTCAGGGCATTACTTAGGAAACAATGGTAGGATTTAGTAAATATTTAGATTATGCATATTTGTTTGAAATCAAATGATTGAGGTGTAAGTGTACAAAAGTCATTTATATTTATCATAAGGAGTAACTGGCCTCCTATCCAGATCTCTAAATAATATTTTGGCTATAGAACTGGGAATAGAAAAATTAATTATAAATGTCACGAAGTAAAATATAAAACGTATTCAAGTTAAATAAAATAAAATAAATAAAATAAAATTAGATGTGAATTTGGTAGAAGTAAAATTTTGGTCGCGTATTATTATGGAAATAATATTTGACATCGAATTTTTTTTCATAGTTATAATTGATATAATTGATAAGTTTTCAAGAAAGTAATCGGGGTTTATGACCTTCAACTACATCAATAAACGCAGTGATACTTATTTTGAACGAAAATTCCTATCGCTTTGCTAGCAGGTTGGCCTCCTTTACTACCCATTTTAAACTTCTTTCCAACTGCAACACAGCTAGAAATATGGTCTTTACAACCAAAGTAACTGTTATTAGCAACTTTAGATTTCACAAAAACTTAGTGGTTGTTGGTAGCGTACCAACTTAAAATAATTGCAATTGAGGGTTTATCAATGTATTCAGGCAATGCATCCAGTCTCAATTATGCTCGTTAAGGGAACGTGCCGTGGCCGAAAAATTGCAAAGGAAACCCTCAAAAGTGTAGAAGAGCAAATCTGTGAAAACAACGAGATGGAAACCTATTCAGGCATAAAAATAAATAAAATGGAAGCAATAATATTCTAAGTTGATTAATCTGAAACATGCTTAAATTTAATAATAAATTTTATTGTTTATAGTAATTAAATTCCTTTTGTTAGTCAAAAGAAAAACAAACGTTAATTTCCTATGCACCTTGTCCAATAATTGGAAAATATTGGTATAATAGGGTATCCTTTTATTTAAGCCATGTATTTTTGCGTGCAATGTTATGAAAGTTTTATTTAGGAAAACTAAATACTGTGAAACATGTGCTTTCCAATATGGATCATAAATTGAGATCTCGTATGTCGTCAGATATTGAATATCGAAATGGAAGTCAAAAACAGTAGATATTTATTTGCCAAGTAGTGTTTATTGTTAAAAATATTGTTTAAGTATTATGTAAGCCATAATTCTATAATTAAACGATTTCAAAAATTAAGTCACTTCAATTTGGTGAAGCTGATTCTTAGTTAATCAAGGTCAGTACCCGAACTTCTGGTTTATACTGTAATTAATCCTTAACTGGGATCTGTGGTCAATGCTGACCTAAATGAACAAAGATATTATGAAAAATATTATATAGTGGAAATGCTTCTTGGTGCGTGCAGTACCCGCATTATTCCGTTCGTTTTAGTTAGAGCGTGGCGTGCTTATGAGTTGTGTGTGTATTGTTGGAATTATAAGCAACTTTTATTATTATTGTTATTATTATTATTTCCAAACAAGTCATGGCGCGTAAATTCTTAACTGAGAAGGAACTTAGGACATATTATGACACTTATGATGCTTGGTTTTGGTTCAACACAAACGCAAAAATAACTGAACCTAGTTCACGATATCATAGTAATCATATAAGTTTTACAAACCTCATGGATATGGTGGAACTTTCGTGGATTGCTGACGTGTGAAACAGGAAGAGTCTTTCGAGCAACTTTGTCCTTCAAACCTTTTCTGTTATTACTGCTATTAGATTTGACAATGCAGATAATCGGGCGGAAAAAACAGTAGCTGGAGAAAATGCAGATAATGTATATGAAGAGCAAACCATATTTGTTTAATGCATTTATTTGTACTGGGAAAATTTTATCGAGACAAAGAAGTAACTTGAAGAATTTGTCAGTACCTACGTTACATGTACTGATGCTTATGTCACCTATTGCAAATACGAACAGAAATGTAACTGGAGATAATTGGTTTTCATTTAAGTAACTTGTTCACGAGCTGAAATTAAGGAATATAGGAACCGAAATGTGCCAACGCAGTTCCAGCCAAATAGACAACAAGAAGTAAACTCTTCTATTTTTTTACGTAAAACACGCAAACTATTCTTGCAATAGAAGAAGCTGTAGATGTAACAGTTTTTTTATAATGCTAAATATTTCTCGGGTAAATTTATTTGTCATGGCAAAGCAGCTAATTCAGAAGATCGAACATTCATTAATGCCTTCGGGATGTTTTTGTGCACACGATCAAAAGACAGACACGAAGTGTGCCAAATATACCAAAGCGGTCTGCAAGCATCATTTGGTACAAAAAATAGTCTGAAGCTTTTGTAATACAGACCAAATGTGAGCAATATATCGTTATTGTATTTTTTTTATAAGTTCAGTAATAACTAGATTTTACAAAAAAAAAAACATTTAGCAGTCCAAATCTTTTTATAATTATCTAGTTATAAGTTATAAGCTGTTTCAACAAATATCGTGTCAGAGATATTTTCACAATTTTATTTTTTTTTAAATTTGATCAAATTATCAATTTAGATCAAATACGTTGTTTAAATTATTATGTCATCACCCAAATTAATTTGTCAGGTTCCCCAATTCATAATACCACCTAAACAATACTTTGACGATGCACATTTGCTGTATGCTTTTTATGTTTTCTATACCCATCTTGCAATACTTCTCCATTACCTCCTTATTCCTTTCTTATAGTTTCTCTCCCGCATTTCACAGCCCCTTAATCACACAATTCTTCCCAATACGTTGCGGTACAAGAATGCCACCTGACCTACGACTGCACCCTTATTATTCTCTTCGTAGCTCCTGACGCCTTACTTCAAATTAGAAATCCGCTTTTTATTTCTAATTCGTCATTTATTTTTCGGCCATTGTGGATATCGACATCGACTGTTCGTTCAGCTCCTTTTTAAATTGATATTACATGTTTGAATATGTTCTATCCTGAGTGTTTCCACCTAATGAACTCTCAATCTAAGGAAATATTTTATGATCCTGTTGAATTCTTTTCATCCAGGTCGTTGGTAATAATAATACTAGTATATATGACTAAGCCCTGACCGAAGAAGTGGACGCCATCGTAATTTTTTCTTTTTTTTCTTCTCAAACTTAATAATAATTGTTGTAAGCTTCAGGAACAATATGATAACACATTTAAAATCGAAAATACGTTACGTGTTGACAATAAAATTTTATAGTGACGACACATAAGGAATCGAATTACATCACGCCTCAAAAAACATAGCAGTTGAAATTAAATTAATTAAAAATTAGCTACAGTAAACTATTACTGGAATTATGAAAATTCGTGTCTGATGTTCGACTTCGTACGGCGCCAATTTCTTGTTTTACATAATTGGGAAATTTGTTTATTATTACGCATTTTTAATTGAGTAGGTGACGCTTCAGCCAATGGATAATTTATTCGTAGCTGCGTGCTATCTATCGTTAGGGCATTAATAATTAATAGATCGTCTATGAAATACTGTAACTAAAGATAATAATTAGAGCTGCGAAAAATAAAATTAAAACTATATTAAATTATAATTTGTTGTTCTTTTCCCTTCTTGTGGTCACAAATGGACGTCTCGGCGCCACGGATTATTACTTAATAATAGTATCAATATTGAAAATAATTTAATCTGTGTATTTAATATCCCTATAAAGACATTAATGTACTTTGATTTCATTTAGATAAGAATCCAAAGCAATTGCACTCGCGTCAGTTGCCGAGCGCAGCGCCTGACCTTTTCAGTCAAAATAATCGTAAAGCTGAAAACTCATCTCGAATCCGTCGGTTGGACGTGCAACTGAAGCATAACCGACAGTTATCAATTGCAATTGAATACCTACAACAAAAAAGAAGCTAATGCAAACCGTTCCCGACGTCAGGTCTCATGATAGATACGATTGCCATTACGCATACATTAAACGATGTTATTTATATTGCGTAATGGACTCATAAGTCATCCGCGAGTGAACTCCACTCAATTGGCCTGGACGCCACACGCACATCAGTCCGAATCGGCGGCTGAACAACTAATGGTTGGATGCTATTCGAGACACAATTGTGTTTATAAACATCTAAAGCGTTTACGTATTACGTTCGGAGAGATGTTTAATGTATCGCAATTAAGGTTTCATTGCGGAAAATCGAGAGTGTTTCGCTGCTTAGAGTGGAATGCCGCACGGGATGGATCAGGAAATTGCTTCATAATAATTTCTCGGGTTAAGGTTACGCGTCGCTACGTGGGGGCATTTAGAAGTAAATGGAAATAAGAAAACAATGGTAGTAAAAGTGATCGTAAGTATTATTATAATATAAAGCTCATTAATGGCCATAATAATATATGCGGGGGGTAAATTATGATCGTCGTAAATCGAGTGGCAAAGTTCAACCAACTGAGTTTGAGAATGTTACATATCTGCAAATTCATAGGCATTCATGAAGCATTATTTTAAACTAAATAATTGCCATTCATTATCTATTTATGAGTTAAGCAGTTCTGAAGTCTTCTGAAGTTTTTGATAGAAATGAAATGATATCAGACGGAAATTTTACCCCATTCACCCGGCATATAAATAATTTGATTAACTACATTTATGGCTATAAAAACAGACAGAGTTGTAAATGATTCCAGCTACGTTCTTCAAATGAGAGAAAGTACATTTCAAGCTAATGATTAATCTATAAAATGATGTGGAGTTTGCACAGTTAAAATAATTTAATTCTACTCAAACATGTATCTTAATGTTGAGAATACGTAAATGAACACCGATATGAAACGATCACGATCGCCAAATATGTAAATGAGTGTAAATAATCTGTGTAAATAATTACATCAATAATTAGGTATTCAGTGGTAATTGTATTTATAATTTCCTACATTACTACTGAATAATTAGAAGACGATCAAGCTCATTATATTAAAATACATTGTGCATTGATAAAATAAATAGTTTGAATACTTGAATTCGTTATGTAAATGCATGGATATCATTTTATCAACAATTTGTATACGTGCAAAACTACAAGCTAATTATCTATAAAATAACGTGAAACTTAATAAAAAAATATAACTAAACCTTTATTAAAATGCAGGGAAAAATTAAAAAAAAATAATAATATATTACCAACACAGTCCCAAACGAATGTAAATAATGTGTTTAAGTAATTAGTATAAATAAGTAAGATAATTAAGACCTGGTCAAATCAAAAATAGTTCATTGATGAATGATAAACAATTTGTTCTTAAACATAATGTCTTCATAATTTGAGAATTTCAATTCTTTATTATTTATATTGTATTGTCTTAGAAATAAGTAGCAGGCATGAGGTATTATTTTCGGATCTGATATCCATACCCACAGACTTGGTATCACAAGTGTCCACTTGGGGATCCATGCCAGTGCATATTAGGGTTCAAGGAATCAGTCTTTACCACTAATTATCATAAGACATAATGCCTATCAACACATGGGTATCCCACCAAAATTCAAAGCGTTTAAAGCGAACTTGTGAAATGCTTCTGTTTTAAACCCAAGACTTTTAATAGACATGAAGCCCTTTCGTTAATAATTAAATTTTTGAATATTAAATGTGGCTCCTTATTGGCTGGCTTGCTTCATTATTCAAATTTAAATTTAAATTATTTAAATATACATTACACAAGTGCACACGTATGTACTTCCTCTATCATTTTCGAGTAAGCCTGTTTAAGTGTTGACTTAAGGCTACTTCACTTTTGAATATTTTCATGGAGAAGCTTACATTTCGAGGTATTACGACCAGTGGTAGTCGATCACTACAGAACATTTTGCACGATATTTCCAACTGTAGATGCCAAATTTAGAGTCGGTGCAACATTAACTTCGTTTTATGATATGTTTTCATGGTTAGCTCCAGTATTTCTTTGCTTGCAGTAAGCCGCAAGCCATGGGTTTTCTATGAAATATTTAAAGGCAAACCAAAAAATTATTATAGTCAAATGGAATTGGTTAGAAAACAACCCACGTTTATATAAAGTTATTACATTATTGAAGCAGAACACTTAGTTGTTTATAATTAACATTGCAATTGTGGTACAATCTTCAATAACCACATTTATTGTATTACTTCCTGTTGATAATCGTGCACAAACAAGCATACATTGACGAAATAAACTCTTTCTATCGAATCAATTGTCCGATATCAAATATTTGGTGATTATTATTATATCATTAGGTTAATTAGCAAGTTATCAAAATAACAAAATAATTGCATATCGTAAATAATCCCAAACCGATCAGTTATGTAAGGAGTATAATTTATTTTACGTGAAGCTTTAACAATTTGGCGAGCAATAGCTATTTATATAATAAGTACATAATATATGTTTTTATTGACAAGCCCTAAAGGACTAGGGCGAGTAGGTGCATATAATTGCATACAAAGTTTTATCTCTGACTGCGAAACCTTAAAAATTACTTTTTATTAAGTATTCAATCTAATTTGCCATTGAAAATGGTCATACTTTCGTAGGGTGCCTTTCCAGCAATTAATTGGTTACAAAGTTGGTGACGAAAAAAATCTCTAAATGTGTTCCGTCAATTTTTTGCTAAACTCGCAGAAAAATATGGAAGAAGTTGCCGAAATTGCTTCAAGAGTGAAACATTGTCTACTTCTTATTAAATCTAAGCAACTATACGAAGAGGCGTACTCCTGCTAGAGACAATGGTGCGTAAAACGAAACATTGAGGAAACTACCGAAGATACTATTTGGCTTACTTTGACACTGAACTGGCTCCTTACAAAGCATCCTCTCTTTGGAGTAAATAGTCGATGCTCCGTACAACAATTAAGTTAAACGAAAAACGATATAAGCAAATTTTGAAGTATTATCTGTTTTTTGAAAAGGGACACAAAAAGTTACAAACAAAAAAATCGTTAAGACGAAGAACATGTGGGAAATGTTTTAGTGAATGCTGGAGAAGAACATTTACTAAACAAGATACCTAGGTTTGGAGTTTTCTTAGATAAAGCTTCGTAACAGTGTATTTTTATGGGTTATTATCATTTTGGAGTCGCGGAGGCGCGCAGATGCCAAGAATTAGTTTCTTTAACTACGAAAGATGTAGGAGATCATGAGAAGCATTTCTTCGCCAAGCTGGTGGATACCATAAATAGGAAAGATAGATCTTTTGTTATTGTACCTTCAGAGAAACTCAGTTCTTTAGAGTTAATTAGAAAATATATTAACCTTCGACCGAAAACAACGTCCCATAATAGATTCTTCATAAACCATGCCAAAGGAAAATGTACTATGCAGCCCGTTGGAATACACAAAATTGGTTCTGTTCCCAGTTTGTGGCCAAATTCATGAAAACGTCAGATAGTAATTCTTAGACAGGCCATTGCATGCGTAGATCATCGGCAAGTCTTTTGGTGAATTCATGAGCGTCATGGAGGATGGTCGTCTATGAGTATTGCCGAAGGTTATGTAGAACAGTCAGTAACTAAAAACATTGATATAGCAGCTAAGATTATGGGACAGGAGAATTTCTCTACAGTTAATGGAAGAACCGAAAACATCAGTGAGACGTACCGATGTCGATAAGCGACAATCGATAATCTTGTGTCATCAACAGCAATTATAATCTTAACAGTTCATAATGAATTATATGACACGTAATTGCTTCAAGTGGTTTCAATTACCTTAACTGTAATGACCCAATAAAAATAAAAAATATCTAACATTTAGAGCTTATTTTTGACAGAATATGTCACTATGGCAGGCGGTAGTTATATTTTATTTTTATTGACTAGTCAATAATTATATGGATTATTTATCCTAAATAGTGAAATCATCGAGTCGTTAGTATGCAGTCGGATATAAATTTTTTTATTGAAAAATTATATGCAAAATAAAATATATTCAACATAAGAACGATCCAAATATTTAATGATGATGGTACAATTGTCAAGCCAATAGAAGCCAACCCAAGCAAAGCCAACCCAACCCAACCCAACCAAACGCGACCCAACCCAACTCAACCACCCAACCCAATCAAACTTCATTTGAGTAACAACATCGCATATCTACGAGCACTCAAAAATCAATCAATCAAAAAAAACGAGTTTTCTGAATTTTTTTCACTTTTACAATGACAGATCTTTTATTTGAGTAACAACAGTAACAACGGTGCTTTGGTATGGTAATTTCGCCACAAATCGAACAAATTATAACAACATATATTTCTGGCGAATTTACCGTACCACAGCACTTAAATATATAAATAAAACAGTGAAGTTGGGTTGGGTTTGGTTGCGTTGGGTTGGCTTGGCTTGGCTTCAGTTGTATTGAGTTGACATTTGTAACATCGATTTTTCTTTTACTAAAACTACAAAAATCATTATGGATTAAAAATTATGCATTTCAAATCCCATCGCCTTAAATTTCAATTATTGTCATTCAGCTGACTTTACTGTATTTTTCTAAGGGTGAAACACATTTAACATTTAACAACCACTGTGTATGTTCCATCTGATAACCAGCTAGGTGCGGTGCTATCCAAATGTTGGCTTAATATATCGTCAGAACGAAGAATATTTAATAATTTAGGCAATTGCTTTTTCATCTAAAGTTATGTTATTTTTATAAAATGTAATTTCATACGGAACTTGTTTAATTTGGTTGAGCTGGGTTGGACTGGAACAAGTGCAGCAAATCTCATTGGCTCGGTTGCCGAACTATAATGGACAGGGGCATAATTGTGAAGCTACTATATTCAATATATTTTTGTTTGGAAATACATGAAAGTGCAGGTTGAATATGCAAACAATTGCCGTGATAATTGTTATTGTCACAAGATAGATAAAATTATGGTAATTATGCGAATCCTATTTAAGGATCAAAAAGATATGAGGACGGATTAGAAGGTAATTAGGAAAGAAATAAAATCAAACAAAGTCAAATTGAGAAACCTGCAAGAAATGAGGGTGTGTATTAACGATGATTTAACGAGGAAAGACAAATTGTGTTACTAATGTTACGAGTTATACTTATAAAAATAAAATCTATTATAAGTTAACCTAACTTGGAATTCGACCTAAACCACACAGTAAAATAATGCAAATACCAACATGAGAAGCAAATGTGCGTGGCGCAGATTATGCAGTCATTTGGACCAGATTTATGATTCCAGTTGCCACCAGAAGCGGTTGAGAGGCACGTACCATTGAGATTGTTTATCGACTCGTCTAAGGCAAGCTTAACATTTGAATTGACAAATAATGAGAAAAATTCCCCTACAATTCCTATCGCTTATTCAGTTTTAATGAAGGAAACGTATGCAACATTAAAAAATAATTTGAAAGTTATAAAGTATTCAGCTAAGGCTTCACAAAGTACAACATCTTCATTTGTAAGTGTGGCAGTAGGAAAAGAGGAGAGCAACATATGGACTGTTTGGAGAAATTTTTTTCATCGCCGATTCTTTGGTGCCGAAGGACATTTTCTTGCCTCCACTTGATATTGAATGGAGGGTAATATTTTTTTTTAAAAGCAATGGATAAAGGTGGTCAATGTTTTCAGCATGTGGAGAATTCATTTCCATGGACAACTGATGCAAAAAATGTATGCATATATGAATAAATAAATAACTAATGATATAATTATTTAGCTTTTTGCATTTATAAGCATATTAATTGGTCCAGATTTGCTAAAGATTATGAAAGGCATTATATTCGAAACCAAATTAAATGAACAAGAGCACAGAGCATGGTGCAACTCCATAATTAGCAACTGTTTACGAGTTCACAAATCACAAAATTATAAAGAACTCGTAAGAGAAATGATTGCAGCTTCCGCGGATTTGAAAGTTTCATCCCATTGAAGATATACTTGCTCCACAATCACATTGATCTTTTCCGTTACAATTACAATTTCTGACAGAAGAGCATTGTGAAAAGTTTACAAAGTTGCAGGTGCAACTGTCTGAGTGCAGTTCTAATAAATTTAATTTAAACTTTAAATTTTATAGTAAGTTGTACATAAATTTTACATTATTTTCAAAAAAAAAAACTCGTAAGAGAAATGATTGCAGCTTCCGCGGATTTGAAAGTTTCATCCCATTGAAGATATACTTGCTCCACAATCACATTGATCTTTTCCCTTACAATTACAATTTCTGACAGAAGAGCATTGTGAAAAGTTTACAAAGTTGCAGGTGCGTCTGAGTGCAGTTCTAATAAATTTAATTTAAACTTTAAATTTTATAGTAGGTTGTACATAAATTTTACATTATTTTCAAAATATTATCGATGTATATGTGAAATATACAAAGATAAATTATTTCGAAGATTTATTGTACATACCCTAAAATATTTTTTTATTACAAATGGTTCACTTGCAAAAAAATAATTTTATATTGCAAGCAGTTTTAATACCGGATTATTAAACGTTCGCTCACGTACATGCACTGACCTGAATGTACCTCTGGCCAAGTACCGAGTAAAATCCGGGAAATGGTCGAACTGCATTTTTGGACACACCTGAGCCCACCGGTATACCGTTGTGAATAGTACAAACGAATATTTCGAATCGCATTACCAAAGAATGTATCATTTTTAATAATGGAAAAAGTTTACTCATCGACGTCGTTTCACATTAACACAGGCGTGAATAAATAGATTAGACACGCATGTATCTGCTACTTATTATTCTCTTACAGTGGTACGAATGCACAAATGAAAGCAAACATACAAAAACGGCGAACGCGGGCACCTACCGTGCAGCATAGAGGTCAGCGTAATTAATCCATTCAACCGTGATCCTGAACCATCGAGAGTCAATGTCAAATGGCACCGTAAGTAACATCATTAAATGGCACTGTTCGAATGTGGAGAGGGATGTAATGCAAATGGCAACACAGCTTGTGGTAGACACAGCCATCTCAGATAAAGAGATATCGTGACTTTAAAGTGACAAAATGATGTATGCGGGTCATGCCAAGGCACTGTGCACGTACTTTTGCATAGCTTTATGGATGCGGCGTCGCGTTTTAGATCACGAATTTGACGTTTTGACTTTTTACCGGATAGTTCGGTCGCGGGGTCCCAATTAGGGCAGGTTTTAAATAATTACGGTGAAAATATGGAAATTGACGATTCACGTTTTTGCAAACTCTCTCTATCGCGATGCACGTGGAAATGTTTAATATAATAATTAGGGTGTTCTAGTTCTATGCCCGGACAGGCAACAGCTTGTGATGTAATTTGTAAATTTCAAATATGCAGGCCAGAGGGTCTTTTAAGATAATTATTTGATCGATATATTTTGATTGCAATCGAATTTCAATCAGTGTTTACGATGAGATATCTGGAGAATCAAATACAGTATCAACGTTCACAATTTTTTGAGTACTATTTGAAATTGTTTGCAATATTAATTTTTATTCTGGTAACAATGATTCGAACCAGCGACGGGTGCATACAGCAACATGTTGATAACTTATTATTCATTAGATTGTTTTTACCCTCCTTTTGTTCTACATTTGGCCAAACCTACTGACGCCCAACGTGGACTATAAGAACGTATTTTTTATTCTGTGGTTAAAACATGTGGTGTGCTCAAAACAAATGTATTTCCCAACGAAAGCAGTGTTCGATTACAAAATTCTGTTAATTAACTACACTAAAAACGGAAGTCGACTTGTCGAGTGGGTGTTTACATTACACGAGCAATTTACAGCGGTATGCAACCTTACGTGTTCTAAATTCAGCCGGTTATGAAATTTAATTAATGCTTTGAATTTTTAATCGGTCTCAGTGACACCGCCGACACGATCGCATAGCTAATGTCCTGTACACTTGCACAAATATGTGTATTTATGAACTAATTCTACGTTAATTGGCACAGTTAATGATACCTAAATCAATTGCCACGGTTGGACTTCGATTTTTATTAACCGTACGTTAAAACGGTGAATTTTTTCAACAACAACCGTCACGATTACCTTGTCGTTGTTATTTCAAATGATAATTCAATTGCATTAGAATTGCTCCAGTGAATAAATTACTGGTAGACATTGCATTGTATTTCCAGTACCTACAGTCATTATTACTTTTACGTACAATTGTACATAAATTTAAATGTGCATGGAACAGAACCTGTAAATAAATATTCATTTTAAGGACGCCGCGAGTGATTTGGCGATGGTGAAACGAACGATTCTTCATTACTCGTCCTACTGTACCCATTCGCATTGTAATCTTGCCGATCCAACAACGCCAACTACAAGCGATCACGAACGAGAGCAAACTCGCTCGTGCTGTCACATCAACAATGTGGAAGATTTGTGTTGAGGCTGTCGCTCCGGCTGCGCTATGGCGCAAAATAACCGTTGCACAATCTCGATCTAATTTGACGACCGTCGCCGAAACAAATGCAAAATACCATTTGTAAAAAACTGTTGGTCCTTATTAATTCTGAATAATAATTTGATAAGTAGGCGTAGAAATGATTGAACCTATAAACAGCTATTTTGCTGTAGTTTCTGCTCATCAATATAGTGCAACATATTTTAGTTATTTCTTAAGGCTAGTCATTTTTATTTAAAACTAATATACATACTGTTACGACTAGCAGCAACTATTGCGAAATATCTACACTAAACTGTCTATAGTTAAAATCATTGTTGTTTTAATCTAATTTTATTGTAAGGCAAATTGATATCAGAGTATCATAAATCCACGTTTTTAATAACGACACAGAACTAAATGTTGAAGTGATTATTGTCATACATAATTTTAATGGAACCAAACTACGTTTAACAAATTCTTCGACCTTTCAAATTATTTAATTTCATGTCTACAACTTTTTTCGAAAATATAACGAACCTAGGCCAGACAACGACATTGCTATAACGGATGTAAAATTATGTACTTCGAGTGCAAGTGCAGTAATTACGCATGTAAAAGTTAGTTAATATTTGGATGTAGGTTAATTATATTCATTTTTAACATTGTTCGGTCACGATTTCGAATCGGAGAGTAGTTGGTGATCGAAGTGCGAAAATGATGAAGTTACACACCTGAAGCTAAGGAGTTACGTTACGTAAGAGCGGATATCCGTGCAAAAATCGCGTGTCGAATTTCGTGTTTGCGAGGAAGTTCAACTCAAGTAAATTATTGATTCGTTTGGGTGCTTTTTCCTACATTGAAAGTTAAAAATTAACGGTTATATTTAAAATAAAACGGAAGCGGGAAAATAAAAGGCTGGGATTTATTTAATAAGATTTTACGAGATTTTTGCTGTATTTTTTGTGTGGTGGAGTAGCAGTTTTGTTCGTGGAGAGTCTTCTATAAACTATTCATCAAATTTGATAAGCATTACTTACATAGTTGGTTTTGCAGTGTCTGTACAACACTTAAGTTTTTTGTATCGTTTCTTACAATTATTTTTATTTGTACTGTTTTTATTTTTCTGTTACTATCATGTGATACTCGAGAAATATGTTTCACTGTTTTTCGGGTTATTGTAAATTTCCCTTCCTCTCTTTTGTTAACTTTCCGTGGTCTTATTTTGTTTCTGCCTTGTGAGTGTCTATCCATCCTATCCCTAATATTAAATAAACAAGTATGGTTGTTTGTGCCTGCTGGGATACACTTCAATAGTTTGGAATCACACAAACTTCAACTTGAACGAGTTCAACGACGCTTTTAAAATGTGTTGGTTTCAAGGAGGATAGAATATATCCCATTACTAATCATAACTTGTTGCTTCTTGATCACAATATGGCCTCATTGGACAATCGTAGAGTTATTGCTGGTGCAAATTTCCTGTACAATTTAATTCCAAACAACATAGATTGTTCTTTGTTAGTACAACAAATTTATTTTAACGTGCTTAGACTTGCACCAAGAAATGTAACTCTTTATTCGAAGCTGCAGGACTAATGCCATGTCAAGGAACGGTGCGTATTAGATATAAAGTGGTGCTTAAAATATATTTTGAAGAGATATTGATCAATTTGACTGGACTATAATATTTTGAGTTGTATTTTTTTGTTTTGTATTTAGTTATTTCCATTTTCAATTCTTCTTTGGTTTTTATGTTTTTCTTTTTTATATTTCATCTCCACTACCTAATAAATATCTCGTATGGTCTCGCGAGGCCACCCCCTACACCAATAACAAGTATTCTCTCTGTACCTAAAAATGTCGCGATGCAACTCCAATAATAATAAAGGTCACAATTCGCGGATGGTTGATTGGGGAAAGAGAATAACAAAGAAAAGAGGAAACGCTATACCTTCTGCACGTATATCGTAGATGAATTAAAGAGTATGCCACTTAAAATTTAATCTTATTCGAAAAAAAAATATTTTTGCTATATTTGAATATTTTATCTAAAAAGCTCAATTTCGTTTCAAGAACAAGAAGAAACCCATTTCTTGACACCACAACCACAACATGTATAACTATTTAATCACATCAAGACTATACAGCAGCAGAGCCCTTCAAAAAATGACTATGAAGTTTAGTTATAAATAGTTCGGAGAATAAGTTAATGGATATGAAAAATGATATATCGAAATAAGTAAAAATTGTGTAATTTTTATACATTACCTTCATGTAATCCATCAGGATTAGAGGAGGTGTTGACATAACTGTGCAAAATATAAGCCTACCAGTTGTCCAAATATCACAGGTGTGCACTTAGCTTCCGGACAGTTGCCATATCTTCTCTCCTTGTAATTTTGTGTTTCATTTTCCTAACTGCAGTAATTGGAGATAGGTATCCTCATTCATACGCACACAATTCACCAAGATACAAGGTTTGCAGGAAGTTCCTCGTGCGATAGTGAGTTCCTTTTCAGACGCCAATCTTCACACCATGTGGTTATCGATGCAGAAATACTACTAGGTTACTTCTTGCATCAATATTTTAAGTACTTTGGGAGCATCTCTGGATTATCCAGATCCAACTAAAGATGATGAAATTGAGATTTTTGTTCGAGGTGCTGCAGCGCAATTAAAAAAGCTGCCCATAGAGCATTCTATAACTGCACACGGTGAAATTGTACCCCCTTTTAACTAGTTCCATAAGAAACGACTGGTGACAGCTTTTTATTCATTCACTGCAATTATCAATCTAGTGCAACTTCTCCAATACAGTTCACTAATGATCCCTCAACAAGCACGACTAATGATAATATCACTTCTCAAGCTATTTATGCAAATACTGCAGATTATTTTGAGGAAAACTAATAAATAGCATGTAGAATTAATATTCTAAATCAAAGATAAATATAAAAATAATACATAATATCACTTGGATTCTGATTTCAAAATATCGGCAAACAAATGTTTGCTAACAATTTGTTACTTATTTACATTGTTATTATAAATTGCCATTCTTCAATTTATGAATTCCTTCAAAACATCATAAACAGTAGCACACACCTCTGGAATGAATTTCGATATAGCAGATTTTGAAACAGGAAATTGCTGTTGCAATGACAATGTTATTTCCAGCCTTATTTTCGCAGGTATACTTTCCTTCATTGTGATACCTGAACGTTGTATGAAATCATATACTTTATTTAAAAGTTAGTCAAAGCATGCTGAGTGCATTCTCATGGAATTTCTATGTTCTGAAACGTCTTTAAAAGCAAGCTCGTTAATATTTGAAGCTCCACAAGAGTTTTTCCGCGAAATCCACTTTATATCCACAGCCTCTTGCAATTTATTTGTTCTTTTGTAATTGTCAACTAGTTCCTCGCACAATATCTTCAAACATACTTTTAGTAACTTCATCAACACTGCTTTTTTTCTACACTCGGTTCATCTTTACCAGTGTACAATTCTTGGAAAAGTGATGTTACTAACTTCTTCCTTATATTTACTAAAATTGTGTGTGAACGGAATACGCCAGTATGGTACTAATATCTAGTACCAGGTATTAGTTACTTGTCTTAGCTACTAGAAACATATAAGAGGCATTTGTCGCACTCCTAACATTTTCTACGACGTACAACATGAAGTCTGTTACTTAAAAAAAACTCTTATTCAAATCATTCGACACTTCAATGCATTCGTAACAATTTCAACAACGCAACTTGTAGGGTTTAATAAAATATAAAATATATTTCATAACAAATTGGTACACAATATGTCAGACTGGATATCAACCCTTATCACAGCAAATTTGCACCCAACGTGTCAGATTAAAATGTGTCCTTAAGTACCTTCCGAAAGTAAATGGTGAAAATTTCACATGAACCGTTGTTATAAATGGGCTAGTTTCTGAAATAAGTTGTGGTCAATTTTTTTTAGAAACAAAATATAAGAAAATTAGAAATGCGGAAAATTGCAACAGTCATAGTACATTCTGCTGGTGTTCTGCTCATTGAGTGACGTATTTGTTTAAAAATATTATAGATCAGCCATATTATGCAATCTTGTTGTATACACTACTGATTCTGAGTGTTCCATGGAATTCCAAAGGATTTGGAGAAGTATATCGCCAAGGTATTGCTACTTTTACGACTGATTCAGCGATTGTCATACATTCTGTACAAATATTGCTTTAAAGCTAAAATTGTCTCAAGCACCATCATAAACCACATATGATAACTTGTCATCATTTGGTTCAGCACCACCGATAATTCATTTCGTAAAATGAATAATTATATTGGGACCTGTTGGAAAAATTGTTCAATTAAGAAGCCACCAATTGTCCGTTAGTAAATGCTCTGTTATAGGACGTGGGTTCTTTTCGGCCCATACATAGATATTATAAAAATGTTTAACTGCTTAAAAACTAAAGAGTAGCAGAAAGGCAGATTAGCCAAACATTCGCAATTCCAAAAATCACATGGTAATCGTGTTCTTAAAATTAATAACTTGCCGCAAACCAATGTTCTTAGTAACTGATTAGCGATATTCTTTTATGTCATTAAACACAGATTCTTCTTGTTCTAGTGTTTTAATAGTTCGAACATGCTTAGTTTCTATGATCGTAAAAAATATACTAATATGGGTTCGATTTACTATGTACTCTAAGGTAGCCTTTGTATGACATATTCTACTTAGAATTTTGCATAGAACGCAATGGTTGTTCTCGGAAATGTTCCAGGAAGTACAAATTAATTATTTTTTTTTCAAATCAGCTAACGATTAAACTGATAGTTGCCACATTAAATTATTCGTTATTGCGATATGTTCTCGTGTAATAATTTTCCTTAACATCGAAATCCAGACTTCCATAAGTTGAAAATCCCCTCGCCGTCTAATAAATTTACTTTACAGTTCGTTCAAAGAATTTGCGTGGGACAACCTGAAAAAGTCAATAAAATATGGACGCACAATGGAATCCATACGTACGACATATTAAGGAAGTGTCTGTTGAAATATTTTACACAATCCGAGATGAAATATAACCGTGTTTATTGTTATTCAACATCTATTACTAAATAACGTATGTGCGCGCATAGACGATAGATTCGAGGCGATATTCGTATCTGGATCTGTGTGTACACAACTCATGCATAACTTTTGTCACATAAATTATTATTATATTCAAGTTCGATTTCGTTTTCAGATCGTCTGCCACAATAAATTCCATTGGACATCATTTCAATCGGCAGTAAATCATTTATAGATATATCGCATTCCGATGGGCAATTTTTTCCACTCGTCCCCCACACTCGCGACCATACTTGCAGAATCTATTTCTGTCTGCCACAATGTTGCCGGATCTAGCGCAATTATCGGATTTATTTATGTGCTTATACACCCACGTAAGTAGGGGATCAACTCATATACTAACTGCTAATTACTTTGTAGGACGAGAACTTTTGCTCAGTGCTTGGTACTTTGTATATTTAATTGCTATTTGAAGAGTCGATGTCGAAGAAATTATTGGATTAAATAGCCACTTATAAAAATGCTTTAAATTAATGCTTCAAAGGAAACTCGATATCGTGAATTAACTGAATTAACCCCGCTTGAAACAATTTATCACCTCTTAGAACTCCATATTTCATTAAAATGGGGTATTAATCGGAATCCTAATCCCCTAATTTTGAACGACGTCCTTATTTCATGTAAATTGTTTTATCGGAGCAATAAGAATCGTATTGGACCCGATAACCTAGACCGTGCGTTACAGTAATATCTGTGGGAACGAAATATGTAGCGCAAGTGTGCAGATTCCATAAGAACCAGTAAAAAGTTATAGATGTTAGGTCGTGTTCATTGTACGCATAATTTTTTTCTCTTATGGCTCAGTCTAGACGATTAACGACAACTTGGGCGGTTTGAGACATTAATGGACGCCATCTTCGACTTTTTTCCGTTCGAGATGTAGTCCGCATAATTTCTTATCGCCACGCTTTATGTAACTTATCGATGTTCTGACCGATCGAATGCGAAGATTAAAATGTTTTGCCGCATTTCGCGAGAAACGCGCGCATTACATTGTTATTTTGAACCGGTCGCCTTTAGTTTCTAATGTATAACTTAATTATGTAACGGAATTTATTGTGTGTATCGGTTATTATAACGACGAAAGTGGCGAGTCACGATTCTAATGCGAATCATATTTCATGCCAGTCAGTTGTTGTTTAGGCGCATTTTACAGTTTGGCGGTTTTTGTATTTGGCTCTGACAAAAAAAAAAATGTTATCGCTACAATCGTTCGGTGCATATTTTTCGGCACATAATTATTTCACAAGAATGACAAACATGGAATGCGCTATATAAATTTTTATTTCTTGTTTGAACGACAAGTAATTAAAAGCGGCTAACGTCAAAAGATCGTATTACATGTGCGGTAGATCAGCTTAGTTTAAATTACAAGGAGACGTCAAATTTAAATGAAAGGTAATTTTATGGCAATTTCTAGTTAAAAACCATTAATGTTTTATTGACCACTTTTTCGTCAAAACCTTACGATTAATGTTAATTACTTCGAGCAACTCCACAGCTTCGGCAGAATACACCGATTGTTATTTAACATTAAAGAATATTTTATATTTCCGGTAGGTTATGTTGGCTTATTAATTTAATTAATATCTAGCAGCAAATATTCATCTTTTTATATTAAATTCAAATATGCACTCGTGGATAAAAAAATCCTGACACCGAATTGGAAATAAAACGGTAGTAAACTTTTAATTTATCAAGACTGAAAAAAACAAAATAATGCAAAACTCAAAAAATCTTGGTGTTGTTTTTATTCAGTTATCTGTTGAACTGTTTTTCTTGAAATGGCATTTGAACTGTTAGTAGTGGCACGTGGTTGTTGACTAAATGCAAACAGAAAAGCATCTTTGAACGAAGTACGAGTATAGTCCAAAACACCAGAACTGCTATAACTATAAGGCCCACCTCGTAGCACGAACCGTCGACACCGTTTAATGGTGTTATCTACACTACACGATCATGGTTGACCATCAACAATTGTGAGGATACGAGATTGGACAATGGAAAAATGGAGCTCTAGATTGTTCGGGGATGAATCTCGTTTTTGTTTGCGTTAACCAGATGGACGAGAACGTGTGTGGAACAGGTCTGATGAACGATTCTGTGTTGTGTCCAAGAATGCCATTTGGGAAAGGAAAGGCGGTACAATGGTGTGGGCTTGTGTTTGTTTTACTGTACACGAAAACTTTCATGAAAATCGTACCATGACGACTATGAGATATATCAACGAGTGTTTAACTGATCACGCTCAATTTCTATGTGAGAAAATACTTATTTGAATGAGGTTAATATTCGTCGTTTGCAATGGCCAGCTCGAAACCTGGACTTGAATCCAATCGAAAATCTCTGGGATTCATTAGGGCAATGTGTTCGGTATCGACAACCCATACCGGTAACCATTCCGGATCTTCGAATAGGCCTTCGTGAGGAATAAGAAAATATTAAACTAACTTACATAATATTATGACAAAATGGTTAAAAAGGCATAAATATTTGTATGTTGTTACTTACAAATTAACAAATGTTAACAAACTAAACAAAATAAAAAAATTAAAGATAAAAGATACCACTACGAACTAAACTAAATTAAAGCACTTGACTTGAAACCCATAATATTACAAACCGAGAAATGGGACAAATTGAATATAATTGAATGTTGGAAATTGAAATAGGTAACAAAAAGTAACAAAGTAAAGTAGGTACACATTACGTGTCATTGTCAGCGTCCAATTTATCCTGCATAAGGTGGGGTGGCTAACCTTAGACTAATTGTTCATTTAAACACAATCACATCAACGATATTCATGCAGCATATCTCCACCATTAATATCTCCAACTTTAAAAAAGCAAATTGATTCATCAGTCGCGCATTTTCAAACAATTTCGGTTGTCTCGTGACCCCGTTGGTTTCAATGCTTTGAGTATGCGCACCTATGGTGGGATCTATGCAACTTTGCTGATGACGGCTTGATGGTTGTAACTGAAGAATATTCCAATAAGTTGCCCGTTCATTTGACGAGATTGTTATACCAGGAGCGACGAAGTACATGAAATATTCGAAGCACTTGTGTTCCATTATATCGTTTCCAAACTTATCCAAAAACCCTGTGACCGGTCATTTTGTTTTCATAGTTCATACAAGTTGGTGGTGCACGATTTCCTTGCGGCCACCGTTGTATTTTCGGCGACATCTCATCAAACTTTTAATAATTTGTACGATTTCACATGGGTCAGCCATTGGTTGAGAGTAATTCAAAGCACGTTGGCATACCTCTCTGATATAAGTCAGCCAGTTGACAAATGTGTGATCTAGAAAACTAACCCTCTTATCATGGCAGCCGCATTTTTTGCCCACACATACAAAACCGCTTAAAACCCTTTGATTAACAGTTTTGCGCGTGACTTTGAATCTGCTGCAAACGAAGCAAGAAATAGCGGAAATAATTAGTTTGTTGGGAAAGAGGAAAGGGAAATTCCACGAAACAATGATGATATGGAATATATGTATCAAGAGTATCCTGATTTACTGAGCGGAAGTGTGGGGATGGAAAGGATAGAGAAGGATAGAAATGATAGAAAGGATACAGCAAGCTCAGCTAAAAAGGTCACGCAACCTAGAGACGACAACATCAGATTACATAGACAGGCAGGAAACTGGGAGCGAAAGGGTAGGCATAGAGGCGGGAAAAGAGCGGTGAGATGCGAAATGACAACGAGCAGTGGGACAGAACAGAGCCTAGTGAAAATGGTATTGGAGGAGTTAAAGAATGGGAGAACAATTAGAATAAAAATGGCAGAGTTATCGTTGGGTGAGGCGGAAATGAGAGGAAACAGGTGAAATGCGAGGTACAGCTTAAAATACGAAAGAATTAAAGCAGCCGGGAGAAAGCCCAGATAAGTAAAGGGAGGGAGATGGGCAGAATAAATATTATCAAAGTGCAGATGTGGCCAAAAAATATTACATGGAAGAGAAATATAAGAGGTGCGAGTTCCATGCAAGCGGTTGGTGTGATTGTGAAGAGATAAGCTTGAAAGAGGACGAATGAAAGGAAGGAAGAGGCCGAAGAAGATGTTTGGAAGAGAACGGAAAAGGACTAGAAATCTTAAGGAAAATAAAACGGATGAGAGGAATGTAGGAAGAAGAGGGAAATGGAACAGAAGGATGAAGAAAAAATAATAATATATAATAAAGAGGGGGGGGGTAGGAGGAGATGGAAGAAGATACAGTTTGATGATTAGTTTTGATTTCACGTGGAACATTTTGGAACGGGTTTAATTCATGAATTTTTGTGAGGTGGAGCTGTGCTAGAAGTAAACGGAGAATTTTTGTGCTACAGGTAAATGAAGTATTTTTTAAAGATAGACATGCTATAAGTGAGCGGAAAAATGTTGTGAAAAGTGGACACGTGACTACAAGAATACCGACAGTAACTACCCTTGGTTCAAATCTCATTATTCGTATATGACTTTTGATTTCCAACCGGGTAACGAGTGAGTTTTTAAAACATGTTCAAGAAACTTAAGCGTCGATGTTGTCTGCGTGTCCGCTATAAATAAATGAAGTAACAATGTATTAACGAAATATTTGCAAGTATTGAATTTGAAATTTGAATCATCATAGCAAAAATTGAAATTGAATAATCTAGAGTATTAAAGTATGCAACTTTCAAGAACTTTGGGGTAAAACATTATGTTGTTCTCGCTGTTTCATGTCTTATCAAGAAAACATTTTGAACAACACTGATTTGGCGGAAGAAGGATCCAGTCCAACTCAACTTAATTTTGAAAAACAATCTCAGCCCAACCAAACATGACTTTATACACATACGCATTTATAAAAACAATTGTTAAAGTAATGGACTTCGATATACAATTGGCGAATTCCTGTAATTGCATAGGAGTCGACTAAGGATAACCCCTTATTTTCTTAGCGCGTCAGCTATTGCCTCTTTGATTATAACTATATCCACGATTCTAAATCGATGTTAACGAGCACCGTTTTTCCTCGTAGTGATTTGTGGGTGGTGGCGAATCCACACACACTGGCTTTGAATGTGGCTTGTTAATAAATTTTTATTGGCGACGACAACGAATTTACTAAACGACTGAATATTTGTATCCGTCTGGCCCTGTATTAATAAAACTATTAGTTAGTTAGTTAACTTTACTTCATTTAGTGTTTGCCAACAAATGTTTAATTAATTATAAGAAGTCGCGCAACCAAAGTGTTATTAATGCGGTCAAAGTGAACTTTTATAAGCAAATTTTTTTGAGATATGGGAAAAGGTGATTAGAGTAATCAGTTTTCATCTTCGCTATATATAAATTTTAAGTTTAAGGTTTCATAGTATTAGCTGCACGTTTGGGCGATAGAGCACATGCAGTACAAAAAAGTAAAAATTCAATGATCGACGTCGTAATTGTATCCCGGGCTAGGATCGCAAAATCCCACCTTACTCTGCCGCATCGTTTTTTGCATGCGACCATTAGCTTATCGAGTATTTTTTGCTTTACTCCCTCCTATGTTCGCAACGTCGTCTTGATGCATAACAATTACACGAATTAGTAGGATCGACTTGACGAACACGTGACGTCACGACAAAAAAAGCGAGCAGGCCTGTTTTTTCGCGAAAGGAACCGTCGTCCGTTTAGTTAATTTGTGGCGTTTCGCATGGAAAATAACACTTTTCGGGCTGATTTTCGATGTGATTATTAACGTGTGTCGTGAGTGTTAGAGTTATGGATGGTTTTGGAGTGATGGGTGGAGAGACGCAAGCTCGGTGTCTCATGAAGGTGAGTGATTCTTATCTCGTTTATTTGATCAGAGCGATTCAAATGTTACATGCGCGCCTGCTACAAAAATATCGAACTTTCATTGCAAAATTCTGTTAGGCTGAAGTCAAAGACAGCGATTTAATCGGCTCATTCGCTGTGTTTTTGTTGCGAGTTTTTCGGTACATATTCTGATCATCGTAGTCTTCTCGATGCAAATTTCGAGTGCGTCTTAATTACAGTGTATGTATTTTGTTAAAAATAATGTTGGCGAAGAATTTGAGACATTTAACCGCCAGGGACGCTAATAGCGTGCCTTGAATTAAATTCCTCATAAAGGTGAGCCATGATGTCATTGGTTTTTCTCTTAAGATTTATAGCTGATAGCTGTTCAATTATTTAATTGAAAATGTAATTTTCAGTAATATAACTGATAGTCACTTACAACTCCTTTCTCTTCAAATGCGTGTCGCCAACTTTAAAACACAGCTTACTTTAATGAGGAATTTAATTGAAGGCACAGTATATACGCATATTCGCACTAGTTTGTTGACTAATGTACTATTTTTGCGGAAAGTGGATTAGGGTTATTTTTACTCTTATCTACAAAAAAAACAATTTAATATCACATGTATATTATATTTGAAACTCACTTGTGCGTATAGTTTTTTTTTAATTATTTTGATAATTCAACCTAAAATGCGAGTTCCTTCAACCGAAACTTTTGTAGTTCGGTCTCTCCAATGCGAAAGATTTCTGAATTTAAAACTAGCTTAAAAATTAATTTATTTTATTGGTAAATATTTATTATGATCAGTAAGTGGAATAAAAGATGTCTGGTTCCAGAAAAGATTTTAAATTTATATTAGTTAATAATTTTTTTCTAATAATATTAGACAACTTAGTTCGCTTTACTCAAAATTAAGTCTCGTCAATAATTCTTGTGAGTAGCATAAGAATAAAAAGCAAGTTTATACGTCACAGTGTAGTAATCACTTAAAAAGATCACTAATTTTCGTTTGTTTTTGTGCTTCGTAACTCCTACACTTTATTAATTTCCTTCATTTTTCTAAGCTGAAGCACATGAATGTCATCAGTTCCAGGTTGTTCTTCAAAATATTGGATAAGTACATTTACTGCGTCCCCTGCTTCTCGATGACTTGTTTTGATCACGCAATTATTTTCATCGTCATCACTACTTTTGTAAGAACGTTCTCCAGAGGTCTGGTTATCTAAATAATCGTCATCCATAATCTGATACCCTGTATTTTTTTGTTGTCCATTTCTTCCAAACCTTTGATTTGCCAAGCTACAGATGCTATGATTCCGATCGATAACTCACGTTCATTTAAGTGATTTTCGTCTTCAGTACCTTCTGCATCTGATGTGTCTTTTAAGGTCATTATTTTATAAAATGCTTTTTTAATGCGACTATTTCACTTCACTCCAAGCGCGAGCTACAGCATAAATTGCTTCTTTCAAATTTAGATATTTCCAAAACCCCATAAAGTCACATTCTCCCAACAGTTGAAGCATAAGGTCTTGCTTATAAAGCCTCTTTATGGTCTCTATAACATCTTGGCCCATTGGCTGGGCAATAGATAATACATTCGGAGGAAAATATGCTACGAATATGTTCCAATCTGCTGACTTTAGTTGCTCAACATCAGTAGGTGTTGGCGCATTATCCAGTAACTATACAGCCTTAGGTGGAAGATTATTTTCTTGCAGATAAGCTCTAACTTGGAGTATAATTTTTTTGAAAAACCACTACTTAAAAAATACTCGATCCATCCAAGCTGCCTTTTTATTATAATAATCAACGGGCAGTGTTTTTACATTTTTAAAAGCCCTCGGATTTTTTGATTTTCCAATGACTGCTAACCTAAGCTTATGGGTTCGTGATGCATCAGCACATCATAACTCTGTTAAACGGTCTTTGTTTACTTTGAAACCAAAAAGAAAATATTTAAAAAAACACTGTACATATACGAAAAATATGTATGTAAAGCTAACCTGGTGCATTAGTTTCTGAGCCTGCAGCAAGTGTTCTTTTCGGAATTGCCTTCCAATAAAGTCCAGTTTCGTCTTCATTATACACTTGCTCAAGTTTTGCTCGTTTATTAGATTTTCCAAATCATAGCAAAATTCTACCATACCTACATCATCAGCACTTAATTTCTCCCCTTGAACAGCTAATTCTCGTATTCCATGGTGTTTTTTAAACCTGTAAAGCCAATCAGAAGACGCCCAGAAGTTTCCTTTGGTTTTCAACTGCTCGTGAAACTTTTGGGCTTGCCTAGCGCACATAGGTACTGATATTGGAATCCCTTCCGATCTTTTCTGCAAGAACCACCTGGACATAGCATCATCGAACTCTCAAAAAGTAGGCCCTTTTAGAGATTTCCTGTCAGAAATAGCTTTTGCACTGTCAGCTTTAGCTATAAAGCTCTGTAATTCGGCCGTTTGTTTTCCAATGTTATATGATTTAGCCAAGACAGCAACATTTATGTTATTTTCAAATTGTCTTAAAATTTCCATTTTTCGTTCAATAGTTAAAACATTGCGTTTACGCTTTTCATTAGCACCGGTACGCTGCATTTTGTGCGTCTGTTTACGTTTACGCTTACATCTGAGCTCCTATATTTTCCCGATTCCTAAAAGGATGGTGAAAATTGCTGTTTGACTTTGTTTTATATTTTCGTCAATTTATCCTTTCTACATTTCAATAGTAAACGGATGATAATTTTTGTCTCAGTATATTTGTAACTTATGTTGATTTTGAAGGCAAAATGTGAATTCGATTATTAATAAGCAAACCTCACTGATGAATATAGATATTTCTTACGACTATGACCGATTTATTGTTTACAAAAGGAACGAACTTGTATTCGTTTGATTTTTTTTTTTAAATTCACCACGTCCAGATTAATATTTAATTGCTCGGTTCTATGCCTGAAAAAATTGTGTTTATTTTGGAAGCTCAATCGTCGGCTATTGGTTTACTTTTAGTTGATTACGCAACCGTCGTTCGCTATAATTTCCACACGCCGTTATTATTTGAGCTTCACTGCCAACCGAGGCTTTGCACATAAATACTACATAGAAGAGCCTCATAGTGTTTTTATTTTTTTTAATTATATCATTAACATGAGTAACAAGTACTTGCCTAAAATAAGCAATAAATTGAATTAAAGCCACTCACGATATTGAGGTAACAGATAAATGTTAGTTTTAATTGGAATTTGTGAACATTAATTAATTTCATAAACAAAGCAATTATGTTTTATTGTTTAGAAAATCTATTAAAAGATGGCCATATTCAACATGTTACTCGCATTTTCAAATAGATATCTACTTAATAAACTCATTACGTTGATCCACTAAAATTCTAACCGTTTCTTACAATCAAACGAACTTGGTTCATTTCTTCATCATAATTGGATTATAAATTGCCTCGTATAGTTTTCAAATCATCTCGTCCAAACACGCCATCTGTTTTTCAAATCGACTGTCAGTTTAAGCACAAAGCATATTTGTTGGGAATTATCGCAAAATTGCGTAAATCGGCCATTAGACCCATCGATCACACGAAAATCAATTGGTCTATATCACTACTCATCACGGGGGGCTTTCAAATTACGACGAACACCGGTTCTAAATTTAAACCTAATGTTAAGTAACAATCGGCAATTGATTAATAGGAATCCGCAACACGGAATAGAAATTACCTTTGTGATACAAATCTTCTTTTTCTCACGATACGAAATTAAACCAGATTAGTTTAATTATTAGAAATTGCGAAGATTTGTTTCAATTACGTTAACCTTTGCAGCTTAATAGGAAATACCGATGTGATCGGCGTATCTAGAAATTCTTGCTGCACGTGACATTAATTATCACTAAATTTTAAATCTGATTTCGCACCTACAATTTAGTGTAAATGCGCACGGATTTGAAACCAGGAAGCTAAGTTGCTCATTTCATAACCAGGTCATGAAATTTTAAAATTGCTGTTACGATGCCCTCAGATTTTTTACCTCTTAACGTTCAAATCTTCACTTCGTTTTAATACACAATAATAAAAGATTTATATTATGGCAAATTTGTTCCGTACAATTAGCTTCGAAACTTTAACAACTCGTTACGTTTCCAAAGGGGCAATTATCTCTTCAAATTAATCACGAATTTGCAGTATAACACGGCATAAAAAAGTACGCGAACGTGACGTTGTAAAAATGCGTTGCAAAATTTATGGCTCCCGTGGACTCTTCTTTAAATTACGAAAGCAAAAGCACGATTACGAAAAAGCGAAAATAAATACACGAGATTTTTTAATAGTTGGTCGAATTGTTTCCCTCGTCCGACTTTACATTGTAAATGAACACATTTCGAATTTAAATATCACGTTTTCGTAGGTACGGAGTCGTGGCTCATTAAAATAATTTTAAATCACGCCAGAGGTGTTGCGGGACGATGTGTGTCAGCGAAAAATGCCCGACATTAAATAATACATAAGTAAGTTGCTGAAAAATCGGATTTATTTAAATTTATTCATAACTGTATTCACTTCTTAGCTTACAGACGCAGGCTCCTAGTGCGATAATAAACAATATTATTCCTGTACGATACTCGTATACCATACGGCTTTTGTTTTTCATATTTATCTGGGCATAATTCAGCCGCACTTGAACGTGGATGTTCAGTATTTCATTTTAAATTAAAAATACGACCGCGGTCGTGTCTAAATACTGATACTACCATCTGCATCGTATTTATTCGCCCATATATCCGAAAGGTGGCGTAACGAGTTTATAGTTTCATGTGTTTTTGCGAATTTATCGTTTCTTTCACAAGGCAAAATGCATGTTGCCTACTATTTAGGTTATTTATAAATCGCTTGGGATGTGTTCTGTAATTTTTATACGATCATTAAAGTCGAAATTGTCTACAGTGTGCTACATGAAACCCTAAGAGGCATATTTTTATTGTTGCTTTTAAAACATCTGCACCTGATAATTTATGTTTTTTATTTGTTGTTATTCAACATATTTATCTCGCCTGTAAACCATTTGATTGTCACAAACTGTTAATTTTATATATGAACACAGGATTGCGTCTAGACTGATACGACTTTTATTCATCATGGGGATTATCGCCCATTTCCTATGAGCCGGTAAATAATATTATATTCTGAGAAGTCTTCATAGGAAAATAAAACAACAACTAAATATTTACGGAAGATTTAGAAACAAGACAGGAAATTAACAAATAATTAGGGCGAGGATAAACTAAAAGACAAAGTTGATATAATTTTTCCTATTGCAATAATTTTCATTTGAAATTTTCTTGATTCCGTTACTAGTTAGTGGATCTGGTTGCTTGTACGAGTAAATCTATTGAAGCAATGGGTAAGAAGACCCACTGTTAATCACGACAAAAATTCAAGTTTATTAGGTTTGGAAACTCCATTTTTGTATTTCGTTACATTTTTAATACAAGTTTTTGCAATCAAATAATAGTACATTCTTCTTTTTCTCTTTTCCATTTTCCTTATTATTAATCTAAATTGGGTGTCATGCTTTTTGTCAATCTTTCATCCATTTCGTTCACTTCTTCTGGCCCCTTGGTTAGTCATTCCTGTTATTTTTGTCAATTGTTGTGATTCGATCTTCTCATCTCTTGCTTAATCTACCTCTTTGTCTTTTTACTATTCTTTCCGTTTCGATTACATTCTAACCCTTCGTTTGGCATATGTTCCGATAATCTTCAGTTTGGCACATGTGGCCTCGACTGTATGGATCTATAGCAATTGGAGGTGTTTTAAAATATTTTTCGTGTTTTCTCATTCCTAGTGGCTTATACATATGTACTACTCATGCAAAACAAAATAAATAAAATTTATGATTATGAATTTTGTAACTTTTTGTTTTCATTTATTTTACATTTAATTTCGATCTATATTGTTTCTTATATATATATGAATGGAATTTCGTTATAAAATACGATACTAATCTTACTAATCTTATTCGTTCTGATTTATGCAAGTGAAGCAAATTTGATCCACTATGGAGTGTTTTTTGTCATAACTTTTCACCTCCTTGCGGACAAAATGTGCAATCTCTCTTCCTATCCATTGTACTAGGGATTCGTTTTCGAATATATGTGCTGGAAACAAAACAAAAAAAAATAAATTAGTTGATATGCAGTCGAAATGAAAGTAAATTTGAAAAGGAACCGAAATGAAATGAAAACAAATGGCAAATGTAATTCCATTTTTGAATTGGTTGGCCAAGAAACGCTTCAACCGCTAAACTAGTAGAAAATTCATATTATTTGGAACCAGCAGTGAGTTATATACATATCGTTGATGGAAAATTTCGTCTTGCATCAGATTTATCGAGTCTATCGACTTCTTTTCCAATGAAAATTGCAGAAAAAAATCAAAATCTATTGACTTTTCGGGCGTTTGGTTGTGAAATGAGTGACCATTTTATTCATACAGTTGACGCAGGGGTTTTTCCATTGTAAAACAAAATTGCTTAGCCTACACAATGTTTTGTGTAGCAGACGGTGGAAAGTAATATTAGGGTTTGTTTTGTCACGTAGCTGCAAATTGAAACCATATCGTATCATGTTTGGAATCCAAAACGAAAGAACAGGACGAGGATGACTTTGCATTTCCTCAGGAACACATCGTTGGATCGAATTTTGCAAACAAATACAATTTAGTGAAAACATTGTCATCAATAGCTGATTTTTTTTGCAAATTGCGGCAATACCTTTTCACCTTATTTGCTTCCACGCTCTTCTCCATATTTTCCTTGCAATGGATATTTTCTTTGATTGATTTTCTTTGATGGAATATATTACGTGAATTTAACTCGAAATAGTTGTTCATCAACAGTAAAATTTTTAAGCGGATCATAATGATTTTCAGATTTTCATTAAAAATTCCATTTATTTTATTTTATTTTTACTTTTTTCTTTACCGTTAATTGAAATAACTAATTACGCCACAAATTAGAAAGTGCCTAATTGTATGTAAAGATTTATGAATTGTAAATCGTGAACGTTTTGGTTTAACAGCGGGCATGCAGACTCCAATAGAAACGGCCTCTATTTATCATTTTCCTGAAAAAGAACACAATTTTCTAAGATAGATTTTTACATAAAGTGCACGGTAATGTGGTAATGCTTAGTGTGTGGGGCATAAATTTAAAACATTTTCTATATAGCAATCTGTCGAATTTCATAAACAACCTTTGATTTCCTCACATGTATTGTAGGTGCGTTTCTTTCATCCTTGAGTTTGAAGTTTCCATTTGTCGAATTTAGCGATGAAATAAACTTTTCTAGCTACTTGTGAAATATTTTTATTTGGTAACTAGTTACAAAACGTGATTTGCCAATTGTTGAAGAGTGGCGTGTTATCCAACCCAACCTAAGCCAACCCTAAATTTTTTTCATTTTACACAAGTAAATTATTGAAGTGTGCAAGCTGCTAAGTTTTTTTCAGTTTCTAAATTTTCTGCTTTTAGAAATATTGTTTTTTGACAGTTATAACATTTCACCATTTCTCCACAATGACAAAAATCATGTCAATTAAAATTATGATTGACGGATTACTAAGGAATGCGAATGAGGGGGGGGGGGCACCGAGAAAGCTAGAGAGCGCAAGGGAAAGAAGAAAGTGCGTGGATATGGAAATGGGATAAAGAAAAAACTACTGAAAGGAGGAGGAGATGGAAGAAGAAGATGGTGGAGTTGAAGGACTATATTCGATTGAAAATGGGAATAGGAATAACTTGAGGAAAGTGATTGAGCATAAAAGAGTTTCAATAAAATAGATAATATACGATATAGATAAAATTGCATTTGGATACCTGGTGTTGAAGCCACAATCATCACGTGTGGGTGGCTGAGACGTACATGGTGATACTGGAACTTTAGTTAGAAGTTAAAAACAGCAAATCTATTCTAATGAAACATGAGCATGGGTTACTTAATATAAATATTTTATTCAAATCATCAAATATTTATATTACGTTGGCGATGTAAAAAACATTATCGAGTTCGTCGCCTAACGCAGAAAGCAGCCGTTTCTATGCATTTTATACTAACAAGGGAGAGGGATGTTTTGCACGCCATTTGGTTGGGCCGATTCTTAGAAGTTTGGTTAATCTTAATTCTCGTTTAATAATAGCTTAGTCGGCGTATTTTTTGAAAGTATGTGAAACGTAGTTATAGTTTCATGAGGAGATACCAACGGTGCGTTAGGCGACGAACCCGATAATTTTTTTTAAATCGCCAACGTAATATTTAATATTTCGTGATTTAAGACGTTTAATAATACCTTAGTCGGCGTATTTTTTGAAAATATTTCACATGTGGTTATCGTTTCATGAGGTGATACCAACGGTACGTTAGACGACGAACCCGATATTTTTTTACATTGCCAACGTAATATAAATATTTGATGATTTGAGACGTTTAATAATAACTTAGTCGGCGTATTTTTTGCAAATATTTCAAACATTGTTATCGTTTCATGAGGAGATACCAACGGTACGTTAGGCGACGAACCCGATAATTTTTTCTTACAGCGCCAACGTAATATAAATATTTGATGATTTTAGACGTTTAATAATAACTTAGTCGGCGTATTCTTTGAAAATATTTCATACGTTGTTATCGTTTCATGAGGAGATACCAACGGTACGTTAGACGACGAACCCGATGATTTTTTCACATCGCCAACGTAATATAAATATTTGACGATTTTAGACGTTTAATAATAACTTAGTCGGCGTATTTTTTGAAAATATTTTTACATTGCTATCGTTTCATGAGGAGATACCAACGGTACGTTAGGCGACCAACCCGATAATTTTTTTTTTACATCGCCAACGTAATATAAATATTTAATGACTTAAGACGTATAATAATAACTTAGTGGGAGTATTTTTTGAAAATATTTCACACGTGGTTATCGTTTCATGAGGTGATACCAACGGTACGTTAGAGGACGAACCCGATATTTTTTTTATATCGCCAACGTAATATAAATATTTGATGATTTGAGACGGAGGAGATACCAACGGTACGTTAGACAACGAACCCGATAATTTTTTACGTCGCTAACGTAATATAAATATTTGATGACTTAAGATGTTTAATAATAACTTAGTCGGCATATTTTTTGAAAATATTTCATACGTTGTTATCGTTTCATGAGGAGATACCAACGGTACGTTAGACGACGAACCCGATAATTTTTTCACATCGCCAACGTAATATAAATATTTGGCGATTTTAGACGTTTAATAATAACTTAGTCGGCGTATTCTTTGAAAATATTTCATACGTTGTTATCGTTTCATGAGGAGATACCAACGGTACGTTAGGCGACGAACCCGATAATTTTTTCACATCGCCAACGTAATATAAATATTTGACGATTTTAGACGTTTAATAATAACTTAGTCGGCGTATTCTTTGAAAATATTTCATACGTTGTTATCGTTTCATGATGAGATACCAACGGTACGTTAGGTGACGAACCCGATAATTTTTTCACATCGCCAACGTAATATAAATATTTGACGATTTTAGATGTTTAATAATAACTTAGTCGGCGTATTCTTTGAAAATATTTCATACGTTGTTATCGTTTCATGAGGAGATACCAACGGTACGTTAGGCGACGAACCCGATAATTTTTTCTTACAGCGCCAACGTAATATAAATATTTGATGATTTGAGTCGTTTAATAATAACTCAGTCGGCGTATTTTTTGATAATTCACACGTTGTTATCGTTTCATTAAGAGATACCAACGGTACGTTAGGCGACGAACCCGATAAATTTTTTCACATCGCCAACGTAATATAAATATTTGATGATTTGAGACGTTTAATAATAACTTAGTCAACGTATTTTTGAAAATATTTCAACCGTGGTTATAGTTTCATGAGGAGATGCGAACGGTGCGTTCGCCGACGAACCCGATAATTTTATGAAAATATTTCATACGTTGTTATCGTTTCATGATGAGATACCAACGGTACGTTAGGTGACGAACCCGATAATTTTTTCACATCGCCAACGTAATATAAATATTTGACGATTTTAGACGTTTAATAATAACTTAGTCGGCGTATTCTTTGAAAATATTTCATACGTTGTTATCGTTTCATGAGGAGATATCAACGGTACGTTAGCTGACGAACCCGATAATTTTTTCTTACAGCGCCAACGTAATATAAATATTTGATGATTTGAGACGTTTAATAATAACTTAGTAGGCGTATTTTTTGAAAATATTTCATACGTTGTTATCGTTTCATGATGAGATACCAACGGTACGTTAGCTGACGAACCCGATAATTTTTTCTTACAGCGCCAACGTAATATAAATATTTGATGATTTGAGACGTTTAATAATAACTTAGTAGGCGTATTTTTTGATAATATTTCTTCATGAGGAGATACCAACGGTACGTTATGCGACGAACCCGACCCGATTTTTTTTTTATATTCGAAATTCTCGTCAATCTTACAAATCGCCACGAGTCGACTACAAACAAAAGTCCCTTCGTTCACGTCGGGACAACACAGAGTTATGTATGCAATTGATTTTAGATTGATGACATCGAAAGCATTATTTTGAGCGGATGTTATCTCCAATCCACCAATGTCTCAAAACAAACTGTATATCGAAACCGTTGCGAGAAAAATCCAAATTTTATTCAGACAGACGCGCGAGAATAAATCACGCAATAAAAATTCCTATTACTTTAGCAATAACAATAAAATAGATAGTAAAATTTGTAACCTTCGGGTGGAACACGAAGATTTAAACTATAATAATTTATTAGTAAACAAAGTCATGAAATTGCGCGGAACGCACTTCTACCCACTTAAAATTCTTGCGTTTGCAATTACAGGTACCGAATGTTCGTCTAAATTGGTTTTTACACAGGGATAATTGCACATAATTAAACGCAAGATAATTGGATGTATCAAATTACAAGAATCTATTTCGTTGCATATATACCTACATATACACTTTAGTATGAGAGAAATGTACTGCGTGTGTGCCCGGTGACTCATTTTGAAAGCGTACTTACGATGTCGCTTATCAGGAGTTACGAAGCTAAATTTTAAGTTGTTAAGATATTTGCTATTGACAATTTTTTATTGGCGTTAGAGTTTGCATGTCCGTAAATACATTCGTATCAAGAGTTTTTAACAGGCTTGATATCTAAAATCAAGTGCAATATATGTCTAAAATAAAACCAGTTTTATAAAACAACCCTTACATTGATTTGATACATAGATGTCATGCATTTTTTATCGGAGTCCAAAATAAAACCTTAATGCCAAAATTCCTCCATCATATCGTCACGGTCGTTACCGCGAATGAATCACAAATTCATGTCTGAAATTCCTGCGGTATGTGTCGTTAAATAGTCATGGGCATTAAACGCGTTTCATGAAAAAATGCAGACACGTAAGTTATTCAATTAATGTATCAAGAAATGGCCCGTAAAAGTATTCAATAAAAAAATGCATACATGCACGATATTCAATTAATGCATCTGCACATGATTATTTCGCCAATAATGATGTAATATCTCTTCGCGTAATCGCCGCGTTTCGACGGAAACCCATTAAATCGAAACAAATTTGCTTTTTAAAGGAAATTCAACTTCTTGTGTGACAACGGAGGTTATGCACCGACGTAACTTGTTTTCGAATGATCAACTTTGCTCATGTACATTATCTCCTCGCATGTATTTAGTTTTTATTTGCATATTTAAATTTACTTCCTTTTCCCATTAAATTGCAATTCGTCTTCCGTGAAGTTTTTCGGCTCCGGTTGACGACGCATCGCCAATAATATAAAATTATATTACCAAGGATGTTAGTATGTACTTTGCATTGTTTAGCTACGGTACATTTTTTTGTTGCAATAATCCTCGGTACTTTCCAGAATTGAGGTTATATCAGAGATAAAAAGGACTCTCTAATTTCAACATTCCGTTATGCGAGAAAAAAAAAGAAATGTGTCACTGAAGAATGTTCTGTGATCTTTGACGTGAAAGGTGGAAATTTGAAAATATTACAAGAAGAAGAAAAATCATGGAGAAATGGAGTAAGTACTTTCAAGAATTCCTACAAGCAAAGACCGATAGGAGAGTAAAAGAAAACGAAGGTAAAGATAAGGCAAGGAGGTGCATACATGAGCGGATAACAAGCGAAGAATTAGATAAAGCCATTGAAGATGGTTAAAGCTGAGGGTCACAACGTCAACACCGCGTAAATGGTAAAATACGCAGGAAATGATATGAAAAAGACTGCTGGAAGTATTGAACAACACAGTAGAGGAAGGTACCCACCGAAAGACGGGCAAACAGGAATAATTACACCAACCCACATCGAAAAGACAAACGGCATTGTAAACATTTTCTGGAAATAACCCTACTAATATACTCAGCAAAATATATTCAAGAATAACACAAACAAAACTTAAAGCAAATATGGATTCAACTCTGGAAGGTACACAATGCGGGTTCAAAGCGAACAGAAGCACACAAAACTTGACATCCGCCCCAAGACAAATAAATGCGAAAGCACTAGGAATCGACAGACAAGTATTACATTTGCATCGTAGATCTACAAGAATAAGATGAGAGAATGCATGAAGAAAATAAGAATAGAAGACAAGCTAATAGAGATGATCAAAATATCCTATAAAAGTGCACTAACTAAGTCGGTACTAGGAATGTAAGAAAATTAAACCTTGTATAAGCAATTGGAAAATGATTATAATATCTGCAGATGTTGTGACGATCCTGGAGAAAGCGAAGAAGATCTGTAGCACAATCTGAGAATATACGATAATAAATTAAAGAAAAGAAAATGATAATTAACTGCGAAAAGTAAACCAATGATGATAAACCCTAAGACACAACTAAGAAATAGAAGAAATAAAACTGAAGCAAGTGAAAGTTTGAAGACAAAGACATGCGTAAATGACCCATCCCATGAAGTGCACATAAATTCAATGATTTAACAAGTTTTTAAATAATTCATTTGACACTCTGTGATTTTTGGAACGTACCTGAAATTAAAAAGATTTTTATGATAGTAAAGGCTTCTTACTAACAAATAATAATAAAACCATTATAACACTATGTTATTCCTTCTCTCATATTTCTCCTGAAATTCCAGTATGTCTTCTAAATTTTTTTACTTTCGTGTTCCTCCAATTTTGCTTTGTTCCAATCCTGTTCTACATCCTCTCTCCTTCTTCCTGCCTTTCCTTTCTTATCTCTGCAATTTCCTTCCTTGCTTCCTTTATCACCCTAATCATGTCTATCATCAACTCAATCATACTTTCATTTGCCTTATATTTTTCCACGTCTTCGCTTATCTTCACACTGCCCCATGTCGCTCTGTCTCTCGTCGATGATCTCTGCATCCTCCTGCTCATGGTAAATATGTCCAAAACGTTCCCATCCTCTTTTTTCTTTTATTAATATTTTATTATTATTCCTACCTTCGCTCTCGTTTACTAAACGAACTTACACATCAACTCTATTACATTTTTCGTTAGCTCTCATATGCGTCTATTGGAGCGAGCTACAATATAGTTATTTTTTAATACGTCTTAGCTCCTTTCTCGCAACCCATCGTACTTTGACGGCTATCCTACTATTTCTGCTTGTAGTTATTACTGATGTCAACGGATAATTAAATTCGACCTACTTTGTATTTGTTATAATTAACCATGCACACCGTCAAAACGTTTACACTTTCACTGGATTCATCCAAATGAACGATCGGTGATATTTTTGAGTGAAACAGTAGGTAGGGAAGAATACCCACGAAACGATGGTTTACTTTATATAACCGGATGACGTTCCGAAGAGTTAGTTGATGTATAGAAAGGAGCTGTCGGGATGACAAAAGATACGAATGTATGAGCAGTGTTGAAATAAACAGTGAAGATTGATATAATAGGAGCAGAAAAAAGGCGATGGAGTATAATATGAAGCTGACTAAGGGAAGTTATTTTTGGAAGAGATATAAGATGGACTATGTCGTGCCCATTACCGAAGTGTAAAAATAATATAATCAAGTTGTATGATTAAATTGCAAGTAAAGTTTGCGATGAATTAGGCAGAAAGTAGGGGTAGCATGTTTTAATCGAGAGATGCAGGCCTATGGATGCACAGCAAAATTAAATAAGTTGAGAGTTAAATAAGTTGATTCGGCGAACTATATACCTGCAGCAAAAGAATAAGAATCAGAGGATAAGAAGGTGGAGGGATTGTGGATCTGACAATCAATTTTGAGTGATTATGTGTAATAATTCTTTTTTTTTTTGCTTTCGACAGCTTATATTTTGTGATTTAATTCTTAAATAAATTTGTTGTGTCCCATTTCGCTATCAAATTTTCTATTGTTGTCAGTCAAATTTAGTCAATTTTATCTCAATCGCGATTCAAAGTGCGCTGTTATCGCCACCGTCACTGAGCGGTTTCATATTATTTTTTTAATATAATAATTTACTATATTGTATTGCTTTAGGCACAAGCCATGTAAAAATTTGCAAAGAACATAAATAATTCAGAGTAATACGTGTGATTGTTCTGCACTTTTTCTTAAAAATTTCATAAAAATGAATCCAATAGAGTTACACGTCACTGAACCAGTTTTTTTACTATTTTTTAACGAATTGATCGACCTTTCTATTGTCAAGCGTTAAATATGATAAAACAACCGCATACTCTATAAACAATTAAAATCATGATGCTAAAAAAATTACTAGCTACGTAGTGAGGAACAGCCTGTAGTTCTCTATTTGTGTATATCTCCTAATCTTACAGTCTCTTGTATTGTGGGATCGCGATGTATAGACATATTGCATTATTAAGCGATGGAGTAATTTAATGCTTCATAATATTTCAACGATTGTCATTATAAACGTCCATGATGATCAAGCCGTCAAAACATCACTCACGAAAAAAAAATCATCTGACCTTTTATTTTGTGCTTTGCGTTCTTCCTGCCAGAGCCAACTGCGCGGTGCATGCCATTCATTAGCATCTCTAATAAACCAGTAACATGGGGGCGAACAACTTCCTTTTACATGTGTTAGAAAAATGTCAACGTCCAACGGGAAAGATATAAATCAGTCGCCTTGTTGCACTGTCAAAGTGCAAAACTATGCAGCATTTAACAATAAAACCAACCACTCAACAGTAACTTCTTGTGCACGCCATAAAATTTCCGATTCGCTCGAAACGAGTATCTGTGCATATCAATAGGGAAAAATGCGATTTATACGATTGGATTTTTTACTGTAATCATTTGTCAATAACGAACGATGTTCGGAGAAACCATAATCACTTCTATAATTAATTGAGTTATGTTAATTACGTACCTTTGCCGTTCAATAATAAATATATCGGCATTGACAGTCTCATCAAAACATTTACAATTTTAGATTATTTTCTACCAAAAGCTCTAACAAGCCATAATATGGAGCAAGAACCAGATAACTTTGTTTACGAGTTCACATGTATACATCGGTTTACACGGAGACAAATATCTTTCTTAAACCATATTTGTTTATAGAATGTGTTTTCTATTTAGGTTACACCGTATGTAGTATATTAGAAAATGCTTACTTCTACACACCTCGCATTGTAATATATAACCAATATATTACGACGTGCTGGCAGGTCAATTATAGCTTACCATTGCCCATATCGTTACAAAATTTGTGTTTACACATACGACAAGACAAATATAGACGTCCCGGTTGGAAACAGTCGGAATCAAGTCGCCGATACTTTGCATGGCGATTACGAAATAACGCAATAAAATTAGTAACACTTTACCGTCTATAAATTTCGAACTTTTCCACTTTTTCTCAATTATAAGTAAAAGTAGTTTTCCGCACAATACCAAATAGAGCAGCGACATAATTCATATTTACGGTGGCGCGGCGTGAGGATTGAAATTTGCATTTTTCCTTGCCGATGATCGTCGACGTTCATTGTGCTTTCATTGGTGTGAGATATCGGACCTTGTGCATTCATCTTCTTCCTGCAATGTCGAGCGTTATCAATCAAACGTATCAGATTCGCGAGAAAAGGGGCGCAGCGGCCGTTTTGTAAATAATTGTTTGAGTAACCTCTAAATGCAAATCCTTGTGCGTGCAAATATGATGTGCATTGTAAACTTCGAAAAAAATAGTTTGGATGCGAGTGACCTTGCAGGTTAATGTTGCGAATTAAATTGAATTAAATTTGACCTGGCGTTAAGTTGTAATTAAACGCAGGCTTAACGTTAATTCGATTTTTTATGAAGATTTTTTTTAATATAAAAAAGTTTTTTGCTACACACATTGTGAATGCAACGTTGTTCTTGAGTAATGCGTTTATTATTTATTATGTGCGGAGACGTGCAAAGCCATCTATAAATTTTCATTTTCTTATAGATTTGACTAGAATTTGAAGATTATATATCTATTCCATATGAAGCTCTCATTTGAATCTCACTATACATGAAGTAAATATATGCTTGTTTTAAAATTGGAATTATCTTTGATGTAAGACTAATTTTTCACTAAGTAATTTTATAAGGCATTTGAAAACTGATTGACAGTCAAACATGAAGCAATTTGATAGTTTTTGTAGTTATTTTTGACGCAAAAATGTCTTATGCTTATCCCAGGCCCTCTCCTACCAAAGGTGTAGAAGTTGTTATGTGTCGACATCTTTTTGATCGTATGCCAATATCTTCACTTCTTCCTATGTAAGTACACTTCCCTGCCAGTATTCTGCTAATTCCTGCATTCCATGTCGTCTTCGGTCCACCTCTACTCATACTTCCATCATTTTTCATTTCGCATACTGTTTTCACTTGTAGATCAGCTTTCATCCTTGTCATATGTTCACACCTTCCGAGTTGTTATGTTTCGATTTTCTCTTTACTTCCAGCCTCCTTCTGATTACTTCGTTTCGTATCGTCTCTTATTGTTACCCCCTGATTTTTTCGCAAGATATTCATTTCAATATGTTGTATTTTGCTTATTTATTTTTCTGTCATGGTCCACGATTCACAACCATATCAAGGTGGGTGCTAGTACTGTTTCGTGCACTTTAATTGTCGTACCCTTACTGATTTCTTTTTTATTAAAGCATATGGTATGTATAGCTCCATATATTTTGTTCGTATTCATTATTCTGTTGATTTTACTTTCCCCAGGTATTTTATTTTGTTTGTTTCTTATATTGTGTCGTTCCCAATTTTTATTGTCGTTTGTTATTAATTTTTCCAAAAATGTAAAATATAATAGACATATATCCCTGTAGTTACTACGTATCATTTTATCTCAAGTTTCATAAATAGGTGTACCTCCTAGTTGTTCCACACTATATGCATCATTTTGTGTATGAATTTTATTCCTTCTTTTTGAAATATTTTATCATTTCCGCGCTTATATCGTCTATCCCTGATGAATGTCTTATTTTTTTTAATGTCTCTTCAACTTTTCCAATTTTTATTTCTTCTCTTCTTAGGTCTTGTTCTTCCTTTTTCTTCGTTTCTGTGATTATTTGTAGTTCTAATCTTTTATTTTCAAATTTGCTACTAACTATTCTACTTTATTATTAGTAACATTCCAAATGCCTCTATATCAATAATCACATTGGGTTTCTATATTTTCCATCATTATCGTTATTATTAATTTCTGCTTTCTTTTTCGTTTATTCCTCTCTCATACTTTTTATTCTTATTTACCATTAGTCCATTGTTTCTGACCGCTCTATCGTCAGTTTTGCCTGTCATTTTATTTTCCTTCCTTACAGACCTTGTTTGTTGTAAATAGTAGTCAATTTTTGACTAACGACCTGGTATCACCCCCTCATATGGTATGAATCAAACATGTAACCAAGGAAGCTGTCAAGTATGTACTTGTAAGTAAGGGTCTATCTTATACAGGTACTTGGCAGCTTTCTTGATTTCGAAGTGGTTACATATTAAATTTGTTGGCTGTCGCCGATTGAATCAAATTGATTTTTGCGATAAGTTGTCCATAAGTATTAGCGTCCCTTTTAGATTCGTGAATATGAACGTTGTCCATTGAAATGGAATTATTCTAGCATTATAAAGAATTTGTGTTTTCCATATTATTATAATTAAATAAATGTTTCTATAAACTTTTTTGCTATTCGTAATAATTAAGGAGAAAATAGCGACGTAAACTGATTCTGATATCTCGAATAGACATACATTGCAAATATACCTTTCTTAGTTATTCAAGTCAACTCTGAAATATACAACGTTGAAGTTGAAATAATTGCTTACGATTGAAACGACTTTGTGCGAGTATCAAATTTCTGGATCGATAATCGTAAATCTCCTACCGATGAAACAATTGCGTAAAGCTAAGCCATTTGTTTATATAACAGGAAACGAACCTAATGGCATAATAACTAATATTATTTCGCTCAGAAGGCCGTATCTCGGACGTACAAATTCCATATGAAAATCAATTCGAATAAATACCTTACATGGAATTTCCGTTAGATTTTTGTCGCTGTTGCGGACAGAATTCCGCGCAGTCTGCTACATTTACCTAGCTATTAGAAATGAGGAAACGATCGGTTCACAGAAAGAAACGCGAGGTACACACAGCGTGCAATACTGAAGGAGGAGGAGGCGAGCACTCGTTCGACTCGTAAAGTTCCTCTCTACGCAGTGTTACAGTTTAAACACGCTTTTGACCTTTTACCGTTAAGTTACTACCTACGGTTTCGTGGTGGCGCACAAAAACCGTCTTAATCGAAAATTGCCGGTTTAAGTGACGTTTACTTCGCGCGAATTTCATTGACGAAAGGGGGTCGTGGGAAATTTGTTCCTTAGAAATCTCAAAGATTGGATTTGTAATGTACGAGGGGCTTCTGCATAGTTCGTTTTCTTTCGAATAATGCGCATTAGGGGTTTATATATGGTTTTTCAAACTAGTTAATAAGAACAAAACGTTTTATTTGGTACATAGAAGAAAATATGCCCAAATAAAATTGAATCGTAAATTAATTAATGATGATAGGAATGGATATATTCAAAACTGCCATTATCCTCTTACTATATTATCTTCAGCTTCACGGGCCTTTAAATTTAACTGATGTTTTCGCGTAGTACTATATAGGAAATTGTGCATAATTACCGCACTTACGAACCTCTTGCTGGTTCTCAAGAAGATAATTAATTTCAAAACCGCTGCATTGATTTTTTTCAGTAATAATATTAGAAAAATTAACTATAATTTATTCTGAAGTATTGGGTGCTGCAGTATTGTTTTGAGATAATTATAATATGTTAGCACTTACGTATTGCTATGAGTAGTTTGATTCACAAAATAATATGAAAAGGAATTTTGATCTAAACCATGATCTGAATATACATGCTTTCATTTATATTAGGCAAGTTTACTGATGGTTATATATATATATATATATATATATATATATTTGCTTGAAAGTAACACCCAGATTCACTGGTTATTTTAAACCGTACTGTTAATTAAAGTTGTGGAAATCAGAGTGTAATAACAGCGAGAAGGTAATAGTAGAATAATGATAAAAAATGGGAAGTAAACAAAGCTAGATTTATTGAGTATAACTTGTTGTGCTTTTTGCAAGGAGCTTTTTATGCACTAGATAAGAAAAATACGACACAGATAAGCGACAAACAAAATCGTAAGCAGAGCCCGTCCATACTTGAGAAATATTGTAAAATGAGAGTGATGGAGGCAGCACCTCCGAGAGGAAGAACTAAAAGAAGTCGAAATGCACAGAAAACTCAGACACAAAGAGAAACGAGGGAGAAAAAAGGTGAAGATGGCAAGGAAGCGTTGCGAAAAATTATAGACTAGGTACTTGGAATGGTAAAACGCACGAACTCACGAGGAAGTTGAGAAGATAAAACTAGATTTAGTAGCTATCATTCAAGCCAAGAAGAAAGGACGAGGAATAAGTGGTATACTGTGGATTAAAACGGGAAGCGAGGGTGGCAGAAGGAGTAGTATTTATAAAAAAAGAAGATCATCTGAAAAGTATAATGAAACGAGAATTTATATCGGGAAAAGCTTTATAAGCAGAACTACAACTAGACTAATAAAACAAAATAATGCTCATAATAGACTGTGGCCCAAGTGAGAATGAAACAACAAAAAAGAAAGACACAGTTTGGGAGATTATTACAGAAATAATAGAAAACGTAAATGGTAGATTAATAATGACACGAGATTTTAACTGTTGGTTGGTAAAAGGGACGATGGCGCAATTGATGTAATTGGTCGAGCAACAGGGCGAGAACCATAGAAATAAGAACGATGAGAAACTGTGTTATCAACAAGGGCAGGAATGAAAAGTATGTTTATAGATTATGTACTCGTCAATAGAACGTGTAGGAAAGAAATTATAGATGACAAAGTGAGAAGGGGGGCAGAAATCTAGAGTAGTCATTATTTAGTACTAGCAAAAATCTATTAAGCATGTAAAACATGGCAAAGCAAAAAGGAGTTAAAAAATACAAATAAAGCCATACAAACTATAGGAAATGGAAACAACGAACAAATTCAGAAGAGCTATAGAACGAAAGATAGGGAAAGAAACAGTGGGAAGCTAGGAAGTTAGAACAATTATGGTATTACTTCAAAGAAAGCATCTTAAGAACAGGCCACATGGCGGAATCAAGAAATAAAAAGCAAGTAAAAATCAAGAAAGTGAAAATTGCAATTAAATCAGAAATTAGTTTACAAAGTGTTGTAGAATTTAAGAGAAGGGAAATACTACACGTTAAGACGTTAGAACGCTAGACGCTAGAACGATATAAGGAATACTTCTGGGAACGTCTTGATTCAGTTGAGCAAGGCGGCAATCCAATCAAGGATAAGGGAAAAATAGACTAATTACACACAAGGAGAATAAGAAAACACTATACAAATAGAAGAAGTGATAAAAGTGGTCCAAGTATGTTCTGTGTAGAAAAGTTGTACCATGGCACTTTAAGACCAGAAGGCAACTGCATGAATATGTGAAGAGTAGTGGGTTGAGTCTTTTGGGACCATTAGTAGAGTCGGAATGACAAGAAGTTAGCTAACGTTTAAATCAAATTCCAAGATGCAAGAAAACCTTTTATACTAGTAATCTTTCGGTCCACACACCAAGCACTCCTGCTATTGAGAAATATTGCAAATTGAATTCCGTATTTGTTCACCCCGCTGATAGAAATGTTCAGTTAGTCAGTTATATCCGTCATACCTGGGTTGAATTCAGAAGCTGACTGTTAGTAGATCGAGTGTGCTTTCTGGCACATACATATCAAAGCATATACACAAAGTGTCCCAGCTCATTTCAAAACGCTTCACTTGAAATGGTGGGTTGAGTTCAGTCGTGTGTCAGTTTCATGTATGAAAGGATTATTGTGCTTGTCAAGGAGAGCTTCAGGACCTAACGGAGTACTTACAGTTCGCTGCTCATTTAATAAATATCAGCAGACGGTCCTGTGCATAGCAGCTGTGTGGCTAAAAAAAGAGGAAAATATTAAAAGAAACAAATATCTACAATTGATTGCAACTGTTTGTTCGTACGTACGAAATTAACGATAGCTTATGAAACTTAATCCACAATACACTGCAATTTTCATTTACATATTAGGTGATTAAATTATGTCGTAAATATTGCATCCCTAAATTATTTCGACAAATCACCATTCCAAGCAGCCATAACTTACACAAACTGTAAATAAAAGTAATGAGAATAGTTTCGATTGCGATGCTAAATATGGGCAACCAATTAATTTTTAGATGTCATTCGTATGCAGACGTGACATCCAATGTCATACGACAATTATTCTTTACAACTCTATGAAGAGCGTCGTTTAAATGATTTAATTTTTACAGTCGGTCGTCCCGAACGGAAAGTAGGTGTGAAGGAAATAAATTAATCTCAATGTCAACGAAATGAGATTAGTTGCTTGTGTCGTAGCTGGAGCGTGAATGTATACAAAATATGTCTGTCGTATTTTGTAAACACTTTTTAATGTTCGTCGTGTTATAATAATTTCTTTGTGTCAAAGATTTAAATATAAATATAGTGTGTACTTAAACTTTACTATAAATAACATTTCTTAGATATGCCCAAACAATTTGTGAAATCATATTATTGTTTAGAATATTCAATATTTATTTAATATTTGTTTATATTCAACACGTACAGTTATAGTTTACGTTCTAGATTAATCCACGTTAAATAAACAGCGGCTAACAACATGTGGTTTCTCTGTGATACAGTTTCATTCATTGCCATATTTCCGTAGAACGAAAAACGATACTCACATTTGGATACCTAAATAAAAGACTAAGCAATATGAAAACATTAATTGGTAAATAATTGGTGACGTTGAAAACTGACTTTTCAATTTTTGTTACTCTGTTATGAGTAGCTACAGTTTTTTGTACATTTCATTGTACACGAGCATCTGCACATAGAATTGTGCCATCGGTCTTAGTACGCCCCACGAATACAAGACAAGATAACTACATTTGCATATGCATGCATAAAAGTAACAATACCAAAAGTAATTCAGTGAATAAGACAACAAATTTCGTTTTGACTAAGAACAAAAAAATCTGTTTTCTTTCGGTGCTGTATATATTAAAGTGCTCCTTTCCTGAATCTGTTACAAAAAGCCACACATAAATACTGGATTTTCTTCACGAAACAGTATAATTACGATATTGTCGTACCTACCCTCGTAAATCGATTCAACCGTTTCAGGCAGGCAAATGACTATTGTTTCCATACTAATGGCACATTTATTTAATACCATACATTTCCATCGATATACTTCGAGTATTTTTGCGATCGCACAGTGATTTAGCAGTGATGAAGATAAATTATAGGGAAAAAATGCAACGTATGTTTAAGGTTAATTCTAAGTATGGACGATACACTTAATTTATGGCTTTATTATCGTGCTCGATACGTGCATGCACAAGACATTCTCACAATTAGTATGCACTAAAAGGGATATTACGTAATCACATGTTTTGATATAGTTGTTTTACTAGCAGGCATTCTGGGACAGGAAGTTCGAAGAAATGACGAAAGTGAACTTCGCTCGATAGGTCGTGCGCGTTTAGCGGAAAATCTCGTTGCAGTTAAACGCAAGGTTATTACAAGTTTAATGCCACAATCGGCGTTATGTGGCACAAGACTTGAACGAAACCGTCTCAACATCGAGACCATATAATTTTTATTAATATTCCGTATCAACTACATTTCCAAGACATTAATTTTATGAAAATAACTTTCATTTCTGCAAACATCTTCTACTATCTCCATTTCCACTAAAGGTAAAATTAAATGCATAATTAATTTTGTTGATTGATTAATTATTTTGCCATATAAATCGTACAAAAAACACAAATTAAACGATGTTTTAAAGAACTAACTACGAGGAGTAAATTTTACAAGCTATTTAAAATTATTGTCAAGATTATTAACAAAATAATATTTATGAAAATTAAATAATTTTGTTTAACAGAATATTTGCAAAAACTATTACTGTCAATTTTCTAAAATTGATTGGCAACATTGAGTTAGTTTGTTAGTAGCAATAATTGGGAATGATTAACGGTTTCAAACTTCAAAATTAAAAAAAAAACAATCTTTTTAAGCGACCAAATAGCCTGGTAATGCTATACTATTTTACTTTCAGCATCCAGAGTAATATTTGTGGTCAGAAATGATAATTTCTGCAATATTATGTGAAAGGTTTTTTTTGCTTCAACGCTAGTTCGATGCCTCCACATGAAATGTCATATTATATTGGAATTTCCGTTCTTGATTGAATACTTTACGGAATATCTTAAATCCACGTTGACACTAAGTGGTTTCTTTTATATCGGAGTTCAACGTAATAACGTGTCAATATAAATGTGCCACAGGACATCATAAAAACCATAAATCCACTGCCTCTTAGAATTTGTCTATTATCCGCAAGTGCAGGTAAATCTGCGTAAAATTTATAATAAACGGATGTGATTAATTGGCGATTTAAAATGACTAATGTTTCGAGTAACATACACTTTATGTAATGGACATAATGTTTTTTATGTGTTGGTTATTGACAATAATTGTGTATGTTGAGAATACTTTAGATAATAAAGTGCTTAAGAAATTTGTATTTATTTATTATTTTTTTATAATTCAAATGACTAAATTAAATTTTTATTTGAGTTTTTATTGGGACTATATTTTTATTTGCATTGGCCTATAACAAGGGAACTTGAAATCGAATTTTGAAAACACATTGGCTGAAACAATAAGACGCCAAGCACTGCTATCGCGAGCTCTGCTTATAATCGGAAGGTTACATTTAACTTGGTAACTAAATTTATTTTTATTCTTTTTCGTAATACTTGATATTTTGTAAATGAAGATTTTTCGGACATAACGGTAACACAGAATCTTCCTCGTAATGATTCCCCTCGTTGGCAGTGCTTATCGTCTCACATGTTTTAGTTACGTTGTTTTAAAAATCGATTTTTGTTTTTATTGTCACTAATTCAATAAGGGGCCACAGTATAACAAGACTCAGAATTACAATTTTTTAGATCACCCTCTATTAGCCAGCGATGTCTGTAAAATAATAATCATAAAGTAATTGGTATTCGAAAAGCAAATCATGTTAATATAAACTAAACCGACACACGATCTATAGCATATACATAGTACTTATTAAATACACAAACAGACGCTGTCATATTAGCTACAGCGGTAGGTATTTAAAACGACTGCTTGCTTTGCAACAAGAAAGTTACGAACAAACTAGCATTTCAACGAGTCTTGAAGGTACGTTACTGGACTTGTCAGAAACTACGTTCAACTATGTGTTCAACCAAAGAAAGTACATCACATTTCCATTAACTTCTTTATTCCGATTAACGGAACACAGGACAAGGTGCTTCGACCCACGGGTTCGTAAAATGCCTCGTGTATAATGGCGTCAGGGCATATCACCTGAAAAATACCTCGATTTCTAGTTCGTGAACTTGGTTGTAAACAAATTTAACATCAAAAATCAATAAAGCGGTTGAAAAATAAATAGCGAAAACTCTAGAAAGTAAAATGAGATAGTAAGATGAAAATTTGGGAACTACAAAAAGAAGGAGATTAAAAACAACCAGACTGGAACGCAAATGGAAATTCAATGTTGCATTATTTTTTATATTTGAACAAACCCATAACATATAAATTTAAAATGAACACACAATTTTACACGTTGGTCCATGACGGAGGTGTCTATAACTTAGCAAATAATTAACATCCTCTTCAAATTCTTGAAGAGTTGCTCGTTGGCGGTATATAAGTCGAAATCAAATATTTAATTTCAGTAAAAGAAGACGATGTAGAACGTGCAATTACTGAAATAACATCGTCAGCCTATGGTTCCGATAATTTCAACATAATAATCGTTAAAATCTGCTGCCCATTTATAATTTCATATGTACCATATATTATATACTTTTGCTTAACTGTAAATTTATTTCCCATGTGTATGTACCGCTGATCAAGCCCATTTCAAAAATTCAACTGAGTAAAAGATTCGAGACTCAATTGAAGGTATGTCTAAGCTTCTCGAAAGAGTAGTTGATGAGCAACTACTACAAAATTTAGAAACTAATCACATCGTAGCCAAATTTAAAATATATTATGTTTTATACATTTTAACTCCAGTAAAATTCCAACTAATTCCACCATTTCTTCGCCTTTCCTTTATTTCGTTTCACGTTTAATTCACAACCTGTAGCCAAGTGTTCAGTCACAACCTGAAGAAACTCCTAAAAACTGCTTCTTGTATTAGAACATTCAACCTTAACAAAGCGTAAAAACTGTCTCGCGAAAACTATTGAAAATAACGAAGCGATCTTAGAAAGTATCTTGTAAGTAAATCTAGAACAGGGATCACATGGAAACGACTTTTTATGTTGGTACAAAGAATATTAACGAGCAATATAAACTGCAGGGAAGATGAAACTCCAACCTGGAAACTGTATTGGTTATAATTTCTTCAGGCAGTAAGTAACTGGGATTTAATCGTATTCAAGGGAGTGTGAGTCTCCCTTGAATAAGATTAACTCCCAGTTACTTACTGCCTGAATAATCTCCTACAATTATTTTAGAAATACTTAAAGAATCGTAGAAACTGTCTAGGACATAATGAAGCGAATCAAGAATCATAAATTAAAAATTTATTTTTATGTTTCTGCTTTTTGTAGTGATACAGTCAACGTTAAAAATGCATAAAAATTGTCTTAGGGAAAGTATTGAAAATAACGGAGAGATCCAATAAACTGTCTAAGTAAGTAAACCTACAACAGGGATCACGTTGAAGCAACTTTTCGTATTAGTAGAAATGGAATTAACGAGCAGAGTCTATAAAGTGGCTTGAAAATGAAAATCTGATCTGGAATCTGCATTGGTCATAATTTCGAAGCACGCGGAATGCCTTTAATATAATTAAATCCGTATTACTTGCTACCTGTGGAATCTCTTTAAGGGGCAGAAATCTAAAATTTAAATTCTTATGCACTGCTTTTTGTATTAGTTAATTCGAATAAAAAATTGTCTCGGAGTTTGTTAACAGAAAAAAATGATTTACTTACAAACAAGAAAGAATTTGTAGTCATAAAGAAGAATGGTTGGAGATTAGCTTAATGCATTCAATGCATTTGCACCTCGGTGCGATTTACATATCTCTTAATGAAAAGTTACAATTATTTATTTAAATATGGGGTTTTATAACAATACGATTGTTTAACGCGAAAGGTTAACTAATTCATTAATTGTTGAAGTTTGCTGTTGTTTGAAAAAAATTTATTGCAATAGGATTACGTGGATGTTTTTTTTATTATGTATGTCTAAATTAGGTGCCCAACCCAACTATAAAATATCTAAAAATTAAAAAATATCGAAGATTATAAAATAAAAATTTAATTTATTACATAAAATTACTAAATGTAATGAATACGAGAAATTTTTAAATAAATTCAACCAATTTAAAAAAAAATTAGCAAACATCAACCAATTTGCACTTACAGCAAATGGATGTTGGAAATAATTTTAAAATTTACTTTTACAACTTACTTTATTTTTATGCATTTTTTTTTTTCATTTCAGGTAAGCCAATAAATGTACATCGGGGTATGCAATAACAAGGTATGTAATACTAATGTATTTCATTAATCAAGGTGGAAAATGAATATCATATCATATCAAAATATGCAAAATTGACTCATTTTATGACGACACGACTTCAAATGATAAAAAGACAAATTTTTGCTTAAGTCTTAAGTCAATATTTATTAGAATATATAATAATATTAACATAAAAATTAAAATACTTTGAATGTTTTTTTTTAGAAAGGTAACCCATTGAGATTGATCACTGTTATATGGTCCAGAAACCCGACAGTTACATTCGTGCTATACTTTCATGGACTGATCATCGGGAATACCATACACACATAATTTTACATTTTATAAAAAGAGGAATATAATCAGTTACTAGCCAGAATATATACCAAGTCTGGATTGGGTTGGGTTGGCTAGGGGATGGAGGATGGAGAAGTTATTAAAAATGCTCAACGATGCATCAACGACGCATTGTTTAGTTTGTGAGGAGCGTGATTTAAAAATTAATCCCAAAAAAAGTAATATTGTTTATGGTAATAAAAACCACACACTCGTGATCAAGCAGTTCTTGCATATTGATATGGATGGCGAAGACTTTTGAAAATTGTAAAAAATAGGCTTGATAATTGATATCAAACTTCGTTTTAGGCAACGTAAGCTTATACAAAAAGCCAATGGCAGCCTAAAACTTTTGTATTCAAATCGATCCTTCTGGAACAAAAAATTAAAATTGCGATTGTGTGATTCTCTCGTACCTTAACCATTGTGATATATATGTCTTATCTTTAGAGGCAGTTGATAGAAAAAAAATTAGCTGCACCCACAATGAACCTGCACCTAATTGATTACATTCCTCACTTTTTGATATTATTATTATTATTATTATTATGTGTTCCTGCATCAAGATCGTTAAATAATATCGGTGATAATTTAAACCTAAATAGCATAAAGGTTACCATGTAGACAGTTACGAGAAATAAAGAATCAATAATTGCGATTAATGAAAAATTATGTTTCATATATTTTGTCACGTGTACATTACATGCAATTATCATTTTTTTTACATAAATACCTAACATATAAACTAATAGAAAATATGTGCGGAATTTACTCGATAAAATACTATCGAATTATTGATTAACTTGACTAAGCCTAAGTCAGGAGAATTTTATGGCACACGCTCATTGCAACAATCTTGCAAATTGCCAATAAAATTCTTTATCCTGAATATTACAACTTATCAACGTCGGAATCGTACTTCGATCGATTTTGCATGTTTCCAGTCGTTCGGAACCTCGCATTTATGCGAAACTAATTCTTCAGTTACCCGCGTTATTAGCGATAGCAAAACTAATAAAATCTTACATTTACAATTTCGCCATTAAGAGCCAACGCTACGTCTACCAGTCGAATTATAAAATAACGGAGTTTTCTTAATTGCGTTTCAGCAGAGACTCGATTAATGGTGCACGAAACTCAATAAATCAAATCAGTTAATCTCTAAAGGATCGCTGAAAGCCTGGGTCAATCTGCGGGTTTAATATTTCCCGCGTGTGCTATAAATTGTTCCACAATTAGCGCTAAATAGTGACCGATAATTAATTAATGACGGCGAAAAAATGCGCCGGAGATTGTCGTGATTGTAATTTATAAAAGTTGGCAATAATGGTTCATATATAATGGGGTACTTTCAGATGTTATGGCGTTCGTCGGTTTATTATAAAGGCGATGTGAAAAGTAACAAAAAGATCGGCTTATTGTTGTGTTATTTAAGAAAAAACGCCGTTCTTCTTTGTTATTTTCAATAATGGGGCAAATTTGTTGCAACCTTTTGTAATTATATTACGGCAACAATATGTTACTTTTACGTGCGGATTTTTCGCTTTTTCTTTGGGTTAAATAACACAGGCGGAAGACGAAAAGAAATTTTGCATTAACTCTGGGGTTGCTCCAAAATATACACTTATGATTTATGCAGCCAATATCACATAATTTAATTCTGCTACTACTACTAGAACTATAAAAAATAAATAGAACTTTTAAGTTATTATAAAGGTTGTCCAGGATAAAAGTTTGATAAATTCAGTAAAAAAAATTATTGTTAACATTTGTTTCACAAGTGAAACCACAGGTATACCTATGAAGCTTTATAGCTTTAACGGATTTGTGCAATCATAAAATATAAATAGTCAGATTTATGTTTTTGCCCAAATTTCAAATCTTTCGTCCTTTATTATTCAGTATAATTTGAATATCTGCAAAACCTTTATTGTTGTCATTGCCGTTGCTTTAGCATTTATTCTAAATATCCAAATGAAGATATTAAAATCTTGTAAACGTCGATTCTCTACAAATTTAATCCAAACATATTCATATCCCGGAACGCAGCCAATAATCTGGTCAAATTAATTTATATAATCCTGCGATATCCATTACATATTGCCAATTAGCGCACACGATATATGCAGGAGCGCATAAGTCGATCCGACCATAAACATAATTAAAGAAATCAAGAACTAAACCAATACTTGAATAATCGTCCTTATCGTCCGTGCATTTCTAATAAAGTAACGTACGGTCGAGAGCGTTCCAACTGGCGTGAGAATTGAGTCTGTGAAAGGAGGAGTCGGCGAAAACATTCGCGGTTCCGCGTTCTATTTGACGATATCTCGATACGTTTATTCACAAACGGAGATCGTTACGAGCGTCATGTTCATGGACGGTGCATCGTCCCGTAAATCGTGTGCAATGCAAATGATTGGTAATTTGGTAAATGAGGAATTATCAGATTTTGTGTCCACTAACTGTCATCGCACTTATTGTTAGTCACAAGTGCCACAAGGTTGTTAGTACTGATTTCAGTTTGAGAGCTTTTATAATATTTTCCCTCAATAAAATATTTGCATTTTGGGGTAATCTTTAAGTTTGAAAATTCCTTTCATCTTTCAATCTCATTTATAAACAGTGCCCATGTAACTAACATCTACTTGTCCATGGCATCTATGAAACGTAATCTCTAAAAGCTCGCTTCGATAGTTACTTTTCTAACTTTATTAAAATCCTTAAAATCTCACACAACTTTTGAGTAGAACTTGATCTGCATATATTATTATTATTATTATTATTTATATGTCATAACAACATGTTATGCCTTCATGAATGTTTAAGCAAAGTTTTAACTACTTAAGCCATTTCTCCTAATGTTTTTAGAGTAACTGATAAACTATGGAAATGTCTTCAGCATTTAGCTATCGTTTCACGGAAGTTGACGATACGGACCGTATTCTCGTACATTGAGAATTTCCTTTGACAACATTGTCCTCAGTTTCAATATTTGTCTATCCTTTTAGTTTTATTGCGTAAAATCTATGAACGCTCCTGTGAAATAAATTTTGTGTTTCTACCAACAAAGCATTTTCGAGTATAAAAAGTACATCTGAGTAGAAATAGAGCAAAGCCACTATAAGTGATAATATAGTTCTGGGTTGTATAAATCCTTTACAATATGCTAAACGTTAAAGAATTGCAAACAATCGTTCACGATTAACCAAATCAGTCTGGAGCATTCTTCAACGAAGTTAAAAACCGAAATCAACTATTGCCCACTTAATTGAATGAGAGCGAAGTTGAATAAAACCCATTCGGTAATAATGCTAAAATGTTACTGGATGGAAATTAAAAATTCTTAAGGTCATACCAAACTATTTCGAGTACTTGTTTGTAAAATAGCACCAGAACATCATTTTAACGGTTCTTATCAGAACTAAGCCGTCGTGTGTGCATTTGTTGAACTAATTCGATCAGATACAAAAGCGCAGGACAAATAAATTATAATAAAATCGAACCTTCCTTGTTATTTTATACCTATAAGGCATATTATGTTCCTAATAAATATTTATCGGCGAAGCCAGGAGGCGTATTTGATTAAAGTTCCGTATAAATACATAAATCATAGACATTTCGATTCCAAGTTGTGCTCACCGTGCACTCTCTACGTCTAGTATTCAGAATAATCGTTTTCGGGATCAAATAACGCTGTGCCGGTTGAAAATTGGGTCAATTCATGACGGCGTATTCGTGGTTCGCCGTCGCGGACGCGATTCAAGATTTACAACCGTTTTAGTTTTCACAGCTCTGAAAAGTTGAAAGACAGGTTGGATTATACAATCAATATTATTTTGTAACGAATGAAAGTCTAGCCACTTCGAGCTCTGTACTTACAAGACACTAAATATCATCCGAGGTTGTTCAAATTCAATTACAAAACAAAAGAAAACGTCGACGTCGAAAAGAAACGCATTTAAATTATATTGGCAACAATGAGCTTAGTCGGTTCCCGCTGTGGAAGAAAGTTCAATTATCTAGCTTCCATGTTCCAAGCGTAACATGACAATACAATTAACGAATGGTGCCATTACTTAACAGGTGCAACATTTTTGCAAATTTCCAGTTGGAACGTGTGTGGTCGTGTTTGAGCTGCACGTATGTGACGTAAGTGCATTCATTGTGCGTCCACATCACAATCGAATGAATGCAAACATAATTCACTGAGCAAACTGCTTCGATTCTAATACTATAATAACGCCGCGCACTTTATTTAACGTTCATTAAAAGTTTATTGAATCTCGGAATTTATAATCTGCTCATGTGCGGCTTATTGCATGTAACCGCTTATATAAATAAATATTTCCGCTCGGTTTAATAAACTTGTATGATTATTACATTATAATTACTATTTGAAGGTAACTCGGAGCCTGTTTTCGTTACGCAAAGAGTCGTATTCCATAACATAAGGAATGCATTCGTGTGTTCGCTTATGTATCAATAATATAGAATGAACTTTATTATCTCACTGGACGTAAATATGCAATTTTATTCAATTTCGTTATCCGTAAAATTTCGCACTTAACACAACAGCATTTTATGGCGTTCAGCCCTCTTTTAGTGCTGCATCAATTTGATCATCAACACCGATTACTGCAGTGATACCTTTTACGGTCACCGCAATTCCCTCCGTTGAATTCCGGATATTAAAACCTACGAATCACATTTATGTTACAGCCAATGAATAGAAAGTACTTTATCATCTCATTTACGATAGACTCAAATAAAGATTAAGTGAAAGTAATTAAGACTGTTAACACCGAACGACAGGTCAAAGCGTGAGAATATCTACTGTACGTAAGCCAGCATATTGTGCAGCACTCTCATACGAACGAGTATAATGTAATAGATTTTGTACTATTTTCAAATCACGTTTTAAAGCTGCTGCAATTACGAATCCAAACAGGAAATCAACATATAATTATTTGATTAATTATTTTGGGATCTAATGAAAATGTCAAAAGAAAAAGAGGGTAAAAATTATCATTGTAACGAAAAGGCTTACAGCCAGATTTTTTACGAGGTGAACTGTGTGCTAAAGTTAACAGCGTTCAAATAGTTCATTGCACAACATCCAACAAAGATTAATAGGTAGGAATAAAAATATAACATTTCACGAATATACCATAGACATCCACAGAATTACGAAAACTGTTACGAAAAATGAACTTAATAGCAATATAAATTCGCAGGTAAATCAATTTTTAATTTTAATGAACTCGTAAAGAGGATTTCTCTGTAATACAGGAAATATCAAGAGGTGGTGACACTTGTGAGAGGCTATTGCAATATTAATAACATTTTAAAAGTCAACACTTCAACGAATAATAAATATAAAATGCACACCCTACATACCTACAGACTTTTACAAGACCCACCATACGACAAATAAAATGACCAGATTTGCATCGCAATCCCGAAAAAAATATTTGATTAAATTAGAATATAATTCATCATCAAACTGAAAACTGAAATCAGTACTAACAACCTTGTGGCAGTTATTACAATTACGGACTACATTTTGAAGATTAATAAAGACAAAATAAATAAGTTGATTATGCAAAATATCAATAACAAGTTGACCATCGACCGAATGGAGAGTGCGGAAAGTATATACGATTTTATATGTGAAAGTTACAATAAGGCAGTTGAGGAGGCATCGTATCATCACAGAATAAAAAAATCGAAAAGGCCATTCAAACCTTGGATAACGGGAGATTTGATCGAGAATATGAGGGAACGTGGCAGGTTATTTCGAATATGGAAAAATTACAGAAATGTGGATAACATAAAGGCTCATTATAGAAATGTATATATGACATGAAGAAAACATGGACAGAAATAAATAAATTAGTTGGGAAAAGGAAAGAAAAGGATAATGCATGCGACAAGACAATAAAAAAATTTATGAAAGATGACGACCTCAATATAGCTAACAAATTTGCCGTAAATTTTATAAATAATGTACAAGCTACCATTCACGAATGCGACATTAAAGTATTTCACCCTAGAGGAGATGTGAATGGTGGCCATTCAAAAAGCCAATTGCAATCGATATTATTGCCACAGGTGACAAATTTGGAGATAATTACAATAATACAGCAAATGAACAAAAATAAAAGCCCCGGGCTGGACGGTATAAAGATTCCTGTCATAGGAGAGAATGTAGACGGATTTGTGCACGCAATAGTGTCACTTATAAACCGGTCGATAGAAAATGGAAAAATACCTGAAAAGATGAAATGTGCAATGGTTCGTCCGATTTATAAAGGTGGAGAGCATAAAAATTATGGAAATTACCGTCCAACGGTCCAACGGTATGTTGCGAATAAACTCCGAAGCTACATAAAAACAATTGGCATTATGAACAAATTCCAGTATGGTTTTCAGGAAGGAAAATGCACGACGGATGCACTGGAATACTTTTCAGACACAATAAATAGTAAATTAGACGAAGGAAAACATGTCTTGTGTCTCTTTGTGGACTTCTCTAAGGCGTTCGACAGTATAAGTCATGTGAAATTAGTACAGGTCCTGGAACGTATTGGCGTAAGAGGGGTGGTTTTGGAATGGTTCGAGGACTATTTGACAAACAGGAATTCCAGAGTAAAGTTCAACGGACAATTAGGAATGGAAGTAAGAAACAATCGGGGCGTTCCACAAGGAAGTATTTTGGGACCGTTGCTGTATTTAATTTACATAAATGATATTGATGATGCATTTGAAGAATGCGAATATTTGTTGTATGCCGATGACACAGCAATCATATCCGTTCACAGAGACTTACAAACGGCAATGATGCGAATGCAGCGAGAATTCTGGAAATTCCAAAAATGGGTGCACGATAAGGAACTGACGATTAATAAGAGCAAGACGAAACTGATGCACATAACATCGTCACACCTAAAGAGAGATGTAGAGATCAGGATAAGATTCCATGAGAATCACTGCCTGCACTTGAAGCATAGGCAGGAAGTTTCACGATTAGTGTGTGATTGCTATTATACTATAGATGTGGTAAGAGAGCATAAATATTTAGGCTTGTTGATAGATGACAAATTCCTTTGGAATCCCCATATCGTGAGTGTGGTGAAAAAGTTACGATTATTGGCATATATATATATATATATATATTAGGGCGGGTCAAATTGTATGGACCGATTTTTTTTTATGAAGCGTATAGCAAAAATGTAATCTATAGGTGATTCTGAGAAATTTTGCTCAAGAGACCATAGCTCTAAGTCGGATTTGGAGCCCCCCAAAATTTCAAAATAGAAATTTTTCCATATATACATAGAACAATTTAATTAAATTCGTCATAAAATCGGATAGAATTATAGTAGATTTCTCAATTTGGGCTTGTTTGAAAGGTATTTTTATCACCTTTCAGAATCTGTATTGATACCTGTAGAATAAGTCGTCAATGGCAGCATTGTTTGTTCAATTGAACAACTTTGTAACACTGAATAATGACGTTACAAAATAATGACGTTTACCACCACTAAACGTTGCCAAGCTTGCTTTTCCTTCTTCCTTAATCGTTCATCGTGCAATACGCAGTTTGCCAAAATACTTAAATAAAAACTCGGTTATCACAATACCAATATTTACTTTCTTATACATTATGTATAAGTATAGGAATCATGAAAAATTTCGAACTCGAGATTTCAACGGATATACACGTTTTGAGGTCCCCTGAATCGTTTCTGACTATTTTCGGAATGACGTCTGTGTGTGTGTCTGTGTGCCTGTGTGGTACTGTGTGTCTGTGCGCGCTCTAGCGTCCAAACGATTATAGCTAGAGCTCTTCAACTTTAAACTTAACATTTGTATGTAGCAAGGAGGAAAACGTCCTATTTTGAACGCAATCTCTTAACCGGAAGTGATGGTTTACTCTTATCACCTTTTTCCATATCTCGAAAACGGTACACGTTACTGGAAAACATATTCTTACATAAATTATAGATATTGGGGTAATTACTGTGGGGAATTTGCATACGGGGTTCTATATATACTAATTCAACACGTGTGCGCTTAAGGGATAATAGCCGCATAAATGACCGGGGAAATTCCGAATTCTGTGTGGTCGTTCGTGATGTTCTTGCCGTGTTTTTCCGCTTTTTTGATTTCTAGCGTTTCTAACAAATTCAACCGTTTGCCTTTGGTAGTTGTATGCAATGTTTTAAATTTATTTAGATCCGGGAAATGGTTCTTTGTTATGCAGGTCTAGATAATTGATCGTGCCATCTTCGTTGTTTTCTGTCTCTACGGTGAATTGTACTTGCTCGTAGAAGCAATTACCTAGACCTTCAAATTGGTAAAAAAGAACAACACCTGACCTTCGACATATTCAGAAAACATACTTTCTCAGACGCCATAACAAATGCCAATTCTTGTCAATTCAATATAAAAATGAGTGCCTTTCGGTCATGGATACACAGGCTTCTAGTATTGCCCCTATCGACTGCCAACTACAGAAGTTGAGATCCTGAAAGCCATTGTAAGAAACAATAATTACCATGAAAGCGTCATCGATCGGTTGATAAGGAAAAAACGTCAGAAGCTATTAACCAAACAATTGTACGCACCGGTGGAGGATGTCCAGCGCAATTATTGCTTTATCAATTATGTTCTTAAGTTTAGTGACAAAATCTCCAATAGGTTACGTCACAGCAACCTAACACCTATTAGTGTAAATAAAAAGAACTTGGGAACTAAATTGGTAAACAATAAAGAGAAACTAGACCAAACATAAAAAAGCGGAGTATACGAAATTAATTGTAAGGACTGTGACGCTCTATATATAGGTCAAACCGGACGCAACTTCAAAAAGCGCCTGAACGAACATAAAAATCTATTCTAAACAACGCAAGAACAACTGGCTTAGATGAACACTGCATAACAAAGAACCATTTCCCGGATCTAAATAAATTTAAAACATTGCATACAACTACCAAAGGCAAACGGTTGAATTTTTTAGAAACGCTAGAAATCAAAAAAGCGGAAAAACACGGCAAGAACATCACGAACGACCACACAGAATTCGGAATTTCCCCGGTCATTTATGCGGCTATTATCCCTTAAGCGCACACGTGTTGAATTAGTATATATAGAACCCCGTTTGCAAATTACCCACAGTTTAATACACTCTTTGAAACTTTAACCAAGTGTTTAATTTTTAAATTTTTTAACTATAATTTTAGATTTAGTCAAAGAGTGCAGTGATAATATCAAAGTTATTATGGATAATCAAGAACCATCAACATCGTCTGCGGTGTCTTCGCAAATGGAAGCAACAACATCAACAAGTTTTGACTCTAGATTGACTAACATGCCTCATCAAGATATTGTTGTTTTTGGTTTATCAAGTGATTTAAATGATCTTAGTTTGCCTACTAAATGTGACATTTTAAAATATTATTTTTTTTAAGTGATCGTGCTAAATTTGAAAACAAAATGTTCTCGTATAAAAATTTTACTCCTCACGTAACAGATAAATTGATCCAAATTTGGTGTAAATTAAATATTGAAATCATTAATAGAAAGAGTGTTTTAAAAAAATTAACTGGTTTGCTTGATAAATACCAGAAACATGTACAACATAGAAACAAAAGAGATGAATTTAAAGCATTTGTTGATTCAATAAACGAATTATTTTATATTGGCAAATGTAATTGCAAATTAAAAACAACAGAATGCTCGTGTGGATTGATTCCAGAACATCTAAAAGAATTTATGATGGACCAGCATAATGTTAGAAAATTCACAATACCTGAATATACCTTGAATATTCAAGACGTTGAAGAAGTAGCTACAACAATACCAACACTTACAACTGGTACCGATGATCCAAGTTACGAACCACCTGAATTACACATGGATGAAGATGAAAATGAAGCAACAACAGAAGTTCCAGAAGCAACTGTTCAAATGAGACGAGGTCATTATACTCAAAGATACGATGCCTTAAATTTTGCTATGATGTGTGATAGATTCGGTGTTTCAGATAGAGTAGCTTCATGTTTAGCAACAGCTTTATTCGAAGATATAACTTTTAGAGATGTTCATGGTAATCTTGTTATTATGGATAAATCAAAAGTGGCTAGAGAAAAAGTTAAATCTAGAGATGCAGTGCTCCGTACACGACATACAAATTCGTCCATAACTGCATTCTCTTTCGATGGTAGAAAAAATGACTCATTAACTACAGAGAAAGTTAATGACAAATTTCATACCACTATGGTAAAAGAACCGCATTTAGTTGTTCTGAAAGAGCCCTATAATGAGTTACTTGGATATGTAAATTTGGGTAGTCAAGAAGATGCAAAAACCAAACACAGAAAACTGAATGAATTTTTCAACAATAAAACATTAACTGTTGATCAATTAATTGGCATATGCAGTGATGGTGAGCCAACAAATACTGGAACAGAAAATGGTGTTTTACGATTATTTGAAAAACAGTTAAATAGACCAATTCACTGGTTTATATGTCTGCTTCATTTCAATGAACTGCCATTTCGTCATTTATATGAAGCATTGAACAAAACAGTCACCAGTGGACCACGAGCAGCAAGTGGAAAGTTATTCAAAGCTATTCAAGAATGTGAGAAATTGCAGGTATGTAACACTTTATTTTATTTAATATCATCATTATTTATTGTCATTATTTTACTTTTTCGATTGGGATAAAGTTAAAATAAAATAATTGCATTTTAATTGATCTAAACATTTCATTTTTCAGGTAGTAGCTGATTTTGATCCAATACCACTGGAGAATATGCCTGCATTGATGGATTATGAACATGAGCTCGAACTATCAACAGATGTTAAATATTTATATCAAATAGCTAAAGCAATTTCGAATGGTATTGTTCCAGTTGATTTAGCTAACATTAAACCAGGACCAATTGCACATTCTCGTTGGTTAACCAAAGCAAGTAGATTACTACGATTATATGTAACAACTAATACACCATCGACCAATTTAAAAACTTTGGCAGTTTATATTATTACAGTTTATGTGCCAATGTACTTCAATGTGAAGTTTTATAACTCTGTTGTGTACGGCAGTGCACTTTTATTAAAATTTATACGTTGGACACGATACTTACAACCAAACTTTCGTAATATTGTAGATGGTGTAATTCAAAACAACTCATATTACGCACATCCAGAAAATATCTTATTAACAATGTTATTTGATGATCGAAAAGCAATACGGGATAGAGCTATCAAAAAGATTTTACACTATCGAGAACAATTGTACGATCCAACTAAACTCAGAGTTTACAAAAAATATATCTTAAATTTCAATGCTACCGATTATGTCAATTTGGTTGACATGAATAACGACGATATATTATTTGAACCAGCATTTACTCGACAGATTCCATATGATCACTTGGTAGAATACTTAGATTTCGTTGAACCACCACTGGCTGATCCACAAATTCCAATGCACATACAAGGAACAGAAAGACATGTACAATTATTAACGAGTGTTTCAAAACGAGTTATAGAAAAGAATCGTGAAGGAGTTATGGCAGTGACATTAGAAAGTCGTAAGAAAACTCCTCGAATGGAAAGTAAAAAGGACCTTAAAAAATAATATTACCACGTTAAAACATTAAATTGTAGGTCGAGAATAATATTTAAAAATAAATTGAATAAAAAATGTAAAAATAGTGTTTTCTTGTTGAAACCTTGAAAATGTTGATTTTTTCAAATCGATTTTCCTACAAAAAAATTGATCGCAATAAAAGTTTTTGGAAATTATCTGAACTTTTATAATCTGAATTCTGAATTCTGAATTTATTAGTTAAAAGTTCATTTTAGGCTATTTTTCGCTATCTCTACTAAAAATAAAAAAAATATTGGTATCAATACAGATTCTGAAAGGTGATAAAAATACCTTTCAAACAAGCCCAGATTGAGAAATCTACTATAATGCTATCGGATTTTATGACGAATTTAATTAAATTATTCTATGTATATATGGAAAAATATATATTTTGAAATTTTGGGGGGCTCCAAATCCAAGTTAGAGCTATGGTCTCTTGAGCAAAATTTCTCAGAATCACCTATATATTACGATTTTGCTATACGCTTCATCAAAAAAAAAATTAACCCGCCCTAATATATATATATATATATATATTTACGCGTATGTGTTATACAGTCCTCTAAGTCACCATCGCTTACGATCCCCATACCTATCGCCCTCTCCAGCTTCCCTTGTCCTATTCTCGCCTGCATTTTCTTCATCTTCTTCAGTACATCCTTATCCCCCGTATATAGTTTTAGTTTTAGTATAGTTTGCTGTATAGTTTTAGTAAGTCCATCCCTATACCACAAAATCCATCCATCCAATACTTATTTCCTCTTTCCTCGTTGCCATACCTAAACTTCGTTACCACTCTTTCTTCCTCTTCTCTCTACACACATATATCCCTAAACTTGAATTATATTTCGCTCCTCTTATTTCTCCTTCTCTTTCGTTCGAATCTGGAATTATTAATGATTACAGTTATGAGTCATAATGTCATAATGAGGATGCTATAATTTTCCACAAAATCCATGATTTCAGTGACATTTCATAACTTTCAATACTTATGTAACATTATAATCTCCAATACAAGTTTCCAAAAGCCAAATGAACATTGCGAATTTCGTATGCATTTTTTATTCTAAGCATTGGAGCGATGAATTAACCAAATCTATAGCAAAATCAATGTAATTTTCCGAAAGTTTTTCCCCAGTGGTCGAATTTTGTACGTAATCTGAATCAAAAATAATAAAATAAATAGGAAAATCAATATTTGATATTATTTACTGAACGGTATGTACTTTTTGCGTCAATGTGCTTCCCAAGGAATTATTGGAGACATATTGGCAACACTGCATCCTAGTGCTATATATTGGGATTGTGGAGATGAACAAGTTAGTGACTTAATATCTTTAACCTATTTTAATCAGTCCATTGTTTCTACAGAACTGAAACTCAAAGAAGTCATAATTGTAAAGGACATGATACTTTTTGCTAAAGCAGTATTCAGTGTGTATTGATGAAGTCAGACAATTGCAATTATCTGCAACAGCAGTCAACCCCAAGTAAAATGATTTGTCGAGAGCCTACTTTATTTTTCTAGAAATTACTGTACTCATGATAAAAGCATACCACAAGATGCCATTAGTTAAACAGGTCTACAAATATTGTTTCGCTCTCTTTTGAGCTTGTCAACAAGGACTACTTGTTGTCAGGTTATAAGAAATCATACAAGTTCATAAATTAGAGATTATAAATGAATCATGTCATGTAATTACAGAAAATTAAAAATTTTGTGTTGATTCAGCGTTTTAGCTGTGGTTCATTTTGAGTCCGACTATGTGTGCTATACTCCTGTCTTGAATGATGAATTGAACATGAATCGTACGAACATTGAATTCTTGACAATAAAATTAAATTACATATACATTTATTTGAAAAACTAACCTAGTCATCCTGTCGTTATGTTCGAAACAACTTGGTTAAAGACTATTTTATAGTTGTTCAGTATTTTATTTTCACTTTTATTTACAATTACAATTTACACTTTTGTGAATACTGTTGTAATCTGCTGCTTTGCATTATTGTGCTAGACAATCAACTGTTTATCGAAATTCGTTAAACTTTCGTTCCATAGTTGTGTATATTTGTCAGCCACTTGCTGTACTATTGTATGTTTGTATTGTATGTTTTTGGAGGTTACGGTTGGTAGGACTCCTGATGAATATTTACTCGATGCTGAGTAGATGGATACTAACAAGACGAAAACTTCTTTACATGCAGAATTTTAGACACCTCCCTGGTGGATTGCAATCCAGGATTGACGACCCCGCCTTAGTGCGAGATTTTGTTAGAGGGAGAACTGGACTCGTTCGAAACAGTGCCGATCACATAATTAAGTTGTAAAAGTCACAGCAAAATATGTGCAACACAAAATCTTTTGTGACAGGACTATTGTATTGGAGACACTAGAAAGTGCGCATTAGACAGTTACGTTAAAAAATTATCTAACGTGGTCAAATAATTTTATTTCAAGGCGAGTTAATTTTTTAATGATCGATAATTCAGATCATTTTCGGAAAAATATTTATATGCATTGTTTAATTAATTAATTATTTTTATTAATTATTTTTTAATTTGCTATATGTTTTTATATTTAAGCAGTCTTACCTAAAAAAAAACTTGAAGAGAGCTAAAATGTAAGTTATTTTATGTTCCACTTGTAATATTGCGGAGACACTTGACTTGAAAATAATTAAATAAATCAGTTTTGAGCAATTAATAAATTATTAAAACTTTTTTATTCACACGGTAAGGACACCCTAAATAAATTCATATTTAGAATAGTGTTAGATAAAATTACTAATGCATCACCGTATTATGAGAAATAATTGATCTGATTAGGGTAAGAAATAATCTTCTGCGACGGGTACGGCACTGGCATTATTCGAGGAATATTATTGTGCGAAGTCATCTCAACAGGAATAGATTAGCAACTGGCATGCTCGTCGTTTCTTTTGCTCTCCTTGCGCCTGGAAAGAAAACCCACTTTCACTATCATGTAAAACTACTTAAATTGCACTGCATTAGAAGAGCGTCGATACGAATCAGTTCAACCGTAAATTTTCATTTTTTCCCCTGTCCGTATTCCCGGTATCGTCTTTCATCTAACTCCTATCGCAACACCTGGTAATTTGCATTGGCACGATGAAAAAACTAAATTGTGCTGGAAGTCAATCGAATGCTAAGCAAACACACGAGGAAGTTATAAAGCTCTGTGCGCGGGCAATAATTGAAACGCGAAAAGGTGAACTTATTTCGTAACCGCCGCGATATTTAATTTTTACAGGATCGCTATATATAAATGACCATTAAAATAACGTCTTATTAACATAACGTGAGCGCAAGGTTTTAATTAACGATGATTCATTAGTTCCAACAATGTGAAATAGCAAGGAAATTTCTTCCAAATATTAACATTTTTTGCCTTGAATAGGACCTCTGTTGGATTAAACATTTGTTGAAAATTTAGACGTTTATTATTTAAATTCACTGGTCTCCAATTTAAATGTGAGACGCATTTCTCAGATTTAAATTTATTGCTTGTTGTGTAAGTTTTCTTATTTTATTTTGTAACAAGGCGATTGTACGCCGACATTTTATAAGCGCATGTAGTTAGAACGTGGATTGTAAGCAAACTATAAAACAATAATACGCAACAAAACATTGTGGAAATGTAGACAAAACAAATCCTTTAGTCTAAGGCGAAACACCCGGTCGAAATATTTGTGTAAATCAATCGTTTACGAAATTTTAAAGCTGCACTCAAGATGAGGGTTAAGAATTTTTAAACATGGTAATCCTGATTAGTAAAATTTCTCACATTTTTGAACATAAAATGTTGAAAAATACACGTTGGTAATTTTAAAAGCGCAAACGACGTTTAGTAAAATCGATCAAAAGCTGGTTCATAAAGCTTCGTTTCTGTTCCTAGTTTTTTTATTGGTAGTTTTTTTTTAAGTTTCAAATGTTTCTCAGCGTTGGTTAACTGTATTTTTAAAAGTTATTGAAATCTGTCAACGACTTCTTAATTCATTTATTCATATCGGTGATTGCCATAGGCGCAAATACGCAATCTACTTTGTGATATCGATATCCTGGGGACAATAAATCATGCGTAAGCAGGTGGCGCTATCTGCGCTGTAGATACAGTCTTTTTGTTTTCGAAATAAACGAGTCTTACCCGGGCAGAATTTTTAAAGAGAAAATATTCGCTGGAAGGCTTTTGGCTCAGTGCAGTGTGTATCCGATTATTTTATAGCATCAAACCATCAATGGGTAAGCGATGTAGCTGCAATATATGTCCTTTTGTTATAAATGGTTCACATTAATCTGAAAAATTGTCTGAAAATTGTCCTGTTGCAGATGGTATTATAGGATAGGATAGTAGAGTTGAGTTACGCCACAAAATGCTGCAAAAATTTATTTTTAAAAGGAAACTTCGGATACGGTGACTTTGGGTAGGTTATTGTTAATTTTTTAAGATGTTTTCTCCACATTGAAAATATTGTGCCATTTAAAGATTATATACTCGCGATTTGAAACTTACGTCATCAAGTGACCATGTTTAATTCATCAATAACACTAGTTTACACGATTTATATATATATATATATATATATATATATATATATATATATATATACCTTAGCTGAAAGTTATAATTTCTTATAGATTTGGACGTACTGAATTCAGAAAAAATATTGAAAAAAATCCATCACGTTAAAGATATATTAAATTAATAACAATACATGAATAATTCTTAAAACTATCAAACAACAACAAAAATTAGTTATTTTACTTTGTTTTTTATACTGTTTTGGATCAGCTTCTCTTAAAACAGACCAGCAGTAATCCCCTAACATATTTTCATCCCAAAAACCTTTTTGCCTATCTTCGAAAACCTCCAGATCTTCATGAAATCACTCGCCCGGTTCATTACTCATGTTGCCCACGTTTTCAGGAAAGAACTCCAAATGCGAGTTAAGCAAATATATTTTCAGAGACATATTTACACCCATCTGGTGATAATTGCGCAATAATTCGGCAACAATTTCTTGATATATGACATCTTTTTTATTTCCTAAAAATCCTTTGACAACCATTTTAAACGATGTCAAAGCATTTTTTTTCCTTCAAAGACTAATTGTTGTCAAATTTTTCATCTTGCATTAGTTTACGTATCTATGGGCTTACAAATATCCAGTCTTTCAGTTTTGCTTCTGAAAAACTTGGAAACATTTTTTTTAGATATTGGAAACCAGCACTAGTTTTATCCATAGCTTTCACAAAATTCTTCACGAGGCCTAATTTAATATGTAATTGGGGCAAAATTATGTTTTATGGATCGACTAAAGCTGTTTATTTTACATTCATTTGTCCTGGAATAAATTCATTCCGAGCAGGCCATACTTTTCTTATGTAATGATGTTCTCTAGCCCGACTGTCTCACAAACACAAAAAACAAGCATATTTAGTATATCCACACTGTAAACCCAATAACGATGCAACCACTTCCATTTATACTGTTCATATTTTATCAATTTAAGTAGTGCAGACATCGTTTCGTACGTCGCTTTAATGTTCACATGACCAATTGGTAAAGATGGTTTTCTATTACCATTGTGAAGTTATATTTGGACGAACCTATGAATAACCGCCACTCGTTTGGGTCATACTCTTGATTCATAGTATTGAAAAGTCCCGGAATATCATGGCAGACGCAAATCTCACCCTTATTAATAGAAAAGTACTGTGACTCTTATTCCTTTTCCTGTAATATGTTACTTGTGTGTAGGTTCCACTGGTAATCGAGAGGCAAGAAGCTTTGCTTTCGATCTAGACAACTATAAGTCTCATACCAGACCGTTTAATTCACTTAAATTAACTTAATTAAATGCGGCTTGTTATTGTCTTTCATACTGTAATTGTCAACAAAATCTTCATCAGCAACATCTTGCTCCTCGCTACTTTGACTACTTGACATACCTGGATAAACAGGATGTGGTAGGCTTTCTGAATGTGGAATCGGCTTTGTGACATACTGGATATCGGGATATAATATTTTATCTCTGTTTTTGGAATTAAAACCAGAAAGATGGTGTCATGCAAAAATAACAGTCGTTATCGTGACTTGTGTGCTCTCGCCATAATAATGGAATCCAAAATTGAAGAAATACGTTTTCTCCTGACACCGATCGTATTAGATTATTCTGCAACTTTCACAAAAAACGTGTGGCACCCACTTTTCTCTTCATTAGTTACTGCAAAACCAAAATAATGCAGATACGCTGTTCTTAGTGATTGGCCTTCCTTTCTTTGCAAATATAAAATATCCACAAACATAACAAAAACGAGCAGAAGCTAATTTACACGAACTTTTAGACATTTTGTAACACTTAGCATACTTAATCACTTCTAGCACACACTGTTACCGTCTGCCTTAAAACAATTAATTGAAATCGAACGCATTCCTGTAGATAAGGAAGAAAATAGTGCAGCAAAAAAACTGGGACGTGATGAAAAAATTGACTATTGTTTTTGTTTGATATAAGGTAACTAAACGTGAAAATAATGATTTTATTAAAGTAATTTAGCAAATTTACTAAATTTAAGTAAATTTTCATTCATTAAAATATCGTTGTTGCTTTCTATGAAAATATTTCTGCATCTATCAAATTTTCTATATTTGTTTAAAATCCTCCATTCATTTAGGAAAATCCGGTGATAATACTTGACCTCTTTCTAAAATATGCCGAGTCTCGCTTAAATTTTCAGGTTTATAGCTGGTGTTAATTGGACGTTTCATGTGCCAGATATATTTTTAATTACAACGCGTACATGCTTAATTTTATCTTTGGCATTCCCAAAGAGTGTTTAATGACTTTCTCGATTAATGACCTGCAGTTTAAAGGTAAACGTAAAAACTTAAAAATTGTAATAACTTGATTCTCGTCTCCATTCTAACAAAATAAATATTTTACGTGCTGAACGTTTGCAATAATATGATTCAATTTTCAATGGGCTTAAAAATTAAGCAATAATTTGTGGCCTTCCTTGAACGAGTTTTTGCTATTAATAGCGAGCTATCTAAGTTAACACTGCTCATTACCGCCACTTAGAGATTTCCTCCAATTGAAAACTGTCCATTGTCATATAGCTAAGGTGTTACGGTCATTGTCATTGTTACGGTAGGCTCAGGTGTTTTAATTTTGAGACTCAATCTAGTCACTCACTCTTCAATGGTATTTAACTGACAGAAATATCCAAAACTTTTTTCGCACTTACGAATTTATTGTTCAGCCGTATTTTCAGGTTAAGTTTATTTTCCTCCTCGAATGAACATTTATTTTTTTGTTTGACATTTGTAAATCTATCTCCCTTGTTCGATGTCTACATATTTTTACAATTCTTCCTTCCGTTTTTGTTTAAATTTTGAGAATCAATCTAGTTACAATTATTATTATTTCTCTATTACAGAACTCCTCTTACCCTTAACACCCTTTTCAGTCGCCAGAATAAAATTGCGATCCAGAGCAACATGATTAAAGCACCACACTGCACCCAAACGTATTTCTTCTTAGGAGTCAACAACTTCAAATGGAACCTTAAGTGTCGTAAGAAATTATAATAGTTGTTGAAGTGGTGCTGAGAAAATTGTGACAAAACCCACGTTATATATCAAGACAATAATAGTAACTCCCAACAAATCAGTTAGGTTTCAATGATTAACACATAAGTGCACATAATTTAATGATATCCAACAGTCATCCAGCATGCAATCATTAACAATAATTCATCAGTACGACAAAAAAAAGAATTCATTTAAAGTATATAACTCGAAATGGTCACTGCCATCACGAAATATTCTCTGGACACATATCTATATGTATATTTTTTGTTAAAACACAACATGAAATGTCAAAACCACAAAAAATACATTTGCGAATGACGAGGATCGATTCCCTTTAGGCAGGATCGCCACGTAATAAATGAAATGTCTCGCAGTTGCTAACGTTGCACCTGAGTTCTAATAATAGTAACTCACAAAACGTGTCATAGATCTTAACCTACTTGATGACTATGTGACACTACAATTGCTATATTTTTAAGCGTAAAATATTCACATTATTGGATTAGTTCGGGTTTAAAACAAACCATGCATACATAAATACCTTAAGCCTGGCCTGGACCCTTCTGGGTATACCCACCACATTTCTTAAAAATCGTAATAATTACTGTTACGATTTTCATTAAAAGTTTAAATTTTTCGAACTGTCCAGCGATTATCAAATCACACGATTGCTTCATAACAGTTGATATTTATTTTGCCTTGGAAAACGTTTAGAACGGACATGTTCGATTTATTCCATTTAGCTCAGAATATCACGTACGAAAAAATCCGTAAAATTCAATGTATCAATTACGTAAAGCTTGCTGCGTAGTATATTTCGTACGGTTCACTAAGTGCTAATCAGATAAGGCGTTCAATTACGAATGCGATGTATTAAAAAGTATATTATTAAAATTCATTGCAATTTATTGAAATTTGTGTATGCCTTTAGAATACTATCGCTGCACTACTTTCTAAACAATTACGAATATTAGTTGAATACCTTTTGCCATTTAATTGTAGGTGGTGTTGTGGGAAACTTTATTTTGTAGCAACTGTTGAATAATTGTTTCTATGTATATTCTATTTCCGTGGGTTAGATTAGTAATTTACAACTTGTGAATCATAGCGATACATCTGAAGTAACAGGAGTGGAATTGCACGACACATAATTACATAAATATAACATTTCGCGATTTTGAAATGAAACATTTTGAACGAGACGAATTAGTTCAACGAATAATAAAATAATCAAAGAAACAATTTGGAATGTGTAAGCTGATTGCATTTTTTAAAATAAAATATGTGAAGCGAACACATTAACGCCTGGTCGTTCGATGTACCAGACACATTAAAAATTCGTCTTTTACAATGCGTTCAAAAAAATGCAAATATTTGTCAGTTAATACTGCGTTCACCTTGTGGAACGAAAGGTTCAAACGACCATTCGAACCGAATAGGTGGTATTTTCCACCCGGTCGATAATTAGCAGTCGAGAAACTTAATCTTTGTATTTATGAACGAACGTTAAAATATTCACTGCGTCATTAATGGATAATTGAAAATGCAGTAGCTACAGAAGCTTAAACACTTATCAACATCATTAACACCAAACAAGTATAAAGCTAAGTTAATGCAAATTAGGTTCGTCCCTGACATCTAACTTGCATTGAAATGAGATAAACCTCTGCTGCGCTGTTGCACTCCCCATGCCCAACAATGTCCGAGGCGGGATGCTCGACCCATCTTCGGTAATGCATTTCGCATTTTTACGCCGGACAGAGTCAATTATAGTTTATTCGCCCGGTTCCACGGACACCCCCGCATATCTTGTTAGATGGAATTTATGAGGTAAATTGGACGTTATTGCGTGTAGCCGAGCGGTTTAAAAATACTTCCGCTGCATAAATATCGGCATCGTTGAATACGCTATACTGATTGGAAAATGAACTGCATAATTTTTGTTTTAGTTATAACGTTCATTAAGTTTTTTTCGTGAACAAGTTGGTCAGTATTTCTTATATGTCTGTACGCTAATGAAGGCAAAACCAACCTGTCTGCACAAAATTTCATAGCATTTAAAGTGAATGTGGATATATATAATACATTTCGATTATGATTTGAAATTATGACACTTGATATTAGCCACCAACATTACTTATCTCTTTACAAATCCATATAAAGGATCAAACACTAGGAGTGTGTTGGCCCCAAAATTTAGCTAATCACATTATGTCACCAAGAATCACACGTAAGACTATCGTTTCATATAATCAAAAAAGCGATGAATTCGAATCAAAACAAACTTGAAGGCCCAACGATGAATTTCAATATTTTGCACCCCTTTTGTTAATTAGTCGCGATACTTATCTAGCCATCACGTGATACATATTGTGCTAATTTTATATTACATTTACATTTCTTTGTCATTTTTGCATTAGCTCTGTACACCAACTTATTAATCAGCCACTGGACATGAATTTTCTTTGGAAATACTATATTAATCTATTCATTAATTTTTACCATTGTGGGTTGCAATTACAAAGATTTATCTTTTGATTTTTAAATAGCTTACTCCTTATTTTCATATTGCAGAGTTATAATAGCAAGTAAAATTTTAATTTTTGTTTTAATAAATAAGTATAATTTAATGCGTACAAACGGAGTTAATTTTTTATGTTCATAATTTTATCAGATTGTACACATTTGGACAACTATATTGTCATTGTCATACTTTAGTTGTATCTACCATAAGTTCACCACGAATTTACTTTAAATGCGTCTTGAGGCGATTTATTTGTTGGCCTTTTTATAAATAAATAGAATTAATTTGGTTTTTTCTTTGTTTAATGTTAATATAATACTAATAATCTTAGAAATATTTTATCATGAAAGCCACAAAGGTAGTGATCACACGAAATGTAGATCTATGATTTCAGGTAAAAGTTAATTTCGACGAAATTTTATTTTTATTTGTCTGGTATTAATTTTCACGTCTTAAGAGGCAGCGATGCAATGTTCTTTAGGCTGTAAATAATTAGGTTCGATACCTGAAAGCTTCCATAAGTTTAACTTATGATAAGTAATCGCAAATTTGACATTTGTTCCAGAAATTATATTCATGTTTGTGGTTGCTTTTCAAGATATGATTCGGTCATTCGTTTATTTATAACGATGGCTTGTATTTTATCCTCCTTTCGCTGTTTTCATGTTGCTTTTATTTGTTTGTTTATTTGCTCTATGTAATCAAAATTTTCTTTTATTTATCTTTGGATTTCACAAAATATCCTGAATATATTTGAGATCATCAAGGAAAAGAATTGAGATAATTGGAAATTATAATGTAAATAAAGTGTTTACTTTACACACTCGTTATATAAACAAATATTTTATAATTTGGGGGAATGTTGCGGCGTTGTAGATTTTCTTTATAGTTAACTTTATACCCTTTTAGTATGTTTTTACATTTCCGTATTTTTTAAATGCTTTCTCTTTTGCTATTTTTTAGTTGCTTTTTTGTTTTCCGTTTCGTTTTGTTTTCCTTTTATGTGTTGTGGGCTTGGTCCCATTTGGTACTGTTCATATTTTATGTTCGTGGTTTCTATTATTGTATAATTTGCGCTACAATCATCTTATTTCCAGTTGCATTTAGCGTCATTTGGAATATTTATTTTTTTACGTATTTGTTTTATTTGTATTTATAATTTGTTATTTTGTGTAATTTTACCCTTTAATTCCTTATCCCGATCCACGTGAGTGTAAATATAGTAAAAGTAAGAACTGTATTGGATATAGATACTTTTTATCAATTCATTCAAATTTAAGACAGACTGAAAATCCTGAAAAATTAACAAGAAACTTAATATTGTCATTAAAAATATCCAAAAAACATTCAAAGGCGATTTAAAAAAATGAAAAATCGAAATGTCGATGAACATCGTAAAAATATTACAATATCGTTGGACGACGTTAATAATCGACAAACAATCGTTAAAATCGTTCAAGTGTAAAGAAACTTAAATATAAAAAAATCGTGAAAATCGCAACAATATCAAAAATTAGCAAACACCATCACAAAAAGTCAAAAATCGCAATAAAAAGGTAAAAATTGGAAAATCGTGTAAATCACCATATCAAAAACAGCATAACGTTAAGATTTGAGACACAAAATCGTTAAAATCTTCAGTCATAAAAATTTCATAAATATTAAAAAATCTTAAAATCATCGAAAATTATCAAACATTGCCACAAATATAATAAAAACATGGAAATCATAAAAATCGAAATATTAGACAAATTAAAAAATGCATAAAATCGTCGAAAATCTATAAATCTTTGACGAGGTTTAAATAAATTAAAATCATGAAAGTCTCAATAAAAAAATCGTGTTATATCAAAAAACCTTAAAAATTGGATAATGTGAAAATCGTAAGAACTCGTCTTCATAAAAATTATCAAAAAATTATAAAAAATCGTGGAAATCGTAAAACAAATTTAACAAATTGCTCAAAATTGGCCAGACAAGAATATTCGTTAATACTGGGTTAGGAATATTAAATGTTATGACTTTCCTTTTGTTTTATCTGACTTTTTATAGCGACAATTGCAAATAATGTTATGATATTATGGAAGATGATTGCATTTGCCACAAGTAGATGAAAACATATATAACTTTTACACTGTTTGACAACAGAGGAACAAAAATTACGTAGGTTAGAAGACCTGTCGGAAACGTGCAAGTTTTTAATTATATTGGTACACTCATTATATTGAATCATAGACTGCCATGGGGCGCCTGATACGAGCTAATCATGTTTTGTCAGTAATCATACTTAGAACATTCAAGTGAGCCATGTTTTTATTATAATCCAACTATTACCAGCTTTAAAAACAATAAAGGATGAAGAATACATTATTTTATTATAATATAATTTCAAAAGCATAATATAAGCATGACGATCGTGTGTTACAAATCTTAAGAGTCTTGCTTCAATTTGCTTACCCTTTGAACAATTAATTTTCAATGGTTTGTCTATCATTTTACATCATACTACATTGGACATAGTTGTGGCCTATGTGGTTTCAAAAGAAGTTCACTATTGATGCAGTGCAGTGCAGTAAGTAGCTTACAGCTTAAGCTATAAATCCGCACGCTACATCTTTTCTTTAACAATGGTGCATCTCCATTGGGAGGATGATCGAGAACTCTTATATTTACATTTTGCACTCAGGGAACTAGATTGGGGCACTGTGATACGAAAGGTGTTCAGTGATGCAGGACATAAAGGCAATTTTAATCAGTGATATGAAGATTCTCGTCGATTATTTGACCTGGGTCAAATTTTATCCACTCACTTCATGCAACATTCTTCACCATCTTTGTTGCAAAGGAAAGCAATACTTCCATATGAATTCAGAAATGTGTTTATACATGCGAATATGAATTAAATACCATGGCAATTTCGATATCTGTTAAAATCTGTTATTGAGGGCCCATATGTATGCAATAAGAATTCTGATGCTTAAGCACTCTGTTATTTAAGGCCGGGAAAAGGGAAGAAATTGCCTTAAACCCATGCACAAGTGATAATCATCATCCTATCATCAAAAAGACTTATTGCATATGATTCAATGAACCCAAATCAATGGTTTGATTTCGAAACAATGTTACAAAAAGTCGAAAGTAAAATTGGGGATGTCCACATTATCGCTATTACTCATTCTATGTCGACTCCTTTGCCAATATGAATTTAATTCATTTATAGTACAATATCGCGACAGAATGCTAAAGTGTACAAGCACAAGAGTACTGTCTTCAGCACATCTACCATTCCTCTTTAAATTTTCATCAGTCGAGATTTTTTCAACTTCAGAGAAGAATACTGAAAGAAAGTTCACGAAAATTATCTAAATCAATTCGCTGAAGGACAACAAAAACTTATAATATCAACTGAAAGAATTTGATTCCGATTAATAAAACACTTTGATTTTCGATCATTTTCTTCGACACTAATTTATGGCTATTTATAGTCTTGGTTGTAAACCAGGTTTCAGATATCCCTAATAATAAAATAAGCTCTTTGCCAGAACTACCAAATTTGTGCAAGAAGGTTTATTACTACTCACGAATTGCAGAATTCAATGGAAAATGTTGCTGGAAGTCTTTGTTAGCAAAACAGGAGCCCCTCTAGGTTTCAAATGAACTATTTTGGTCTCCTGGTGGAAAACGAAATAAAAACACCTGCCATTTATTTGATGCACTCTTTAAAGTTAAGTCCATCTAAATCTAAGTCTACCGATATTTAGATGAACTCAAATTATATTAACATGTATATGTTAATATGCACAGTAGTTGTAATCTCTTGGATATCGAAGGACTATTGGCTCGTTTTAGTTCAGGAAGAATACAAATATGTCGCAAACTTCGATGAGAGTAGGTTACCCTGAACCGGAAAAATGTGGAAAATATTCCCAATATTCGCGATTATCATAATAACAAATCAAGCAGCAATTTGCGGACTTTACCAATATAGTCCACATTTTTATTCAGGTTTCATGAAAAAGAAAAAATATTCTTTTCCAATGTAATGTAGCCGGCAAAACGGCAATTTAGAACGAAAAATGTTTATAACTGGAGAGCGTTAGGTGGGGTAAGACAAGTACCAGATAGTCAGTAATAAAGAACTTTTCGTTACTGTGACAAATTGATTGTTCCCAGAAGTCATCAGAAGTGGTCAGAAATAGGTGGTGCACGGCTAAAAAGGATGGGATGAAACTAGATAACCACAAACAATCTGTTTGTAGAAAGATCTGAACGATCAATTCCATGCAGGTTTATTTATTATAGTGCGAAGCCAATGCTGCTATATTTTGATCAATTACATAGCCTTATAAACTTATAAAAAGGAAACAAATTTTCAATAAGTAGTTAAACATTATGGAAACCGTATCAAACTAGAGACGCCGATGAGAATCATTGACCATAATTTGGCAAAATATCTGTATTCGACGACTACATGGACTCAAAATATAATTTGTGAATTTAATATTTCAATTATTGTAGTCTCGTTTTCCAAAAAAGAAGAAAATTACACAATTAGGATGGTTATTTGAGACATAAATGGCTGTCGCTACAAATACTTTCTTCATGAGTTAGAAAAAAGATGATCTAAAAGCAGTGTGAACCACAGATGATCTTATTGGAGATCAACATTATTTAGGTTCATCGAGTCTGTACCTGTGTTATTTTTTGATCCCATAATTTACTTATAGCAGATAAAACATTCAGAAGCAAAGGGCATTTTATTCAACACTACTGGCAAAAATTATAGTTTAAATCTTTTTTAATCGTGTCCACATTCCTTAGAGTACTTGTGTTTCGCTCGCTCAATTGCAAATAGACGGAGACAAAACTACGTTTCACGGCCAACATCCATCCTTAAGATAATGACGAGCCCACGTCTGTTGCCTTAATTGAAGGCGCCCGGTCGGTAATTAAGAGGTGTTTCAATCTAACGGATATCACGAAACGATACCGGAAGATCGCGCACTGAATTATTGCTTGCGATAGAGTTGTGGGCGCGATACATTTCTGCTGTAACGGAAACGTTCCATCGCATCTTGTAAATCAATGATAAATGGTGAGGTCTCTATTTTATTCGTCATGTAGCTCTTCGGGCAGTCAGGTGTACCGTACGCTGGTGAAGCACTCTGCCAATATCTGAAATGGGAAAGACGAAGTCGCGTCTCTGTAAATAATTGTGTTTGTGGGCATTAGAAAGCAATTTGATCTCGGCAACGGCGTTTAATCAACATCAATCGTCTTTTTGCATTTGCGCAAAACTCCCGGTGTTTAATGGGAAAAGTCCGTTGACGTTCACTTGTAATGCTTATAATCAAAAAATGTCGTGTATGATAACGATGTTCGTTCGGGCAATTAGTTCTGTAATTATACATGTAAATTGATTTGCCAACGCAGACGTATTTTTTTGGGGAATAATTGACCTTTCTTTATAATTGGTTTGTTCCAATTATGTTTGCTAATGCTCTTTAGAGTTGTATTTACTTAAAAAAAATACTTCACGAATAGCATACACTAAATCAAAGACTTGCGGTTAGTCATTTTTAAAAAACAAAAAAAAAACATAAGGACACAATATAATTTTTACTTATTTACTTAACACGGACCACGGTTAGGAAATTTACAATAGAACTCGTGCTAACAAAAGTTTCGAGAAGTTCCTTATCTATATATGTACATACATACGACAATAACAATTATTAAACAAGCCAATATACAATGTATAATTAATAATTATAGCGCCTTAATTTAGGAATGTCAAGTGCAAAGTCACAGTTGTATTCAGGCATCACTACACAATGGTGATTACGTCAAGGCGGCTGTTTATTTCGTTACACAGTTAGAGGTTGTAGTAAAACTAGTAGCGTAAACAGATAAGTCTTTAGTTTGCATCGAATGTATGGTAAGGTATATAGCAAAATGAATAGAAAAGATAAATGTAACTGTAACTAGGTGTCAAGAAGTTTGGTAAGTTTTAAGAAATATGTAGTAATAATATTATTACATATAATATGCTTGTGGGGTGATAATTATGAGCTATGGAGTAACAAAGTAAACTAATGCAACTGGAGTGTTATAGTTGTTGCTCCTCATTATATTGTATCGATCAATAATGTGAAATCTAGCTCCAGGTTTTTAATAAGAAAATTTTGAAACTGTCATTTATGTATTTGTACAATTGTGAACATAATTACAAGATTTGTCATGCATTGGAATAAATAGTTAATTTTTATATATTTATTTAATAATGACAAAAAGGCAATAGAAAATGAAAAAATTCGATGTGTTATTGATTGTGGTTTTTTCTTAATCCTTTTCGATTGATTTCACGTTCCCTTTCATTTCTGTTGTTTCGTATTAATTGGTTTATTTGTTTATTTGAATGGGTTTCTTTTTCACGTCCACGTGAGTTTAGTTTGCTATATGTTCATCATTTGTATTTTTATTGAGCTCCATTGGATTGGGCTTGGTTGAATATTGAGTTAGGTAATGAATCGTCGATTCATTAACTAACTTTAATAATATTCAGGATATTTACTTTTTGTTTTTATTTCAATTTAATTAGGTTTCAAGAAATGAAAGACGTAGCAAATAAAGGTAATTATTTGTAATAAAAATCACTACTTCAGTGATAATCAAAAAGTAAATGCAGGTAATATTCAAGCATTTAAATTTTAGAAATTAATGCTATATAGTCTTCGTTGGCTGACCGTTTGTATACTTCAATATAACTTTACTAATCACTATTCGCCAAATAGTTTCATAAATTCGCTTCTCAGTCATATTCATACCAGTCATATGCCTGGTTAATATTCTAAACGATTGATAGCAATATTTACTGTTAAATACTTAATAATTTGGAAAAATGACGGAAGCTCCGACAACGTTGGCGGGAAACAGAAGATTTCTTACACCAAGGTAATGCCAAACCGTATACAAGGAGACAGGTCATCCACCAGCTTCACCAACTACACTGGCACCAGAAGAGGCAAAATAGAGCTGTGCGATTTCTTTGGCGCGAAGCACCCATGGTAATTTCAGAGGAGTATTGCAAATCTGGTGAAGTGGTGGTCAAAGCTAGCGATCGTGATTACCATTACGATTAATTTTTCCCTGTTGTTTTATTTACGTCAATTCAAGGAAATCTTGAACAATGGCCCCAGGTGTTGGTTTTGGCAAAATGTGAGGACCAACGCGGTGACAATACCGATCCATACATTAATGGAAAATGTTTGCTGCAAAAGATTTTCGCGGATGGCATGTGGGTTTTCATCACTCCAGATGTGACTGTTTAGACTATTAAAAACGCCATTTCTAGCAAAAGTAACTCCATCAGTGGCCAAGACGCGAGTGATAAAATCAGGATTTTCAAGGTGTATATATTAAATACCCATTCGCTAAACTGCACTCGGCGAGGAAAATCGGCTGGTAAGAGGGCTTGAACTTTTTGCACATGAAAGGGATGCAAGCATTGTCCTTTCAATGTTCGCCGCACCAAGAAATGGGATACTCCGATCTTAGCGGCAAGGCGATTTTCAATTTCCTGAAGTATCACTTCTTCTACTTCTAGCATTTCATTTTTTCATTGACGACCAATATCAGTGGTGTTCATCTCAAATGAGCCAAATTTTCTCAAATGACGAACCACATTTTCAAAAGTTCGCGAAGCAATCTTCGTGCCAGGGCAGCTTTTCCGCGAGCTACACCGCAGACGAACACTATATCCGTTTATTCGGCGTTATGTAAAATTACGATGAATAAATAATTTTACAAAGAATTCAAATGAAGTTTCATAAACATATTTGACATATTCAATAAGAAACGACAGATCGCTGTATTACTGTATTACTTGATTTTTCTTGCAATTAAATTTTTAGCTCTCAAACTTTTTTTGTTAATATTTCCAACAGCTTTTTCTTATAAACCATTAACTTTTGTATAAGGTATGTATGGGTATTTAGTATCTATTTGACAAGCACTAACGCCGGTTAAAATATCTGTACAACTTGCAATAACACCTTGTATCTAACTTATGAATTAAAAACCATTGCCACACTTTCATTTCAGGTGAATCTAGGAATCTACGAATTTTAGTAATTAAGTTGTCATTTTTGTACTATACATGAATTTATGTCTAAATAGCAATCTTTTTGCATCGTCTAATGTCTTAGTGTAGTTTAGAAGTTAATGGGCATAACACCTTAAAAGATTTTTGTTGTTGGTTTTTATTATAAAATATATTTTTATTATCAGCATCAAAATTATGACAATTGCTTGTTAGACGAGGAGCAAAAACGAAAATACATTAATACATCTCAGTAATCCCCAAACAATACTAGTCACTGTTCACACCATTGATTACGATAGTCGTATCACAATAACTGCGAAAGTACTGCGATAAACACTCGCCCCTTCTCTGGCGAACCCGCACAGCTCTGTGAGAGCAAACATCGATAGATATAACCGTCGGTCGATGTGGTTCGTTCTGAACTCCGCAAATTATCCCAACTGGCAGGTCAAATATGTACTTGGAAAGCAGCAAACCTGTACAACGTTTTCATAAGTATTTACGAAGCCCTGATATAAATAAATGCGCGCTAAATATGTAATCTTTCATGTAGAATAATATATCTAAATATCATAAATAAAACATAATTGTAATATATTTTTATATTTAGGCCTTCTTATGCTATCCTACATTCTTGCTTTGTTTTAGATTCGCCAATCTCCTTCAGCAGTTTCGATGCATCCAATGATGTCGATGAATATATTAATCTGTCTGTTATTGGCAACTTTCTGATTTCTTCTATTCATTCTTCATAATTGCGTAATATAGTTTCCACAAAAATCAACTTTTTAAACAAATTGTATGCTGTTGTGTTACATCGTAAAGTTCCTTGATCTAAAACCTACTAAAACAATAGAATTTACCGACAGCAACCAGTAGCAAACATTTCTTCTAGTTTAACCATTTTTTTCAGTTATCTCGCTTGTGTCCATATTGTAACCCATTTACTTATTCATCATGCTATAATTTCGTATATTTTCTCTGGAATCACCGTCATTTATATTCTGTCTCATCCCCACCTCAAACATTTATTGTCTTCACCTTCTTTATCTTTATTGCGTCCTATTTAATTTTTTTTCTTTGAGCTACATTGAACGTTACTTTTCTCTTCGCGTCCATTTAAACCATCTGCAGAGTAAGAGTACGATTTCCATTCGACTTAAATCCATTTCGTCTTATTATTTTGTTATTTTTCACAAAATAACTAATAAATAACTTATTATTTTTTAGTTCTAGTTTATATTTGTGCTTCCTTCGGCTAATGGAATTTTCAAACCAGTCGTTTGAAATTCTCTTTAATTCAATTAGAAAATTACTCGATTATTTCACAAACAGTAATAATCTAATGTTGGTTTTTCTGTGTTACCTACAAGTCGTCACAATAGTTACTTTCTATGATATTTTTTACATTCATCTACTTTTGTTTGGTTTTTTCGTTTGAAGAAAAATACATTTAATTTTATTCCGTGGTATTATTAACAACAACTCAACAACCTCGATTTTTTTCCGGACACAATATGGATTACTCGGCAGTTTCGTGCCTTCGAATCGTAGCAAGGATGCGACAAGGTCGTGTCGCCGTCGTAACACATAACGCGCTCGGCTTCGGAAAAGAAAAGAAACTGCTCCGAGCGTAACATTCGAAATAGCATTCGCCATTCTGGTGGCTACCGCCGTTGCGGCCTGCAAATGCTCTTCTCGTTCGGCATTAAAAATCCGCTGGATTGTCATACAGTTGTCCATAGCATTTATTCGTGCGCCTTTCCGTACGTCTCTATCGTGAACCGGTTTGGTCGGCCAGCTGCAGCACACTGGCTCGCGATCGAGGAGTCCTTGAGAAGGTCACTGCCTTGTCCCAGCCTCCCCGGATCGTACGACCTGTATAAATCACAATGCAATATCGACGCCTCCGGTTTTGCAAAGCCAACCAGATCTGCACTTTTGAAAAACGCGACGTTTTGTTGTGTTCTGTGTTGGCGGGTTTAAAGTTCAGGTCAGGAACCTTTGCGGTTTAATCTTCCGCTTTATTTGCATTCCGCATTTTTTTAGAACTCTCAAATGCACATGAACTATTTAAATAACATCTTTGCGCGATTTTTCTTCCTTACAACCCACGTCATCGATGCACCAATACTAAAACGCTAGTTATTCGTGAATAAATTCAGCAGGAAACCTTAAACGATTAGGATTACATCTAAAATGTGTAACATAACATTTATTATGACTAATAATCACAAATTGTTGATAACCTTCATAGGAGGAGTTCAACACGTTGTGCCGGGTTACTTGAATTCCTTTCATATCCTTGCCATGCGAGTGACATGCAATTTATTTAAAAGTTTGGGAAAATAAAATTTCGTTACAAGTATTCTTTTAATAACAACATAGCTGTTTCAATATATTTTTTTAGAAAAATGAACAAACACAAGGAAATTCAGCAGATTTCACATCCAGTATAACCAGTAAGTCTCTTACTGGTTTTACAATAAAACAAGTTGAAATTGTACGTGCACAATCTTATTAGATTTTCTGCCAACTAAATCAAAAACAGTAATGAACCTGATTATCTATTTGATATTATGGTCATCTTCACCTTATTGAAAAGGTTTCTAGGAAACGATTTATCGTTTCTCATTAAAGTTTACCTATTTTTGATCAGTTTTATGATATGAATTATTTTCAGTAACTTTATCTGCACGCTTATTAAAAGAATCGTGCATTCCTCATAACTTCCTCAGATTATTATTAAACAATTACCCCTCAATTGGCTTGGAAACCTAATTTTTGAATGAGCTTTTGCTTTTGCCACAATATTCGTTTCCCTAGAATTTTCTATTTTTTAGGGCTACAATTAATTTCAAACAGAATCTTAGAATCTCCTGATTTGAGGGAGTAATGACTGGATTTTTTTTCTTAACATCATGTGCTCGTACAGCGACATGCAAAATTGCGTGTTTTTCTGTCGCGTTGCTATGTCAAACTCACCGTCACGTAGCACCGTGAGAGCTGTGGTGGTCTCAATCACGCCACTGCATACAGTTTATAACGAGCCATATATAATTTTACGACCTTGCCACAAATAATTTAAATATTATTCCATGATAAACGACGAATTATCAAACATATAAAGTACCATTGCGTGTAATACATTATCCCGTTCGCAATTAAACTGATGCGCAGTAAATAATAATGCACGCGCACTTAACTTCATTAATGGTGATAGCATCGCGGTGAGAAGTAACGACGGGAAAAAGCATGCGCGCCTTCCAAGAACCAAACGCTCGCAATAATTTTAACAATTTAAATGGAAGGAGTATGTGCATTTTAATGCATCGCGAGATCCACTATTCTTTATCTAAAGTTGGTGCAACTCGAACAACTCGGGAGACTAATTCAGGAATTGCAATTATAATGGTTTACGGGCACTTTATGGAAATGCTAACGGAGATATGATTTTAATGGCAAGCTTGAGCATTTGCGATTAAGATAATGTATAAGGAGTACTAAAACACTTTTCAACTTCTATTGGCGAATCGACAGCTGCACAATGGCGCGTTGAGATTTTTAAACGAGTGTGTGCATTTACTGCAAACAATGTATTGAAACACCTAACAAAAACATATTTAACTACCTTACGGGATTAATTGAGTGGAATAAAATAGGTTAATTGTGCATTATGAAACGCAGTTTTTACGAGTTAATCGATTTTTATTTTTGATCGTTATTTCGTTTCTATCGTTATATCTAATTTCAATAATTTTTCGTCTCAGCAATTTTTCATTTGTCGTCGACCATTAAGTTTGCCCATAAATTTTAGCTACTTTTGTGTCGAATCATAAAAATCTTTTGACCAGAACTTCTACATAATCCAGCTTAACGTCAGCTTAGTTTAAACTGGGTTTATTGGGCAACGTGTAATGATTTATCTTATATAACAAGTTCCCCAAAGTCAAGCTTAAACTGTTTTTTTCTAAAACGGGGTTTATGACTGTCTAGTAAGAGGAATTATTAACGCATAAATGTTGTGAACGTCCACATTCATTCTGAATGTATGCCGTTCTCGCAATCTTATGGGAATGGAACCATTTTATTGATACATGCATAGGAATCAACATTTAAAACGTTTGTGCCATAATTAGCACATAAACAAGGCGAATATTATTTGAATTTGGTGTATCGGATATTAAAATTACAATTGTTAAGTTAAATGTCCTCACACGAAACATACTACGTTTCCAATATCATGTTAACTTAATTAATGGGTGTGATATATGTGGGACCTATAGGTGTATTTTCTTAAAATCTTACAAACACTTTTTGATTTACTTGTATCCTTGATCCTCTGTTCACGACGTTTTGGTGGTGATATTAAAGAGGAGATTTAATACAGAATCCAAAGTATTAACTTATTTCCAAGAATATTCTGAAGTTACGGCAGGGGAGAGTATCAACTTTTTCTATTAATGTATACATTTGAGAATATCAATGTGTTTGATATTGATCACTTTTTCACATAATTGTATTTTTATAGCTATAAGTATATATTATCAATGGGTGATTTGTATTCTCCGTCGGCAAATACTGCACATTTTAAGAAACTAAGTTGTAATAACAATGTGTGTAGGCTAACAGCCATTGGTGCAAGATAACAATATACCTATGTTACACTTCTGTTTTTCCAAATGGAACATTTTAAAATATAAAATAAAGAAAATAAGAAATTTCATTGTTATTTAAAGATGCTCTCTGTATATAGCTAAGAAGGACTAAAAAATAGCAGACCATATGACAAACAAACATTTGTAGTATCAAATCGACCATCGACCAAATTGTAACCCCAAGCTCGATGTTAAACAAATGCAAGATATTACTGACATTTCCATAGATTTGAATGGAGCCTATGGTATCATAGATCGAATATACTATTCTATTGAGCAGTGACGAAATTTTGAACATCAAATCATTTGATAAAATTATTATAGGTGGCAGTGAACAGAATAATTCGCGTTGATCAAAAACTTTTCAAATATAAAGATAATCCGTCTTTTACGTGAAAAATTGTGACGGTCCGCAGCTAAAGAATTTTCAACATAACCCATAACATAAAAATTGAATGAAACGAGAAATAATTGGTTCAAAATATTGGATACTAATTTCAAGGTATTAATTTACAATTATTATTTGTTGAACGTATCGAATAAAATTATAAGAATGCAAACAGAGGACGTTGGGTCTGGATCATCTAATATAATTTATTTTTAACACTTCGTTAAGCGTATGGAAGAAAATTATTATATATGCGAATTCAAGAAATGGTTTACTGAAATTGTTGTGTGATAAGGCTCATTGTCATGATTAAATACCCTTTTTGATGTTTTTCGGAGCCTTTCAAAACTTTCTCGGTAAAAATGGTGATTAACACTTAGGCCTAGAGACACAAACACTTTGGGTACGATTCCCTGGCTATCAAAAAGCAAATCAGAATGCGTTTCATCGTTGACATGCTCATTCTAGCTTTTTTACCATTGGGGAGCTTGGAGTGTGCTATTCCATCGAGGCTTTATCAAAAATCAACCTAATAACCACTGGACTTGTGACGAATAAAAATTGAATGATATCCTCTCGGATATGAGGTTGAGTACCATCACCGTTTCTTTTGATATTTTGTACTATAAAACCTATTAAAACTATAAAACTTTAACTAACTAAAACTATATACATATCTTAAAATTATCATGGCCTAGGTTCATCCATTTAATTTCTTTATACACATTGTGGTTTGTCGTTCCCATTAAAAAATTATTATTATTATTATCAATTTAACAGTGATACTGCTCCCCAATTCTACTTAATCGTTTGAAATTTTGAATTTCACATTTTCACAGCACCGTACCTATCAGAGTTTCATCATTTGAAAATGTTCATATCGGGCGTTTATAGTGCGTAGGTCGTTTGGTTTTAAACTAATTCCATAGAATTTCCAAATTGAAAAAGAGAACCATATTCAAATAGAGCAATTTTGCGCGAGCATGATAATACCCAGTAATAATGTATAAGTTGTGAGCCTCTTTCAGTTATCCCCTGTATACATTGTTGATTGCTAGTCACCTTCGTGGTGTCTATATTGTATCATGTTGTATTATACAATGTATACAATACGTCGTCGATATTTTTAAGAGACTCTTTGTATTTCTTGCTTGCGCCTGATATGTTCTGATGTGATGAAGTATGTTTATAGATATACAATTTTATATTATTAAATTTAACTATCAACTGTGACTTCACAATTATTACATAAAGCATACATATCTTAAATTTTTCGAACTGAATTCAAATAGCTTCCCAAACGTATATAAACAGGATAACAGCAATAACTTCTCAAATTTGTAAAAATTATTAGTATTCAATTACATAATTTGTAAAGTGGTACCTTAAACATAAAATACTTTAACTCTTCATCTATGTCTTTGCTCATTTTGTGAGAAAACAATTACGTTTATCATAAAATTGCATAATGTCTCTCATCGAGACCACTTCAATGAACAAAATATGTACAAACAGCATATATTGCAAGCGACATTTTTATTGAAATAATTTGGACAAGTGCTTTATTTCTATTTATGATTGTAGATAAAATAGTACACGCCATCTTATGTAAACAACCAACATGAAACAACTCGTGTGGTTTCGAATACTCATGTCATAGTCAACCACTCACACACATGTCGCTATTATATACATTTGTCAAAGATTGTTATTTGATTATTTAACTCATATTTAATACATAAGTGACGCATAGTCCGGCAATCAAACCAGGCCCAACTGCAGATTTAATAAGAAGTAAGAATTGTAGAATATAAATTCTACAAAATGGTTTATTAAGTTAAATCAAACGCGATGACAAATCTTTTAGATGAGCAACAATTGTCCTTGCAAATAATTTAAGGTAAAAATAAAAATGAGAATTCAATTACACTCCCACGATCAGAAATGAAATACCCGTTTCTTTGCATCAGTTGTCAAACAAGTACGAACATGTGGCGAACAAAATTCCAATATTACGTTATTAATCCAATCGTACATACGACCAAAAATATTACATTTCACTACATGGCAACCAGATATGAAACTGAGCCAATCGCTATGTATGAAGAATTCCAATTTTAACTTCGTCGTAAATTTGCACCGAATAACAGACTATAAAAACGTTAAGACAACAAAATCACCGACTTTTATCGAGTGTTATGCGCCCAACGTGGGCGTCGGACAAAATACGGCTCGCTCGTGATATGAACGTACTTTCACGAAAATTATCTCCGGCACAAATTTACGAGTTTGATAAAACGACTGCCGACGTAAACGAAATTATTTATTTTTCGAATATCTGCGTACTGTTACTTTCGATAGAGTGGGCGAACTTTATCCGCCTGCGAAAACACGATATCTTCGTAGCGCTTTTTCATGCTTCCTAGTCGACAAGAAAAGAATTGTTATTTATTCAGGCACGTACACGTGTTTAGTTGTTGATTGTTGATTTTTTGTATAATGCATATTGTATGTCATGTTAGTCGTTTTTTTGTAAATAAATAAAGATTTTATTAATTTATTAACATGTTCATACTCTCGTCATTATTTTCAGGTTATTATTTTTCATTCATACTAACTTCACCTCCCCTTTAAAAAATAGATTTTGTGTAATTTTATCTACCTCTCTTCTGCAATCATTAACACATTGCATTCTGTCGTTAAGTAAACTCCAAACTCCATATTTCTTCCATGTTGTACCTTATTCGCTGTGTCTTTGGTTCTACATCTGCCCTTTGAATTCCGAGAATTCAGGTTTTCTCCTATATAAAAAATCTTAATGTACACATATTGTACATCTTTTCATTTTAATTTAACTCTTTTGTATTTCTATCATGATTTTTGTAAACTTTATTATTTGCAAAACACATCTCTTTATAGAGGTCTTCTCACTACGACCGTTTCAGTTTCCAGGTACATGTACTCTATTTGTAACTATTGAAATAAATAATATTACAAAAAGAAAAAAACTTCGAAAATTATACACAGGCCTTCAATATCTGATAACACTCTCAACTGGGGCAACGTTGTTTTTTTGCATACCAAAATATATTCCATCCTCGCATTATAATAACTTCAACAAGCGTTCAATAAATTTAAAAAAAATACCCTCAGCTAAATGTTTCCATGCTATAATTTGCAGCGAAATAAATGTAATCTAATGAAATATGGTTCTTGTGTAATTCACACACTCACGCACGTTGCATTTTGCTCACTGTAGGCAATTCCGCCGACCTCGCGTTATTATTTTCAGTCTAAGGAATGCGGTGCAGATATTACACAAATATTTAAAAACTACTCCCTGACAAAGGAAGAAATATTGGGTGTTCCTCGCGTGAAAGAATTATTGTGTGTTGCATGGTGCGTAGGAGGAAGCTACCGTTTACTTGCCAGTGTAGGTGCAGTTTAGCCTTTTGTGTAACGCTTTTTGTCCGAGTCGCGTATTTGTTAAATGGACGACGTCGTATATATTAGGAGTTTCATAATGGGTGTAATTTGAGGAGTCGTATAAATGGATGATAAATGAGAATGTTTTACATACTGCGGCAACTCCGGTCATTTCATGCGTGTCGAAAAATGCGGGACTTTATTTGAATAATTATTAAATTCTTCATACAAACGGCGTTTGGGAACTGTAATGTAATTGTCTTGGACGTGAAGAATAGTTGATTCATTCGAGGTATTTTGCATAATAAATTTAAAAATTAAATTGCATCGTGGTTTTTATTCCTTTTTCAATTACAGTTCATACGGACGATATAACAACAAGAAATCATAAGTTTGAAAAAGAAATATTGTGGTAGACGATGTAGCTAAGTGAATCAAGTTAGGTTTTATATAAAAATTAAGTTTAGAATTATTATTTCCATTCCAGTCCAGTTGACTGGAATTATGTTATTAATATTTTACTTGGACTAGTATTTGACAAAGTGAGGTGATTAATGTACATGATAACATTAAAATTAAAATTCGTAATAATTTAGGGTAATTCTGGGAGGGATGGCCCACATTTCAAAAAAAAATTATTAAAGCTTGATTTATCACATAATCAAGTTTATTGATTTTTATTCGAAAACTAAATATAAAGTACAATGTAAAAATCAAACAAAACAAACGTTAATTCTTCTAAAATTAACAAAAAATAAACAAACAAAGCTTTCGGGCCATCTATCCCGTAGTGTCTGGGTGAGATGGCCCATGAGTTCAACTAAACAAATTTAATGTTTTTGCAAAAAAATTTACAACACCGGTCACATAAACTTAGGAACTTGGAACAGCCTTTTTGAAACCAATTTTCACATTTGACCCAGTCATCTTGTTTTGATGTAATTCTATAATTTTCTCCACATCCTAAGCATTCAGCGCTACCACTATCAGAACGGTCATATGATTGTTGTGCTTGGAATTCTGACACGTCGTCTTCTGATGAGGTTGCAATATCAACAGCTTTTTTGGTCATGGATGGCTTAGCAGATTGTTTTCTCTGTTGTTATTGTGGTTTGGATTTCTTTACTTTCTTTTCGTCTGCACGCTTTTATATATTTTGACTTGATGTTAAGACTGGGGCAACTTGTTCTCATCTCTTTCTCTTTTGTTTAACCAAATCTGATTTATTTTATTTAGCATAGTTTCCGTTTTGGGTGTGTTCTCATTAGTAATTTAAAACACCGCAGAAGGTAGAAATATGGATCTGGGTGAATCTCCATTTCAATTTGTTTATCTACTTCTTCTATTGACGCGTTCTGATTTTGGGGTATTTTTTTTGTTTGTTGTGAGAATCGTCGGTCAAGAAGGAATACTCTGGAATTGCGTCTGGACATTTTCTGCAGTAGCAGATCTACACTAACAATCTGACAACAAGTTTTCAAATTGCAATCTTGTTATCCTTCTGGTTGGATTTGCTCTAACAAAGGTGTTACACACTACTAAAATTGAATTTTAGACTTTTAAAAAATTATCTGCCCAGCGGTTGGAGAAATTGTCTTGTGTGACTAGGGAGGGATAATAGCATGGCCATCTAAGATCCATCTAAAATTACCTTTCCAGTTGGTTTTCGGCGTGTCCTTAATCGAGTAAAAAACAAATTGGTTATAATGTACGCATATTTTTCGTTCATGTAAACCGCAGAACCCGGAGGCATTCCGTCCACAAACTCAGATTTCTTGTTTTTACCCTTTAAAATGCATACTGGCGGTATGAAACAACCTTCGGCGTTGCAACACGATATGATTGTCATAGTCGCCTCTTTCACATGTTGTCACTGTTGCCAAAATTTTTGAGCCTTTTCTGCGACAACATATCCAGGTGTGTTATTTAACTGTAGACCAGTTTCGTCCATATTAAAGATTCGTCCCGGTTGGTTCATTAAATCATTTTCAGTAAGTATTTTTTCAAGAAGTTGAAAATAAGAAGCTCGGTTCATTCCTTGACAACTTGAAAGTCCTTCCTATTTTCTAATGCTAACATCTGCATGTCGTTTAAGGAACATATGTAACCTGTCGTAACCAGCTAATCTTTTCTCTTTGTTTAAACGGTTTTTAATGTTCAATTGTTCAGCTAATTAAAGTCCATGGATCTGACAGGCTGACGAGTGGCGTAAAACCTTTGCTTTGAAGTTTCTTTATATGTGATGGCAGCTTTTTTCAATTTCTTCACCCAGACACCAAGATGGTCCTAAAACTTTCTTTTCAAAATCATTGTTTTTCATAAGTCGTCTTAGCGTAGGACGTGGAATGTTAAAATTTCTTGCAGCTTGGTTCACTCCCAATTTGCACTGCTTCTGCAGCTTGTATGAGTTGCTCCTTTGTACACGCTCCTCTTTGGCATGCTGACTTTGCTTTTATAATCGGCAGGCATAGCTGGGAAAATAATCAGCAGATAATTATTGTTGTCGTGATATTGGACCACCTATCCCATATAAAATCGAGCCGTCTCACCCAAAAGTACGGGACAGATGGCCCACTTTTTTCCGCAAATGAAGAATACAACGGGCGAACCCAAACATTTAACATAACCACAGAAACAACGTTGATCAATTATACATCAGTAGCAGGCTTAAAAGATTCAATTTCATACAAATGATGAAACATTAACTTAATGTCACAAAATTTCAAGGACCTTGCAATATTCAAATACTTTATAACTCACTTATTTAGTATTTTAACGGCACTATCAACTCGTTTTACGATGTAACGACTTTCTGGCGTTGACTTGTGACTTTCCAATCATTCGAGCATGGAGAGCTTGGTCCAACGAATGCTCAGAAATGCGTAGGAGAAGTAGTGGTAGGCCAGAAAATATGAATGACCGTCAAGAAAGGCGTATTCGGCGATTAGCCTCAATTACCCTGTTTGAGATAACACAACAGCTACTTGGAGGGCTGTTTTGAAAAGACAGATGTCTATGCGAACAATTTATCGTAGAATTCGTTCGTATGGCTTAGAGTCATATCGACCAATTGTTCGTCTTCCTTTAATCCCAGAGCATCGAGTTGCCAGGATCCAGTGGCGTAGGCTGAGGGAGCATTCGGTCGATGAATTGCATTAAATCATGTTCAGTGATGAATCTCGGTTTTGCCTACGGCAATCTTATGGACGGTTGCGTGTCAGAAGACCAAAAAGACAAAGGGTAAATATTTAATTTGCACTTAGCCGCCATTCTGGTTTAACACCGGGTGTTATAGTTTGGGGTGCGATATAATTTGGAAGCCGCTCAACTGTAGTCTTCATTCAAGGAAGATGAATGAATGCGCCGGCTACATAAACGAAATTCTGTTGCCATACCTTCAAGGACATCGCAGCAGTGTTTTTCAGCAAGGCAACGTTAGGCCACACAAGGCAAGAGTAACGCAGAGAATTTTTAATGACAATAATGTCAATTTACTGCCATGGCCTGCAAGATTCCCAGATTTATCACCAATTGAACATGTATGGGACATTTTCCAGCGCCCATAGATACTTTGGCTGAACTTCGAGTTCAAAATCAAAGAGCTTGGGATGACATATTGCAAGCAGAAATTGATCATTTAATTTTAAGTGTGCCCCAGCGCTTAAATGAATGCATTTCTTTTCGAGGAGATACCCCGCATTATTAATTTTTTAACATGGTTCTTAAATATAGAGTTTCTTGAAATTGTTATCATTCATTGTCTTACTCAATCTCAAATAGTCACCAAAATTTCAAGTTTGTACGATCGTTCCTTCTGGTTGCTCGGCTTCTTTTGGCGATCGTACATTTATTATAAATGATAATATGAGATGAATATAATACAAATGAAACGAATATGAAAGGGTCACATAAATTATCCAAGAAAGGGGCGTAGAAGAACACAAAGAAAAAACTGCACTAACATGCCGAAAATGTGAATGAGAAATAATGAAGAAAATACAACACAAAAAACGAAAAAATTAATACGAAAGAATACTAATAATAAAAAAAGGAAAATCCAAATCGAGATATATTAGCGATTCCATCCAGATGCGACGTGGAATATAAATCAATAACAAAAAAAAACAATAAAAATTCAAAGATACGATCAAAACGTCCTGAACTTTCTTCGTCTTTGTTTTTAAGGTAACGCAGTTTTATTCATCATGTAAACACAGCCAAATTCCTGCAATTACAATGAAAATTAAAAACTTAAATAATGCTAATTGAGAAATCAAATTGCATAAAACATAATCATTGTATAGAAAACAATTAATAAATAAAAAAATTCTAAAAAGAAATTATCAATATATTATCTATATATTTTAGTACAGATTAGGGAAAATATGTAAATTATACCGAAGCGTATATCAAACTACAAATGATGCATAGAACAGCGAAAATAAATTAATACATAAAATATACAAAAATAAATGTACCACCGCCCCACTCTGGTACTCGTGATATGGATGAATGGGAGGAAGAAAATTCAACCAAGAAATTACAGTAAAATATAAATATAAAAAATTAAACGAAGATGAAGTTAAATAAAAACGTAAGAAAAATTATTTATTATATTAGTAAAGCTTTTAAAGTTTTAAAACGTCTGCAAAATGAGCTGTCAGATTTTCAGAAATTAATGTAAATTATGTCTTAAAAACTCAAAACCCAACCCGTATAATCGACCCATCCAACCATGCATGATCAACTCTATTATAGCTGGATCCTTGACTGACCCATTTGTGATCATCACTGACCACCTAGATCTATTCTTTATTTGACCAACTGAAAAAAAAAAATCTTAAAAAAAAGCAATAACCAGCCAGTGTAATCGACACATCCACTCATCTATGATCAGTGCGAACATATCTGGATCACTTATTGAGTTTTTCGTGATCCATACTGACAATTTACAGTTACTCTGTATCCAAGAATTTCAGGCCAAACTAGTTCATGCTACGCGTGTCAGGATATACTGCTTAGCCCACGATAATCTAGTTTAGCCTGACTACTTTATGCTTAACTAGTTAACTAATTGAATCATTGCAAGTTTGTAAGCAGTTTGAAAGTTTTGTGTTGTTTTTATATTGTTATTATGGATGAGCCATCGTCTAGTGGTCAAGTTGATCAGTTAGAATGGGGAGAGAGGTTTTTAAGAGAAATTTAATAAATACTTAGATCTTATCCTACAAGTGGAAGGTGCTAAAAAAAGCAGGGTTTGACATTTTAAACATTGGTTGTACTAAACAAACTTGTTGCCTGTAGTTAAGAGAACTTGTCAATAACATGTATGATGTTATTGATACATCTCACAGAGCAGTTGGGCACGGTGGACGTGACAGATTATTGGATTAGACATCCTTAAAATATGCGAATGTCACAAAACAGATGTCACTTAAGAAAAGAAGACGAAAAAAGAGTTAAGTTTTAAGTAAATTTTGCATTCTGAAGTATTCTTGAGTATGATCTCGTTGATTATCATACTCAACCTAATGGAAAGTTTAAATATATCATCGACCAAGACCACTAGACCAAGTTTGCGTTGCTCCTTGCTTTGGAATCTACATGAGCTGAAGAAATAGTCGACCATTTCAATGACATATTTTTGATGATAGTTGCCCCATATTTTGCAGTCAGATAATGGAAGAGAATTCGTCAATCATATTATAAGTGAAATCACGAGTATTTGTCCAAAACTGAAGCTAGTGCATCACAGCTAAAGTCGGGGCTCCGTTGAGAGAACAAACCAAGACATCGAGAACATGATTAGTTGTGCTCAATTTGCGTCAATTGGACCGATCGTGTAGAGCTACCTTAAATTGGATTTTTGCTGTAAAATAATTAGGGAAGCCAATATTTGAATGCTTTGAAATTAACATGGGATTTCCTATGTTGCGTCCACCAATGCAGCACCCTATAGCACATATATATAGCTATAATTTACATCGTCGTGAAAATGTGGCAGGATTTAAACAGCTAATTGTGTAAGTGTCACCGATTACAGTGTACAGTTAATGATATATATTTCCTACGTTGTATATTATTATACTACTTGTTTTGCAGATCCAATCAAATCATAATTAAACCCATATTTTAAGCAATTATACCATATATTTAATTTTTGAGTAATTTAAATAATAACGTAGAAGCAAGTACTTAAAATAATTGTGACATATTTAATCAAATTACTTGAGATATTGATTTGATAAAAACTTTAGTGAAGTGATTACACAAAAATTATAATAAAATATATAACATAGTCGCCGTTTTTGTTTGTAGAACCCTCAGGTTGAGAAAGTGGACAATTACACGAAGATAATATTTCATACGTTTAATTTATTAATATTATTTTGAAAACGTAAATAAGACGACATATCGCATACAGTACATCGCATTTCTGTCCTAATTAATGAATAGACTATTAATTCACAAAATATCAAACGTAAATTCACGTACAATGTATTTATAATGTAATTTTGAACTGCTATTATTTTAAAGTAAATAACCAAATTGTGTGCTACAGAAAAATGCAGTAAATACGTCTGTGTAAATAAGAATCCAGAAACTCCTTTTGCAATATTATTATGGAAATGTCTTGAATATTACTACAGTTATATTTGTAGCTCATTACATCATATTTGTGTACCACTTATATTGAGATACCACAATAAATTATTTAAATCGCCTCACGGTTACTTGTTGAAACTCTATTATATTATTATTGCTAAGGAATATTTAATACATAATGTGTCGGCATACACACCTGATAACTATTTATTAAAAAAAATCATGCCAACGTGTTTTCAAATACATCCAACACCGATGATTATGAATATCATCTATCGATCGATAACGATAATTCATGTTGTCGTCGTTTGAGTCAAATTATACACAAAAAATATTATAAATAACGGTAGATGCGAGCCGAAATTTTCGAATCGAATTGTTAACGACGGACGCCATTATGCGTGTTCACATTTCGAAAAATTACCATATAAAAACAATGAACCATTAATAGATCGTTGAATTATTTACGACTTCAGATGTTTATCTTCGTCCGCTATCTTCAATCACGAATAAATTTTTGGACCGAAATCTGACCGACGAAATAGGAATGCACACGTCTCGCCAACTTATAGACAAATTATTCCTGTCATGAGCAATAAACGAATTCATCCATATTGGCGAAAGAAATTCACGAAATGTCCTCGGGACATTTGTGATCCGCAATTTGGGATCGTTATGAGATTCGGTGGTAATAAATCAAACAGGTGTTTGTGTGGTGCCTTAATTGCGGCAATTAATCATCACATTATTACATCAGATTATTATTGTTTTGGTTAATTTTTATTATAATTATGCCCGCCTTGGGGATAACTGGAAGCGATATACGAAAGAAAAATTGTTTTTGGGTGCTTCTCCGACAGTACGGGCTATGAACTGAGTTTGGTAATACTGCATATAAACTCCAACGAATGGCCCAAATATAAAACAGGTTCGCTACGAAAATTGAAATGAAAAAGGGACAACAACAAGGTTAATGGTAGGAATTAAACGTCATAAACAAGAACGTGCGAGAGAACTGTACCGAAAAATTAACGAAGACATTAAAAGCAAACTTGTAAACGATAAATCATCAGACAGTGCGCGTCTGTATGAGTATGTATGGAGGTTACGTTTATACACAAGAACTGGCGATTCTGAGCTCGATTTCGTACAATGGTACGCTCGACTGATTTGTTGCGAGAGGTTTATGATGACTGAATTATTTCGATGTTTACGAGTCGATCCATCCGTTCTTCGATTTTTTAAGCGCGAGTTTCACCATGAACCTAATTAATGATCGCCATCTTAAGGTCAGACCACAGTCAGGATCGGCTTTAGGATTGGATTTGCCGGTTACAGTTTAGCTGTTTATTGGGCAAATTTTAGTACTTGGGTTACAGTTCTAGTAGGTGCGATACTTGGAAATTTCAGCAACTAGTAAACATATTCGATTTGTGTTTATTTTTGAACCAGTTTAGTCTTGAAAGTACGACAATTTTTCAAATCCGAGAACAGCGAAAAGGTAATCATAAGAAAATGCAGAAAACTACATTTAAACCCTATTTTTAAGATCAATATATAACATACAAATAATTTTTAATCACACCTTGTAAATATCCTGGTGAGCCGTGCTCAAAGTCGATGCTTAGTATTAACCGATAAATTGTTGCATTTTACGACATTCGAAAAGTAAAGCAGCAATCTTCGTATATTAAAAATATAAACAAGTATTTGGCTAATGAAGAAAGTGAATGGGATAATAGAATATATATTTGAAGATGACATAAATGAATTATATAATATGTAAATCAATTAGTTGACGACCAACCAGGGTCCTGAACGATTGCAAATTTACTTATAGTATTTTGTATTTGCGCAGGAGTAATTTGTTTTACTTGAAGGTTCTGCAATATAAACTATATATTTTATGCATTCCCAAAGAAAGAAATCGTTTGGAGAAAGGTTGGGTGGCTTTGTGGTCAAATCTACTTCTTCTCCACGTGGTTTGGAAAGATTTACTTTAAAAATGTTCGCGCAAAAGAGCGCGTGTGATCATAGCACACATGTTGATACCAAACATCACCATTTATATTTAAAGCCTTGAGTGCAGGCAACACTCTCCCAATAAATTGATGCTACAATATGACCCAAATACCCCATTCAAAACATTGACTTTTGTGGCATCTGAGCCCTTGTGGAATCGTTTCTTTCCAATTTTTGTCTACCCTATTAACGGCAGTTCTGTGAATTAACTTTACCATATAAATAAAATGGTGCTTCGTCTGCAGAACAAATTCCGAGTGCCATCATTGCTTAGCATATCCAACACAACCCAACACAACGAAAGGCTTTTCTGCATCATACGCATTTAGTTTTTGGTGATAATTAAAAGTGTATCTGAATTGAAAAAAAGTTATATACTTTTTCTCGGGAAAATGTTTCAGACGGATTCCAATTTATTTTTCAAATACGCAATAAGTGTCGAATATTTATTAATGTCCACATAGTTATTTTCCATTGTTCCATTATTCTTCTTTGGATTTCTGTGGCAAAAAATTCACAGTTGCGCCAGTGGTTGATTCAATTACATTTTATGATCTTTATGTCAAGGTAAACAATAAAGTTTGGTGTTTTTCAGAGCGGTTGACAGAAAAACGAAGCGTCCACTATGGCACTTTTTTAACGCAGTAGAGTGTAGAAAATGAATTGTTATGGGATTTTTTTACCATTTTCGATCCAATCAGAAATCGCATATGTTATGAATGTATGCGCTTTTTAACGAACGTGGAAATATTGTATTTCTGAACTTCTTATATATATTGAACTTTTCTAAGTTTCCTGAAACGACCATAACTACTATTTCTTCTCGGGGAGAACTGGCCCGTTCAATGCGCCGGTATCGCTCATGTACAGGACACTCCCGATCTACGTATTATACTCGAGTACAATAGAATTTTTACGTCACAGGACCACTAAGCTCGAGTACTATATAGAAAATAAACAACTATTCTTGAAAAAAGTTTTCAATAATTCAGAGTAAGTCCATAAAGTGTATAAATCTTCGTCGACAATGACAAAATCGCGGTGTCAAATATATTTTGTGTAAAACTTGAAATAATGGAACAAATTAATTTTATACGTTTTATTGAATATGGTAGCACATCTGTGATTAGAGAGGGAGCGAGTAATTTTTACTTTAGTGCATACTATTTTTCGACGTACTCTCCTTATGACTATATACTTTTGGAATTGCAATTGATCAAAAACTTGTCATATTAAATTGGTACTAGTATGAATCTCAGCACACTGAGCTTAACACGATTTATAATACTTTAAGACCTCTCTCATTGTGCAAACAAACGATAGTAATACATATGATTTACTTCCTTACAGTGAACTAAACAACATTGCTTTTCGCCCTCGTGTACTTATTAAGCTTTGTCGAAGATACTGCGTACAAGCATAGGGGTTTGCTGTATTCATATTTCGTATTTAGTCAACTTTTGTACAACATTTTTTTTTTTATTTTTGGTGGAAATTAACGTTAGCGACATTTCATGTTTAGTTATCTGTACGCGTAACAAAAAGCCATAAAAATGGATACAACTGGAAAGTCGTATAATAAGCACTGTTAACATTTGAAGTCGTCACCGAGAATGTTGTACTTTAATTCCCTATGAACAAGTTTGAACCACCTGACAAATGATGTGTAAGGCGCTTGCCATATTATGTACAGACATTCATCGATCATAACGAATAAGCTGGTCAATTCGATGAATTTTTCTTCTACAATAAAAGCTTGTGCTCGTTTTACAAAAGTTCGATTGCCGATGTGCTCTCGACCTCCTCGGAAATTTTGACACCACTTGGGCCTTTAAAACGCTGTTCTCTCGATACTGTTGATGAAATCATGCAAGAATTTCAGCAGAATTGATGTTCTCATCGCAAATAAATTTAATGATAATACGTTGTGCAACATAGTTATGAACTGTTTGCTCCGCAATGTTGCCAGAACTACTCTATGGAGTAGCACAAGGCTTACAAATACCGGATTCCCATTGGTTTTTACTATACTCAAGTTAACACAGCGGAATTATGTGCATGGAAAACCTATAAAATTATCGATATTATTCTTTGCATTTTATGCATTTTTCGAGGTGTTTTTTTTTGATTTGTGAATAGCAGATTACCTAATATTTACAATTATAAGGAAAGTCAAAGTAAAAAGTGTTAAGCTAATTGCTACAGAGGTGAGATGAAGACTGAGGGCCAATTGCTAAAAAGAGAATCCGCTTGTCAGATGAGGATAAAGAGACGATAACCACGCAGACTGTACACAACTACTTTCACAAAACTGAAATGCCAACTTCAGATAAAGTACTTCTAGTTACGTAATGTTATATTACATTTTGTTACGAGCCATATTTCCGATAATTTGAAAGCTGTAACTGAGAACGAAGCTTTGTCTCCTATGTCCAGGTCTACATTATCGAGAGTCCTTAAAAAGATGGGATGTTATTATGAGGAACTAGTTAGAACTCCCATGTTACTAGAAAAGCATGAAATAGTTTTATAGTTACAATTAGAAAATTTCGGCAGGAAGGGCGAAAAATATATTATATAGATGAAACTTGGGCCATGCTGGACATTCCTAACCCAAAGTATGGTAAGGTAAAACGGTAACTAATGCGAGATAGGCGTTTGTGAAGGTTTATCAAGAGCGCTGAAAGGTCCAGCAGGTTCGCATATTGGCAGGATATGTCCAGAATGGGCTGCACTTGTTTGATTATCGTGTGATATAAATTCTACAGTGTTGGATTGATAGAATTTTTCCAAAACTAGAGCCAGCTAATGCTCCATACCACTCTGTTAAACAATCCAATACCCCAAATTCTGCGTGAAATTGCAAATTTTGTTGGGTGGCTTGTAGCACAAGAAGTCGAAAGTGTAGCTAAAAGTGGAGCTGTTGACATTAGCCAAAGATGAAATCAGCAGAATATACAAAATATATGCTCTTAATAGTTTATTATGCTTGATTTGACATCAGAAAATGAACTATACTACACAACCAGAGAGTCAGCCGCTTGGGTCGGTAATTTTCTTGATCTACCATCAAATTCCCGAATGAGTTATTCACATCTCTTCTTTCATATCAAAGAAATGAAGGAAAATGAATTGTACTGTGTAAGTTTCATTCGTACTGAAATGACTGGACACCTCTCATCGTCACTCACCTATAATTTAGTTCCTCAAGCTTAATAATCATATGGCCTCGTTTTTTCCATTATCCACATTTGCTCCTTGCACTTCCACTAGAAGAGGACAGATAACCAATTCCACCCGATGTTACTTTACCATTCATCAATGGGAGTCATCTTTTAGAGGTCCTGAACTAATTTCCCGAAGTTAGTCGCTCCTTGCTTTTTCGAATATTTCTCTCCATCCATTTTTATTGATAATCTTGTCTGTCTGTCATCCCAGTGCATCCAGGTTTACTAAATGCCTTCGTCCTTCATCTTGTCACCTTCTCTTCGGTCCACCTCTATTCTATTCTCATCGGTCTCCACTCCTTCAAACCTCTATCTTCACTCCCTTCACTTGGCCATACCAGTGCTATATTCGCGCCTTTATGACTCTATTATCCTGTCCTTGAGCTCCTTATACTTCCCCTATCCTAACCTCTCCAACCCGTATATTTTTCTTCCTTCCTTTTATGCTGTATTTCTCTATATCCCTACTTATGTGTATCTGTCTCATCCGCATATGTAACTACCGAACAGGTTTGGTTACTGTTTCATAAATTCTTACTTTGCATTCCTAGTTATCATTTTATTATTGTTCATAGATATTAAAGCTTTGAACTATTTCAAATTTTTTGATAGGTCTTCGTTATTTATTTTTATCGTGAACTGAGCTTTAGGTGATCGAGTTTTATTACAAAACGTTCAGTTGAAGTATTTATTATTATTTGAAACTAGTATATCTTTTATTCGACGCAACTACCTAAATCTGACGATATCGGTTTCCTTATGTAGTGATTATGTTAATAATTTTCGGTAATGAACGAAAATCCTTCTTGATCTGGAATTCTTTACCTTCATTTATGCTATTTTCAGAGTCGAGTCCGAATATCTTTTTTTATAGCCTTGTACACTAAACTGTGCAGGGTGAATAGCAGCCTTCACATATAGAAGCCTCAAGAATTCAGCTACGGACCACACTCAGGTCTATCGACCATATTAACTAACTCTTTGTCTAACTGCAACATATGTCGACGACATAGTTACTACAATCACCATTTAGTATTGCGACTTGTTTTTTAACCAAAACCAAATTTTCATCAGGCAGAGCGGGACCAGTCGCAACATTTAGTCGCCTAAAGCCTTTCTTTTTAACAGTCGGCTACTAATCTATTTCTAGTCGATACTCGCTAATCAGATCAATATTATTTGCTGTTTTGGTAAATTTTTAGGTACTTTATTTAGATAACAAAAAGTAACACCTGTGTTTCTAACGTGGTAACAATTTATGTTTCAAATTATTGTAGCAATTTTATTGTCTAATGGAAAAAAATATTTTCCTATTGGGCTATCAAGATATATTATAAGATTATTTATAAGTTTCTACATTTTAAATATGACTTCTATTGGTTTGGGACAATTAATGTGCACCGTAGGACTATTTTTTTATCACCTATGAGTTTATATCAAAATTCGTAAAAAATGAATTTTAGTACCTTGTTAAGCAAATAACTATTACTATAATATTAAATATCTATATCAGGACGTTATAAGTATTTTTATATTATCTCTAGATCTAATCGTACATAATGAGAAGCACATTGAAACTGAACGTTTAATCTAAACCTTGCCTTCGACCGTCCCTGGCTCCATTATTACACGGACAGTGTGTAGGACGTTTGCGAATATAATAGCAAAGCGCTGGAAATTCTCTCGCTGTAATAACCAATATTCCTCGCGAAGAGTCAATATTGCGCCAGAGCACTCGTCCATCACACAATTCCCTGGTTAAGTTCAAGGCTTCCCAATGCAACTAATTTGTTTACCTACACAGCTAAGTACGTTACTTAAATGTGTCTACACCCTCTTCGCGATTTTTCCAGTCGTTTCTCGCTCCAGCGCTATAAATAGTTGTTTCGCCAATGCTTTGTTTCAAGTCGCTTAAGCAAATGGGTTTAATTTGTTTGAATAAACAAACTAGATAGGCGCGAGTGTTTATTTTTGAAAGAATTTAATGCTCTCGTGTGTCTGAAGGATGTTCTGTCAAAAGGAAATTAACAAGGCGAATATTGGGTGTTGCGCTAAATTATCGTTGCGCATAATGGAGTAGTTTTATGGCACATGGTACTTCGTGTTAATTTCAAAGCCTGCGTATCTAAAATGGCGATTTTCGAATACCATCGCTAAAAATTATTATAATGGCTCAAATAGCAAATGATAAGAATTATTACGTAAGTGTTAATATCGATTAATTAATAAAGGCTAATAATAATCAAAGGATGGTAAAATAATCAAGGCACAAATGAAACAAATCGGTACACAAAAAACCAGAAGGGGTGGTAGCCCGTTTCACAACGTCCAAGCATTGATTATGTTATGTAGCATATATAATTAGTTCGTATGAAAAATATCTACTGGCAATGTTCCCTTGGGACATGATACCAGAAACTGTGTACTTGCCGTACTCGGCGCGCTACTGTGGAATCATGGGATGAATTGATATGTGTATAATTATCTAACACATAGATTACTATATTAGATTTGGGCATACGGTCCAGTTTAGCTTTCAAGGATAAGCAATAATTGTAAATTTCTTAGTAACATATTTTCTACAATGTTTTCGTTTAGAATGGTTTTGTATTTATCACTCATATTTACTGCTTCATTTAATTGTATTACAGCGCATTTAAGTTATTAGGGCCACATTGCATAAGAACAGAAAATCAAGATTGTATACTTTGAATCTATATTCATGAAGTTGCAACGATGTCCTGTTCAAATTTGCATCCTTCATAAACAGCCTTATCTACAGTCACGTATTTTATGCCTCAATACAGAATACGTTATTCAATTCGTCACAAGTACATGGCGCAATGGTTCCGATCGCTTCAACTTTTTTGATTGACGTGCATTGAGCACGCAAGACAAGTTCGAAACGTAAACAAATGAAATTATAGCTTCCACGCATTCAGACGTCACCGATAATCGTTTCTAAATTTACGATCGCACGTAACGAATTGAGGTCTTGCGAATAATTGATACGTTTACTAATAAATATTTCATTAGATGTGAGATTATTTCAGATTTCATGTCAATATGCATTGCTCGGATCGTTTTTGCATAATCATGCAGCCGCGCCGTTCACTTGCCCTGCTGTTCTTTTTTTCCGCTGCAAAAATGCTCGAATTGTACGACCGATGATTGCAACATTTTCATGCCGCTGTCTGTCATATTGTCTGATTGCCGTTTTGACATTGGTTGTGTGTATCGCGAAATACAACGTATAATGAACGTTCCGATATTGTTAGCAGATCGATCGAAATAGTCGTTTCACTTCTGGTAGGATGGACAGGAATTGTGGTCGTTATTGCCTAAAACGTCGTTTCACAATGAAATACTTGAACACTGATTATGAAATTGTCGTCCTCAAGTGTATCCAAGATAATTACTATATAGAGGTTGCAATTAAGTATACGACAATTTAGTTATCACTTTTGGCTGAAAAAGAATACAAATTCGACTCATAACCCAAGTTGTTAAATAAATGTTGGTGTTCAGTGATTATGTGTACGGCTGACTAGATAAACACTTACTCTAATTGACGTATACGAAAATCACGGATATTGCAGCCGATACAAAAAAAAAACGATATGGGCACAATATGAAGAGTTCTAAAGCTAGTGTGCAGAAAACATCCGGTATGCTAATAACATTTACGGTCACTATTCATCATTAATTGGTATGCATCTTTTCGTATTAATTTCCTCCTAATTTGCTCACCTGAATACCCACACGTAAACAAACTTGCTTTATACTGTTTGAACAGAAAATAATTTGCATTTATTAGACGCTATATATCAAGCGTCGAGTTTAGCACATCATTTGCAACTGTTTGTTACGTACGTTATGGATTTTTGTAAATGTAAATGAAACTCATTTTTTCGCCAACACAACATGATTGACATTTACAGCTTTTTGTTTGTTTACTTGGTGCTGACGGTGGGCGTCCTTAACATGATATTTGATTGAATCATCATAATAAACATACCGCACAGATCACGTCTAATGAAAACGCGTGCGTGTTAGATTAACCTATTACTTTTATAATTGAATCGGCAGTATGAAATATTGTGACATCTCAGTGTTTGTTATTGTAATGGCACGGTTACTAAAGAGATTTATCGATCTGTTATTATAACGAGATTAAATGTTAACGAACAGTATTGTGTCTATCAATAAAACTGGATTATGCATATATCGCAATGTTGATTTTCAAGATATTTCTTATCATCATCAATAATTATTTTTTTGTAGAACTGTCAATAAAACATGACATTTTTGCATTTTTAATAGCATTACGAGTAGCTTTCTTACCTTAACAACTGTGAAAAACGTTACCCATTAAAGAGATTTTAATGCCTAGAAAAACGTTGTTTTCACGATAATGTCAAAATTTTAATAATTGCAAATATGCTAATACTGAATAAATATTGTTTGTATACACTGAATTCTGCGTAATTAATTTTACTATTAAACCAACTGGTTCGCATGTAGTACGGTGCAAGTAACATGAAAATATATTGATGTGATTCAACACATATTCCCTAAATATATTTATTTTTCGAAATTTGTGATGAAAGTTGTTATGACATGACACTGATATCAGAATTCAAGGAAAACTGCATACATAGTATATCAAACGAACTTGGGGAAATAAATATATAAATAAATACAGAAAAAACATAGACAACGATAATCATAACAGAAGAAAGGCAGCACAAAATTGAAATAGATTGCAAAATACTACAACATGTCAAAAGTTGCATCTATCCGGGGACAGTTATAGAACAGAATGGAAAAATAGACCAAGACATAACAGAGATAATATGAAAAGCGGGGAGAATGTTTAACATCCTAAGGACAACAGTCAACAGCAAAAGGGGAATACCTAAAGTTATAGAAACACAAGTTTACCAGAAGATGGTGAGACCCTAACTTATATATGGCAGTGAATCATGGAAAGTAACCAAGGAAAATAAAAGCAGGCTGACAGTTATAAAAAAAGAGGCAAGGTTGGGAGCACGATAGTGACACATACGCAGAAAGTAGGAAGAGGGAAATTCAAAATAAATTTTAGAAGTAGGAATAGCGGGGAAACATAGAGTCGACGACGCAGAATGAGATGAGAAGAACAAGTAAGAAAAGCTGCGGAAAAATTGCACATTCTATGGAACGAGAATAGACTGGTGCAGCGTAGAATCCAAATTTCTACAAATATTGTCTGATACCTAAGAGTAAAGGGACCTAAGATTAAATAAGTCTATGAAATGTAAAGTTTTATTTCCGTCCTTGTAACATTTTTGCATATATTTGTATTGTGAAACGAGTTTTGTAAAATTGCCAGAAAGACATGATTCATAAAAATTCTACATCGATGTTATTCTTGCAATCATGAATTATTTGGTCGTGTCAAATATATATGCTGCAATTAACTAAACTAAGTTTTTCTGAAGGAGTAGTACGTTTGTGGTTTTTTCAATGATTCAATTCATTGTTTCAGCTTTGTCAGTGAAAAATTTCAACTTAAGTAGAGACTATCCATACTTGCTGACGAATGCCTGTCGGCAAAGCCAAAGTTTTACTGAAAATTTACTGTCATTGGCTCGTTCCTTAGATAGAATGCGGCCATTTTGTTTGAAGATGTCCGATTTTTAATCATAGTCAATGTGCGTCCGTGTTTCAGGTATATTAATGGAAAATTTCAGTTTAATCGGTGCACGCGTTTCTGATATACAATGGCGTCATCTTGCTGAGCTAGATTAATGAGTAGTTTTTTGGCTAATTTTTTTTTTTTCAATTAAAAAACTATACTTTGGACTTTGACCCATTAGTAGATGATAGAACCATTCACATTAAGTAAACAATTTGAAACTACAATTAATTTAAACTAAGTTTTGCTCATTAAACGTAACCTAATTAAATAATTAAATAAATAATAATAATTATCATATTTGTGACGTCAAATGTCACGCGCGCTTAAATCAATTTGATTTAAATTACACTGCTAAATTATAAAATAAAAAATAGTACCACTGTGAATTTTCGTCCTTTTTACATATTGAGTTGTTCTTAGAATTTTCTTGTCTTTTGTTTTGCCAATGTTTATACTTTCGTATAAAGGATGGTTGATACCATTACTATGTGGTTATTCATATTAATAACGAAATAAAAACACTGCCTACGATTTTACCACAAACAATTTTTATTGTTTGTATTATATTAATAAATATATATTAACAACACACGACTTAACTTTCGACTTTTTAGGGTGAAATGTGCGTTTAACATTTGTCAAATATCACGTACGTTTTTGCAAACTGTTTGTTAAAGTATCGAAGCTACAACTAATTCAAACTAAGCTCTACGACCTGCTTAATCTGCTTAATGATTAAATTTGCCAACAATACGTCATGATCATTCGGTTTTTGCTGCTTCCGCTGTACGTTTGTGGCTGTTTCCGTGAATTCTAAACAAATTCAAAAACGTACGTTTGTAATTCACGGACTTCAAATGTTTTCATTGTGTTTCGGTCTCTATACTATGATACTTTTGACAGTAACATGTGACTGTACATCTGTTCGCTTTTTTTGATAAAATGCTTTGTGTTAAGAAATGATAAACTGTGTACATGCTGTCTATATGCTATAAGTATCCAAATATATGGTTAATAACTGAAATTAGTTGTGCAATTGTTGGATATTGTTTTCTGAAAAGAGAATAAGAACTAAATGCTTCTTCAAGATTTCAATCAGTGCTTTCTTTGCTAAACCAGCCTCTTAGATTATCACTGGTATGGTAATTTGAGTCAGAAGACGAAGTGGAGAACGCCGCAACCTGGAGTTTGCGATGGAACGGCATGTGCATCGCACTGTCGGGGTAATGGTATAGGGTGCCATTGCCTATGGAAGCAGGTCACCTTTAGTCTTTGCTAGAGGCAATATGAATGCTCAGCGCTACATCCATGACATTGTAGAGCGGAATCTGCTTCTCTATCTTGCGACCATGCCAAATCCCATATTCCAGCAAGATAACGCCCGTCCTCACATGTTAGATGCTCTGAGACAGGCGTAGCCTGGGATGAGGGGCCTCAAGCAGATATCGACCGCCTGATTAGATACATACCCAGACGGCTCAATGAGTGTACGCGGCTTCGAAGACTCGTTTGTCTTTTGTGTTTTTAACTTGAATTTTTCATCGATTGTTCCTCTATGGTAGCCGACTATGTGTTTTACATTTAATAGTTTATCTCAATAATTTTGTATATAATTTAAAACTTTAAACTTTAATTAGTAACATTTGAATCAAAAAATCTAAAATAAAAATAATATAGAAATAATAAAGACCCATTCGGTTTAAAATTATTACTTGGCAATACATTAACGTAAGCCATAAATAATCAAACCAGCTAACGTATCAGTTATTGATATATTTTATTCGACAAATTGTGTTATTACAATCAGACACTTAAAGTGCGCTCATCAGGAGACTTTGAGCAATAATTGCTTCAGAGGCAGAATCTCAATTACCCAGTTCCGAGCTACCAGTTACAAGTTAATACTTCCATGCCACAAGAAAAATAATTCAGTAGCGACGAGAAGTTATTCCAATTCGATTTTTTTTCTAGGCAGAGATGAGAATTTTGATAGCGATTAGATTTTTCCAAATCATGAAAGATTCGGAAGTTGTCCATCGGGATTTAAATTGAAGTAAAATAGCTATAGATAATTCTTTGATGCCAAGCTGAGTCTGAAATAGCCTAACGCTCAATGAAATATATTTAAGTGATTGTTTGTAATGTTAATTAATGTTCAATGTCGAACAGGTTTTTATTTATTTATTTCTCTTTTAATCTATTAATTGTAAAATTTACGAATTTTGTGGAGACGTGTACATATTTTGTTAAAGTACTGCACGGAGAGTTGAATGTGCGTTAGAAATAATAACAGTTGCTATACATTAATAAGACGTTGTATTTTTTCTAATATAATATTTAAGACAATAATATTACTAATAGACAATTTTTATATTTTGTAGTTCTGGTAATTTTAAATTATGGACATGACTAGACGTTAGAATGACGTCCAATAATACACCCATAACAAATTATTACGTACTGACCAATATGACCACACATCTTGCATTTGAACTATTTGCAGCCTTAGAAACTATAGGTGCCAAAAGTTAGATGTTACTGGTTACTGAATTATTTTAAATTCAATATTAATTCTTGGTCTAGAGTAATATATAATAAATTTCATATAAATAAACTTAATGATGCTTTCTTACATGTCATAATTTTATGTATTTCCTTGCAGATCGAAGACCGAAGCTGACTCAACAATTACATCACCCGGCAACATTTTAACGAAATGGTTTAAGGACCTACGTATGGGCCACCGTTCAACTGCCGCAACTCCCGCGCAAATAACCGATAAGAACCCCATAGCTCGATCAAATCCCCATTACCAAAGCGAAGGTAAACGTTACCGAAAGAAAAAGCACAAAGAGACCAGGAGGCACTCGTTCAACGACCACCAGACGACACCAACGCCGCATAGACGAAGGTAAGCAATTCCGCACTTTTTCATCCATTTCAGCGAGAAGAAAAACAACTTGAAAATTACGAGCCGGTATTTTTAGTTTAACCTAACGAGCAAATTATTTACTGCCAAACGCTTAATGGAAAACGAAGTAAAATAACACATAATTACGTTTTTTCGCGCCGCAACACACGTGAAATATGCACTGTTAGGTGCGTTGAAACATAATAAATCACATGGCTTAATAAAGAATTATTTATATTATTTTCTCGCGGTATGCATGAAGTGTACGTAATTATTTTTTTGTGTAAAAACGAGGCACCTTATAAGGAAACTAGGTGAGTATATCTGATACAGTAACGGAAATGTTAAACACAAAGAATATCTCGATATGTATGTACGAAGTACGAACCGTGTGTTTATTTTAGGTATCTAAAAATTAAGGTTACCGCACAATATAGTTTCCTGACTGGAATCGTGCTTCGCTTAACGGAATGGCGTTGTTCAATTTAGTACATTCTTTGTTTAAGATTACGTGAACCGAGTAGTTTTTAATTTCATTTTCATTTGTGTTATAAATGGATTATCCTAAATTGAATAGGTGTCTTAGATATCTAATTCATTGTTAATTTTTATATTATATTATATGGTCGATTGGAATTTTTAAAATTACGGTTTTGCGTAAAGGGGTCATCGTGGAAATATAACTCGTAGTTAAGTAATGCGATTTACAACTTTAAATTTGTAACTTTTAACAACACCCTTATGCGTGGGAATGTTTGAATATGAGCAAATAAGTCGAATACTTCTAGCAAAGGATAAATTAAAACGACGAGTATTAAAGGACAATAAACCTTAAGGACGTGCGCTCAGTAATAATCTTAAAAATTAACAACTACACACGTCGGCTTAATAAAGCTGACGTACTTCAGTTAATACCTTGTCAAAATTGCTCGGCAAATATCAACCGCATGAGATCATAATCACATTACAATTTGTAATTTTGATTAGTGCGTTAACGCTTACTGATTTATATCAAACAAGCAATTTAAATAAGGAATTTTAATGCGATTACAAATGGCATATATCAAATTATACAAATAAGCAGACGGTGCCGACTTACACGTGAAACGTACGATTGTCAACATTGAATGAATAATTATATTAACATTACCGCGTTAATTAACGTCACAATTTGCACTTATATAACAATTGTTCGTATGTAAATTATAGAAAGCATGCAGAAGTAATGTTGACATTTGCAGCTTTATTGTAACGTGCTGCGGTTTTAATGATAGGTTTTAAAAATGTCACCTATATTGTGTAAAATATTTCTCTTTTTTTTTTTTAATTGAGTGACTGCATACTAGTCTTGTGCAAGTAAACGTTTAAATTGGTCGCGAACGTTTAGAAATTCTATTGTTGGTTTGAAAAAGAATTGACTATGCCGAACAAATATTTCGATTATTGGTGTCAGGAATTTAAATTAACGTGTATCAAAATAGGAGGTAAAAGTTAAAATTAACTAACGTTGGAATTGTGAGCAGTCGTCGGTGATGAAATTACCAATTACAATTAATGGGCGAAACCAGCCCGAAAAAATAGGAGCAGCCTCATTATTTCGAAATGTATTTATTTTCTCATTGCTTGCATTTTAATTAACTTAATATTTGTTTCTACTTGTTTTAATTTTTTTCTGCTTTGGTTCTATATTGGGCTTTTGATTGTTTTTAATTATGCCTTTACTTAATTTTTGACCTTATTCAGATTCGTTTGTCTATTAGTTGAATTCAATAAACTGTTCGCAATATTATATTGTCTTTCAGTCTGTTTTAATTTTTAAATATTTCGTTCGTACAAATTTTTTTGCTTTATTGCTGCCGTTTCATTTCATTTTAACTTACAGTTTATTCGATCGATTACATTCTGATTTATCTGAATTTGTTTTTTTAATTTATTTATACTGACCTTTTCTTTGTTCCATTGGTTTCAATTTTCTGTTCGCAATTAGTTTCATACTATCGGTTCATATCTGTTCTCAAGGGCTTTACGCTATATTTCGTTTCATCGATTTGAATTTGGATATATCTTTAGGTTTTGAAGATGGATTATCTACGAATTTTATGCTACTATGTTATTGGTTTGGGAGACATGTGAAAAAAATCGGCAACGGATTGCTAATATCTACCTTTTTTCAATTTTATTCCTATATACGTAGATTATTTCTTGTGATTATTTATTTTTATTTCTGGTTGCAATATATCGTTAAATCTGTAATGTTGCATAAGCTACATTCTTTATGCCTCAAAATGATCAGCTTATTGTTTAAAAAAACATGCTAACGATCCTGCTGAACTACATTTGTTATTATTTTGCTAATCTAATTTTATCTATATTTTTGTTACACATTAGTTCTTATTTTAGTTCTATTAGTGTAATATTTTTTTTGTTTCCACTAATTTTTATAGAGATTTTTTGACAACACATATACAATGTACATATTATTCTCATCTTTATCATTAAAAATAAGTGCAAAGAAATGTAAAACAAAGACTTTAATCGCAATATAGCCAACTGGAACGGAATGTAATAAATCAAAATAAAAAAAATATTAATGAAGAGGTCGACAATTATATTGTTAATCATACAAACTTTTAAACACTGCAGTTGATATTTAACTCCCCCCTTAGTTCTATTTAATTTTATTTGTTTCATTTTTCACATTGATTTTCCACCTTACTTACTGCATTATTTTAATTATTAGGTTTTGTTTTGTCAGTGTGTACATTTTTGTAGTTTTTGAAATTTTGTCGCAATATGTTTACCAATTTTGACAATTTTGCCATTTTTAATATTTTGGAAATTTCATTTCATGTTGCAAGCTTTTTACTATATTTTTTAAAATTTTATTCAATTTTAAAATAGTGAATAAAAATTTAGCTAATGTGAGAAATTTTTAAATTATCTGACACGGCTAGACTTTGTATTGTCAACAAGATACCGAGATGACTTCCACCTCTAAGAAAATCCAAGCCAACCCAACCAAACCCAAACCAACCCAACCCAACGTCAGCATCAATTGGAGCAGTTTCTTCAAAATATTAAGTTTCATGTGACGATCACTTTGTTGAATTTGACACAAATGGACTGTTTCGAAAAAGTAATTTCTTACGTTAACCACTCTTTTAAGTCACAGTGGTTTGGTTTGCCTGGTTTAGGTTAAACTACTATAACTGGTTCGAAATATAAGAAACTCCATTTTCGAAACAAAATGTGTGCAATTCAACAAAATGATCGTTACCGAAAACTTAATATTTTGAAGAAATTCTGCTTTCATTGGAGCTTCAATTGATGCTCAAGTTGGGTTGAATTGGGTTGGGTTTGCTTGGCTTGGGTTGGGTTGGGTTGCAATTAATCGTGAATCTTGAAAAAAAATTATAAAATTATTATAACCATAACGGATATTAGATTTGAAATACGAAAAAAGGGTCCGTGACCAAGAATGGGCGATATTATTGTTTCAAAGACAAAAACCGCCAGTTTTTAATTTCTTTACTTGGACACCTGCAATGTTTAGATCCAGTTCATATCGGGTTCAATCTCTCGTCTGGTCTGCTCTTCCATATTTATCGATATAAGATATAAGATTGAGCTTTCTTCTATACGCAGATATATCCCTAAACCTTGTATTATATTTCCTCTTATTTTACCTTCTCTTTATCTGCCATCTGACTTTCCAGGGCGTTCCCCTCTCTCCTCCTTTTCGCCTCTGTCTGCTTTTTCATATAATTTTAATAATTTCCCATTTCGATATTTCGCTCCTACTATTTCCCTCTTCTTCATCCGCCCCATCGCTCTATTTATTAAATTCTGCTCCCTATATCTGCCCCTCTCAATTATACCTGACGCACAGTCACCCTGCTTCAACTGCTAGCCTTTCATACCCCATGTCTTATGATATCACGTATTTCGGCGTTGACTTTTCCAGGTTCAACGCTCTCTTCCACCCCCTGCAACATTCTCTCTAACGTCCTCTCCCTTCTTACTCCTCATACTTTCGCCATCCCGCCTCTATTATCGCTAATACCGCTATGTCATCCACAAAGGTTAGAGACCAATTGTTTGAATTTCCCAGGTCTACTCTTCCATGTTGTGTTCTCTCAAAATCTTCTTCTATTCTATTCTCTTCTATTCTCTTCATCTGGTCTGGTCTGGTATTTTCAATTTTTAAGTGCAGTTCTGAACTCGCGTCCAGAACTTTGGCAGACAATTCTTGCAACGAGGTATGAAGCTCTTAAAACTGTACAACTGTTCTTCAACGATAATTGAATCAAGAATATACCCTTTTTGGCAACCACGGCCTTACTACAACAATGGGTTTTTAGTGAAAATGGATGTTGAGAGATGTGGAGTTGAGTTTAAAAATTTGGACGCCGAAATGCATCAATTATATTTGTAAATTCAAAGAACTATTGCTAAAAAGTTGTGTTTTCGAATGTAATGGTTTAGAGGCTAAGTTATTAGTTATATTTCCCCATATTTTATCAACCACAATTAAGGAGTAAAACCACTCTAGAGGCAGGAAAAAAAGCGAAATTTATCAATTTATTTTGGTTGTATGACAATCGGAATAGACATTCTTCTCAGAGCTTTCATTAAGCACATATTGAAGTACAAAAACAATTTTTTATTGTCATTTTCATTACAAATTGCGGCGATAGAGCCCGTCGTCGAGAACACCTATTTAAAAAACACCGAAACGGGAGGACGGATTTCTCGGCTTGTATAGGCCCTGGAGCAATAAATTATAATCCATGGGCTTTGGAAATGCGTAGGGGTTTTCTTTTTTATCATTTTTTGTGGAAGGTGTGCACTTTTTAAGGAATGAATCGATATTTTCGATATGAGTGATAAATTGTTCATAAAAAAAAGTTTACATCCAATCGAAAACGGCTACGTACTTCCGTAGAGAACACTATTGTGAATTTTAAATGGATCCATGCAATAGTCTCCGAGAAATATCTCCTCCTAGTTTGGAAAAAGTAGTTTAGAGGTAAACGCGTGTGAAGTTACATAAACACACAGAGTGGTTTTACCCCTTAAAGAATTTTCAAGTCAATACATTAGGTACCCATGTAATCATTACTAACATAAGTAGCATTGTTGCAGTCGATTTTAAATGGTTTAGTAAAACGTTAAGTGGAAATGTTATGTGGAAATGAGTAATATGTCTTGCGAAAAATATTTTATGTGTAGTTCTTATCACGTGGCTCTTGTACATTCTTATGCTAACTTACTTTTCATATATGCGGTGGAAGAACTTTATGTTATCTTAACTTTCGTAATTTTCTAATCATTTATAAACGAATTAAGCTTTGTGTTGCTCATATTGATGGTTTGAATTTTTAAGGGCATCTTTGTTAAATGGCCGCCTAGTTATTCACAGCCATGACAAACCTCTGCCATCACGATTAATTCTATTTGATAATAGAAAATATAGAAAAGTTGGAGCCTATCGGCAATTACGAATTGAATTTCTCATTCCGTGCAAAACGGGATTGAATAAATAATATGATTTTTATAGACACACAAATATGCCGATAAACGCCACGCCATAGTCTCTATATCACATTAACGTACGGAACAGATTTCAAAACCGTTGTAATTATTCACATTGTAATGACCATAATAATATGGTTATCGCCATGACTCAACCAAAGCAACATATTCGTATAAAATATGCAGATAGCATGCTACAATGTACGGAACATTGCACTAGGATCACTTTAATCAATGTGCGATCAACTTATCGGCCATAAAGTAATTTCGTTGTTGTAAATTAATAAGTGCGCACGATAAAAATCGCCAGCAGGATAATGTAAATCGTTGCCATTAACGTTAATTTGTAACCATATATGTAGGTAACAAAGATATTGATTATGTGCAATATTTACGGATTTTTATCGTTTACGCCTGTATTTAACCATACTAAAATCAAAGCGATGTACTTTGCGCACGTCGATTGCGTGCTTCGATGTTTTGAAACAATTAATTAGGCGAACCATTAAATATATAAAGTGGAGTTGACCTTTTGGGGTTAGAGGTCGGGCTGAGAAAATGACATAACGAAACTTCCTGGATCTCGACATGAGCGTCTGCACAAAACAAATGTTTTCTATTTGATGCTGCGAAGAACACAATAGAGCATTTTTGCAACTTGGCTTTTTTGTTCTGCTATAGAAAGGGAACTTTTATCGGCGGATTTGGTCTATAAAAATGAATGAAAATATGTTCCTGTTCGGCAATGTGCCAATTGTTGGAGTATTACATTTATTAAAGAAATAATTTTGTATCATATATGTTGCATGAATGTTATAAAAAATAATATACGTTTAATTAGCTTTAGGTTTATAGGTTTACTGTGATACGTTTCCCAAAAACTGTGAGCTTTAACAAATAAATATATCTCACGATAAAAAGGAGTATTATGTATGGTAATGTGTTGATATTATAAATATAAATTTATTTTATAATGTGGAATTTAAATCTGGTAACAACAAGAAATATAGCTGTATATTCCTGCGATAAAATTTGACTAATAAAGCATCACTTCCAACGGAAACTTCCATTGTTTTCAATTTCTGTCAATACTTATCGATGTACGCATTCGGCACAATTCTAATTACTAGAATAATAAGGTAAATTATTCGAGAATTATTTATGTAATAATTATCTCGTGAGTCAATAAGAAATCGTCGTCACAATTAGACAACATTAAATTCCTTTGTTGTTTTTAAAAAGTTTGCATAACACATATTTGGATTATAATATTTTTTCCAATTGAATATTTTTTTATATATCACTTAATTACATAGATATAGATAACAACAATATTATTTTTATAATATATCATGTCAATGTTTATATCCAGTTTTATATATCCTTTATTATTCTTATATTATTCTGAAACAAACTAAATTGAACAAGGTTTATATATTGTAACGCAATTAGTTAAAAACGAAATACAATTCAAAAATTTTAACCATCATTTTCGTTCAATCACAGATTAATTACATAGTGGTTATAACTGTGAACCCAACCCAACTCGAACGCAAATGAACCCAGCCCACTCTAACCAATGGGTTATCAATGGTATTTTTATTTATTATTCGGGATACTTACTTGGAACTGTCAATGTTATCATTACAATTAAAAGTGCCCTTTCCTCATTATTTATAAATTGAGGTATTGTGTGTGTTAATTTTTATATTATATTTACTACATTTTTTTAAACTGACTTCAACTGCTGTTTTTCACGATAAATATGCAATCTCAATGTAAGCACAATGAAATTGCGAAATGGTCGTAACTGCTAGACTCACATTGTATGTTCAAGCGACGATTTTTTTCATTACATTACATTACATTTTCTCGCATAATCTTGTCGATTTGCACGATGGTGCTTATTACGGGCCTCCGAAGCATCTTCCAATAGCTGGCCTATAGGTAAGATGGCATATTTTATTAATGGCGAGCCATGCGCAAGGATTTTGTGTAAAGTAGGGATCATTGGATGCCAACCGTAAATATCTACATACATTCTTGCAGTATATTTGCAGAAATAATCGAATTTCTCTGAATGTATTTTTTGGCCAGAGGACATCGCTTCCAGGATCACTTTAAAATTGCTAATGTGCTAATTCCGGGACGACCAAGAATCTTCTGGACGTGTTGCTCGAGTTTGTAGTACCGAAACCAGCTTTTGACATATCTATTATAAGTCCCGTCCTTTCCCTATATTCTTTCTGGATTTTTTCTTTGGTTTCCTTAACCATAGCTTTATCTTATGTGGATCGGGCTTGCCATTTTTTTAGAGGAAGTTTGTATGCAAGATATAAAATTGACAAACTGAATGAAAATACAAATGTGGAGGATCCTCAGTCATTAAGACTTTTCATTGTCATTGAAGTTATTTGAGGTTTTTCCACATATGTAACATCTCAGATAGAGGATATACCAATCGCCGCCAGCTGCAAAGGTTTTCAACTACCATGGTTATGAGTAAATCATGTTGCAGGAAAATGGCTCCATTTGGATTTTCTATGTTGATCTTCAGCAGATGGTTTGCTTGATTTTCGACATACGTCATTTCTTCCTTCGTGATTCCCACAGTTACATGGAGTAATCGAATGCGGATTGGCCGCAAAAACAAGTGGATGATGGTGTGGGATTTTGTCATAAAATTTGTATTCTATTCCCAACATGTGACTGCAATCTCATGGATACCAATGAACTTTGGAATATATTTGAGTCCTCGTTACAACTATCTGAGAACTTTTGTTTATAGGCAATTTGATGTGCGCCGTCTGGTAACTGCCCGGAGACATTGTTGGCCGAGTGTACCTGTATATTATCCTACGAGGGAATTATTCAAAAATGAGGTTTAAGTATTCAAGCACAACCATTATTTGCGTTGATTTACTGAGATCGAAAGATCGAGATCGAGATCGACGTAGAGTAAATTTTGCTACTTAACAGAATTTTCAGTACCTCAAGGTTTTGGCAAAGAACAAAACTAAATGAAGTATTGGAATTATGCGTTTCACGCATTTCACAACTTTACGGTAGGCCCACGATTACGGCCAAGTTTATGGAACCTCATTGAATTAATATTTTTTATGCCCGTATGCTACCGAATAAAAAAGTATCTATGCAAAATTCAAAATTATAAAAAAATACTAAATAGTAAATCCAGTTAATAATATATCAACCAAAATTGAACCAAGCATCACTTACGAAGAAAATATCTACGAAATAAAATCAAGAAAGAACATAAATAAAATTAAATTTGCACACGAAAAACGCAGTAAAAATACAGAATGTTGCATAAGATATGTAACGAACAATTATTACGCGCACTAGATTTGTGAATATAATTTAGTGTGGTTCCATCTACGGCCGTTTACTTCTATCAAATGGAATCGTCAGGAAGAGAACGACAAATAGGCAAAACCAACCTTAATTATTAAGTTGTTTTGGAAATGAGTTTCACAAGTCTCACAAGTAGCAACCATACAGACTTAGGCGGTCAAAGTAAATCTTTGTGATTACATAGCAGCACTGCAACACAATTATGAATTCCGGCCGAATACAGTGTCAGCAGAAAAAGCAACTAATAGAGTTCAAATGATACAAAATATAGCAAGGAATCATGTCAAATATTGCAAATAAAATAATAATATAATAAAAACTTCTTATTGGAATAGTTTCATTTGATTGTAACCAATTTTTGAACTTGACTGCTTGATTTTGTATGGTCATAGTGTTTCGCAATCGCAGGTAATAGTGCGCTAATTATCATGAGTTGTCTTCGTTTGGTAATTGGGTGTACTGTGCAAAAGGTATGCCGCCCATATCATTAATTCTGCACAAAGAATGAGGTTGGTTTCGTCTGTTTGACGAGCTCCTCTTTACGAATCGTAATTATTTTAGCAAATCAATCCACCCCACATAAAAATTGTTGATCTTATAGTAATTTTTACATATTTGTCATGATATAATTATATGTTTCCCAGGCTTATTAATTATATCAACTCATATCGTAGAAATTAAGTAACGACTGAATGTATTACTATATTTTCACAAACTTCATATAGTAGTCACAGAATCACAGAAAATATATTTTTATTTTCCACTGTACTTAAATATTTACAAATCTTGATTTGGAAATTGTTTTCAAAAATTGAAGCATTTAAACACTGATATAACTGTTTGTCACTGTTTTGTTCGCTTGTTGTCTATTGGGTTCTCCTTATTGGCTCAAAATCGAAGTACTAAGGGATAACTCTTCATAATATGTCATGGGTTACTAAAGTGAAAGGCATAGTTATATGTTTTTTCGAGAATTGCCAAAATTGAGGAAAACACCATTGATCGAACACAACTTGATATCTTGATTTATTGTTTTGAAGCTAAAGAATTCTATAAACTTTTATAACATTTTTTCCAACTCTGGAAAACAGCTTTTAAGTTAATGTACCTCTACGGTAAATTGTGTTCTGGTTAATTTTGTTTCGGTAAATAGTTTATAAAATATTGCTTGGATAAATTGACTTTTCGAACAAATCGTCCTCGGTCCATTGTATTCTACAAATGATGTTTCAATCAATTTTCCGAAATTCTTTTTTCAAATAAGAGTTCACTTACCGTTCAAGGCGCATATTTTATTGCAGGCTTTCTGAAGCGGCCATCGAACGTACAACAAGTAGATCCACGTTCTATACATACCTTTCAATTTGAAATCTAAATTATTGGTTGTCATCGATTTTGAAATTGAATGTTTCTTGTCATTTACTTTTTTTTGCTTTTGCTACAGTATTTCTAGGGTAATTTATTTTTTTGGCAATTGTTTTAATTTGTGTGCGATTATTAATTTCGTTTTTGATTACCCTATTTTTATTAATTTCGTAATAAATTGAAATGCAATCGAATTCTAAAATAAAACCAGCGATATTTTAAGAGAACTGTGTATGATTTCAATGCAAGATTTCACCCTGCATAGTGATATATGTTCGAATGCCGGAAGTGCAAGCTTTTGTATGTAGCAAGCACAAGGCCATAATAAACGTGTCTAGTGTAACTGATCTTAGAATTTCTCGGTAAAGCGAAAGAACTTAGAAGCATTTACTGTTAAACTATAATGTATATAAGCGAATAATCTGGATATGAATCGAATCTTCTCCAGTAATTACCTCTTGCAGCTCTGGCGCCTTGAGCGCCGAAGTTACGCTTACGTTCAGTTGCATTCTCTACAGCGGCAAGTTCCGCATACATATAAATATGTAATGTCTTTTTAGTAGAGACGCGATAAAATTGTATTTACAACTGCGGTTTTTCTATCTTTGCGTTTCCTACAGAATCGTTCCCAGAAGCGGACCGCAGCGCCATCTATGGACACGGTCCGCGGGAGAACTGCCAACTAGAAGAGTCATTTTCATATTTTAATTGTGCCTCACTCGAAGGCACACAAATGTATATGACTCCTATGTTGCGTTTATCGCTGCCATCTATAGCTTTATGTCTTGCACACTGACTCTGGATGCTATAATACTAATAATTACGAGATAACAATGTGTATGATCGACGTTTTTATTGTGTTTGATTACATACACTTTCGTTATTGTCTTTTTGCGGTAATTACCGGCCTCGACGTGATATTAATAAAGATATTTGTCGTGCAAAATGTAATTTCAATAAATATAACAATCAATTGAGAAGAGCTTTTTGTGTACGTCACGCGTTCAACGCTTGGGCAATATATTTAGATCGCAAAAAGTGCTAAATTATACATATCCTGTGATTGATTCTACATATACAGTATATGCGAAATAAAATTACATGCGCCAATATAATAATTAAAAATTGGGTATTTAGTAGAAAAATTGAATCCACAAATGATTTGACGAAAATGTTCGTTTCGTTAGCTGCCTCCACTAAACCAAGGTTCGACAATTACTCTTAGGTGATCACCGACAATCGAACTAATATACTTCCTCGTGTTGTGTGTGGTGTGTATGTGTGTGTAAGTCCATGGATGTTCCAATAATAATATTTGGCCCTGTAAATCTGTTCATTATATACAAACGTTACACTGTCAATATGATTCTAATGGAAATTCTAGTTTTACGCTATACATCAATCAAAATGGTACGTTACATTAAGTTCGTTGGTAATTTGGATACAAACATAAAATTTCTATTTTTTTACACATATTAAATGTCAAATAAATTGCAGTTCGTAGTTCACAGAGTCTATAGTCAATTTCGTAAATATATTTATTGCAGCACCTCTTTTTGTTCCGAAAGTTGAATTGTTGGGAATCTGTATTGAAAGGAGTTAGCGACTTATCTTAATGCTGAGCTAAAAAAAAAATATGATTCAACTGCACCTAGTTCCTCGTTGACAAATATAAAATAAAGAATGGATGGATATGGGTATGTCTGTTCGTGTTTAATATCATCATCAACATTTATTATTATAAATCTATGAAAATATAATTTTCTTCAAATTTGGATACATTACAAAACAACATACGTTTCTCTATAGCAAACAAATAAATTATTTGAATTGATTACTGGGTATTGTAACACTTGCATGCTTGTGTGATAAAGCATAAATTACATCCATACAGGAAATAATATTTATCATTTAAACTATTAGGTCAAAATAAGTATCCATAGGTTAAACGAATGAGTTTGCAATATTGAGCGAGATTAATGGTTTGATTATTTGGTGTTGACAACACAATAATTGCAAAAGGCATATCGTGGTATATAAGTAAATGTTCTCCAAGCGTTCATAATTTCATTTACAGACTCTAAGAGTCATGGTAAGTTTTACACTCCTAGTAAGACGATTTGAACTATCTTTTTTTATATTTTAGAGATTGATTAATTTAAAATAGAATTTGTTTGACTTGGCCGTAAAGAATGTTGCCACTGTTTATTACTAAATCGTGAGGAACTTTATCAGGAATTGTTTGTAAAAAAAAAATATAGATTTAATTATAACTTGTTTGATATTTAATTGATTAATTTTTAATTGAAAATTTTATAAACAAAGTTTACTGAAAGTCACTAGAGACTAGCGACTAGACAAGAAAATGTAAAAACTGTATGGTAGAACTTACTAAACATATAAAGTAGGACATCCAGTACAATTAAGCTATAACAGAATGGTTTCCAAAATATCAAAATAAATAAAGCAATTTTGACAAAAAAGCTTACTAATTTACAATATTAAAATGGCAAACGATATGAGGGCAAAAAACAAAAGCTATTTTATTAGCAAATATCTAAAATATCAATAATAAAGATACGAAACATTTTACACAATTATAGAAAAAATGATGCACTAAGGATGATTATCCAACAAATTAGCATATATGACATTAAGTCATTGATAATATTTTAATTTAGTATAAAGATTATTCAACGAATGATAAATAACATTATTCGTAGATGCCAAGCCTGTAAGGAACTATAAAAATATTGTTGCAACAATCGACGTTACTTTAAAACCCTTCATAGAAGTAAAAATTATTCTAGCATTTTCTACTTTTTATTTTCTCGTCTCCAATTTGAATTGGAATTATTTCCAGTCTATGTATATTCTTGGCTAGTTTAGTGTTGCTAATATTGTGGATTAGTACCCAAGATATGTAGCACATTAAAGTATTATTAACATTTTTCTTCTTACCTCATTAGTTTCTGTTGTTCTTCGTCGGTTCTCTCAAGACGCACCTGCTTCGAGAATTTTATTAGTATCATTGGTGACAATCTACACTTTCATAGAGAATAGAGATGATCGGTGTTGTTGCTATTTTAATCAAATTTGATCACATATTTGATAGCTTAATAAATTAATACAACTAAAAAATATATGTCAATTAGTTAATAAGTTAACACCATACAAAAAGTAATTTAACCAATATATGTTTACTATTTTCCATAACATATGACTAGTATATAAATTTTAACGTACACCAGGGAATTTATTTTCCACTTATGCGCCAGCAAAACAAAGACAATGCGACATTTCGTAAAATCGATTTTTGCAAAGCGCCACGATTCATTACGCTCTCCGTAATGGGTACAAACTTGCGGGAGCAGACACCATTACAAATCCACTTGGCGGTAAGTATGCATTTATTTATTGCAACCGCATAAATCAAATATTACCACATTGTTAAAGTATGGCACATGAACATGTCCGAGAGGGAAAAATAAAACCGTCGACCTTGATACGTATTAGCATAGTGTAATTGCTTTCACCGTACGTATTACATCGCGTAAATCATATTTTCATTGGCATTCGCCAATTATCAATTAGCTTCGTTCGCGGATGCGTCCCATCTAATAATAACTTGTTCCATCTCGGCGTGTTCGCTTTTATCGACGATTGCTGGCGGAGTGGGCACTTTTATTAGTGGCGATTAGTATCGGACTGGATGCCATTCCACCAAATATACCGAGAGCGGTAATTTTTGCTTGTTAAGTCATATATGAAATTTAGATGAAATGCGATAGATCGTATCGGATCCAATCAACTGCGCCTGGAGTTAATTTGCGACTACCGCATTTATAAAAACGCGAAAGGATGCTCCATGCTGCCCTATTCGATGACGATTTTTTAATTATAAAATGATGCTCACCTAGCAAAAACTTCAACTGTCTGGGTTTTGGTGATGCGAGCAATATTTCCACGTAATCGTCTTTGAGGTCATTCCCTAAACTACAGGAATCGTTCGGATTTAAATGGATGCAACTTAATTGAATGTAAAATGTCAAAGTCAAATAGCCCAAATATCAAGTGCTGCCAAAATTATTTTTTGCTGCTGTATGGCGTTGTGATATATAATTATTTTATATACGAGAAGATTCAAGTGTTATCTAGCTGCCCACGAAAATCGAACTACAAATCGTTTAAAACAAAGTGATGATCTAATGCGTAAAAAACCGATAATTAATAGAGTTATCAATTGCTGAGATATCTACGTTATTAGAGGATACAGTTCTGACGATCATTGATATAAACTAGGTTCAAGAGGGATTCACCCATTAACAACTCGAGGGGCGAAGGATTTTCTCGCTAAAATAAATGCCGCAAAAATATAAAGAAAATTAATCTCCACAAATAGAAATTGAGCTGTAAGAAATTAATATCATCAAGAAAAGTAAATGAAACAGCAATAGAAAATAAAATAAGAAAGAAGGGGAACAAATCAATGTTAAGATAAAGAGGGAGATCTATACACGAACAAACAGGTTTACGGATGGTCTTATAGACAAGATTGACATCTACCAATATATAATTTATATAAAATAATATTTAATAACGATGCAAAATAAATATATAAAAGCAATCGAAAATTAATGATTTTATCACCAATATTGACATAAATCAATGAAGAACAACTAATGTTATATTTTGCGGAATGATACAAATAGCATAGAAGAACAAACAAAATAAAATGACAAACCTTATTTTAATAAATCAAAAATAAAAATGTAGCAAGTAACAAAGGAAGGAATGAAAATTTTAGCACGAACATAACTGTAAACTGAAAGAAGATTCAAAACCGTGACCTACCCAACCAATATAATGTAGAAGCATATATAAAGAATTGGATATGCCTGTTATTTAATATATATTTATTTATATCATAATAATATGACAAATATGTTTTGATTTTAATAATAATTCCTAATATCTATTAATTGACTTAAATTCCAAACTAAGTAAATTTTATCAAAATTAAGCGTTGTCGTCTTTTGATTTTTTTGGTGTAATTACCTCCTTTCAGCAAATATTAAGTATTTTAGACACAATGATATAAGGATAAACGTTACGGCGTCACTCTTTGTTGAAGATCACCGGCAGCACGAAATAATCTATGCAAATTAAATTAGAGATGATCAAATAATATTGATAGGAACGATCATGATAACTTAGAACTCAAGTAGCGTGTCAGTAACCACCAATAAACATTATAATGAACCATCAACCCAAATACGTTCAAGTCATCATGGCGAAAATGCCTTGATGGAATCACAAATTCCAATAATCAGAATTAAAAAATTAAAAATCACACATGTTGTCGAAGAAAGGGAACGGTACCTTTCATCGCTGTCCTTTTGCAAATTCAAGTCAGCTTGTCTATAGCTCGGAGAAATTTGTCCAAGAAAACATCATTAGTGTGATTTTTGTCATTTTTCTGTCTCATGTATTTACATATTTACATGAAAGATGGACTGATCTTACACCTCAGTGGTGTTGTGAACATTAATTAAAACAGGTCCATGAAGACTAATTGATGGATCGCTAGATAATATTGTTTCTGGGTTATTACGCTTCGTCAGTAGCGATTACCAAGAACCTTAGTTGTTACGTTTTTTCCACAGGCGATGGCCGATGATAAAATGCAAACTCAGAACCCCACATGGTTACATTGAGATGTTGTTTTTCGTAAGAAAAGATTTAATAAATCAGTGAAAAAAATTAGGTCGAACTGTACACCAACCGTGAACTTTGCGAATCATACTTTTTATATTACAGTAATTAATATAATTTGACACAGTCAATTGAAGAGCTATTTTTGCATTTCCATAATTATTGGAATTGTGGCTCTAATAATATATATAGTTGACTAAAATGGAAGATGAAAGTGTGCTAGTTGGAATGGATATAAGGAGTACAACTAGCAAATAACGGTGGGAAAGGACTTGAAAAAAGCTCTGAGGCTTAGTGCTCCAAAAGGGTTTATTAATGGCTACAATGAATTCGAGGATGGTACTGGAAGAGATTTTGGAGAATTAAAGTTGTAACAGGTGTTCAAGTGGGAGAAATATGGCTAGAAACATATGAAAGTGCTGGGTGGTAGGCGTTGGAAGTAGAAATAAGTTCATTTATGCCCGGTTTCACAAACGATTTTCAAATGGTGAACTAGTTAACAAGCCCTTAACGACTCCTTATTTTTTGTGAAATCCAAACAATGGTAATTTTTCTTTTAACGGTTCATCACGGTAATCAATGGTCAAATATTTGATGATTGATTAAAGACTCTTTAACGAAACGTCATACTTTTGACGATTCGTTAACGAGCTGTTAACGATTGATTAGTGTTTGTGAAACCGGGCATAAGTGTTTCAAAATAGAGAGAGTCATGGCAGCTATTGTCAGATTCGTATTACATTTTATCGTATAATATGTGATACAGAAAATAGGGTGGTGTGAAACAAGGGTGAAATACTGCAGCACGGAATGCGGGGACAGGCATTGGATGCAAGACTGGAAGGCGTCATTGAAGCAGGTTCAGAAGCTGAAAGATTATGTGTAATATATTGTAATTATAACAGTTTTATTATTACTAATCCATATAAGATGCCATATATTTTTAGACGAGCAGCTGTTGGGCTAGTTTGTCCTTTTTGCGTATAATTATCAGAGATGATGATGATGGCCGACATCTCTTCTGAGTATTAGTTGCTTTTCCTTCTTTACATAAAGGTGCGAAATTCTAAAAGATCCATTTGACGCTATTCCCAAAATTGACAATTACTAGATGAATAAAATGGAAAATGAAACGGTGATACCATTTTCTTGATCTAATGCGGATTAGTAAGTTCACACTTCCCATAAATTTATTATAGGTTTTCATGACCTGTGAACATTCTACATCAATGGAAGGCTTCGAATTCCTATATCATCTTTTCACATTAATTACTGGATGAGCACTAGAAAATGTTGCTACATGGACCGATTTGTTGTCAAACCATCTTGTAGCTCTTATGCAAATATTTTCAATAATAATTGTCTAATTTCCCCAAAAAGTTCTTTTGCATTTCTCTTGATTTATCTTCAGGGGAAGTCAGTTCAGGCAATCTATTGATAGGAACTGCGTCCGAAACTAGAAGTCCATTTTTGGTCTGTTCAACGAATACTTTTTAGGAAGAAAAACTAAATATTAGATGATTTACATTTTTCCTCAGACTATACACCAATTGCAAAGCAATATTAGCACTTGCACCTAAGTATAGATAATCTACATATTTTACTTTTCTGTTTACTTTTCCTGTATATATTTCGAAATTGTCAAGAAATCCATTAATTTCACAAATGAGAAATATTTTATAGCCCCATTTAGTTGGCTTCTAAGGCACATACTGCTTCAAGCTTGAAAGCCACTTGAATGATACCATTTGTGCGTCGATGATAAGCAACTGTTGTTAAGTAATGGTCAAAAAAATCGCAGATGATTGATTAATGGTCTGGTTTTATATATCTCTTTGACGATTATTCTTGGATGGTTCCTCAGCATTGACATTCAAGTGTAAACACTTTTTTATTTATTCTCACCGATCGCTGCTTATGATATCTGACTCTTTACATTTTACCCAATACATACATTATCTTGGCAAACCAAAAACAGACATGTAGATTACTGTTCCAAACAATTGTTGAATTTCAGTTCTACTCGAATGATATGTACATATGTGTTTAGAAATGTTCTGCAGGAAAATTGATATCTAGAAATCAGGGAAGTGAAAGTTGGAAAGGATATGACAGGGAAGCCTGCGGAAGGACCCCGAGACTAAACCGCTATATATTGACTGATATGAAGAGATACAGATTTGTAGTACTAATAGGAAAAGGGGTAGTTTAGATTAATAAGAAAAAAATTAAAAATACTACATTGACTTGCAATAAATGCAGTGGGCTTTAATCAAAATAATTTTGGTTGAGTTGAGAGGTTGAGAGTTTAATTCTCGTTTGAAGTTTTAACGACACCCATTCTGTGCAATCAACCATTATGTTAAAGGTACGAAAAGTTTGATGTACTTATGGTAACATAACGCCTATAACGTATTTTTACATATTTGTATCTACTTGCAAATGGAAACTCTGCTGGGTAGAAATGCTAATGATAAGAGAGGTAAAAGGAAAAATTGATCAAGAAAATTAAAAAAAATATTATTTAAAATCGCCATTTGCTTTGAAAAATGTATCGCATATGTTAAGCTCTGAAAATAGGCTACGAGATCTCAACAAAGTCCGACGCTGGGTACAATTACTTGCTTCATTTAAAATTATAAATATTTCCTGCCACGGGCACTATCTTGTAGGCTTACCTCTCTGTTAATAATAGTATGATAATGTGCTCTAATTGAAATATCTCCGGGCAAGGATACGATACATTCATGCAGCTTTTTCCACATAACTTTTTACGAATACGTACGCGACATGTCGCCTGTCACTTTTTATTAATCGTACCGTGCATTTAGTAGGTAAGTTTCAAATTCAGTAAATCGTATATCGGAACACATTGAGCATTGAATCGAGTGGTTTTACAGTAGATGTATTTCGAAATGCCGATATGACTTTTAGCATTGAAACTGCGGTTTCAGAATATATTATAGTATTTTTGTTGTCTATATTGTATTTTAATGCATTGGTGCTCAGGTAACTTTCAAACGTTTCAAGGTGGGAAATGTTCCTAAACATGAGGAATTTTAAAAATTGACACGGGAATTAGGTGCAAATTTTTGAAGAACTCTACATCTACTCTAAATAGTTTTTAATATTACATCAGGTATTTTTCGTCACGATTGCATTTATTGTTGGATGTATTTACTTGTTCGATCGTTTTATTTTAAATTTATTTACAATGCTTTCTTTTCCATTTTATTTTTTTAATTTGCTTGTTTATTTTCCTACATAATAAAAAGTTTAATCCAACCATGTGTTCTTCGCAAGTTTATCGATACACCTGGCGGCGGCATTTGGTAAAAATTGAATCGTTAAACAACCAAAAAGCACCTAGTCGACTCGCCGTCGTAAAATCGAATGATTAGCAGCCACCAGGAATGGTATTTATGGCGAGCGAGACGGTAAAAACGAGGAAACAAAGGACCGGTAAAAATGCGCATTTAAAACGTCCAAACCACTTTATTTTTGTACGGTTTTAAATTCTGCACCACGACCGCTATGCAGTTTTCGGACGGGTTAGCTGTAGCTGCTCGAAAAAGCGCGCAACCTTTGAAAGGACGAACGAGAGTCGACTTTGAATCGGCTAGAATGGAAACGAAAGACGACTCCGACTGGACCAGCATCTGTGTTCGGGATTTTTTTTAAGCGAGCGAAAAGTCCACTTTTTTTAATTTAATTTGTAAACGTGCCCGCCGCCGTATCCTTAACCTTAATAAATTCTACTATTTAATTGTTTAAAATATTTGCGTGAAGAGCTAATTTAATGGACAAGGATGTAAAAAATATATAATTAGTAATTGGCCACTTAAATTGATTTAAGTAAAATAATAACGTAGCGAGTGTCGATTGGTGTGTGTCATTGCTTAATGCTAAGTTAACTAGCCCAAGGGGTAATCTCCTCATTCAAGATAATTAAAATAATAAATGTTTGAACCCAATATAGCGAAATATAGTTGTTGATAAAATAATTCAATTAAATTAAAATTTATTCTGTATATATTAACCAAAAGCCAAGTAAGCCCACGGATTGATAACATGTCCACCAGTCTTTTATATTCTTTTACTCTTCTCCGCCAGCTCCTTATTCCAATTTCTTCCAGGTCCTTCTGTACTGCGTATAACCATTTTGTTCGCGACCTTTTTCTTTTTGTGTTTCTATTATCCGTCCAGTTAAAATTTGCTTGATAAATCGCAATACAATTCCTGCAGTTCGTGGTTGGTTCTCATTACCAACATGTCCTCTATTTTCCTTACCTCAATATATCTTTCTCGAAACTTTTCTCTCAAAAACCTCCAATGCATTTCTTTCTGTTCTGTTTCCATATTTGGTATTGTACATTTTTGTTGGTATTTTTTAAGATATTTAATCTTAAAATGTGCAGCAGTTCTTCTCATCTCCTCTACTTTTTATTGTAATCCCCACATAATTGAACCTGTCCACTTTGGAAACTATATTTTGTTTCTTATGTTATGTTATGTCCCACATTCTAATACCGTAAATTTCGACGTGGCTTGATATTAGTAAATCCATATCTATTGTTCTTGTCGGAATCACTATGTCATCAGCATACACCATTATTTGACTTCTCTGATCTGTTGATCTGATCTATTCTGCCATGTGTCTGAATTACTCTTATTGCTGCGTCTATACTTTAAATAAAGTTATTGGAAGTGGATCTCATGTCGTAGTCCCCTTGTGACTTGGAAAGTTTCAGATATGTGTCCTTGTTGTCTGTTTCGTTCAGGGTCTTTTTCACTATACGGATTGCCTTCTCTCTTGCTTCCAAATCATTCATTACTGTGTTTTATTTTTTCCTGTTTAAAAGTAATGAATATCAGATATATGACTGATCTTTTCTCTCCCAATCCACATTGTTATTGTCCAACATTATTTTCTGCTGTACTGTTAATTCTATTATTTATTGTAATTGCCATTATCTTATATAGGATGCCGTTCTTGTGTATAGGGCAAATTAGGGACTCTTTCCATCTATTAGGCATTTTCTATTTTACCCAGAGAGTGTGTATTATTATTGTAGATATTACTTTCTTCTTTTTCACCACGTATTTTCAGCATTTCAGCCATTTCCTGGCGCTTTAATATTTATGTTATGTTCTTGCCTCTTCTAGCTGGTTTTTCTGAAGCATTATCTTCTAGCAATATTCCTCATTACCGTCGGTTTTTTCCTTTTCTCCCATGTCTATACTCTGAATATCTTCGCAAGCTTTCCTATATTCCTCCTCCTATTTGATCCTGCTTGTTTTCACAAAATATTTTTTTTTGTGTTGTTTATACTTCCTCCCCTTTTGTTCTGGTAAGATTCACTGACTTGCTTTCACTTGCTTTACATATGTGTTTTCTATATTTTGTATCTGTTTCCTAATATGTTCTCCTTTCATTGTCCTGCACAATTTCTTCTTGGCCTTCTTTTATATTTTGCGTGTTATCGTCTATTTTCCTTGTGTTTTTGTGCAGTTTCATTCTCGTTTAACATCACGTCCTTACATTCTATGTCAGACCATGACTTTCTAGTTTTTCTGGTTTCTTCGCTTTATAAGTTTGCACCCACGCCTGTTATCCTTTCGAATTCTTTCCACATTTTTTCCACTTTCTTCATTAATATCTTTATTGGAAATTGGAAGTGTTTCCTTGCCTCTTTAAGATTTTCTATTGAACATCTTATCCTAATATTGTTTCTTTTTAGCTATGAAAGTGGGTCTTTGTACTTCATTTTCGCTCGTATGTGGTCCGTAATCATATCTGCTGTCAGGTAGCTCCTTGTTCATTGTCTAGTATATATTACATTTAATTATTTTTAAATTTCGTTCGATTGGGGACTCTATTAGCTTTTTACCGTTTTCATCCTCTCTGTCGTGTTTGCTATGACTTCATACAATTAGTTTATTTACTGATTCCTTTCCATTAATACTTTCAGATCATATCTTGGAATTTATTTGTAAACTGTCTCAATGTTCTCGTAAATTTCTTCCTTTTTTCTTTTCGCTTGTCTTCTGTAGGGCAATACACGTTTATGATGCTTGTCTTCCTATACTTATTTTTTGTCCTTATTTCGCACATTCTATTCGATATTGGAGCAAATTCTATAATTCTTCTTTCCTATCTTCCTTCAGTTTCTTTGTTGTCATGAATCGAGTTCCTAACATTCCAACGTTAGTTTCATTTCTGATGTGTACCCTGTTGAAGAATTTTTTATGATTTGTGCTACCATTCCATGTTACATGTGTATTTGGTGGTTTTCACTCTTTCGTGGCTTCAAGTAGTTCCCCTCTTTCCATTGGTTAGATCCATTTCCAATCCTTTGTTTTGTATAAGGTTTCTTAGTTTTTTTTTTCATTCTTTTTATTCTATTTATTTCTTCATTACATCCCCGCACTTCACCGTTTACTGTTACTCTACTGTAGTCTATTTTTACTTCTTTTCTTTTCTGCCTTTCTTCTTTTGCCGAAGATTCTTATTTGGTTTTGCTTTTCCTTTTCGTTCTTTGACGTATGCTCGTTGATAAAACTTATTCTCATTTCATGTCCTTTAATGATTTCCATGCTATCTTCCTTCTCACCTCCAGTTTATAATTCCATTACACACGTTCTCTCTCTTATGTTGGTTACTGTACTTGGCCAGTACTGCCTGCCTTTTTCTTGTCTATTTTTCTATTATTCCTATTGTTCCTTCCAATTCCTTGTCCTTCCCAATTCAATTCCAATTTTATTTCATTGTTTTCTATTCTTAATCCTTTCAGGATCTGCTCACTAAACAGAGATTGTTGGACTTTTATTTCTATCTTCCTAACCTCTTTTTGTTCGTTTTTTACATCCTTTTGATCTGTGGTTATTTCCTTCATCAATACCAATATTTGATACAAGTTTAATTGTATTATGAGAGAATGTGAAACTACATTCATACGTGTATGTTAATTTGCACTAGGAATTGGTGGCGAAATAGGTTTTGCGCTAGCTATTTATAAGCATACTTTGCACTGATGAATGTAAATGCTGATGGTCATATTGACTTACTTACGCCTATAAAAATAATTCGTTAACTATTAGTTTTCTCACGTCTACTTAAGATGTTTTAGAATTAGTAATTTTCACTAGCAAATGTGGTACCTCATCTGTGATTACGATCCTTGAACATTCTAAAAGATTTGTCCATTTATACTTTTATTGTACTTTATATTCGTTACGAAGTTCCTATTTTATTCTAAATCATTGATTACCATCTGATTTTTGGTTGATAACTTACCCGCTTCAATAATTTCTTTGTGACATGGTCGTGCTAAAATGGCTGTTGCAGTTTTTTACAATTCTTCCAAATTCCCTGTTCTTAAGAAATTAATAGTTAATAGTAAGTAATAATTGACATTTATGGTGTCGTCGATTGGAGAGTTATGCGGTGGCCATGGTCAAATCCAACGTATTTTGTGCCCCATTGACAAAATTGACAGTGACATTTTTGACATATTATTAAAATTTTTCGTAATTCTGGCTATAATTACTACATCTTTTGCACAGCGAATTCACGAGTAAGAATGTCGACGAATTAGTTACTTATAGTGGAGGCATTTGGTTAGTTAATTTCTATGTCACAGTTTGTAGTTATTGCATAGTCTTCGCTCCGCTGTTCGAGAACGCGGCAAAGGTAGTGTCAGATATTGTAAAATTTACTGCCATTTATTTCCTAGAATCCATACCTTTCGGTAAGAAATACGGAATCGTCGACACTCGCACAGATTCTCACAATAGACAAGCAAAATTCACAGTTTTAAAAATGGCAATGAACAAAGTTGACGCAGAACTTGAAGCGCAGTCATCCACGAAAGAGAATGCAGCTAAAACAGCCAAGGAAAGTGAAACTAAAGAACTGGAGACAGCGGATATGAAACACGAGAAAAACAACATCAAAGGTGTCACAGAACTAACCAATGCTAATTTTTCCGATAGGGTTTTGAGATCAAACCAGGTGTGGTTGGTGGAATTTTATTCTCCGCAGTTTCAATTGAACTATTATTTTGCGCTTGCTATGCGAGACATCGCCACACAGCTAGAAGGCCATGTTCTTGTTGGTCGTTTAGATGCAACTGCTAACAAATACCTGAGCAATAAATACAACATAGTAGACTACCCGACCATAAAATTTTTTCCAGAAGGTAACAAATCCACACCAATCGAATACGTAGGAAGCTTCACAAAGGCGTCTATAATAAGTTGGACACTAGCGAGAGCAGCGAAATCTACCTGCCAGTATTGATTGATTGACCAAGACCCCATTTTTAAATACGTAAAACTGGGAATGATGAAATTTAAACTAAAGACCTAACATTCATATAATTATTGCCGAAATGGATTACATATGAATGTAAATATGGATTTTGTATTATACCATGAAAAAGTTTTAAGTCGGGCCATTAAATGATTCAATATATTTATTTATATAGTACAGTCTTTTATTATGCTCATATTAAACGGATTCAAAATGTTTAGGTTGATCCATTTAAAACTGTGACGACGATCTTCTCATCAGAATATGATGTATTTCAAATATCCCATCATTGCTACTAATTCGCAAATTTATATTTGCGAATTTAATATCAAAAACTTAATAGTATCAGAATTCGGTTCCATAATTAATTTAAAAGATATATGTCATATATGATCCAAGGAGGCGATAAACATTTATCATAGTAACAGTTTCATATCAAAAGTAGCATTTTGAAATTGTGACAGTGACGTAGCCGCAATGCTTAAATCTCTCATAACTCTAGCTCTAATTGCCACGACTACTGCATTGTATTCGTCCAAATCAAACGTTTTCAAGTTAACGGAACAGAATTTTAACAAATACGTCATAGACAGCGACGAAGTTTGGATGGTTGAGTTCTACGCCCCTTGGTGCGGACACTGCCAGAAATTCGTTCCGGAGTACTCGAGAACTGCGAAAGCGCTCGCAGGTGTTGTAAGGGTTGGTGCCATTAACGTCGAAGAAAACAGAGCGCTCGGCGGAAAATATGGAGTCACAGGATTCCCCACCGTGAAGATTTTCGCAAAGAACAAGGAGAAACCACTAGATTATTCCGACGCTCGGGTCGCCGAAAAACTGGCAGATGCTGCGTTAAAAGCAGTGCAAATAAAAGTCAATGCCCGATTGGGTAAAAAATCCGAGAAAAAAGAGAAGAAAAGCGACGCTAGGGATGTCATAGAATTAACCGATAATAACTTCGCTGACATGGTTTTGAAATCGGAGGAGATGTGGCTGGTGGAATTTTACGCTCCGTGGTGCGGATTTTGCAAAAAGTTGGCGCCGACTTGGAGTAAAGTGGCCACGGAACTGAAAGGTAAAATATTAGTAGGTGCTTTAGACGCCACAGCCAACAACTTCATTGCTACAAAATACAACATTAACGCCTACCCTACCGTTAAATACTTCCCGCCAGGCCCAAAAATCAAATCCTTCGAATACGACTTAAAAAGCAGCACGCAAAGTGATATAGTAAATTGGGCACTGGATAAACTTCTGGAACATACTCCAGCGCCGGAAGTCGTTCAAATCGTCGATTATGTTTCGTTCCAAGATGCTTGCGAAACGAAATCCCTTTGTATCATATCCTTCCTACCCCACATTTTAGATTGTCAGTCAGACTGCCGCAACGATTACTTGTCGCTCATAAAAGACATAAGCGAGAAATTCAAGAAGTTCACCTGGGGGTGGGTCTGGGTGGAGGCTGGGGCTCAACAAGATCTTGAAAGCTCATTGGGAGTGGGTGGCTTCGGGTATCCGGTGATGGCGGTTGTCAATGTGAACAAGATGAAGTTTTCGGTTTTGCAAGGCTCCTTCTCCAAAGCGGGTATCGGCGAATTTTTGGAAAAATTGTCAAAAGGAAGTGGAAAAACGGCCCCCATGGACAAAGACATTAACATTTTCTCTACTGAACCTTGGAATGGCGAAGACGCGGAAATGCCCCAAGTGGAAGAAAATAGTACGGAAGAAGTAGAAGTTGTGTTGGAAAAGGAAAATGTGATGGCGAAAGAAGTTTTGTTGGATAAAGAAAACGTGATGGAGAATGAAGTTTCGTTGGAAAAAGAAAAGGTCATGGAGAAAGAAGTTTTGTTGGAAAATGAAGTTTTGGTTGACGAAGTTGTGAAGAAAGAAGAATTATAATATTTTTAAATATGGTTCATGTATTATATTTTTTTGTAGAATGATGTTAAAATTGCCGTTAATCTATATTAATTTTGTGTTAATTAATGATTTGTGAATATTTATTATTTAATTATTTATTTCTATATTTGTAACTGAAATTACGCTTAATATATCTTAATCATATTACTGACTTAGTTAATCATCGTTTTTAACTTACTTGTAACTGTACTTAGGGCGAATATCACGTTTTGTGTGCTTCTTTCGCCCTTAACCCGCAAGTTGGTATAAAATGTGATTTAATTACGTATATGTAAAATATAATTTTAATCAATGGACAGGTTTTTAGTAGCACCAAAGTTGTTGGTCAGAAATTACATCTTTATGCAGTAGAAATAAATAAAATGAACTCAACATTTGTTTCGTGAATAACTGTACCAAGAGAGCCTTGCACATTGGAATTTGACCTCAAACAATCTTCCCAAACACCATCTACAGTACCTCACAGGCATGCAGCATCATTTCTGAATAACTTCGTGAGTTCTAGATGTTTGTTCTCTCATAATACATATATATATATATAGAGAAAAAGTGCAACACTAACAACTACAAGAGTCGAACAAATCGGCTTACCCATGCCCCGTCGTCTTATCGCTACTAATATTTTCGTGTTGGCTAAAGCTTATATTCACGGGGGGATTTAGATAGTCGGGTCGTGAGCAATCTGTCTTTACATTCTAACACCTACTTTTGCTACATACGAATTTAGATCCGAGATATCTATGCTTCAATTACGTTAAGTGGGATTTTTATATAAATTCACCTCTAACTGTGCGAGCACGATTTTCGAGCGGAGGCTTTCATTACGAATTTATGTGCGGCGGGTCGGCGGATTTCGTAAGCCGTGGTGCACGTGCTTTCGAATGGAGTGACAAAAAGGATAAAAACTGCGGTCTAACAATACATCGATCGGGGACGGCTTTAGACAAAGAGAAAACTTTCTGGCTGCGCTCACGTTATACAATAGGGCTGCTAACAGCGATTATTGTATAACTGGTCGCCGATAAAAATACTAATGAAAACGACGTGGTTAACCACCACTCTGGTTATGAAGATCTATTACCAGTTATGAAACGCAATCATCGGTTACAAATAACCAATTACCTCTTACTAAAACCGATATTTATGGTCGATTATGAAATCCTGTCATTTGAATACTTTAAGTAAATTGTACATTCAATTATTGGATAAACAAAATTAACATCCCTATTTAATTGGATGTATTATTAAAGTAGAGAGAGAAAGTTAAAAGTCGTTCAAAACGTATATTAAAATAGAATTGGATTATTAATAAAATGGCCTTGCAAGGTCAAAGCAAAGTAGTAAGTTGAGTTATGAAATATTACGTGCCTGAGTCGTCGTTCGGTTAATAACTAAGCTATAGAATACATAATATATTTGTCCAATCTTCAAATGCTACGGTAAAAAATTCCGAACGAATTTGACACATCCTTAATTACCGAAAAAGATATTTAAATTGGATCCAAACGAATATATTTGTGTGATGACCACAATTGATTATGTCGACGATAAACATGTCGATATGATTGTTGATCTTCGATAGTTATGATTGCAAATAACAACTGCAACTGTCCTTGTTTTCGAATTATTAAGTCATTATTTATTATTTTTATTGGTGATGGAAAAAAAATATGTGCAGAATGTTCAGATCTTTTTCTCTCATATGGGTCACGTTAATAAACGAAAAATACATTTACGTTGGTCAAATTTTGCAGAAAAAAATAATGAAAAAAAAATCGAATTGGCCAGAAGACGATGGTCATAATAAATGATTTTCGATTCATGAATGCAACGTATACAATTAGTATGTCGACAAAATGTAAATAATTGAATTGTGTTGTAATTAAAATATTATCAAATTTGATATACCAAAGTACTTATTTATAAAAGTAAAATTAAACTATTTAATGTTAAAGTGATTTACGACATTTCTATTGAAAATTCAAACTGAACAATTAACCTACCAAGCTAGCGACGTTGCATTTCAATATTTACGACATAAAATGATAAGAAGCTTATCGTGGTATATCAGACTAGATGTGATCAATAAAAATGCTAGAAAATATAGATAGACGTGGAAGGCGAATCTATCGTCGTCGGAGTGAAAATATAAATAGCAGCAGATACTTATCGATCCACCGTAGTAATTTGTATCATAGTTCGTGTAGATATAATTTAAACTTAAAAATGAAATCAAATAAAACTTTAGTGAAATTTTGTTAGGAAGGCAAATTTAATAAAATGGCTTTATGAAAGATTTAATACGTTCTATAACTTATTGCAAATTTGTCAAGTAGCTACAAGTGTGAAAATTAAACAAGGCTTCAAGCAAAATGCGCGCAAAAGCCAGATATCTTTTTTGAGACCATCTGGAATATAAAGTGCGAGGAGCTGTAACACAGTATGATTTAACTGACATCCACACAACTATTCACTCCTACAACTTATGCCTCCCTGACTCTGTGGCACAAGGGCATATCATTGCCATCGTAGCTTATTTAAACCAGCACCATACAGATCAATGTAATCCTCAAATTACGTTCAGGATGACCAACATTTAACACTCCTTATATCCCTTGTCGAAAGTTAAGGCATGGCTAAAATTAAATTTTAATATCGGTCGAAATGAATACAATTAGTAAATTCTGTTATCCGAGCATCGCTTACATGCAATACCTCTTTGCTGACATAACAGAATGTACAAAAGCTCTACCTGAAGTACATGAAATATTTACAACGCTAATTTTTCGTTGTCAATTCCATCAAAAATTATTTCCAGAACGTTATGTGTTAAAGCGATTTAAAATTTTACGTTAGATTACTTTTCTTGTGTCGTGGTCGGATCAATCTTTATACTAATATATGCCGAACGTAACTGGGATATTCACATAATCCACTCACTGCAGTGGCGACGATAACGAAACCGTGGTTTTTGAAATTGGCGAAAAAATTTCCAAAAAATACGTGCAAACCAGAACGAGTTTTAACATCCGATGTAAATCCTTAAAACGTCTCCCTGAGAGATTGTAAACCGGCGATAAGTTTAATAAAATATGTATGAAACAAAAATTATGAAACGTATGCAAGGAATTAATTGGGACAAATCGGATATCAAATATTCATCAACGATTTCCGAAAATCGTTACTAAAGGGTCTTCCAATAAGTGGTTTCATTTGCAACAGCCCTCCATTTTAACAGATGTCATGAGTCAACTTTAACTACTTGACAGATGACAATTAAAAACATCTTCATTAATAAAAATGGAACGATGTACGCTTTAACAACGCATTGAAATTATTAAAATTCACTACAATAATGGCGAAAATTTCGCGGTCACAATTCGCAAAACTAAAACATTTTTGGGTCGTCGTGAAGCACCTTCTCCGCCAGCAATTGTGAAACTGGTAGAAATATTTGGGCGGTTGCGACAAGTTAGTGATGTGAAGAACCGAACTCGTGCACGTCGTTCAAGAACAACTGAGATTATTGCTGTTGTAGTAACCAATAGTGTTGAGGAAAACCCAGTTTTGTCAATTTCTCGTCGATGTATGGAATTCAACATTCCACAAACGACATTACACAGTATTTTGCATACAGACTTATATCTTAACGCTTTTAAAGTTCAGTTAACATAAGAACTGACGCCTACCGACCATCAACAACGCCGTGTCTTCGTTGATTGTGTCCTTGAAATTCACCAAACTGATCCGGAATTTCATCGAAAAATTATCTTCAGTGATGAGGCCCATGTTCACCTCAGAGGCTACGTTAACAAGCAGAATTGTCGCATTTTGGGCACGGAAAACCCAAAAATTATTGATGAAAAGCCTCTTCATTCTCAATGTGTGACTGTTTGGCGCAGTTTTGGGTTTTGGTCTGACGGCGTCAGGGCACCTTACTTTTTCGAAAATGAGGCTGGAGCAACTGTTGAATGGATTGCGCTATCGAATGATGATTAATGATTTTGTATGGCCGGAATTAGAAGATATTGATGTGGACGACGTTTATTTTCAGCAAGACGACGCTACGTGCCACAGAAGTAAAGATACCATCGCTCTTTTGCATGAAAAGTTTCCTGACCGTGTGATTTCTCGAAGAGGCGATCACAATCGATTCAAGACCTTAAAGATGGAATTCGTGAAGTTATCGAGGACATACAGCCGCAAATATGCGAATTGGTGATGGAAAATTTCATGAAAAGGAGATGGTCCTGGAAGCGTAGCCTTGGCGGCCATTTGGCTGATATTGTTTTCCATTATTAATGGCATACCTTCCTCTTTACAATTAAATAAACATCCGATATTTCGCTTAAAAATACTCTTTTTCTTACATATCAAAATTAGACCTCTTATTGGATGATTATTGGATTTTAATCGCAGACTGCCAGTATAATTTCCCCCGGTTTCACATGGTATATCATCAAGTTCTTCATCATGTTCACTTTCATCACTTTCATTCCAGGTTCTATTCTGGTAACTGGATTTGTTCTACATCGAAGTTATTTGGAGTTACATCTTCGTTATCGTCCACAACCTCTTCAGATACTAATGGCGCATCGTCACTTTTTCATCTTGTAATCTCTGGCGAATGTATTCTTGTTGTTCCTCATGATCAAGTGCACTAAGTTGTCGTAATGTGATCCATTTACCATCTGCCATTTTTTCATTTATAAATTTTGTTTCGTTGCGTAAAATATACTCTTATGCCCTTTCTCTTCTTGTCACAAATAACGACTGAAAACAACGACAAAACTCACAAGAATAACTTACGTCTGCAAAAAACTGTACATAAACAAACCTTAAACATTTTTGTCACAACGGCATGGCATTTTCCATATTAGGGTACGCTGTTGATAATTTTCCGTCCGTATAATTTTTCTCCTGTTGACATAAAGGTTAATGTTGTGAATTTGCGCTAATTCTGTGCAAACAATATCCTACATGTATATATTTAGGACGATATTCGACGTCATCACACATCGCCTGACGAATTAAATTTTCTGAAATCGAATGACCTTGAAACACGTATCACCCCGTAAAGCGGCAAGTAAACCCCAACCAGCGCATACGTAATACGTACGCGGTTTATTTACAGGAATGCAAGTCCGGCGCCCGCGCAGACTCCCTATCTCATGTACCATCTAAATGAGATGCAATTAACACTTTCAACTGTGGATTTTTCCACATGGCTTACAAGCGTCCCGAGTGGAAAAAAATCTATCTCATTAGGAATCGTTTAAAAAGATTATCCCCGCATCTTTTCATGGACGGGCCTTGTTGCGTAACCGGCGATCTGAAGTCGAGATTGCTTTTCTCCTTTTTCCGACCGCTAATAACAAGACTATTAGAGTTTTTATTGCGGCACTTGCGTAATTGTTTCGTTTTAGGATGATAATTGACGAGATTGCCATCTCTACCAGTCGCGGTTCGATGGTTATTTGAAATGAACAAATATGTATGTCGTGTGCATGCGAAGCTTTGCCGGCAAAAATTCGTTTCATTTACACCGTTCGATCGATTGTGGGATTCTGTAGAATCCTTCGTGGTTTATTGATGGCCATGGACGTCGTAGGTTGCGTATGCATTTATTGCCATTCAGATTATTTTATGTTCGCATTCGATAAATAAAGTAAAAATCTTCCCAAAGTAAAAGATATAACCAAAAATTGCATTTAAAAAGATATTCAGAATTTGTGTATTTATTCGAATAATAATAAAAAATATTTTCAATGAAAATAGCCTTTATAAACGCATATAACGTATTGATTTTTATCCGATAGTTTTTGTGACAAAATTTTTAATATGCTTCTGATGTCTTGTATTGCAAACATATTCCTGTAGTATTTTAAACACGATGTCAAGAAGCAATCTCTGAGCACCTTAAAATGAAGTCATACAAGTTCAGGGAGAGTGAAACAACTGTTATCAACTTAGTTCGCTGAAATACAGTACCAGCTTAGTCGGTCAATGAAGACCACTGCAATTACGCATCAGCTAGTATGTGATGATTTTGACGAAACAGCTGTCATCACCACAGAATATTCGCTGAAATTTATTTTCAGCTACAACAATAGAAATATAAGTGCGAAGTACAAATAGAATATGCGAGACTTTCTTCTAGCTTATGCATCAATAATTGATAATGATGGAAGTGAGATTTGTAACTGCTCGGAAGTAGAATAGAAGCACAACAAAGTTAAAGTACCAATGATTATGGAGAAAAATCGCGAATATTTATGATTTGTCTGAGCAAGAATACCAATGTACATAATATATTTCAAAACTGTAATGGAAAAGGTTAATATTTTTGCATTATCAACAAAAACTAAAGTTTTATTGCTAAAAGCACAATTCATTCAAAATTTAAACATTTTTATACCCACATATAAGGGAACATAGTATTCGTAATGGTTTAGTTTACATGAATATTCTTCAAGCATCTTTGAACAAATTTGATCTCGAAATAATTCGATTTCTTTTAAAATAGCGAGTAAAATTTGTATTAATCTTTGAAAACATAGTAGTGTGTCCTTTATTTTGCAACTTGATTATTTTTAACGCATGAAGCCAACTTTGTTCGTATTGCTCTAAAACAATCGCACGGCAAATTTCAGTTCAATTGGAGCACAATAACCCGTGCCCACTTGCACCAGAACTTGTTCATACAAGTTACACTAGAGTACAAAAAGGCAACAATACAAAAGTCGTTTCAAAACTGTTACTTGGATTAGACGTCAGGAGTTCTAAAGAAGAGTGGTTACCGGTGCTGGCTTCTTTCAACAATCAAAACAACTTATTGCTGCCCCAAAATTGGAGTTTTAGTTCTTCTGGCAAAAAACAAGCCAAGGTAGTTTTAATTGCGCTTCATGATTGTAACGTCGATGTTTACATTGGTCAAACATGCCAACAATTAATACGACGTATTACAGAACATAAAAGCAATATTAAATGCAAACCAAGGGCCTGCCCTATTTCCTCTCGTACCAGATTTGAAAAACACAATATTGATCCGAATATCATGGATTTTGGAAATTAAGAGAAATTATCAATGAGATGAGCTTCATTAAAAAGAAAACACCGATGGATTAAGTGTGAGAAGTAAAATTAGGAGCAGCAAAGATATGGTCGTTAGCATTCGCGAAGGGAAAGGGTTAAAGGAAATGGCGAAGAGGTTTGAATGATTCACCAAGAGGGTTGGAACTCAACAGAAAGAAAACAAAAATAATAATAAATAAACTGCAGATATTCTGCTATTTAAAAAAATCAGAGATAATTGAAATAATATTGATTTTACTGACATCCAAACTTGCCCAGAATTTGTGATCTAATTATTTTTGGATGGTGATGGGGCTAAAAACCTGCTATATATCAAGCGAGGTAGATGGCAGGAGCAATTTACTCTGTACAAATATATTTGTTGCAGTCTCAATTTAAAATGATCACACAGATAAACAAGCACCGAGATATATTTAGTCATTTATTGTGACTATTTATACGAAACCCGGGCTTCAATGCAGTTTGGCAGATAAAGCACCTCATCAAGATGTGTGCCTTTTTCAAAACTTTGAAAGGTTAGGAAAACATTGATAACATTATTTCACAAGCAGCTTTGAAAAAGTGTTGCCAATACTTTTTTGAGAGGAAATAGCAATATTATCCATCTGTGATGGTTCGGTGGATGATGAAACTAAGAAGCGAATAGTGGCTAATTTAGAAAGGGGGAGTTTACGCCATTTGCAAAAGAGAAAGGTTACGAGAACATCAATAAAATTATTTCCCAAGCAGCTTTAAAAAGTTTTGCCATCACTTGTGGTATTTAAAAATTGAAAGCACTTTCCTCCAAGATAGCGTATCGTCGTGGAAGGAAAATGCTGCTTTTATGGAAGCAAAGAGAAAATGTAACTATCTTAAAGCAGCCAACAATACTGCAGAGAGGAGTGTTGCAATATTTTCATTGCCATATAAAGTCCAAGGAAGAACAGACGCAGTTTCATTTAAGATGTGTTAAGGAACACTAAGAGAATCTAAATAGAAAATAACTTCTATTATATATATGAATTCTGGTGTCAACATACAGCTTTTCCATTTAACATGGGTATTCCTCGTACGACGAAGATCAATGGAGACAAAAAATATGATACCGACATAATAGCATCCTCCATAGTCTCGAATATTAAACTAAATATTGCCCCAATCGCTTCAGAACCTACTCGCTATTTGTCATATATGGGTAATGCCAACACATTCGTTTCTCTAGTACTGTCTTTTATTAAACAAGTGGAGCTTGGCTGCTTAACGAAATTATATTTATTTTTGTATTATTATATAAGGACATATTAAAATCCAATACTATGCCATCTCACAAAATACTGGCTCTTTAATTTGAAAATTGTGGGAAACAATTACCTATTTAATTCAATACAACCGCCATAAATTGTTAAAAAAATAAATTTTGCATTTAGTAAAAAGCTGAAGAATTGGCTTCGACCCTATAAATAGTGTGTTAGTGCCTTACAGATCCCACCCATATCACCTCTTTTCTCAAAGCACGTTTGGCGCATAGAAAAAGGGCACAATAAGGGTCAGTAATAAAGAATGGAATATGATACGACAAACTACAACAATTAGTTTAAGTTTGGCAATGGAAAACTTAAACTTAATCGATGCGTGCTTCCTTCACCACCAATAAACATGAAGCTTAAAGCTCCCTGCCATTGTGTATTACAATATCGTAAAAACCTAAAATCAGTACCTTTACCTTAAAATATAGAAGTAAACTACTGGCGTGTTAGTTATATTTACCGTATGTCCAACTCCGGAGAGGTTGTATCACCAAACCCAATTATGCATTGTGCACTTGATTTGCAGCCACGACTCTTTTGCAGTTGTCATAAGCTGCACTACGAACGTTTCATCAGAACGGCAGATCCAAATCTAAGATATAATTACTGCGAAATAAAATTTCAGATACCCTAATAGAGGTTCGAACCTTTAAGTTTAGAATTATTAGTCTATCGGTACCTCTTTACTAATAATCCTATAAACGTTACTTTCGTATTCAGAATGTTTTTGACCTTTTAGACCAAATTTTCGTGTCATGTAACAGGCTCCGTATCACATGGTACATCTTCGCCATAAATCACAGCGCCCTCCATTTAAATATGGCGTAATTAAAGACGGTATCAAGTTACTCAAGCAACGCAGCCGTTGCAAAATGCTTTCAGCGGTTCATCACGACGTCCTGCGGACGTCGCAAAGAGAGAAAGGGGATTATTAACGATATGTTTCTCGTTTATCATTAAAAAGAGGTAAATATAATTCAGCGAGTAATACACGTTATTTTTAGCGCATCCTTAATCTGAATGCAAATGCATGTCACACGTACGCAGACATACACACCTATACATGTACATACACGCGGGCCCGGTGATATCGCGTCTCATGTAGTTCTGCAGATAGCAAACACTGGGCGGCCTTCGGCGCCACATCGTCGCCATAGTTCGACCTGGGGCAAGCCGTCGGTTACAGTACGCTAGACGTACCATTTATATCGACTAGGTCTTAATGTGTAATTGTCTGCAAGCCTCGCTGCCGACATAACAAGGCTGTGGAAACGAAAGCGGATCAAGTCCGTACTTTCATAATCTAATCAAGGAGGGGTATATTGATATTTTTTCCAAAAATTTCGACCAACATCTAATTAAAGGAACAGTACCTGTCCTTCGACTAGTTTTTCTTCTAGCATTCCAGTCACATATTTTTATATATCGGCTAGTTGCTACGTCTACATTGCGCATGTAGAAATAATTAGCTTTTTCAAATAGGTATCCCATTTAAATCATGGGAAGCTTTTACTTTTCCTCATGGTCTCTCAAACGAAGGGACTTTATTTGTGAGTGAAAATAATGAAAAAAAAAAACTATCCAGATGTAATTTAGCCAGTGTGGCTTGAATTTCATTATCTTTTAATGATGTTTCATATTGTGTTTGTTGTAACGATTTTTGTGGCAAATAAGAGGTTCTCGAGCTATGGTAGCACAGCAGTCATTGTTAAATTTAATAAATATTGTAAAATAATATCAATGTGTATTTGACTTGAAGTTCTATTAACTTTACACAATTTTGATTGGTTGACCTCGTTTAGTCAATCAATCACTCGCTCGTCACTTGGGCCGTAGCCCAATACATAAGTCAATATCAGTGGCGACTACACATTTTCTGGGCTTCTTCAGAAAATGTTCTCTAATTTAGTTGCCCTCTTTATTTTTTGTTCCAATAATAAAATTACTGCGAGGAAAATTAAGCTTTTTTGGGAGAAATAGCTAAAAGATTTATTAAAGCTGCTGTTGTATATTTTTGGTAAAAAATGTCTGTTGTCATACATTTCTTATCGATTTTTGCATGATTTATATTGTAGTCTCAATCTTTGCCATTGCTGATGTTATCAAATATTTAGTTATGGTGCAACGATATGTACCCAATACACACTACTTGAATAATTCTATTCTTTAGACTGGTCCATGTTTTTAACTTTAAACGTTAAACCATTGCCTTTTTATCTAGTTTTACATTATTTATTTTGTAGTATCAATCTTCGCCATTGCCGATGTTAACATATATAGTTACGGTGTAACGATATGAACCCAACACACACTACTTGAATAATTCTATTCTTTAGACTGGTCCATGTTTTTCACTTTAAACTTTAAACCATTGCTTAAAGATTGGGTTGGGTTTGTTGACCTAACCACAAGATTTTGCATTCGACTCGTTTCAGACAATCAATGACACTATTTCACAGCGAGTCCAAAACCTAGCCCTCATCCTTTTAATAGTAAAGTTTTCTGTGCTAAGAATTAGCCTTCTACTAAAAATATTCTAAACTTTTTTTGGCCTTTTACTTTATTCTTCGTTGCAAATTCGTGTCTGGCAGAATCTACAATGACGAAAAACTTTATAACAACATCTAAAACTAGGAAATTTAAATCTTTAAAAGTAATTCTGTTAGAAGATTAAAATTGTAGGGAAGTTTCGCTTGGCAAGTTTATTTAAATATTCCTGTATACAATAAACACTTGTCTTGGTTAATAGTGGATGATAAACATGTTGCCAGATATAAATTGCGTAAAGTTGACTAGACTCAAATATAATGAATTGCATGTGTGCAAATGTAAATTGTTCAATACCATTGTTAAATGTGTTTGATCTGAAGTCGAACTCGACAAAATCAAAATCAACGCGTTTATGGCGGAGTTTTTTCTGCTATCTCTACATCGACAGTCTTTGTAGTTATGTGCGTGTTTTCTGCGTAATGCTGAGTAGGAGCTATGCTTATTAAGTTTGTTTATGTATTTTTATACTTGCATGCTTTATGCACTGCTTCATCGAAACTCAACATGCACAAGATATACATAATATTTACATAACGAAAAAATATTTTTTCTTATTTAGATACTTAATTTCATTAAACACGTTAAATTTCAATTATTAACTATTATTATTTATCGTTTTCAAATAATACATTTTTCTTTCTTTTCAGGTAAGTTTCCATTGCAATAATGAAACTTGGCGAGAATTGGTAAATATATTTTTTTTTATTTCACAGTAAATTATTTAATAATTTTATAGCAATTTTCAGTATTTTTGCATAATAAATACTTTAACAATTATTTAGTTAAACAATAGCGTTGAAAATAACTAACCCCATGTCGACGTCATTATCATTTTTTTTTTATTGCTTTAGAACAAATATAATTTATTTTCACTTCGTTATTTCAAACTTTTATAGTTTCACCTCAACGTTTAAGGGGGGGTCCTGCTTTAGGAGGACTTAAAATATCGTTTTTGGGGGATTTTCTTCTATGTGAACTAAAAAAAAAGCCCAAAATTTTGAAATTCAAGATTTTTCTCAGGTTTGAAAATAAATGTGCTTTTTGCAGGAAGAGAAAATCATTTCAACTTGCTAAAAAAGTTGTTTAGAATTTTTTTTTCATTAATCTTTTTAGTTCAAATAGAACAGAATGCTACTGAAGCCAATAAAAGTTTTGTTTCGTTTTGATTGCTTGTCTAGTTTTCTCGCTATCACGCCCGCCAGTTTAGAAAAATCGTAAAAACGAAAACTCGAGAAAACGCGCTCTAAAGTTCGTGCGTTTGTATATTTTATGCTCGACACCTCACTGTGTTTAGTGCTGTATCTTTCAAAATATTGCGAATTAGCCGCTATAACTTTTTATACATAATCTTAGATATATTAGGCATAGATTTGAGCAATAAAAAAAAAATTGATTTTTTGAGCCTTCTAAAGCAGGATCCCCCCTTAATGTGTGTTGAATATATTTTGATAGTAAGGCAGCTGCAACTTTTAGTGCGATCGTTGCTTAAATTTCTAATATAGGACTTTATGATTGCAAGGTAAAATTCAACTAAATTTGTTGTTGCAAGTCCAATCCCACATATCGAAAATAATCCGGTAAAATCCAATGTATTTATAAGTTTGGTTATTTGATCTCAAGTATATCGAATAACTATTTATTAACATTTTCAAGAATATTCTTAATCCATGTTTGTTACACGTGATTCTTTCACATCTTACTAGTTGAAAATATAAAATTGTATCGACGATATGAAGAACTTAGGATAGTGTGTATCTACGAAATGGAAAAACACTATCATCATACATACAACATTTTGACCAAATTCTGTTAATGTTGGTAATGTTTGCATTGGATGTTGTTTCATAATATTGCATTCGTTCGTCAATGTTGTTATAATTTATGTTTTGTTTCTTTGTCGGTTCAATAAAATGTCAATTTGTTTATCTTCACTAAATTCTTAAAAGTTAAATCTAATTGAATACGAACAAAAAGGACATCAGGTATAGAATTAAATGTTCAGTGAACTTCAAATAAGATCTGAAACGTAAAACAAATCAACCAGGGTAAACATATCATATAAACAAATTAAAAATGCTAAAATCCTACATACAAATAAAATAAATATTAAAACACAATAACTGTTAACTAAACACTACACACAAACCTATAAACTGGTCGGAAAGTAGTAACTAATGATCCTACTTTCTACTAGCAACAAATAAATTTAAATTTATTAAACGCAGAAATTCGAAAATCGATCCTAGACGTCGTGTCGTTTCCCTCGTGTAGGATTAACGATATTTGACTTTCATTTATTTGCAAAATATGTGCATGATACGAAAAATATGTAACACCTACCTGTTATTTAGATAACACTCCTGATAAAGCGAATTTTTCGACGGCGATATGCGTTCCATATGTTAGTCGTTAGATTTTTCACGTCTACCATAACATGCGAGAACATGTTTCGCGATTTTTAACGCACTGGGTACCCAAACAGAAAAACTCGTATCTGCAGGGGAAAAACACCGTCTCATGTAAGTCGAGCTATATTTGTTGTTTGTTTAGTGTCCGAGGCGTTTTATTTTGCGGCGAACGGAGCGTTCTTAAAAGCATTCTGCGCACAGTTTTAAATAGCCCTCGGTTAGAGCTAATTATTGAAATTAACAGACGTAATAAATTGCGGATTAATACGTTATTGAAATGCAATGCTGTATTATGCCCTAAGGTTGTGAACATGCTCGAATGCAACATTATAGAATTATTAACGTGTTCATTATCGATTTTTTCGCATATGATGCATATAAATTAGTTCTTTGCCGATATGTTCTACACACGTGGTAATTGCACGTTGAAATATAATGACATTTATGTTTGTTTTCACGAAAATTAAATTTAAATCACGTTGATGATAATTATGATCATATAACTAATTGATGATTATAATTAACTTTCCCAAACGTTTTCTGCATTTTTTTGGTATTTGTTTTAAGCACATTCACTGCTACCAGGCAACCCAACGTACGAGATACGAGTTTACTGCATTTTAAATTCAAGTACCGTCTCTTCTAAAGGTAATTGCTCAATATTACTCCCTTTCTCTCTATCTCTTTTTAAGTCTAATTTAATTTGATAATTTTTATGATTTTAATTGTTACTTTCTACTTTAATTTTTATTTTCGTAATTGAATGCATTTTTTCATCCAATGTTTACGTTTAGGTTAGGCATTTAATGAAATCTGTCGTTATCTAGTTAATTTTACTTTACGAGGGGTATTTTTGGCATAGATTAGTATAACCATTATGTATGAAGCCACTAACCAACCAAAAATAAATGAGGTTGCACGATTTATAATATTAAATATTAGATACATATTCACATATACGAAAATCAAATTTATATATTTGTAATGTAACACTGTTCGCCTTTTCCGAAAGCTTCGTTGTCCGCCACAGAATTTATTAATCTTCCCTATGGAAGCAGTCAACGTAAGTTTTCGCGATTAAAATTAAAAAATCGTCATCGTTATCGTTACAGCAGCATGACTGGGCGCTATAAATGAATTCTAATGACCTGTAATCCTGTCATATACAACATCTGTCCTGAAAGTTCGGTGAATAAGTCTATTTAGCGAATTGATCATCAGTTTATCTGAAAGCAGTTACTGTCCGTCTAAGTAATCCCTGTCGATGGTGACGCACCGGTAGTACAAGTCCTCGAAATTCCTGACATAATCGTATTTAGGGATAGCCATCAGTTGGGCTGTAACATTACGTTGTATGTTCGAAATATTCGAAAAGCTCTGGCCTTTCAGAAGTGATTGCGAGACACAAATCGCCAGTTGGCCGGGAACCATACACCGCTCTTCTGATGCAGTGGTTCCTAGCCAACAGAAGATTGTGTCAGCCAATCGCCCATCCTGAAGAGGCAGAAGTTTTCGGATATTCGGGCATCGCATGTAGGGTATTCCTAAAAGACGACTACGCCACGAGGTACCAAGACTTGTACGCCGTTCCCAAAAGTCCATTACCATCGAAGGGGATTACTTCGAAGGACAGTAACTGCTATATCAGATAAGCCAACAATCTATTGGCAATATAAACACGTTCACCAAGCTTTCTGGCCAGAGGATGTATAATCCCATGTTGTGTTTTTTATAAAAAACCTGGGTGTATTGTTTTATGTGGCGAGCAAACCGAGTTCGACAATTATAAACGAACTACAAAAATGACTACTAATGCATATATCCTTCACACGTTCATTGGAGTGGAGTAAAAGATTCTGATAAATTTGTTTCTTCATATGTCAAATGAACCGTGACATTTATCTCCACAGTGCATTCGCAAATAACGTTATTAACGTATCTGACGCCGATGAAGACGCCTCTTGGGGACTCAATGCTTTTTATAGCGAGGCGTCAGATTCCGGTGCTGAACAACCGAGTTGAACCTGAAAACACAGAATTTGAAGCATACACCTGTGCAGGTTCAATCGCTTTATTAAATGTTCTAAGATAATAAATATAGATAAAGTAAAAATAGAATTTTGGCTGAAAGGCCACTGGTAAGATCCATTAGTAACTACGATAACTATGATGTTTGCAAGAAATATTATTTTCAGCGGTATTTTTAGATTAGAAAGGAAACGTTCTACCTAATGTAACTGTTAATCTTGTCATTGGATTTGATTCGGTTGGGTTGAGTTTGCCTGCTTTGGATTGCGTTGGGTTCGGCTGGGGTGGGTTGGGTTGGATTGGGTAGGGTTATATTTATTATTTTCCTGTGATGTATTTTCCAACGATGAATTTTCTCATGAAGAACTTTCCTGAGGTGAACTTTCCACGATGAATTTTCCTATGATGAATGTCCTCGATAATTTTTCCATAAATCAATGGGATTATCTGATAACATTTTGTAAAATTGTGCACGATTGTGCACCGCGCTTCAAGATATACAATTTGTTGATTGGCACATGGTTGCAACAGATATAAAAACGTGGATAATACCATTTTACTTTAAGTACACGTTGTGAATTTTGCAATTTAATGAGAGTAAATACGTCGAACTGCAGATAATTTTCGATCATTGCCTAACCATACATTTAGGGGCATATTGTCCTTAGATTTGCTTAAAATACAATTTTCTAGAAATTTTCTCCTCAGTCCTTCCCTTCTTTTTCTGCCGTCCTGGCCCATCCATGCTAATCTCTTCATTTTTATTTGTATGATGTTTGGTTTATCGGCCAGTTCATCTACCTCCTTATTTCTCGTCCTCCTCTAGATCATCTACTTTTATTCCTCGATATACTCTCCTCCGCAGCTTCCGTTGCCATATCTGTAGCATTGCTTCCCCTTGCCTTGTCGGTGACAAGTTAAGGTGTAGGACTTTCACAAAGAGTATTTTGTTACACGGAAGATTTCAGTTTTTAATTGAATTTCGTAGACTTTTTGTTCGTACTTCGATGAAACCTTTATTATGTACCCGATCTCGTCCTGTTTATTAATTTTATTATTATTTATTAATCACTATTTTAGCTCGCGATTGTCTATTTACTTCTGCTTTCTTGAGTTGAATTAAAATACTATAGCGTACATCATATTAATTGCACGTTTATGGGGTCGGAAACATCTCACGAGTCCACCATGCATACTGCTCTTCATAACCTCAACATTATATTAATTATTATTATAATTCAGAAAATTCGGTGAAATAACCTAAAAGCGTTTGACAAACTGACCTTTGATGAAAGGCTACTTTTGAAGTTTGAATATTTCGGCTGTGTAACTACTTTAGACATGATAATTGACATAAGAAGAACACCATAAGCCATAAAGTAAACCAATTTTTCCAAAAAATATATTTGGATCTATTTAAGAAACGCAGTAAGTAAAAATGTGCTCACCCGGCTATGAAGCAATTAAGAAATTTTATCGTATGATAACTACAATGCAAGGAACAAAAAAAATCGTTCGTCCACTTGATGATTGATGACAAGTCTTTAAGCAACTCACATAAAACAATTCTAAGGCGATTTGAAAAGCACAGTAGCGTTACCAAAAGATATCGCATCCACTTATGTAGCAAATAAAAGTTTCTTTCACTTCAATTCTAAAAATATGGGGCTTCATTATGTATCAATCCCAATAATATAATTATTAATGTAACATGTATTAATACAATATAATTAGCACGATGTAATATTGGGCATAAACGCAAAGTGACTCTAATCTTATCAAACTCACTGTCAACATCGATATTGTGAACTGCTCATTACAATGAAGAAATATAATACAATTTTTGATTTCCGAAAAAAAAAATGTGTTGTACTTTTCCATTTAAAATTAAGGCACATATTTCAAACAAAAGATACTGAAAAGGCGAGGAGTAAACTCGTGAAGAAACTATTTAAAATCTATCTCTTTGTGTAGCCATATGTGGATCAGTAATGAATTTGATGGGCAAGGTAAACAATGTGAAATATGAGGAGTGACGTAAGTGTTGCGGAAATGAATTTGGTGGAAATGTAGAGCACGAAGAAAGATAACGAGAATTGGAGAAGGTGAAAATTAACATACAATTGTAACAACATAACAACAAGAAAGTTCAAAAAAATAATTGCAATAATTTATGCTGTCTAAAAGCAAATTTACATGAATGAAGCCTTTGCAAACGAAGTATACATAATCTATGATACATTTAGCCTTGCCCAGCTCGTCTCTTCAAAAATAGGAAGGTACCTCCGAATAAAGCTCAACCATGGTATATGGTAGTGAACGTCCTTAATAAATCGGTGATAATATCAATGGCACTTGCGTGCCATCTTGATCAAAACATATTTATTACATGACTTATTATTGTTTATTATTTTTTACTGCAGTGGCATACAATCTTAATTTCTCAAATATTGCTTTGGGTATTACTCCGGCAAATAAATCCACTTAAATGTGTAATTAACAGGCCTTATTAGTGCACTTTTACAGTGCATTAGTAATCCTTATGTAACATCTCGTATGTATGCACACATTGCGTTTGGTATTTTATATTCCAGTAGTCCATCTAAACGAACATTATTATACTTTCATTTTTGTCCGCGCAAATCGATAATTCAACGTTCGTTGCGTTTATGTTGATTTCCTTTACAAATTCACTTCGCAGCACCAATACAATTAGCATTATTTATAGGCAGCGTATATTAAATTACCATCGATTAATTGTTATTTACTAGACGGCCCGAATTCCAATTCGATTCGAATATTATATTTTTGCATAATTCACTTGATTTTGATGTCCGCCGCATGTTATGCAAATTTAAAATTTTAGGTATGAAATATAAAAATTATTCCATTGTACATTTAGTCATTTACATTTTTAATTTCGAGCCTTTTTAAATTGCAGGTATATATTATCATTCGAGTTTTTTTTTTTCATAAATATGTTGTAGTCTTTCTAAATTTGAAAACGTTGGCAGTTTTAATTCTAACATCTACAATAAAATTAATAATCGGCTATTTTCATTTACTTTGTTGAAACTTGTGACAGTTTGATTGAGTTGCGTTGGATTGCGTAGGTCTTTTTGAGCATTGGATTTATTTATGATCTTAAAATGTCTTCTGTTAAATTTTTACACAATTTTTGTTAACATCTCGAATTCATATTAGGAAGAGCGAAGTGACCGCCCAAAAATCAATCAGTGCGCTTTCCATATCGACCTTTAATTGTGCTTTCAGTTATCAATAAGTAACTTCGACATTTATTTGCAATATCTCGCGACGTGAATTTGCTCACGCAAACCAATTGCAAACACATTAAACTGCTGTTTCATATTTCAGACACATCGAACACCACGCACTCAACAACACCTACTAGAAACCTTCGCTATATTCGATGAATAAATTATCAGACATTTCAATCACATTTTTTCAACGAACTTGTTACTTATCACTTTTATCGGTTCGTGAATTAGAATGGGTTTTCGCAAATCATTCAGGTAACAGTTGTATATAATAGCTTACTGAATTTCCGATCCAGCTACTTATTGTAAGTTAATTTATTATCTAATAAATCCATTTGACGTGAAGTTCTGACCATTGTTACATGAATAGGTTATTCTAACGGAATAATACAGCACGACAAGATCAGATGAAAGAGATGTATTTCATTAAGTAATTATGCTTATATAATTATTTCCTATGTAGGTTAAGTGGTACTGAATATATACGTTTTCTTATCTGGTTGGTAATTGTTAGCTTCAGTAATATTGTTCCGTTCCAGAAAAAATCCCCCCGTATCGCTTCGAGTATGCGGTTTGTAAAATTGCTGAATGCAATTAATTACCCATGTTGTGTTAGCGTTGCGTTCGATTGCGCAAAATATTTACATTTATCTCCAACACATTGTAATTGTGAGTTTAAGAACAAGTTAGCTATTCGATTATGGTGTTGTTTCATTTTACATTTCACAAATGAATAAGCAACATTTTAAAATTTACGTCGTAGTAATACATCGAAAAGTCGAAAGCATAAAGTTAAGTACATTTATTAACAGAATTTGCATTTGACGAACACAGTCGTTATTCTATACCATCCTACCAACATGCCTGACAGGCAGATTTTGAAATAATAACGGTACTGACAATACGCCAGTAATGTCGACCTGGAGGTGTAAAAATTAATTGTGTGTCCGTTTGTGTACAGTATTAATGCAAGCAGGATTACAATTAATTATTAAAAAATGCACGAAAAGAGATTAGGCTGACGGGCATTGAATCGTGTGACTTAATCTTAATTATTTTGACATTACATTTTCATGCAATTAAATTAAGCCGCAATGTATGTTTTTTAGTAGAGGATTTTCCTAAACCCGTAATTAATTGCACTTCCTGCGAAGTTCACGCAACAATTTTATATGAAATAATCATATAATTTATATAAAGTACGGTTGTGTACAATTATTTAAAAAATAAATGTAACTAGACTTAACATAAGTGTTCGTACTGTTGTTGCCATTATTGTTTTTAGAACGTACTTCCTCGACTTGATTATCTACAATTTTAAGTAACCAATTTTCCGAAATTGCTTGTTTGTTATTATTACATCAACAGTAAAGTGAGTAATTTAGCAAATCACGTATTAGTAAACCATGTTGTTCGAATTATGAATTCATAATTGTATGTAATCTTGTTCTTATTATAAATGGCCTACTTATTAGTGTACAGTTTGCTTCAAAATATACTTTATTTTATCATTTTCGTTTCTTTTGCATAGAAATAAATTGGCGAATATATAAAAGTTTGCCCAAGTTTGGACAATAATTTGGGCACTGACTTGGAAAAAGAAACCATAATTATACCCTGACCCCTAAATGTTAATATTTCATATATGGACATGTAAAGTATTAAAATCTTAAGATTTAATACTAAAGCTGGATCGCAACAGGCTAGCTCAAACTTGCAAGTCAAGTTGATGTAATGGATTTCGTACCCAATTACGTACAATTTACATATGAGTCACTACTGCAACTTGTAAAAACTGCCCGATCTATATTATATAATATCAAAAACGATGAAATTCATTCTGATTCATTAAACGAGATTCTAAAGTGGCCCAGCGGCGTCAAACTCATTAATAACGAGGGTCTAGCCATAAAGGTCATTTGCATTACTTACCTTATATGTTTTTCACGGAGCTACTTATACCCGCCACTGTACATTAACGAAACCAGTCGAGCAGATGCGTATTTCTTGTGCGTCTACGCCGCAACTGGACCATATACGTAGAAAAATGTTTTCAATAAACAATTTTTTCAGCATTTAGCTTTAGATCGTACGGGTAAAGGCATCCGAGGAACAATTAATTGCGAGCAAACGTGTCAATGGCCTCTCAAACACGTTAAGTATCAAATTACACATAAATCTAATACAAATTGGTCGAGTATTTCTCCCCGGGGCCTTACGTAAGTGAACACATGTCCAGCAATAACGATGGCCACAAGTATGAGCAAATTCTCGCCCGTTTACGTGTTCAACCGCCGACGATAGCCGCTCATTGTGGAGTGGCGTGGGTGTTGTTACTACCAGTTCGATGGAGTGCATTCCGGACCGTGGGTATGAACTCTAAGCCGAATTTATGTCAAATCGTTTATTAAATCAAACGAGGACGGAGAGTGATGTAGTAGGGATTGAAGTTTTGTGATATGCACAGCGAAACTCGCATCCGCAGTTCGCATTGCATTTAGAAAATAAAAACTGCATTTCACTTAGTCATTTCGTTACGAGATCTTGATCCAGTTGAAAGTGAAAAAGGTTTAATTTTTTTATGTTTTTATTAAAATATTGTCAAAAATATCCAAAATGAAATTAGTTCAAAATGCAATCAAACGAATCATTAATATTGCACTGGGTGATCTATTGGTGATCCTATTGGTAGGAAAAAATAATTAATGAATCGTCGGTGAGTGATGGAACTTGCGCGCATGCTCGTCCTCTAGAGCTTTGTACCAAGCTAAGTTGAGTATATGCACTCGTGTACGATAACGAGTTTGAGAAATAAATTATACTTTTGTGAAAATTTTAATAATTATGTAACAATTTTAGTAGTTAATCATCGAAAATATCTTTGGAAAAAAGAAATTCAAATGCAATACAATTTATCAAAGGGAGCACGTTCGAAGTGTTTTTATTCTAAATATGTAACGCGGAACCGTTCACATATGATAGAATTAGGCGGAGAATCAGTACAGCATTGGATATTAATAATTGTGCAGACTGTCACAAAATTAATGCCAACGTTGAGCTAATTTTCCGCCAGCTTTTATCAGTTACATATGAAAAGAAACAATGGTATAATTAAATAATTAAAACATGAACTATGACTGTGCACACTTTTACCTACAAATTTATAAGCACTCGTAGGATAATACGATAAGATAATTCTAATAGTTTTGCTAGGGAAAATATTAAATAAGAGATCACCGAAAGGGAAATATAGAAAATTGGAGGAAAGGTGCATTAAAATATAAGGACACATAGAAGCCCAGATGCGGACATTTCATGGTAGGAGTGAAAGTAACACACCAAATACCAGATCTAAGAAACCATATCAAAAAGAAGGGAGAACACAACGATTAATTTAAAAGGTAAGCAGGGTCAAATAAACTACGAAAATACAATGTGTAAGAATTATCTAATATTAAAGCTGAGAAAGCAATCAAAGAAAGATGATTCGAAATTGAATCAACAGCTGAACAAGCTGATATGAACTGTAACGTGGACGCTAAAAAAGAAAAAAATGATTTTGAAGCGGACTGTCAGAGGGAATTAGATATCAGAAGAATGCTAAAAGTAAAAATGCTATAATACATAAATATGGACATCAAAGAAACAAAAAAGTTGTTAAGGGAAACAAGAGAAGTGCTCCAAGAAATAGAGGAAAGTGTCAGAAAATGAACAAATACAAAATTTGCACCAAAGCGCGATAAGGGAATGAAGGGTCCCCACCGCAAACTGTTTATTACAAAGACAAGGAAGGGAAATCAATTATTAATAAATATTCCGATGTTCTATTTTTGTGCTTTTTTCAGTCGTTTGCAATGTTAACATTATCATTCGATTTTTTTCAGTTTTCTAATTATTTCCTAGCTCATTCCTTACCATTGCTCTACATTCCTCATATTATCTCACGTTATCTATTTGTTTCCCTCGATTTTATTAAACGTAGAAAATGAAATAGATAATATGCCCGATGAATGTATAATTGATGTGAATCAATGGTGAAGAGAAAATCATATCAAAATAAAAACATTTTAAAGAAATAATTAGAAATCTGAAAAATAATACGAATGATAATGTTAACGTTGCAAAGGACTGAGAAGAAGGTGAAAAAAAAACGTCTGAGAAATTTGAAGCTAAGGGAGGAGGAATACAAGGCATTCCACTATCGTCAGTATTGTTTGCTCCTTTTCCGGAAACAATTATAAGGGAAAATTAGCAGAACAGTACTCATACATCGGAAGACAACACCAGCCTTTAGTTTTCGAAGATGGTGAATGAGTTTATATTATAATAAAAAAAGGTAATGAAATGGCCGGATCAGGAGTTTCATACTTGGGAGTAAGGACATATAGAAGGAGACCATATACGTTTGAAGAGTTTGTTGAAAGGCAAAATATGACTCGACATGATAAAACTACCTCCGTCTTTTTTTATGACAGCTACAAAGTACCACCCAATTCAGATGTTCAGTTAAGGAGCAAGTATTATAGGTGCCATAAGAACATGGTGATTACATGGATGGGACATATTGAAAGTATGCCAAAAACAAAAGTACGAAGACTTTAATTACGTACACCACATATGGCAGACCAAGAGCAACGAAGGAACGCAGAAGCACAAAAAGTTGTAAGACAAAAGAAAATCAACAGATGGAAAGTGAAGGAAACTTATAGGATCGAAGCTATCGCTATAGCAAAAATTGAAACAATTGTCTAAAATAGAAAAAAATGTCAAAACGTGCGAACAAATCTAAAATGCAAAAATGCTAACAAGCCATCCAGGTTCGAACCTATATATAAATCGTCGGCCCTTTTAAGCCCTTTGCAATAATATAATTTACGTAAATAAAGCGGAAATGTGGATTTTTTGAAAATATTGATTATTTAAAATGAGAAAATGGCAAAAATATCAATGTCGTGGACACACAAGCAATATTTCTTTTAATTCTGAAAATAGCGAACAAGCGTTGCCCCGATTTAGTGAATTCTTTACTAAATCGTTAAAAATACAAACAAAATATTAAGATAATAAATAACGACCATACTTTTAAAATTTGAACAAGCGTTTAACATCGTAAAAGTAGTTCTAGCAGAACCTTAAAAACGTCAAAACTCAAAAAATTATTAAAACACTAAATCGTTAAAAATTGTATAAATGGTAATCATCGTAAATAACTAGCAATAAATAAAGTTTTAAATAACATTTCTTGATCGCTACTTCTACCAAGATATTTGCTCATGTTTACCAGTTATCTTGTATATATTGCATTATTTTCTTCTCCCCAATGTAAATCCTCGATCTCATTTAAACACCTTTCGCTATTTAATATATTTTCTCTGCCTTCATGACCAAACCTATTTTCTCATTTCTCCATCCGGTCCTTTCATTCATTCATGTCACTTTTTCAAAACTCTCACCTCCTATGCATCCCTGTCCAACATGGCTCATCTACATAATCATTAACTAGTTCGGCCGCTCTTGCACGTTCTGCCTTTCTTCCATACATAACTTTTTTCTTTTCTTTTTTTCATTACCTTTGTTGAAAAAGTTTGTCTAATAAAGTTTCTTTTATTTGGAAATTTTAGGGCAAATTATTATTTTACAATAACTATAGTTTGTATGAAACAAAGAAAAAATAATATTATAAAAAAATGCAACGGAAAACATAAAGTTCGTTAACAAAAAGCTTCATAATAAATATAACATTATAAAATACTACCAACAAAATATTAAAATTGCATATTTCAGATTCATTTGCTAATATAAAACACCTAAAATTACCCATGAAAAAATTAAACATATACATAACGAATATATTATCCTTGTATTGCTACTCAATTCATAGAAACACAAAGTAAAAATCACACGACCAATAATTATGAACATTAGTAGTTAGTCATGAAAATAACATAAATAACAATGAAATTAAAACACAAGAACAATTCATTTGTACTAAATAATAATTGGATAGAAAACTTAACCAAAGTAACTACAACTATACCCGAAAACGTTCAACTAATTTTAATCTAGACCCAAATTTTACTTGCACGACGATTACTGATATCATAGCCAGTATCAAAAGTTGGATAAATGATTTAGAGTCCCATATCCAAAACAATATCAGAAATTACAAATCAAATCATCATAATAATAACAATAAAAAATTTGACCAAAACATCCCTTAAACAAAAACGTAAGAGAAACTAAACAGTTTATTAAGAATAACCCAAATCTTTATACACTAAATGAAGCTGAAAATGCATTCTACAATTAAACGAACAATCAGAAATAAAATATAAATGTCCTTGCCGACTATGTATATATTTGTGAAACTGCATGTGAGAAGTCTCCTTATTTTGTAAAATATTTGGCTCATATATTTTTCAAAAATGTTGAACAGTCATTAAATATTTTTCCATCAATTAGATCATGGTGGAAAATAGATGATCATGTGGTCATGTGCCAAAAGACGGGGGGGGGTACTTATAACTATGAGCAGAAAGTATACCTTTTCAGTTCATGGCATCCTCACACAACGAAAGATTACAAATTAAAAAAAATACAGCAACTTAACAGTAGTTTGGAACCGGATTACTACATTATTATATTTTTTGCGATAAATATTTTTGAGAAATATAATTTTATAAATATTTTTTAGTTTGTAGTTCATTACTATAAAGTACAAGAAAAAAAATTATTTCCAAAAAAATTCTCTATATTTTGTTGGAAAATTCCATAATTCCATTTATTTATTTCAAAAGTTTAAATTTTTATATTAAAACAACGCAAAATGTGATTCAAAATAAATCGTTTGTAAAAAGAAACTTATTTAGTTGTAATTCTGAAGTCTGATTAAAAAAAAAACGTTTTATTGCTCTCCTGAAAAATATAATACCATGGAGATACTTGCACTGTAATTTGACGTGACAACGATTATTTTTCGTTGATAACTTCCAAATCGTCATAAAGTCAAAATATGGTTTTAAAAATCCAAGAAGTCATGTTGCTACTAGGGAACTGTTGGATGCATACTCCCTACATTCTTACTGCCATTAATTCACAGTGTGCTAATGCGTATAATAAGATGTCACGCTTCTAAATGTATTAGATTTAATTTCAGTTTTTTCCTTTTTAAGTTACGTTGGGTTGGTTCATGTTCTAACAATTTTAATATCCAACTACATTTAGTACATTAAACTACGCGATAAAACGACGCAGCGACGCAGTTGTGCAAACCTGCTTATTATTTATTAAATATTCCAAGACTATTGAAATTTCACTTTCCGGCTACACCTATTTAACGCAACGGTGAAATTTCCGCAGTAAACAGTTGTTTACTGTTACTTTTTGTATACATTCGACGCGTAGTTCAAAGGTCCATTACTTAATGTTTACGTTGTGTAAGTTATGTGCTTCTACGAATTCGGCTGATTTATCATCATCGGCCGTCGCATTATACAAATTAACGGCAATTTCGTTATTTATTGTAATAATGTGTACCATGTGATGGGTGCTATCGCCGTCGGTTGGTTTATGAGCATCGACTTCCAATGAATAATCAACGTTTTGAGAAATAAGGTCGTTTCCTGTGTTTACACGTTGGAAATTGCCTGCTAATTTTAAATTGCCAGCTAGGACTTTGTTGTTGTTGCTGTGAGTAATTGTGCGAAATGCGTTGAAATTTGAAATGACCATTAATGACGACTAATGGTAACAGTACAGTGCATTTACATTAATGGATTTGTGTAAATCGTAATAGTTCACTTCTTGAACATGTAGTAATATATGTATTACTTTTTTTTTCTTAAAGATTGGTTGATGGTAGGTGGCAGGAGATTATGGACGAGAAGTTGATGACGTGTATTTGTGAATGAGTATTAAAATAAAACAAAGGCCAAGAACATAAAACCTAGCAATCATATTTATTGCTGCACCTGTTATCAAACTAGAACTAGTTACTAATTCATTGTATGATCCCAGCGAAAAACGAACATAGGCATAAGTGGGATGCCTGACTAATAAGAAGTGGAAAAAGTATATCAGTCCATGGAAGGGATATACAGAAAGAATCCTCACAGTGCAAACAATAATACATACGGCTTCAATAAAGATGCAAACGACACGAAGGACATATTTTGAGAACAATTGATAACACAAACCAGACAAGGCAGAATTTCTGTAACAGGATATATGAATGGAAGAGTGAGAAGAGAGGACAATGCGGCAGGGGTGATTACGAAACGTGGAGAGGAGAAAAGAAATAACAATGGCATAAGACTATGAAGTATTGTTTAATGAATAATCTACCAATCACAAAGATATACATAACTACACACGATAAGGACCAAATACAATATAAAAATTATAGACAAGGATAAGGAGTGATGCGGGGAGCTGAAATATACAGTCACCATTACATTCTAATTGAAGTATTGAAAAAGACCAAGATCGAGGTGCAGTTAAAGAAGTTAACGAAAGCAATATTAGGTTGTATGAAAATTTTGTCATGAATATATAGGACTGAGTAGTGTCGTCACGATGGACACGAAGTTCCTCAGACCCGAGGAAAAAGTGTGTAGTCGACAAATTTGCGAGGAGAATGTTACTGCTTTATCGCAAGATGAAGACTATAGAATTGTAAGTGGGTGAGGCCTGGGTATATCACTGGGATTCTCCCAAAAAACAATAGTCAATGGGTTCATACGGGCTCTCCGCCATTCAAGAAAGTTAAAGCGCAAAAAGTGTTGGCCACAGTTTTCTGGGACGGTGAGGGGATTCTCTTAATTAAGTATATGCGGAAAGGGGCTACAATATAGTCCTTCCCAGTGCAATGTCTACAAAGACACAATTAAAATCTTGGAAGCGGCTGTACATGAAAAAACCATCACAATTATGCTCAGAAAACTTGGTTTCTTCACAACAACTGCAGAAAGCATGAAGCACAAACTGTTCAAGAAGGCAATGAATGTGTGGCTTTAAGGAATTACAACAATTACCTTCGTCCCCTGAAACTATTGTCTCTTTCCAAAACTAAAAAAAATACTAGAGATGGCGTCACTTGGAAAACGCCGTGGAGTCGTATTTTTCCTAAATATCTTTTTTCGAAGGCATAGTGTTATTAGAAAAAACGTTTTAATAAATGCCTTACTGTTAATAGTTATAATGTTGAAAAATAAACGTCTGCATGTCCTCTAATATTATTGTCCCTACTGTTTTCATAGCTAGGTAGATAACATAAAAAACAAAAAGCTCCCCTCTTATTATCTCGGCATTAATGTAATTTGTGTCCATGCAGTGCACCTCAGGGCAAAATTACCTTGCTCTGTAGTAGTCGAGCCCACTGCAAAATATGCAGGTCATCAACTATGTACGAAGTGAGCTTTAAGTGCGTCTGCTACTATCGTCGAAAAGATACACAAATACTGCCTGAAACCAAACACCCGAAGTTTCTTTTTAACATTTTAAAGGTTGTATGAAGTTGTGGAAAGAAAAGTAGAAATATGTAAAAATAAAAAAGTTGAGTTGAGCAAGGATGGGTAACTACGATATACAATGTTGACAGCGACGAAACAACATGTGGCACTTTTAATACCAGTAAGAAGAAAAAATAAAAGATAATGATATAAAACAAACGACAAGCAAAAAGGATAAATAGAAACAATACCGCAACTAGATATGAATCATATAAAAAACGAAGAATTAAAGTTAAAAATATGGCGAGAGAAAGAAAAGAATGAGCTGGGCAGTTTTTGGAGAAAAAATGGAAATGAATGAGTAGAGGAACCAAAAACTATTCTATGAAATAGTAAAATATATAAGAAAATGGAAAACAAACCGTAATATAAGAGTGAAGAGCAATGGAGGAGAAATATTAACAGATGAACAAGAAATAATAGACACATGAAAACATTGTTTTCAAGAGCTACTGTATCATGGGCAAGAAGATTTATTTATAATGTAGTTGGACAGGTACATAATAAGAATGATGTAAGAAGAGAGACAATAGAGAGTGAAGAAGTAAAAAAATCTATAAATACTGTGAGAAATGGCAAGCAGACAGCGCAGGACAGAATATGGACGAAAATCCTAAAGAATATGAATAGAAAAGAGTGCACGTTTTCACGAAAATCTGTAAAAAAAATTGGGAAGAGGGACTAATACTTAAAGACTGGCAGATCTGAGTAATTATACTGATTTACAAAAAGCCTAACAAGAGAGAATATGATAATTATAGAGGAAAAAAACTTGGATTTTTTTAAGACATGGAGACAACGCTAGAAGAAGTACAATGTGGGTTCAGCTAAGTAGGATAAAAGCATGTTTCGTGTTTATTGACTTGGAAAAATGATTTCACAGTGTTAAGTTAGAAAAGCTAAATAAATAGTAAATAGATACAGAACAGGAGAATAAATATGGAACTGATAAGAGCGATAAATAGTATCTGTGAAAATAGGAGGAGTTATGTCAATATGGAAAATAGGAGAACAAAAGATTTAGACACAAAGGCAGGACTTAGGCAAAGAGGAGTGCTGAGTCATTACCTTTTCAATTAATTAATGGATGGAATTATTAAGGAGATAAAAAGATTAAATGTAGGATATACAAAATTACTGCCAGTGGAATGTACGTTGCGCATGACGTTGCGATTATGGCAGTGAGGAAAAAGTACAGAATAACTTGAGCATTTAGAATGACATTTTTAAACAACAAGGAATGAAAATAAACATAAATAAAACGAAAATGAGGATGACAGCTAAAAAGGAAGAAATATTGAGTATAAGTAGAAGGAGAGGCAGTAGAACAAGTAACATCCTTTAATTATTTGGGAACTGTAATGGAGGCAAATGGGAAACAAGAAAAGTACATCATGAACAGAATTGGAAAAATGATGAACACATAGCATATAATGAGACAAGGCTTTATACAAAAGAAGGAGGTAACAACGCAAACCCAACTGACAATATTCATTATTCAGACCAAATCTAACCGACGCAAGTCAAACAAGGACACGAATAGAAGAAATTAAAGCCAAATACAAGTAGTGGAGATGAACTACCTATGAGCGGTTAGGGGAATTACGGAAAGGCATATAATAAGGATCTAGAAATTGAACCATACTTGCAATACATTGAAGAAATACAATTGTGCTGGTGGGGTCATGTACGACCGATGAAAGAGAAGGGACATATCAGACGGAAATGGGAAGCCAGGATAAGATAGAAAAGAGGGAGACCAATGAAATCATGGAATAATGCAATTGCAAAGCACCTGCAAAAGAGAGGCGTGACAATGACTGAAGCAAAGGCCATGGCACAAGCTATAAAGCTGTGGAAAAACGGTCGGGACAAAAAGAATAAAGTTAAGATAGAGACAATAGCAATAGAACCCCACAGCGACAGAGAGTAGGAGCATGTGATTATGTATGTATGTGTTTCCATTCTTTCAAAACTATATATTTAATAGTAATTTTTCTTAATTACAGATTAATAATTTTACCCATTTAATTGCATTTCTTTCGCAATTCCCTCGCCAATACTTAAAACTTGGATCATTCTGCATGCGCCCGCTTAACTTCGACACAAATTGTAATATATTCAATATCTTAGCTATTCTAGTCCATTATAATAAAATGTGTTTAATTTATGACATGTATGGTTTGTGTCATCGTTGCAAAGTGCAAGCGTATTCTCTGGGGAAAAGCCGTTTCACAAGTATTTCAGCGCAAAGCTCATATATAATTATTAGTTGATGTAGGAAACGTTATGCAATCGAAAATAAATGATGAGATAAAACAATTTCAAGGCAAAGTTCAAAACAACACCAGACGCCTAACCACTTGACCTTATAAGATGCATTTAAGTAAGTACATATTGCGCAAGTATCCGGGCATTAGTAAAATATATATTGTAGGAAAACACGCCAGCCACTTTAAGCAGCGCATCAAACGTCGATGCATATTTATAAGCAATATTTGACACTTAATGTTTGGTAAGAAAGCTGGATATTATGTTCCTTTTACGGAATGGTTATCGAAAAATTATTGAAAATTTACCCATACGTTAACATTAACATATTTTATTTATTAAGAAACCGCATAGTTTTCGGTGGCCGTCGCATGAATAAATGATTATATGTGAAATTTATGCCTCGGAATAAATGAAAACTAAATATGTGTAGAATGTAGCCCGCAACGGAAAAAATCTACATTTATCGCAGATATTTTACGTACGTAAAAGGTGCTTCTTTATAATATCTTTTCATAATCCCGCGTTGGATTACCGGCGTTCTTCTGCATTTTAATGAACGTTATAAATTTAATTAAAAAATTATTTGAATAGCTTACAATCAACGTACGCATCAATTCGATTCGATAAACACCGCATTTTCACATTAGTCGCATAAATTGCCGGCGACTCTGGACGTTTCCGTTTCGATTAATTAAATTTTGGTTTATTTGGGCGCTGCCGTTTGGTGTATTGGCGCCAAAAATACGTGCGGTGCGTGCGTGCCGAGGTGAATGAATCGGGCGACGTTTCCGTTTCGTTTCGAAATAACTTGGAAGCGCCAGATCACATTAACATATTAAGTCGATAAGTGAAACCAGTTTCTCTTATGCCCATTATTGTGTACCAATATTATGAATCACACTAATATTCGATCATTTGTAATATCAACTAATAAAATTTGACTAAACGTCAGAATTTGAGTAAAGGATGTTTGTAAGTTGCATACACTAATGCACTACCGTGGAAATATATTCTTAATAACATATTGAGAAAAGGGTTGGCGGTAAATAGTAAAAAATGATTTATACAATCAAATAATACCCTAAAAATAAATGCAAATTAATCACAAGGATGTGTTACAAACGACTTAAAAAAATAAAGCAGAGATAGATAACACATCGCCTTGATATTCAAAATTATTTTGTATAATTTTGACTACGCATGAATATAACGTATGTAACAAAAGTTTTGGGAAAAATTTTGAAATATAATTATTCAAACTACAAACGTCATATTTAATTTGGTACTACAGAAAACGATTCAGAGAAGTTTTACCTATAATTGTAATGTCTCACATAGCAGCGAAAGTGTAATGGGTTTCAATAGTTTGCAATTTGGTGCGAATGCCTCTCATCAGGTTTTGGACGGTAAGTGGGTTAAACTCTTAGGTACACATAGGATATTTTGTTGCCTTAACCAATCTTGGGGTCTTCTCGCATAATGCCACGATGACAGATCCGGCCAGAACATAATATTATCTTTAACATGATGTGTGTGAATAAAATTCACTAATATGTGGAGGCATCTTTGAATATAAGTGTCTCCATTTACAGTTTCGCCCCTAACTCGCCCAACATAAAGTCTTGAAAACCCAGCTTCCGAAACGCTTTTTTCTTATAACTTACGTCATTAGGAACGTCCTCAATATTTTTCGTCGTCTAAAATTATCGTGGTATTTTTTCTGAAATTCTCTAATCTTAATTGTCTGCAGCATCTTGGAATCCTTTCTAATTGAGGGGCCGTGTATTTTGGACATTTTTGTCGCTCTCTATATTTTAAATTATTTCTGTTAATTGGGAAGATTGATTGACACGGCAAACCTTCCACACATTCCATAATGACGCGGTAAATTGTTGTCTTAGAAATATTTTGGTTTCTATAAATGGCGGCAATATGACGTTTGAGCATTTGGCCAACCAAATTGTAAATACCTTTCCGCAATTCTAACTTGTAGGACGTTTTGTAAAACTGTCAATACGGATGTATTGTCACACTGCAGGAGAAACTTGATTCTCAATATCCAATGGTAAGTTGATTTCTTTATTTTTAATGGGAAATTTTTCATAAACTTGTGCTACATACGTTATCACATGAAAATCTAAATGAAGGTAAAGGAAGGTAAGGCAAGGATTTTTATCAACAATTGAGATATTAAACGAAAACTGCATGAGCACTAATGTGAAAAGAAGATGATTTAAAGCGGAGCGCTCAGAAAATTTAACAAAATGCAATAAGTAGAAAAAACTAAATTGAAATGCCCAAACTAATCGAATCATTAAGAATTAGAAAAGCAGAATGTTATTAAGAATTAAAAACGTTGAAAAGCAAACGACATAAAAATCAAAAGTGTTAGGTAGTGCTTTTTATTTCGATTGCTTAATTAACATTAATTATCAAAGTTTGCTCCAGAATAATTGTCAACACGTTTATCGCCAATTCAATTTCATCTATTCAAATAAAGTGATTGAGAGGTATTCCTACATCCATCCAGCGGCACCAAACTGCAAAAGGAATACACGCATGGCAAAAGCAACGGCAGCACTACATGCAAATATACGATACCGGATATTCTGGCCCACCGAATCATACGTTGCATCCAATAGCTATCTTTGATTTGTCATGTTATCAGCTTTCGGATATCTTTATTATTTACCAAATATCTAAAATATTGGGTATTTGACGTACCTATCACTCTCCCGCAGAGTAAAAGCAGGACTAATTCGACAGTCAGATTTAGATATTAACATACATTGCCCTCTGGATATACGGTTCCACAATAACTGCTCACTACTTCGGGGATAGTTCGGGGCTTGCCGACAATCACGCTTGTTGTCGTCGGCACAAAACTGATAGCATGCTATTCGATTCTGAATAAATGATTAGCCATCCCACCGCAAAACGGAGTGCGCACAGTATCGAATTCACCACATACACCGCAAATGTTAATAATGCAGATAACAATACAATAGGTACCACACAATATATCAGCAATAGATAGTCAACATTATATTGCCAATTCTTCATTGGTCATAATATTGTTCGCCAAGATTCGCCTCGTCAACGTTTAACGCAACTCGTACAAATTAACTACGCCTTCAGCAGTATCTAAAAAAAGTGGTAAACTTTTAATTTCAGATTCTGCTGAGGGATTGGAACTTATTTATTCACAAATTTGCTAAAAAAATAAGTATGATAATGAGTATCTAATTTTATATGTATCTATACATTTATAACTTAATTATTTTGCAACTTCCACAGTTTCCTTCATCCTATCATATTAAGTTAAGGCACATTAAATTTTTGAAATGCTACATGCTACATGTATAATTTATTACACGCAGTCCTACCCAAAACGTTTGGTTGGGCCTTACTTCAAGAAGGAAAAGGGGAACAGAGTTAAGCCTTCACAGAAATTACGTTATTCCAACGAATATTGTTCGGTTAACATCGGTATTGTTAAAATAACAGCATTTTTGTTTCAATTAAATCATGTATATAATGGTATTGATTTTCGTTGACAATAAATATTTTATCAATTTTTGAAAAAAACTTAAAATTTGTTATAATTACTACCTGTACTATTGCTGAAAATGTAAGAATTGATATAGTAGATATTTAATATTGATCTAACCTGAAATTTTGGTGACCATTTTTTGCAGATGCGTTAATGCAACAAGTATACTGTCTTGGTTTAAATTCTTTTTCTTTTTAGGTCTTTGTAATTTACATATATCTAACATGTGTTTCATTAGTTTTGAGACTAAATTCACGTAAATTGGAACAAATTTACCCTTACCACACAGTATTTTATTCACACTAGATGTACATTTCGACAACTAAGTTATCATCTTAGACTACCACCTAGCAAAGGTCTCAACCATCCTTTAGAATAAACTAAAGTTCATAAAAAAGAAATTGTTGAATATTGTGTTTGTTTTCTAAATGCTATTTTTTGCATTTAGTCTCAATACTTATGAAACACATGTTATTATTTTGTTGGTGCAAAAAAAGTATATAATCAGTTAATTATTAATTGGTATTTAGAGGTAATACTAGAATTTCTTAAAACGTAAGGTGCAAGTATAAAATAGCTAAATAAATAAAGATATAGCAGTTCACGAGGAGTAACATTGTACTGAAAAAAAGTACAAATATATTCTAATTACAAAATATTAATATAAAAGCATGATTTTAATAACAGTGATGAACTAAAGCTATTTGAAACTGGTTGATGTAATTCACCTTAAAAATTATTCATGCTTTTATTTTCGTAAAAGATGTAGAAACTGATAGAAAAAATGAAAATAATGAATAAGTAAATTACGTCTATAATTTAACGACTTGTGTACATTAAGAGAAAATCGACAATTAGCGGCGAAAATAAAATACAGCTCGATTCGTAGTAATAGAATCTAGCACGAATACAATTCTTCTCAGTGGAATCTACGATAACATCTGGTAATTGATATTTTTGTTACTTATACAAGTAGAATTTTAAAGGTCTATCGTTGTGATAAATCTGTTCGGCTAATACGTACTGCCCCAGCAATAGTTATGAAAAATGTCTCCCATGCCAAATATTCTGCTGGTTATATTGAGCATTTTTGAGCAGTTTGAAAATATTTTACAGGATTTTATCTGCAAAAAATGTATGAGAAACCTGTTTTTAATTTACAGAGTTGACTAATCTCATTTTAGTGCAGTTAAAAAAATTCCAAATTTGAATTTAGCGCCATATAATCATATGTGCGTTTAATGATCGTTGCGTGTAATGGTTGTTCGAAACCTCTTATGTTAAGTAAATCAATGGGTTTATTTAACATAAAAGGTTTCCAAGAAATAAACACAGAGCTTTCGATAATTCAATAATTGCGTCATAGAGCTTTTTAATTATGAATTGAATTATAATACAAATAAAGCGTTGTGGCTTACCACCATCTCCTCTGTTAATTTTAAACAGTTCTTATTGTACTTCTTCATAATTTTGCCCTTCTATGTGAATAATGCTTCTACTCTATAATTAATTACGTTTTTTGTTACTTTTCTTTTGAATATATTTGGAGTGTTTCTATTTCATTTTCAATTATTAATATGGGTTTCTTGACATGTGCGTTGCTTTCATACGTAGAGACTTCGTTGCCATCTACTCTTGTTGTTGCAATTGTGTAATAGTTTGGTCGTATTAATTCCCCATATAGTTGTACCCACGACGAATCCACAGGTTTTTCACTGTAAAAGTTGAAGTATGAAGCATAGTGTTACGTTCTTACTCGCATGCATTCTCGCACTAGCAACGGAATGTGTCCGGATTCGAATTCGCCGTCAGTGATTTCATTTGGATTGAGCTTTAATTTTACATCACAGCCGCATCAAAAGCAGCCATTATAATGGACAGGCGACGGTCATAGATAACCATGGACTCTGTGACAGGGCATATTAGTCTCCGTGTAAATAGTGATTGGCAATAAGAAGAAAACAATGTAATAGACATGACAGACAGCAGGCTCTGTTTTGTGCGAGAGCCGTAGGAGCGCGGCAGCGCGAGGGGATCGCCACCCGCTGCTTACTAGATTCTACATTCCATCTGATTCCCATATATTCAATCACATCGAAAAATCAACGGCGAACTGCCTGTACATTAGTGAAATATACTGGACGTACTTGAAGCAGCGCCGCTTTGCAATTCTAGTTGAGTTTTTTCGCCGCTCGAATATCTCCTTATTTTTTAGTTTTTATCTCAATGGGGATCGAGGCAGAAATATATTATCTACATTTATTTAACCGTAACGTATTTTGCAAAATATCTCCACTGATATATTAAATAAATTGAAGATACATATATGAGCGAGTGTGCTGTTCTGAAAGTACAGGGTGATATGATTTAAATAATGTTATAAGAATTTTTATTTATTATTTATTTATGCTAGTCGTTGTTAATGTTATTTATTGGCACTGAATAAAATCACGGAAATTTATGTCACTTCTGTTTACATTTACCAAATATCATAGTATTTTCATATATCCTCATTGTTTTTGTATTTTCTTGCCTAAATTTTCAAACTCATCGCTGATTCATCCCCTAAATTCCTCTATATCTATTACAGATTACTCTGGCTAAGTATCTGCTGAAATATACGGCAAATGTTAAGATCCTTCATTTTCCTAAATATGTCGAATTTGCAATTCGTCGCCGATAACCAGGCAGATATTGTAAATTTACTTACGTCCTTTCATACAAAACTTGTTCATCTGCCAACAACAACGTTTTAGACGATAATTGCAGCATTTTAAACCAGAATGGACCATTAGAAATGCAATAAACCAACACTTAAAGCATAGGGCAATTAACAGGAGCATAAACGCATACTTAACATTGTCTTTCGGAGTAAACTTGAGGATTTAGTACTAAAATTTATTAGCACTATGGAAAAAAGTATTAACGGCCTTAGTTTATTATATTTCAGAAGAACGATGACTTAGGCTATGAGTTAACGCGTTATTGCACGTGTATGATAGTTATATTATACAAATTAATGGGTAAAATGAGCTCATGTTCCGGCTGGAATGCTGGCAGTTAAACCAAAAATCCATTCAAGGAAGTAAGAACTTATTAAGTAAGTTCGAAGCATAAAAACGAAGGAATCTACAAGTATGAAAGATGGTCAGGGGCGTAATCAGGGTTGAATCTCATTCAGTCTAGTAATTTTTATATAAATATCTGAAAAAAAACAACATTACTTTTTTGCCAATATATCGAAAACGTATATTATTTTTTTTCCAAAATAATTACAATTAATAACTTTCTATTTCCTCATGCACATCGTTACCTTTTGTCTTTTATGTCCACCTTCACGCCCACTGTAAATCGATCTAATCACACTTGGAGAGACGTCGAACAAACCGAGAATTCGAATGATGCAAACGTCGCTCTCGGTTTATCATAATTACATTTCGTAACAACTTTTAACGTCCTTTTAATTAACAGTAAACATATTAAACTTTACGCTCATTATACTCGAGATCCCTATCGCGTCAACAACCGTAACCTCCGAATGATTCAAGTCGGGGATTAGAGATGACAAGTGGATCGTATCTCGGCCCGCAGACAATACCGCTTTCGGATGTGACCACCGGTGTCCTTGCGTAATTTGTAGGAATTTTCAAGTTGGCTAACGGGACAGAATAAACAGGCGCATTTATATGCGTGTTTTCTACTTTTAATCTCGCTTTCTACCTATGGCCGTTATAATGTGCCATTCGAATAACAAACATTTAATTTTGGTGTCGATTTTGGACTCGCTGTGAAATTTATTGCGTGTCTACGAGGCGTTTATTGTCAATTGTGTTTATCACAAGCGTATATAATTTTCAATTTACGACCAATTACGATTTCGAAATGTGTTTGAATGTCGTAGTATAAAGAGTACTACGAGTCAGCACGTGGCATTTAAAGCGTCATCATTTAAGAAGGCGTATTTATTAAGGCGAAGAATTCTAACAGTATTTACGATAAACACATTCGTCTCAAATTTGACACTTTTGACAAAAAAATCTCATTACGTTTCGTTTGGCTTGTTGATGATATTTTTTTTATACGTCATAATGAATTTGATTATCAGTTTCTTCTTGTTAGTAGCTTTTATAGCAGTTAGTTAATTTGTTAAGTTATTTTAATCACATTGATGAAACTCAAAGGAAGTTATTGTACGATTGGATATCGCTATTGTTTATAGTTGCTACAAAATTATAGTATTATTAAATTGAAATTTGAAATTGCCTTCTACAACACATTACTTTGATATTTAAAAAAAATTAATAGCCACCAAGTAACTTTTTGCTCAGTATAAAAAGGCAATGTAATCTAATTTGCAAAAATAAGTTTGCTTATAAAACTCTAAATATACGAAACCAAATAGTATTGGTATATGTTACAGGATATAAGTGTAATAATATATTTTTTAAATGGTGACATTACAAATTTATAACACTATAAAGGACATGATGTCTCACAGGCTACTACTTCATTTTTGTTATGAAAATTAAGTTGGGTGTTTCAAAATTGTGTTAATATTTAACCATCGGTATGTAATGAAAAACACATTAGTAAAATAAATCAACTTTTTTTATAACGTATCAAAAAAAAACGAGCATTAACACTTAGTGGTTTCAGTCGACCTTATGCGAGAAAAACGATAAAGTTAACACTTTTTACTTAAAATCTAATCTAGAAAGAAAAAAAATCAAAATAGTAACTTCCAAAAACAACAACAAATATTCTGACACGACTCAAATCAGTTCAATTCACTCAAATCATAAATTACTGGCAATTTTTGCACAAGGGGCGAAACATTGCAAACATACGGGATCACAACACCCGATACACGTGTACACTGTCATTCTGTGCAATTGGGTAGAAAAGTCCTGCATGCCCTTTGATTGCCTTGATTAGTTTTGACTTTGGACATCTTCTTGGGTGACGCAGAACTAATTGACTGCAGACTACACGTCTCTGGTTATGGGGGAGAACTGGCGAACGAGCTAAAGTCTTCAGGAAATCTCCTCTTTCTATAATCTTGGGTTGATGCTGCTCAAATCCAGAATGCGGTAGAACTCCACCATTTACCATCTTTTGGTTCGGCGACTGCTGGAACAAATGGACATTTCTTCTCTGCTTCGTCGACACCTCTTTTAGTTGCGTTATAATAAAGAATGATTTCAGGCTTTTTAGTATCCTCGCCAACCTCATTAGCACGATGCATTGAAGACACAAGTATCACAACTTTATTCTTCTTAGGCACGTATGATAATAAAGTTTTCTTATTTGTAAAACCAAACAAAGTAGACTGGTTTTATCGGTTGTTTGCGGTTTAGATTCGCTAGGTATTTCTCGTTTTTTTTTCATAGTACCCACGTAAGTAGACTTCCGTTTTGAAAGTTTATCGACGAGTTCAATAGAAGTGAACCAGTTATCAGCAGTCACATTTCGGTTGCTTCCATCGATTAGCTGTATCAACCGCAGGACACAATGAGTAGGCGCGAGAAGTTTTTCATCTTGGGTGATCAATCCTTCACCATTTGAGCCTTTTCCAGTATAAACATGCCCACTATAAAAGTAGGCATTTTTTGCATCATATAAGACTCATATGACTAGTCCATATTTACCTAATTCCTTTGGCACGTATGATATTATATGACTTCTTCCACGAGACTTCACTAACATCTCATCTACGGTGACGCATTCGCTCAATTCATATAATTGTTGAGAATTATTGACAAACTTGTTTAAAATAAAAGATATTGCATCTAGTTTGTCATTTTGTTTCGTTTCGGCGTGATCATCTGGATTGTCGAATCGCACACACAGTATCAATACAAAAATCTATTTTCTGTCATGCAACATCTAAAAATCTCGCAACCTGTACCATCTCGAGCAAATAAATATCTTGAGCGTTCATGATTAAATTTCAAGACAGCTGAATATAGTAAAAGACTTAAAAAAGCATTTTGCTCAGTCATATCTATGTCTTTCAGTTCAGGTTTATACTGACGAGCAAACTTTATCCTGTAACTGGAGATTTTATTATTTGTCCAGACCAAAATTTGATTTAGCATTTCTTCGTCAAATAGTTTATTCCAGATACTGGAAGGGTCTTTTTCATCTTGAACTGTCAATTTTGAGGCACTGGTTAAAAACCAACTGCTAATTATGTGACCAAAAGAATATTATCTTGTATGCTGTGCCACATACCAAGCTCACAATTTGCTTCAGGATATATATAGAATTTCGAAAGCATAATACAATATTTTTTATATTCGCTGGTTTATTAATTTTTAGTTCATGTCAATATACCGGGTGGAAAGTATCAAACCCGAACATAGCAGAATTGCATTGGAATATACTTTTATGCATATACCTGCTCCCCATTTCCACCAATAAAACTTATAATGACATCAAATGAAAGAGAATAATAAACGGCGTCAATCTTCTCTTAATACCTTATCATTAGTTTTTTACAAAGCAATTAATATTAAAAACCCAGGTGCTATAAATTATGGGCGGTCGTGCTTCTGTCGGCACAACTCACTGTTTGTCAGATTTGACAACTGCATAATTGATTTAAACTGCTTTGTAAAAAACTAATGATAAGGTATTAAGAGAAGACAAGAAGTATCAATTGACGCCGTTTATTATTCTCCTTCATTTGATGTCATTATAATTTTTATCGGTGGAAATGGGGAGCAGGAATATGCATAAACGTATATTCCAATGCAATTCTGCTATGTTCGGGTTTGATACTTTCCACCCGGTATAAAACCCTTGTTTGGTATCTTCATACATTAGGCGCTCATCTCATACATTTCATTTCCTTCTCTTTCCGCCTCTGCTAGTTCTGTCATCATAGTATCTCAATCACTCACTTGGCTTCGATTGATCTGTGAAAGGCTTTTGACAGAGTTTGTCGAGGTGATTGTGGAAAGTCTTGGAAAAGGGACCGAGGAACAATTGGTGGGATAAAAATGCTTGAAACTTCGTTAAAGGGGTGCGGCAGGGATTTATACTAAGCGATCGGATGTTCGCAATAATGTTAGACAAGGACGTTAAGGAGGCTAATCGAAAATCTAAGGAGTACATAGTGGGTCGCTAAAATATGCAGGAGGTATTAATTCCTAATTGCTAAGGACGACTAAACACTAAATCGAAACTTGAACATATACAGCAGATACCTTAAAAAATGAACATGAAAATAAATAAGAAATGCAGATAGGAAACATGCAATAAAATAGAACGCAGTTAGAACAGTTCAAAAGCTTTAAATATTTGGGGGTACGGGTGAAAATTGGAAAAAAAAACAAAGGGAGAACAAAAGCAGCAGTCAACTTTTTAATTGAATAAAACACCTTTCTGACCAAGAAAGAAATTCGAAAACAGATTGAAGTGCAAATTTTCAAGATGGCAGCCATGCCAATACTAAGAAATAAAATAAAATAGAAAGTGCTGAAATTAAATCTGTTACGAAAATAGAGAGAGGTAAAGCAAAATTGGCTAAAATAAGAAACAAAATAAAGAAAACATTTTAATACGAAACCAATAAAAAAAAATAAAATTAAATAAATAAATAAATAAAATAAAATTATAGTTTCTATGCTTTCTGATCGTGTCTGTGACTCCTGAACTGGCACACATCTACTCGTCGACTTTCCTTCATACTAGTTACACAAAATCCATTTTGCTGTGTTTCTTACAATTAGCTAATAAAAATTCGAAGATAGTAGCCAATATAGGCCACAAGTTTTTTTAATTTATCAATTATGATTTTTTCCATCGGAACTTAAAACAGCTATAGTGAAATCGGTGCCTTCGTCCTACAAAGTCATAAATGTCCCAAAAATGCACGCCACCTAATTCGGTTCCTGCCAGAGAAATCAACAAGTACTACTAAAAGTAACAATACGTTTAATTTTTTGATAACAGTAAAGCATTTTGTAGTATTAGTCATAATTAAATCATATTCGTCAAACAGATTTTAAACACACATTGTCAATTTTTATAAATCTCAGCGCTGCTGTATACATTGTAATGTTCCCAATGGGCATATTCTAGGACCTCTTCTATATGTAATGCTTTCTTCTACCTGATCTATCATTCCATATTAGTAGCAATTTCCCAACGAGACTTCTGTTTCCTTACCTGCTATGACTCTGGCATTATTTATAAACAGAATTTAGCAAACTGTACACCTTTCTATTTATCAATTTGACTCTGAATACTAACAAACCAAACTTGTGAAATTTAGAGCTCCGCTTGGCACTGTGGGCCAAGCATGCAAGTGCATTCTATAATATTTTTTGGCCCTCTTGAGTTGAGAACTTATATTGAGAAATTCATATTGTTTAAATACGTAAGTAACATGATATGCTTGCGATTTGCTATATGTTTAGACTTTCATTATTTGTTGATATTAACAAAAGAAATGTTTTTTTTTGATTTGGTTATTTTGATTAATTTCGCAGCTACTTGCTATAATATTCCGGGGTCCTTCATCAAGGACAGATGTAATGTAAATCATGCCAAATAGCCAGCACGTCATCTCAAACTACTTCAAAAGTCTCCCTTCTATGAATGCATTAAGATCTGCAATCATCTACCTCTGAAACTGAAGAGAGCATAAAAGTTCTTCGTTCGACTTTAGATCCTGGCTCACATATAGTTATTTTCATTAGTTTCCTGGATATTTAATACCGATTGGCGATCTTTTGTCACTAAATTTCTTGATTCTAACTTTTCTTACTGTGCTCGTGCTACATGATAATAATACAGAAAAATACATTAGGTTTACCCTAACTCGTTCCCTACAAAATTGATCAGATGACCTATCAATATTTCAGTTTTATTTTGGCGATCTAACCTTGAAGTTATTTTTAAGTAGGTAAGAATCTAAACAAAAGTTATAAATGGACGCATGAATGCCGCCAGTCTACAATGCCTTGTTTGGTAACAGAATCGCAGCAATGAACTTTTGTTCATAGTGACGTATCTGGTCAAGAAAATATGCTTCGAGCCGGCCACAAACTGTCGAAAAATTTTTACTCATTGGCCAATAGTTTTGTGTTGTAAGCCTTACCATTTTTGCGGTTCCATCGTCTTTTAGGCGCGCTATATCATGAGTAGATTAATTTAATCATCAATAGTTTATCGAGTCTGATCAGGAAGCAAAACGTTATATTTTATAGACAATCTGAACAAGGGGAAAATTAAACACCGAAGTCTTGACTGTACATGTTAATTTTATTGAAGTCGCTGGAATGTCACAAGGGATGCTTCGTGATAATAATCGACGGTCCATTGATGGTCTATTGATAGTTCCATAGAACAACAATGCCCTTTCTCTAAAACAATCAGAATTCCTTCTTACCATTCTTCAGCCCTCTCTCTAGCTCTTGCAGCACCATCTATATTTTCTAATTTCCCCCTATATCATGATTGCGTAAGATCACAAATTTGTTCCTAATCCCTTCTTCAGTTATCATATAAACCTCTTCGGTTCATTTTTCTTTCACATTTTATTCACATATACGAGGGTAGATCAGTATTTACGATCCCTAACATAGAAGGAAACACATTGAAGAAATATCAAACGTTTATTTTTCTACATAATCTCCCTGAATGTCGATGCATTTGGTCCAACGATTCTCCAAACCTTCGATTTCACTGGAAAAAAATCTGTCGGTTGCTCTTCGTTTACGGCCGTCATCAGTTTATTATCTGCCCAGTGGTACTCGGTAAGTTTCGCATTCCCGCGAAAGATTTTGCTTTAAACATGATTTCTAAATACATGATAGAATCCGAAAAAGTGGCACAGAAAAAACTGCGTAAATGATATTCCTAAGAGATAAAAATTCGCTTAGTCGTTAATGAAAAAAAGTTCAATGTTTTAGCAAAAAAACTGCGAATATTTTAGGTAGAAAAAAGGGTCAGTGATAACAAATGCATAATTACGTAATTGCACGTATGTTTTACCAATGAATATATTAGTCAGTTTATAATTGTGCTTGCTATCGGTGCGTTACAATATTATTTGGATAATTTTCGAAAATAATTTGTGGTAAAACCCTTGGAATCAGTGCTTAGTGACCGGTTTTCCTATCGACGCGTTTGTCATTTTTTACGGGGACGAATTTTGCTACGATCTCATAGAATGTAGTGGTGACATTTTGCAAAGATTCTGTGCCTATTATTTTGTGTTGAAACAATAGTGTAGTGGTCAGTGTGACGCGTCATGTAAGCGGCTTCGGTTACATTGGGCACTCATTATGCTGCATGTCGGGTAATAATTATTTTTTATACCTTTATTAGCTTTGTTCCGAGAGAAATCGCGAACTATCAGATAATGAGTTTTGCACGTTCCTGCAAGAAAAATCAGGGATTGCGACGTTCTTATACAAGTTTTATAGTTTATAGCAAACGATCAAAATAACTTGCGAACTTTGGGGAAATTTTAAATCAAATGCACACGTAAATCCGTAATAGCGATGTATGAGTATGATGTAGAGATATACGATGTACCTTTTGCGCATTCATTATCAATCTTGTAGCCTGCGCATACAAAAATACGTATTGATAGCATAGTTTCAATTAGTAAATTCGGCATACATTTTTATATTCCAGCCAATGAGAGTCGAGAATTTATAGGAAATGGGAGTATAGTGTGTTTGTGATTTCGAGTTTGTTCGATTTTTGTGAAATAAGTAAATTGCTTGCAGATCAATATATAACTTCGATTATTTGTTGATGTTAAATGTTAGTCTCCAAAGAAGCAGCTAATCATTTCAAGGCAGAAGGCCTTGCTTAGTCATCTAACTCTAATGGACGTCATATTATTAATTGAATTGTCTTTATCAGTTAATTTGCTATACGAAAAACGATCTTGCGGGATAACTTTCTTTTTTGTGTTGACAATTATGGCCTCTTAAAACCAATCACTTAATGTTTACGTATTGATATTGTCCTTTAATATAATTGCAATTTTCATTATACAAATAACGTAATCTGGGTATATACGACGATCACAAAACATCCAATTGATCGCTTTCTCTGAAGCACCGAATTTTGCATGCCGTTGAATGTGGAATATAAACCAAAAGCTGTCATGATTATCGTTCCAGATATGGTAGCAGTTACCGACATTCACGCCCGCTTATAATATTGCATTTGTGTCCTACAAGTTAAGGAAAAATATTAATATTATTTATTCCGAAATTTATACCAGAAATTCTCGTAACCATTTGCATCTCGTATTTTTTATATCCGTTTATAATTGATTTGTAAGAATAATCTTACGATCATTTTGAAGGTAACTTCGCGGACGCAAAACTGCATTCCTAAAATATTTAACCTCGATGGTCGGTTGTATTTGGAGCATTTCTCGATGCTATCGAAGAACTTATGTTTACACGAGCAGCTAAACCATAAAAACGATTTACTGAAGTATTGTGTGAAGGTTTCTTTTTTAATTTATTACTCCATCATTTAAGTACTTATAATACAATCTGTAATTACGCACGACCTTAGCTTTGGTTAATGTAACCCGTCAATTTATCGACAATGAAAACCAACAAACTGTTACCAAACGACGTTCGAGAGATTTACTGCAATGAACGTTATTATGCTGCGTGTTATTTATGTACTCGCACTCTCCCATCTTCGATATTAATAATTAGTCACAAACTCATAACAATATACGTTGTCATTAATACCTGTTTACAGTACTGTTATATTTATATTATTGATACATAAATATAATGTTTCGATTGTTTTCAATGATCCCTTGATCAAACTTGTCACTGGACTGAAAAGTTTTACTAAACCCATGTCTTGCATTTATTTAAACCTACATAAAATAAACATTCCATGGCTAGCCGTTGTGTCGTAATTTCAAAAGCTCTTAAAATTGTGACTCTCAAGTTGTTTAAGAAGAAACATAAATCGTTACCATGCATAAAAATGGTGTCAGTGAGTTTTGGGTGAAAGAAATCTCATCTTCGTCGATTACGAAACGTTCGGCGCCTGAAACGCGCCGTTATGAAGTTTCTCGCCAACTATCTACACGCAAGCGATTTAGCATTTACAGTTTTACCAGCTTTTGTTCTGATAACGCCGCCGATTAGCGCCGAAAAAGGACACGGGATAGAAATTGAAAGCGCGATATGCAAATAATTGCGCGTCGTCCTTTCTGTTCGTTCAATTTCTAAAAGATGTCGAAATTCACTTCCTCCTCGGTGGCTGTTTTGACACATAAATGATGTTTTAATGCCCAACGAATTCAATGGACCTTAAGGAAAATAACGACGTCTGCGCGTGATGTGCATTGTACGGTGCTGTAATTGGAAACGAAAGTGAATACTTCAGAATGGCGAAAACTGATTTAATTGGTGTCGCTAATTGATTCCCGCCAGGGGGGCGATACTGAAAATTTGTAAGTTTCACGATGCTGTGGTATATATCGGTGGTCCCAAAACTGCAGTGTTTTTCAGACAATATACTAAACTGGTGTTGAGAATCAATCAAATTAAATTAAAAAATATATTTGTAAGAAAGTTTAGGTATAATAACGAATGAGTGGAAATTTTTAATATCTATAAAATTCAATGATTATTTCTGTCTAAGAGGTAATTGTGTTGTTGCGATTATTCACCATGACATGAAGTACGTGTTCGAGAAAATAATTTTAATCAGTATATTATATTACATTTAAAATTTTGAACACAAATACTACATGATAATTAGAGGAAATATATAACAATGACCCAAACGGACACAACTCCACCGACAATGTGTTTGGCAAAACGCAAAAGTTTTCAGCATTTCAAAACGGAAATAAATAATAACAACCCAAACACACTTCAATTTATTACATCAATGGTGCAGAAAGAAGGAAAATTACAAAACAGTTTTAAGTCCATTTCCAAATCACTGAAAATTTTGAACGCCATACTATCTATACACAAATTATAATCAACGCTTTCGCTAATAAAATGACTAGACTATGGAGATATAATTCAAAAATTCCATGTCATTTTAAATTGTACTCTAATTGTATGACACGTTTTTAAGAATGGTCGCTTCATTATTTTCTAGATGAATTTATATGCATAAATTATCGTTTTCGTTTTTAGTATGAATGCTACATGATTAAATCAACTTTATTTTTTATTTCTCGTGAAAATGGGTCGTATATTTCTTAAAATTTAATTTCCAAAATTTTACATTGAATAGCAGAGTGTTAATAATGTTTTACTTTAATAGCAATTATTTTTTTATTAGATTTTAAGGATAAGTTTGTCATTCACATTTGCACATCAACTTCAAGTTCTAGTTCCAAATTTACTCTTCCAGTTTGGATTCAAGTGACGGTTTCCTAATTGTCGGGTAACGAATCATTTTGTCACTAAATAAACCACTATAACCTAAATTCTTGGCAACGAATTGAAGAAATGTATCGCACCGCATTCGGTTAGTTGCGTTTGCAATTTTGTTCTTAAGTCATTAGCTTGCGTTGGGTTGGGTAGAGTTGTTTTTTATTAGATCACCAGTCACTATAACTGGTGCGTTAATTAAGAGAATATCTTCGAATTGTGCCTATTTTATATTATTTTAGAAATGTTGCTTACGTTTCGTCTAAATTGTGATTTAATTGCAACTGTAACTGTAACTGCACTTCGTCAGTTTTTCACAAAGGACTCCAACCGATTTCAACACTCATCAACCCTTTTTAAATATACTTTGAAAAATCAAACAATTTTCTCCCTTTGTTGTCTTTGTGACATACTTTTTCCTTCGTTGTGTTTCTTTGTTTCACTAGGTCGATCGTGCAAGCGAATGCGTTTCGGAACTAGTCCACATTTATTATGAAACGCGACATCAGCAGCCCTAAAGTCTATTTAATCACATGAAATTAATACAGAAGAGAGTTACTACTTGCAACTGACAATGAAATGGTCAATGGATATTTTTGCATATTTCTTTTGAGAACTGGAAATGTATTGGTTTACAAAATCTTATGCTGGACGATCGTGGATTGCCTCTTGTAAAATTATAAAATTGAATCGGTGTTATTGTAGAGACCAACACATGCGATTCATAATATGCAGCAACCAAAGGATCAATTTTCAAAATTAAATATTACAAATATCATTCCTTTGACTTTAGTGAAAATTGCTAACGTGCTGCCTCTCTTATAATAGAACAATGTTATTATTGGTAAAAATTTGATGATTTTGTTACAAAAACTTTGTTGTCTACTAACTGTCCCTGTTACAGTGTAATGTTAATTTGATTGGCTAGTTTCGCACTAACTTATATTAAAAAAATTTAACTAATAAAATCAAATAAATGTAAGTTAGTGTAATTAAATATGCCAGACGCCTAAAATAAATAAGAGCCCCTACTGGAATATCTGTGGGATTATAAATTCATTCAAATACTATTTGCTGGCTACCAGCAAAATGATATTTAAGTAAATAGTAAATAATTATACACTACATCAAAAATTTTAAATGCTAGAAGTTATTTATTAATCGATTTGTTTTATTATAAAATAAAATTGTAAATTGATTAAATCCGTACAGCAAATTATAATCATTTAGTGTAGTTTAAATCGACTTGATTTCCGCACTATAATAACGGATGGCTATATCCTCTACCATGTAAGACGTTTAAATTCGGTTAATTAAATTGCCCCCCTTGATGTCCCATCATATAATATTTCTTGTTAATTATAATATAGGACAGGATAAGAACCTTGTTATAGATAAAGTGTTAGTACTCAAGGACTAACAAAATTCGAAATAATAAATGATTTAGACGAATTTAGGGGATTCGTGGAAAACGCAGTAATTGCAATAGAATTATATTCAACTATTCGATGTATTTAAGACACTCTAATAATATTATCCTATCGGGTCGGGCTAGCCCAATGAATCAGCTCATTTTTCATTGAATGACGGTGTTGGTTGTTAAATAAATAAAGGGGTTGCTGCGTGAAGGGCGGCGTCAAAATAGGTAGTGAATATATTTATCGAAAATTACGAATAATTGTAGGGGCGAGTAGGTTCAACCTGTTTGCTTAGCGAAGTCGGGATAAATTTATAAATAGACAAACACACGATTGTCTAAGCGCCCTTTAAATTTGTGTGCGATATAATTTTAAACAAGACTAATTATTTGCTGTTTACCTGGTGTCGTCATCATTGGATTTTGACGTGATTTAATTACATAAATGTCAATGCCCGAATCTAAGTCAGTTGGCAACGAGAATGAAATTATCATAGATTATTTGCACTTCAGATATTGTGATTTAGATGGAAAGATAAATTGAATAGTCATGTATGCGGACTTCTGTACGAAGCGAAACACTGTTAGAGATGTAAATCAAAATGCTTTATTTTCGTTCTATTATCAGATGAAATGAAGTAATAAAAGCCAAACAAAAATGGGTGTAGAATATTGCATGCATTCCTTGCGTCGCCATGTACGTAACAACTAATCATGTGGTGCAGCAACGTGTACATGAATCGAAACCAACTCAAGTAACAAGAAAGAAAATTGAGGCGTTAGGAACAATACTTTTGTTTTATATCTTGGATACGACAAAAATTATTTCTTCAATGACAATTTTATTTTAAGTTTTAACTATCGCAATTTTGCATCACATAAGACTTTATTTGATAATAGTTAAATTCATGAATTTAGTATTATTTATTTAACATATGTGGTGTAAAATCTAATGGCGAAAGTAGGACATAATTGGTTGTTTACTATTAATTCGTTCTACACTAACATCTAATGTTGCGCATTCGCTTGATGTCCACTATTGTTACAAAAAAAAATAAAAACTGCTTCTAGCGATGCCTACATATGCCTTGACATTCACGTATTGAAAGCACGTACGGGTGCCTCGGCGTCATTTATACAAATAACTAGACTCTTCTCGGAAAACTAGAAGGTCTGATGTGAGTCATGCCATTGAACAAAACAACATAAAATATCAAAACGTATTTTGCGAGTTTTAGTTTGCACACATTGGTGACTAACATTTGCCAGTTTATTAACTTACTTGAAAAAATTCAAGGGTAATAATTCTATTACTTCGATGATGTTGGCATTTATTACCTTACGCAGTTTCTTAGTTATAATAACCAATTGATTTACATGATGTAATATAACATTTTTTAGTAAAATCTTTATTCCAGGGATTTAAAAAAAATATCACACAACACAACTAGCTATATATATACAAATATTGTTTTAATTCATGTCGAAAAAAACATTTGTTAATTATTACACTCGCGTGTGATGTGTGTCATTTCTAAGATGAGTCGAGATTCACACTTTTTCGGTTTGCTCTTGATGTGGTTTCTATCATTTTGACATCGTTCGTATAGTTTTATAGCTTCATACAGTGGCATTTTTCGCAATAGTTGAAAGCATTAATTTTTATTTGACTTTTTTGAATTCAGGAATAACCAGGAAAAATGCCACGAACTTCGACGGTTCTTACCAAGCCAGATAATGTGCTAGTTAAAAGTGATTTATGTAAACGACATGTTAATGTAGTTCTAAATTATTTTCTTCGATATTAGCATTTAAATTCAAGCAGATAAAACTATCGGGAAAAAATAAAACAAACGAAAAGGATAGGTAGACTCAATGTGTTGAAATATTTCAGTACAATCTGTAATGTCCACTTAAAATTCAAATGTAAATCGTTTAAATATGCATATTTTACGAAGTACATGAAAATAAACATTGTTATGATGCCCTCTTCCTGCTATAAATTTCGCGCGCACACTTGCGCACACACTGCTAATATTCGAGACTCGTCTTTTGCTCTCATAAAGAGAAATAATGAGAAATTCTTGCAGTTTTCGCAATAAATAAAATAAATTATGCGAGGCTATTTATAGAACGAAATAAACTGTAATTAAGGAAACGCATTTAGCGTTTCTTTACTACCGATTCATACAGTTTAACATTGCGTTCGAGTTCAATAAATTTTTATGTCGCCATTACGAAATATCCACTTATGTGTGGAGTGTTGTCTTTTGATTAAATTATAACGGCACATTGTTCGGTCGGGATTTGTACGCCGATGGACGTGGATATGAATATTTAAATTGAAAAATCCCTGTATTCAACACTTGTAACGGAGGCTTAACAATGCGATTATTGTGATTAGTGTTTTGAATACAATCTCCACGCATGCAAATTTCAATTTCACTTTCTACTGAACACCTATATTATATGAGATTTTTTGCATAATTTGATTCATGCTCATAATAAAGCAGTTGCGCGCCCGTGAAAATATTTAATTGAATTATTGACATAGATATTAAACTGGTTTCCGACTTTATCTTCTTCAGTTGAAAAATATGCTACACCGTTGAATACCACCTAAATATTTTTTTAAGTAGCTAGTAATTACGAAAATAATTGTAAAACTGACGCAGAAATTACGTGATTTACATTCACGCACAAAATAGTTATGGTGCACTGGTATGTGCTTAGCCGGATCAGTCAGTTAAAAGTTAAGATAGTTCATGAAAATATGTTCAAGACAATTGTAATGGCGCCAGAAAGCTTGTAAATATGCCAACGTACTGCGCGATTCAGGCAAAGTTTTGGACTGTCCAGAAAATGATATATCAGATAGCAATTGATAATAAGCAACAAGGTTTTTAAAAGTATGATTTATTTATTTATCGTATGGCTATTAGACACATTGAAAAGAGAATTCTAAATACAGAACATTATAAAACATTACTATAATAGAGAGTACAATGTAACATAGAACATATAATAGTGTAAGACATATTTTAATACGTTACAAATGAACATCTTGTCTATTTATGTAATCTATCGACTATAGAGTTGCTATTAGGAAATCCTCAAATCCTCATTATATAATCATATGGTACATTCTTCTGTGATATGTGTGATGGTTTGGATTTCTCCGCAGTTACAGAGGGGTGATGGTGATGGTGATGTTTGCTTGCCCCATTTGTTAGCTTCCATGGCTAACATTGCCGTTATTGTTGGTGGTTAGCAAGTAACCCATGTTTTGATGTCATTAGGTTGAAGCCTCTATTTGCGAAACTATTTTCCCACTACTTCCAGATCGTTAGAGTCTCCTCTGACTGTCCAATAGAACTGCAAACTTTCTTGATCTTGTTTCTGGTATGTCAGCAATATACAGGCTAAAGATGAGTGGTGCAAGGTCTGATCCCTGTGGTAGCCCGTTCTTTAATTTCCTCGGGGAGCTGATGTCGGATCCCATAACTACTTGAAACACTCGGTCGGTTTATTAAGAATTCAGGGTGGATATTGTCAAACCCTAGAGCTTTTCTTATCTTGTCATCTTTATGAGCATTCGAAACTTAGTCGCAAGTGTAAGGGCGAGAACGTTGTTGCATGAGCCTTTAAGGTTTCAAGTTCTCATTTGACCTCAACTGTATGTTGTTTATCCTTGGGAGCTCTGGATGTCGCTATTATGTGTAGAGCAACGGCGTTTGGGCTGATGTTGGATTGTGTCTTTGTGTGTGGGCTCCGCTTCCTAGTTCCCTTAGTAGTGTTCAAGCTTTCTACAGTTTCTGTCCCCTTTTGCCGTCTCGCCGCATCTAGGCTATGAAGTAGCTCGCTGCTATTTCCTGATCACCCGTTTCAAGAAAATTTTGGTACAACTTGAAAAGTACGATTGAAGGTAGATATTCGCATATGCGTACACTCGTAAGCATTTCCGCGAAAAATATGTAAATCAGTGCTAATAATGCTAACCTCATACGATATTCACTATTTAAATTGTCCATTATTACCCACAGCCTGCAAGACGAAATCACCTTCGCCCTCTTTCCATATTATTTTCCTAAAGTGCCACAATCTTGTCTTCATATGTCTAGTTACTTCCACGTCAATTATTAATACTCACCATCAAAACCTAATGCCCAAGCTCCTTGTTTCATCAGCCTAATGCTACTCTCTTGACGTCTTCTGAAAATGTACCTTGGGATATATTAAATAGCATGTGTAGCTAACATTTGTAGCGGGCATATCTGTTCGAATTCATATTTACATATGTACATATGTCCAAACGATCCCATCTGTTTCCTTTCCAATGCGTTGTTTCTTGTCCCAGGAAAGAATGGATAATGTTCGTTTCTCTAATAGTCCAAATATTTTCCTACTGTCTTCCATATGTGTTATTTTCAAATTCCCATCGTGTTTCCATTCCATCGACCACGATTCGCTCTTCTGTAGTAACATCATCACCATTATTACAGTGCATGATCTATTTTTTAATATATCTGTGTCTGTTCAAAAATGTGTATTATCTTTGATGCTTGTTTAACTACAGTTGATATTTTTTAATCGATTTTACTATCATTTGTTATATTGGAATAATCCTCAATTCTTTCTTCTTTGCAACATAACCTTATATGTAGCATCCAATCTCTTTTTACCTTTGCCCTTACTATTAACTTTTATCCACGTTTACTTCAATATTGTTATTCTCGATTTCTTTATCTACTTGTTGACAAACGCCTGCAACGTCTGTTCTATTTTCGCTAGCAGGGCTGTCATGCTCATAAGCCAAGTTGTGAATGTAGTCCGATTTAAAATCTTCACAGATTGTACCTCTGTTTCAGGCCCCTTTCCATTTTAACATTCCTTGATTTCAGTCCGCCTATTACTATTACTTCTACTAGTTTATATATGCTTGCTATTGTTATGGCTTATTATATTCTGCATTGCATCTTCATGATAATCCATATTTTCTCGCACCGCACCGTGTCAATTTGTACTGCTTTCATACCATTGGATATTATACATCCCTATTTTCTAATACATTTTCACGTCCCTTAATACGCATATATGATCTTCCATCAGTTTCTCGTCTCGTTTCGTATCGTCTCGTCTGTATGATGCCTGTCCCTAAACAACCTCGCCAATATTCCATTGTATATGAAGTTGTGGGGCTATTGGGGTTTCTAAGCCTGCTTATCCATTTTTATAGCTTATTGTGCTTAATGTATCGCGAGACCTTCCCATTTATTTTTTTCCTTTCCCCGTCCTAGTCCGTTACTACTTTAACTTCTTTCTTTCTGATGAATTTATTCTCAAAGAACTTCGTCCATGTACAGATACAAACCTAACTTCTATATACAAAATTCCTTTTGTATATGTTTTCAATTCCTTATGGCCGTTCCATTTATTCCATATTCGTTTTCTTTTCTATCCTGTCCAGAACAGCCGGTTGTTATCTCCGAAGCTTCTCCACATTATTAGCGCACTTCAAGCTTCATCGTTGCACCATATTTTCTATTATCTATTATTGTCCCATGTCTATTTCGTTTCGTTCTCGTTTCCTGATATTTATTACTATTTCATCTTAATTTATTGGTTTTAAAGCTTTTAACGTATGGTCTCAAAGTTTTGTCAAAATCTCCATATGTTGCCGACGTTTTCAAAACTTTCTTACTTTTGAAACTTAATGTAACAACAATTATCAAGAAATATTGTAATACTTAAAAGCACCGAAGCTAATTTTCGATGTGAATCTCCAACTGATTCTTCGATGTATTCAATTAGCCTTTCTTTCCTCGCGTGGTTAAGCATTTTGGGCAAATTAACTGCAAGTTCCTTCAAGATCTGATAAAATTTTGTAAGAGCTATATATTTTTCTCGGCAAATTACTATAGTATCAGGTTTGAGCATTCGCCCAACTATATAGTAAATTCATTTATTTGATATTCGTAAAAGAATTTATAAGGCATTTTACTGAAGCAGATCGAAAAAACTAGATTCTCATATTTAAAAGGATTTAATTGTAACAATTCCAGCGACAACTTCATTACTTCCCATTTGGTACAAATGCAAACCATCTAAAGATTTTTCGAAATGTTTATAATAATATTTACCACCTCTCTCCTCTCTCTCTGATATATCGCCTTTTCTTTGGTAGAAGTAAGTATAACCATTTCATTAATTTTGCAGATTTTCCTTTGCATTCCAATTTAGAGTCCTCCTTTTACGTTCTCAAACATCCCAATCCTCGCGACTTATCTTCTCCCCTTCTCCTCTCGCTTTACATTAGCAATTTCTTCTTGTCTGTACACCAAAGTACTCTCGCTGCAATTGTGTTTTGCTACTGTCTTTCGAAAATAATGAATTTTGATTTGTTGCTGCAATAATAACCGTCGATTAGTCGATGTTGTGTTCCTTGAGGATTGTCGCCTGCATTGTATAATATTCTCTATTTAACTCATGTATCATCTCGAGCGAAGGTAAATTGAAAGTTACTGGTTTGTAAATATTTTTTGGTGGACTAGTTATCTTGGAATGTTAAGCTCGTATATCCGATGTTAATGTCATGTTCATGTCACTGTAGTATGTTTTGGTATAGTTTTATTTGTGAATTTCTTGAAGAAATCTGGCAGATAGGTAGTGAAAATTCGTTCGCTGATTACCAATTCAGTGTTAATTGAAAATGCACGATGTTTATCTTTGGCACAAGTAGCCAGGGCATTCCTGTTATTGTTCGACTAAGTCGTTCCTGTGGGATGGTTGATAACTTTAGAAACCGCAGCCGTCAAGAAGTTATTATAAATAATTAAATTTCGAGTCCAGAATTTAGCTGGGCAGATTATTGTCTTGGATCTACCACAGACACGATAACTTTAGGTTTTAAATTGTGAGGCACCGGAGATTGATATATGAAAAATTAATTCCAGTGTCTTTGTGTTTATCCTTACACATTCAAAGACGCATACAATATACAAATTATGTATGTATCTGGAACATATAATTTATTTTGCAGTTAACCACGCTAGATATACATTGAAAGGAATCAGATTTAATTCCGCCAACTTACCTCTCCGTACAGCATCCAATAAAAAGAACGGATATCTCACCACGCAAGCGACAAATGTTCGTTACAATCGGAATGTGACAGAAGTAAGTACGTTACAAAACTCGCCGGTTGAACCTGGCGCCACGCTACCAACACTTCTTTAGAACCAGTTCATTTACATTTTCGTTTTCTGTCTTTTTACGCATTGTTTGCGTGCGGCGGGGAAGAGCCGTGCGCGTCGGTGCTCATTGCAGTGGGTGTCGCACAAAGCCAAGAGTCCCTAAATGAGTTCGCGGAATTCACGAGCGCAGCGACATCCGCACATAAATCATCTTCCTTTTAACAATGACCCGCACAGATGCAAATCATGGCCCATTCTTCCCTATTTGTTACAATTAGCGTTAGAATTGTTAGGCGCACTTGCATAAACCACAATTTGCCATTGTGCAATCAGATTTTTTGTTAATTGGTCGGATCGTTACAATCGACTGTGGAGTTATTCGTCAGGATTTTTGCTTTCTCGAAGACGCATGTGTATGCGAACATGCACTCGGAATATTCCATACGTTGTGTACAATGTAACGAAGATATTTATATTCCATTGCGAATTACAGGTCGTCAAAACGTGGTTTACAATAAGCAATTATGTTGTGTTGCCTGATTGCTCTAATGTGAATTTCATTAAAGCTATGTTCTAAACTTCTCTTTGTGCATATTAAAGGTAAATTGCATTCCTATATGATATTTTACAACTTTGTTTTAAAATGATGCTGGCTTAATATCTCTTGTCTTCATTTTATGTTCTTCTTAATTTATTATATATAACTACATATAACGATGAGTATATATTTTTAATAGTCGAACACAATGCGATCATTATAGGTGCTACAGTGCAATTGATACCAAAATCGTCTACATATAGTATGCAACAAAAATTCGGGGACCACCACTTCGCTATGTTTCATGTACATACATACAATTTCACTTAACGGTTGTTAATTATGAACATTAATTTTACATTTAATTGTATTATATTGTATTGATCTATTCTTGCTATATTTTCAGTAACGTTTGAGTTTTCGAGATATATTTTATTGTGTTCTGTCCAAATTGGACAGTTATTTGACATTGCCCCCCTAATCAATTAGCCTCTTTGATAAAAATTAACTAGTAACTAATATGACATAAGGATAAATCTTTTTAGTCGGAAGCCTGTTAAATATTAAAATTTCACCATACTGTAACCAAGAAGACTAATCGTCCCATTCATCAATTTAATTGAATTAAGTAAACGTTAATCGCGCATAACATTAACGAAGGCGACGTTTAATTTATGCGACAAGAACAATGGAAACACCTGTTTTAGTTCAGGATTCTCTCGTTCGTATATAAAGCAGGAATTTACATAGAGATACTTAAAGCGAACTAACTCGATAATTGACAAAGATTGAGTGTGTCCATTTTGTTACTTGATAACTAAGAGAGCTAAAAGCATGTATTTATTACCGCGGTTTTTTACGGTTTTCTTTCTAACGCAAATGCCATTCGCGCGGAGATAGTTGTGTCCCTACGAGCTCGTTAGGTTATGCGGCTAATAGTGTTTATCAACTCAATTTTCACTATCGTTAAAATTACGCTCGAGAGGTTTATAACACCGAATTTACGATTCCTGCAATCGTTAAACGTTAAATTATTGACGGACTAATCAATGTTAATTCTAGCATCGCAAGCTGTTTGGTGGGTAATAAATTAGATGTTAGTGTGTAATTAACAGCACATGATGTCCATATCGGACTGGATGGTTTTGCAATTTTTACAATTTTAGTGAATGTATGGATAAGCGTTCCTGCGGTCAATAAAGTTTCTCGTAAAATTTTTTCAGGACGTAAATCATAATTCAACTGGGGCAGTAAATTTATTCGCTTTAGTTATATTTTTGAATTTTAATTTTGAACCGTAAAGTTATCTCACCGACTATGTGAAGTGCGACTGTTTGCATCAGAGGATGATTACTTTGGAAATTTTAGCATTTTGCATCGTTAATTAGATAGAAATTCAATGTTAACAATCACAAAATAATTAATTTTAATTTCCTACCATTTTTAACAAAGAATGCTGTTAGTGTTTATTTTTTATCGTACATCTATAAAATATCTTGTTAAATATCAATGTAGCGAAAAAATTCCGACACATTTTCGTCCACTGGCTGCACACCGAACGAGCGATATAAACGTCTCAAAGATTTTAACGGTTCCATGCGTTCCTTTATAAGGGAATTTGACCGGTAAATTCGAAGTGTCTTAATTAAAAATTCATATAAGCTCCCCATATCGATACGAATGTCGTATAATCATCGACTTAACCGCCGTAATTGAAATAATCAACGTGCGTTGTCAAATTCCGGCTTCGGCGGTGGGAAAGTGCACAAAATTTAATTTCTTCGTCTTCTTCTTGCATTAATGTTTATATTCAGCGTTAATTGATTTCCCACATGGCGGGATGCATTTCTCGGTGATTTGCTCCGTCGACGTGTACCGTTAATTTAAATGCGAAATTTGAAAGAGACTGCGGAGTATCGGTTACAGATTTGCCGCAGTTAATATTTCTATGATACAGTTAAGCTAATCAAATGGCAATCTAATGTTATGAATCGGAGGCGCAACTTTGATTTGATATATGATAATTGGTAAATCCCATTTCTCTTTTGTGAGGCAAATATTGAATATTAGTGGATGTTTTTTCTTTTCGCTAACTAGTTTCTGATGTGCGGAAGGAACAGTATTCTATTTCGATTGATTAAAACCATTATTAAACATGAGAACCTATGAAAAGACTCTCCGTTTTAATTTTGTAATTCTTTGTCGGTTTTTTTTATAATTAAAATGATCATGATCATGATCATCATTTATAGTACACCATTTTACTTTCTTATATTTTATCTATAAGGAAGACACTGGAATTCTACACAAGTTTTTTTAAGAAATTATTTCGAAAAATCTACCAATTTGGAAAATTGCTCTTAAACTCGAAAAATTCTTTGTAGCCCAGCAACGGACGGTAAATATTTCTGCGTTTTCGAATATTGATATTTTTATGTCAACTAATGCCTGCGTCACGTTAATTTTTAGGTATCAATTTATTCTTCACGTCTGAGTAAATCTTATTTAAAATTAATTCATACATTATTAATAACCAGTTACTAAGTATTCTAGATCTCCAATAAATGAACACAGATTTAGGTGTTTGGGAAATTATTATAAAAATGTTTGTTAATTCTATTCTAGCAGAAACTAATAATTTAATATTGGTCGTTATGTTCGTATTATCTTTCTTCTGGGCTAAAAGTCGAAAATATATATTTGGTGGGTTCAATTGATGTCTAACGACTACAGCTGTTTATAGCATAGCATGTACAACAATATTGGGTTCAGGCTGCTGCTGAACTTAAGCTTACGGAACATGTAAACAGATTTACCACTCAATAGTAAACGTTGCAGAACATTGGACTTTAAGGATGGCAATTTCTAGGTTGTTTTAAAAATATTTTTAGGCATGAATTACAAAATGTTCAGTTGAGTTGGTGCAGTTCAAGGCATATAAAATGAGGTTGGGTTCTTTGAGGCTGCAGAACCTAAAATTGTAAATGTTGTTCGATCAGTGTTTCAGGTTTCGATGACGTAAAAGTTTTCAACTAAATCAGAAAACCGGAGGATCAGTAAGAAACAATGTTATTGATTTTAGTTATGTTTTAAGGTAGCACTAAATTTGGGTTAGGTGTGTTTTAAGAAGGATATTATAAATTTTCGTGCAGACTAATGGATCTACTCATAACAAAATCCATGGCATACGGGTTGGGCTGTAACCAACATATTTCTTGTCCTGAACCCAATCCAACATTTACTCAACTTAAACTGGTTACAAATTTGTACCAAAAGCACCCAACATGTATCATCACACTTTCTGAACAATTGAGTTTGAAATTGTGGGGTTTCAGCTTTCACGGAGAGCGATTTAAGTTGCATCAGTAAGAAACAATGTTATTGATTTTAGTTATGTTTTAAGGTAGCACTGAATTTGGGTTAGGTGTGTTTTAAGAAGGATATTATAAATTTTCGTGCAGACTAATGGATCTACTCATAACAAAATCCATGGCATACGGGTTGGGCTGTAACCAACATATTTCTTGTCCTGAACCCAATCCAACATTTACTCAACTTAAACTGGTTACAAATTTGTACCAAAAGCACCCAACATGTATCATCACACTTTCTGAACAATTGAGTTTGAAATTGTGGGGTTTCAGCTTTCACGGAGAGCGATTTAAGTTGCTCAACTACACAAATGTAGAATTAAATATATTAAATTTTCGAGCAGGTTAATCAATCGACACATAACAAAATGCACGACATAAGAAATAAGTTGGGTTGGGTTGTAGACTACATATTTCTTGCCCTAAAACCCAACAGTTGTCTTGGTTCGACCACTTGATCCTACTGTTCCGCTTCGCATTTTTGAAGAAATCGCTCTACTCAACTAAATATATAACTAATATATGTGAGATTGTGTCGCTGTAATCATCATATGCGAATTAAGTGTCGCTGAATATTGAATATGAATGAAATAATTAATAGATCGCAATTTAATGACAAGGATGAGCAACTAGTACAACGAATAGTTGTCAAGGTACTGGCAAACCCCACTTTTTGGCTAAACCACTGTATGCAATCAATGAAAAATTAACTATACATGAAGCGACACTCAAGGAGAGTGACAATAATGTATAACGTTGGAAAAAAAAAACAATAAAACAGGTGGAAGACAAGTTAGAAGAGCAGTATTCCAGACGAAACAGAATCTCAGAGTGTTTGGTGTCACAGAAGATAAAACTAACATAGAAAATACTGCACAAGTAATGATCAACATGTTCCGTAACAAACATAAACGTCATGGACATGGAAAATTTTGTAGTCATGATGTGTGAAGTGTTTCGGGAGGAGAAAGTAAAAGGTACTAACATGGTTATTAAAGATGATTTAACTTAACTAACTTCACAGAACATGTCAATTATAAAGATGTTTTTACTGCTAATAATCTTTTACCGAAGATGCAATTTGTTTTTAGATGTGGGTGCAGTTGCTCAACAGCTTTGCTTAAAATTCTGACATTCTGAAGACTACTGATCAAGGTTTAATGCCGGCACTTATATTATTATATTATTCGATTTTAGTGAGTGATCCACAACTTACTGTATCGGATATTGTAGTACATTGGTGCTGAACATAACCGCAAAACAAAGTGTACAGTATCAGGATAAAATTTCATCACCTTTAACAGTTGTCCAAGGAGTTCCACAGTGATCTATTCGGGGTCCCCTACTTTTTTTAATATATTCTTCGCAAATTTTAAATAATATTGTTTACCATACCCAGCACAATTATTATATTCAAGTTACTCATTCCAACTTTCTGAATGCTGTACGGCTCAAGGAAAGATAAATAATGACCTTATTTGCAGCGTGCTTCTGGCGATCATTCTCTCAATATCAATCCAAATAAATCGCAAGTGCTCATCTTTGGCAAGTCAAAGCAATGTGCTAATTTGTATAACCCACTTCACCTAAAAATTGGCGGCGTTCAAATCACAGTGTTAGGTTAAGCTACAAGTCTTGGGTTAACTTTGTATAACACTTTCCAATACCGGGACCAGGTATTTAAATACATTAGCAGAGCATATAGGAACTTGAAACGTCTCTGTCACTTTCGCTACTACTAAATCTTCGAAACAAAAATGGTTTGTGTGAGGCATTCGTTCATTTCAAGTTCTCATTCTACAATCCTGTTTATCATGTGAGTTACAGATTTCAGGATGTACTCTGCTTGAATATATCAAATAGAAGGGAACTAAGTTATATGTCCTTTTCGTAAAATTATTTTATTCAAATCTATATCATACTTTTATAATAAAACACGTTTTAGATCGGACGTTTATAATATCACAAAAAGGTCAGTGGACTAATTTCTCCACCGGAACATAAAATGTCAGTATTCGAAAGATCCTTTTCATTCAATATTCATCACATTTCAAAAGTCTCATTGTTAATAATTTCCAGAAGAAAATCAGTCGAAACCTTTATAATGTCCAACGCAACAAACAATATTAAATATGTTGAACTAAATTCGTGCGTTGTCCATGAAATAGAAATTAAATTAAATAAAACATCACAGGGTAACGATGTTAGCATTAATTTTGCTCCATGTCTGGATAAGAAAAAAGGTGATAATTCCATCAAGTGAAAACGCACTACAACGCGGCTATCAGCATCAAGTTCTTGACCAAAAAAAAAATTCTTAGAATAAATATTGGGCGAGAAAGGAGAAGGTAATTATTCTAGACACAAAGATGCAACGATGTTCCAGAACTCCATTCGGTGCTGAAGTTTGAAACATGATGCATTTCGTTCACAAGACAAAAAATACATATGGATGTGTAAGGATAATAGTTTAAGAAATCCTGCGTGGCCAAAATTTGCTGATATGGTTTGTTTATTATCGCAATTTGAATAACGTTAATTTCGTATTGTGACGTAAATATACTTGGTTTTGTATTTGGTGTTGGTCAGTATTCGAGATATTTCAAAACTAGTGGCTGGTTTTGGTTAGTCACAAAGCGGAAAATTAATTACATAATTAGTCCTTTTAGAGTCCTAGGTGGATAGATATGCTTGTTATTGCAAAACCAACTATTATTGTTAAAGGTTATTGAAACTGACAATAAATTAGTAATTTTGGCCTAAACATATATATTACCGCATCGCCTATGGTAAAATATGCCATTTAGCCTATGCATTATTCAATTCCATATCGACGAAATCAATCATTGCCCAGATAAAGCTGCGCAAATACAATTCAATTGTAAATTACCCATCAAGTGACACGCCATATGGCAGAAAAATGGTACGAGTCGTAGATTTAATTCGTTATTTCTCCTTTTTCGCCGCGGTAATAGCTCGACTCTATACGTGCATTTATTTTGAATATTTTCTACATAATTATTAATAACTCGAAAGATAATATTGATCGTATAAGGCGACGACGAGTTCTGTAATAAAGCAAATCATATCATGTCACATGCGTACACGTTACATGCCTGTAGAAAATGAGTTTAATGGAATTTAAGAAAAAAACGTCCGGCATTTTTCTACGAGTTTCTCGGACATTTCTCAGTGGGCATTACAAAAGCGCATATCTTTTAATCGAAATTATCGTCGTAATAATTGATACCGTGCTTTGATATTCGACTATATGATAATTTACATATCTTAGGAGTTGTCCACGGTATAAATTAAATTTAATCCGAATGCCATTCCTTGTCGAAATGATATTATGTAACAGACTATTTGGTGACCATCACGCATGACGTTTTATATCTTCATGATATGTAGTTAAATATTTTTTTGTACAGTGTTCTTTTTTTGGAATTTAATATAATCTTCATCTTTATTCATCTCTATTACGTTTATAGTCGGTATTATTACTATTGATTAATAACATCAATAAATATGCAGCTGATTTATGGCGCCCACCACAAAGACAGTGACGATAATGTAATCTACCTTGACTTATCTAATGCTTAAAACTATCATACAAAGGTCTACGTTTTAATTGTGTCGTTCCCATTTATGTCATTAATTTTATACTAAAAAGTTTAATTCGCATTGGTGGTCTAAGAAGCAGCAAGGCTCACCACTAAAAGCTTAACGCAGTTAATTAGAAGTATCGCATATCTACATCACACGTATGCGATATTGGTTTTCGCCTTTTCCCAAAAGGTCAAGTTCGGTAGCCACAATATCGGCTTGTCGCCGAAGCTCACACGTGCATTGCCAACAGGATGTCTATGAGACGGTTAAGGATTTTAGTATTAAGATGTCTGCAACTTTATCTTCAAATGCGCAACGTAATTTATGCAATCGTTGAACTGTTGCCTTTTAAAATAACTAATGGCATCGCGCACTCGAACTTATTTCGAATCGGCGCGTCCGTACATAATATAAATTTATAAAAATGTTGAACGTATTCAATGAAGAATGGACGTGAACACGTTCTTTGTGGTCGCGCTGCTTATCCACTGAAATATATTTGAATACACTTAAGGATTTAATCGATTCATTGAATGCGCGTATGTGCAAATGTTAAGTTCGACGGGCGAGCTTGCAAGGTCTGAAATGTAAAGGTCATCTGAAACAAACCATTTTGTCTGTGACATTTTTTCACTGTATGATGTACATGTATTTATTTTTATGATGAATTTTCACTAATGAGCATTAGTTGTTGGAGTGCATCAGTTCAAACGAAAGGATGTTATACTAACCATAGCCATAGCCATATATCCTTACAATATCAACCACAAATCGATTCCAAACAAAATTATAATCGTATACCAATAACAGTCGCAAAAACCTCTAATTTATATAAACCCTCAAAATTTAAATAAAATCTACAATGTTGACTTAAAACTTCTGACCACTTTCAACAACTAACTAATGGTCTTTGATAAGTTTCATATTCCTAATCACATTGCATAACTACGAACAAAAACAAAAAGCTCAGCATCACATTAATTTTTTTTTGCAGTTGAGTTACATACAATTTAAAGGTTGCCGACTTCAATTTCTACGTTTCCTGCATCTGGAGGCGTTCCGTATCAGATTCGTTGTTATATTTAATTTTAAATGTAACCAAATATAGGCAAACATTCCAATAAATATCGCACGGAGGAATTCGCGAAGTTATTTCTACTCGGATTGGTTTTTCACCGCCTTCAGGCGAAATATTTCTGCTCTTTATGGTATACAAGTGCAAGTCGACTAGTCGAGTAGAGATTTAGGCATCTGCTCGAATTGTTTCAGGCGACTCACAATTACTAGAGAAATGATATAATTAATCGTTCGCGGAATGGGGATTTATTAAAAAAACAATATTTCAATGCTGTCCTTCGTTATTTTAAATGGAACTCGATGTATTTATAAAGTAATAAAAATGGTTGTCATTTCTATTTCCAGACATTGTTAGTTATGATTTGATTCGTACGCGGCTGTTTGCTTTCAATTTCGATCGAATGTTCCCCAGTAGCAGTTCTTGAACTTTACACAATTTTTCGTACGCATCGTTCAGTTTGAAGAATGGACGTCTATCATTCTTTTTATTTTCACACTTTCTCAACGAGTTCATCGCGTGTTGATCTATCGCGGTACTTGAGTTCAAGTTCGCGTTTTATAACAGCGTCTAGAATGTAACACACGTGTCTTATAATGAACAAAACTTGGTCCCGTAAAATTCACCGTGAAGATGTTTTAAAAGTTCATTTATTGAAAATTGTTGTATGAGCTTTAGTTTTAAGGCTCCATTTCGCAAGCTTGGTGGTTTAGTTCATTATCATTTTGATACCTAATTAAATGATTATTAATAATCATTTTGTCGTTATGGACAAATTATTAATAATTTGTCCGTAATGTCCTGAAAGCACCGTTTTATCGTTGTATACTTTAAATGTTTGGTTGTGCGTTATAAATTATACGTTATACGTTGTATCAAAGTTAGGAAACTGTATATATAATCACATCGAGGTGGTTCTGATGTACCTGGGATAACGCTGACTCAATCGGGCGAGGCAGATCTCTGTAATGACGCAGCAGCACGAGTGTGTTGAATATACTCACAAACATTTCGTCACAGTTACTTGCCTTGTCTTGATGCATCTTTGGAGAATGTATTGTAGTGGCCTAATGCAACCTGAAGGGCGAAACAGATAAATCTGTTAAATATGGTGAAATAATATAAGGGTGTGTTTTATTCAAGCTTGTAGCTTACTCGCATTCATTTGGATAGGTGAACGTTACAGGCGGACCCTCATAGGCTCAACAAATACAGGGTTTTATTGAAAGTTGTGCAAATATTTTAAGCGGCGTTAGTGCTTGTCAAATATATACTAAATACCCACATATGCAAAAGTTTATAATTTAGGAGAAAAAGCTATTGGAAATATTAACAAAAAAGTTTGAAAGCCAGTTGTGATTTTCGAAAAATTTTATTGAAAGAAAAATTAAGTAAATTAGGTGTTATTTATTTAAAAAAGAAAAAAATTATTTGACCACTTCCAGACTAGAGAATATGTTCAAAGTGGTGACCTCCATTTAAAGTACAGGCGTTTGCTATGCGAATCCAATTATCTTGAATACTGTTCATAAGTTGGTGATTTTGACCAATCTCGCCGCTCCAATTCTTTAACGATGTCAACTGTGGTGGTATATACCAGTTGCTTCAAGTGACGCCACAAAAAAAAATCGCAAGGATTTAGATGGGGTAAACGCGAATGCCATAAGTCCGTTGCGACCTATTCAACAATCTCGAAATCTCTCATTCATCCAGGTAGTGACTTGGCGTGCGTAATGAATAGGAGCCCCATCGTGCAAGTACCACAATTCCTGTCGCACATTTAGTGGAATGTTTTCGAGAAGTCCAGTCAACATATTTTCCATGAAATCTAGATAAATGGCCCCAGTTGCTGGTTTTGGCAAAATGTGAAGACCAACGAGATGACCTACAACAATACTATCCACACACTAATGGAAAATTATCACTTATTCTGCTTCTAGCGTGTTATTTTTCCGTTGACGACCAATATCACTGGTGTTCATTTCAAATGACGAACCTCAGTTTCAAAAGTTCGTTCATAGGGCAGTCTTCGATAAGGCCAACGATCACGAAACAATCTTCATATCAGGGCAGCGTTTCCGTTAGCTTTATCGTGGACCGGCATATCGCTGTATTACTTGATTTTCTAGCAATATCATTTTTTGAAAAACATCAGTGGCTCTCAAACTTTTTGTTAATATTTCCAACAGGTTTTTCTCATCAACCATAAACTTTTGTATACGGTATGTGTGGGTATTTAGTATCTATTTGACAAGCACTAACGCTGGTTAAAATATCTGTACAACTTTCAATAACACCCTGTATATTTTTGCATCGATTAATGCTATGTTTGAAATGTATAAACGGATATCTTATTTGCGGTAAATTTTATTTGAGTATCGTATAAATATGTCAGTATTTTTAAAGAAATTGATATTTATACCTTGACGAATGTTCACGTCGGTGCGTTATGTGTATATAAGAAGTACTCACCTCAGGATGCATGCATATTTTACTTGAGAAGATATTACCATATAACAATTATAATGTGTCGCGTAAGGCAATTTTCCTTTTTTGTTGAAACATTTCGACGAAATAAGAAAAAAAAGTTGCAAATTTCATTGGCATATAATTCAAACATATTATTTTCATATTTTCCATCTTGGCTCCCCTACTTTCTTCTCCTGGCATCACCTCGAGGCCGACTCCTTTCGATGGATATTTTGTCTCCTTTTCAGCTTTTTTAGTATCACCACTCTAACCCCTGACTCACGTAGATATCCCTTCCGATTTCTCTCTGTACCTTTTCCACAAATATATCCTCCAGTGGCTCCATTCAATGCTTCCATCCATCGTTCTTTTGCCAAAATCCATACCTTGTGTATTCATCATCCATACCATATTTGTTCCTTTTCTCCTCATTTTCGTATCTAAGTCTCGCTATATTTCCTGCCCTTCCTCCATTCAGATATTCTGGCTTCGTTTCCTACTCTATCTATATATCTATTGATTTCGTTCCTCTTAACTCCCCCCTCCCCCCTCTTTAAATACCCAGACACCTTATTTACTGGCGTTTGCCTTTCCCCCAATTCATTTGCAGTGCATATTTTACCAATATTATTCCTGCATCCACCGCAATCCTTTCAGTACGTATCTTGTGGGATTATATATACCTCGCTAGTTGCAGTGCCCTCTTCAACTATTCATGAAGCATTCGCTCTAACTTTTCTCGTATTTTGCTCCGAACACTTACGCTTCAGACCCCTTAAACAAGTCTTCCACACAAAATTTTCTTCTTCCTCCATATAATTTTCCTCAGCCTTTCTTCTGATTTCGTGCTTTCCCACATACATACTTTGTATATTCGTTGAAGTTATTGCTCTCTTTCAGCCCCTAAAAACATCCACTCGTTCACCTCCTTAATTGTTTCCACGCTGACTCGAAGAAATTTATGAGTCTTCCGCCGATGATTTTTCTTCACACACAGTCACATACCGAACGCATTTATATGTGTCAGAAGATTAATCATATTGGTGTAGTAAATTATCTGAATTATTTGAACTGTGTAATAAACTAAAAAATCATGTAAAGAAGGAAATGACAATTTTCTGCAGCAAAGTACAATCTTTACCACAAAAGTTAATATATTATTCTAATCGTTGCCTTGGGATATTACACTTGTTGCTAACGCAAGAATTTATAAACAATATATACCAACTTCCAGTGGAAATCAGTCAGGAGTTCTGCCGGTCAACTTCATTGATGTTTATACCTAAAATCATAGACAATATATAATCTCCCAGTTGAATGCAACTTCGTCCATTTTGGTCATGTTTAGAACCTGCCAATAAATAATTAATAAGTTTTGCGAGACATTACTGGATTTAATAGTTATCCTGCAGTGAAATTAGGAGTTATTTGCATATAATATAAGTAGTATAAATCATATCAAAAATATGTTTATTAGACCAGTCTGATCATGGATAAGTTAATGTTATACAAATAACGTTGGCATAGTAGGAGCCTGTTGTTGTATGTCCGCGTTCCGAAAAAATTGTGGCCATTACTTTACTAGCGGATGGCAAAACACGAAATTTGCGGAATGGCTGAGAACCTTGTCGATGCCACTACATACTTTGTTGCTTCGACTCGGGATCGAAGTAGTGAACCCACGGTTCATCAACAGTGATAAATCGAGAAATAAATTCATCTGAATGTAAACTTTTTCCCAACTGGCTTCAGAATGCAATACTCTAGAACGTTTCTGATCAGGTGTCCACATTCGCGAGGTTGCAGAGATCATTTTTAGCCCCAAAATATTTGTTAAAATATTTTCTATAGTACCATAAGAAAAATTCGTAATTTCAGCTATCCACCGAATGGTCAGTCGTCTATCTCTCATTACCATATCGTGTATACGATTAACATTTTCTTGGGTAATGACAGTCACTGGTCGTCCAGTACTCTTCCAATGTTCACATGTTTGTCCGAGTTTAAATTCTCGAGACATATTTTTCACTACTTGGTAAGAAACAGCACCCTCACCTACTACACCTACCACGTCTTCATGAATTTCTTTTGGCGACAACCATTTCTTTTGCAAGTATTTTATAACTGCGCGAACCTCTGATTTTTCCATTTTTACAAATTCTCTAAACTTGTCTACTTAAATTCTAAATTATTTGAGCAGGTAACAAGTGACAAAACTACAATTGAACCAACGTAACAACAAATGATTAATACTTTAATGTGTCAAATTGATTCAACGTCACTCAACGCCTACTGTGTTAGGAACGCTAAATAATGATCTCCCCTCGAAACTTCTCTGCACAACCAATAAAAAAGAACGTTAGTTCGAAATTTTATCAGACTTTAGCTCATGTATGTTGCAATTAAGCCAAGTCGCTACATCTTTAATACTGTGCTAGTTACTATAAAACGTTTCCACCATAACGACTGTAATGATAATAGCAATTGCAATATGACACATTTATTTACTGAGTCAATTTTCTATTTCTGTTTACCTTTATGTTTCAGACTAAAATAATGTCATTCAATCTTTCTTACATATAAATCATGTGCTAATATAAGACAATTGTAACAAAAATTGAAGCATTCGGACTTTCTTATTTGCACAAAGTATGAGAATGAATTTCAAAATGAAAGTAATTAATTCATCAATCGCTCTTTACAAATTTTAAATATGATTCGTATTTCAGATATAACTATTTATCTGGTTTGGAAAACCTATCTACGTAATATGATCTTATTCCCGGAATAAATTATTGCTCCTCGCGTATCGTTACTCTTGTAATTGATGTTACGTTTGGTAACACTAATGGTGAGAGCCAGACGTGGCCCTCGTATTTCAGTACCCGGTCCATTTTAGACACGTTTGTTACCTTTTTAAAACAGTTGTAAATTGTTGCTCATTACAGTCCTTTTTTAACTCTGTCCAATTAACACGACAACCGCATGCACGCGTTAATTGGAGTAAAAGAGTTCGAAAACGGCTCGAATTCGTTGCATACGTAAGTGTTTTGTTTGCCTTTTGACGGACGGACGCATTGCAGCCGGAACTACTGGCGCCGCAAACCCGTTTAATAATAATCGGTAGTCATTTCGTATCGGGGCCCACTTTCTCCGGACCCGACCCACGCTCTCCGGGCGTCCGAGAGATGGCACTTCCACAAGGATCTGGCTCGCTCGTTACGTCACGATTAACGACCGTCGTAATGCGACCGTTGCTTTAATTACGAATGTCACCGTGCGTCAAAATGGAATGTAGAAACGCTCGAGGAAACGGCGACGACGCGGAGAGGAGGCTGGGGATTACGTCTCCATTTGCACGAGTGCGCGCATTCTTCTTCTTCTTTCGGAGGTGGTTTATGAGAACGAAACAATTGCTGTACGCAACCTCCGCGTCCTCGAGATGATAGATATTGATGTTCGTTCGATGTGTGTCTAAAGCGTCGACTCGTCTCATTGTATTCTCTAATGAATACGTTGAACTTGTTAGGCTGTCTTTAACTTTTTGACCTTGTCTGTTATATCGATTCGTATGAAAACTGAAAAATAATAAGTAGGTTTTACGAATGTATAAAAAAAACAAACACGATTCAGGGCAAATTAGACGCCTGAAACAAATGGCGCCAAACATCTAGTCATATAATTACAAAATAATGAAAATTACACCAGAAATTGCGGTTAACTGTATTGCTATTCTAGTTACAGTTGCAAAATATATCAATTCTTTTGGATTATATTGCGCTCTTCTCTTTATTTCTTGTTTACTGCAACAACATCTTTATAGTTAATTGTCGGAGTTTGCTGCAAGTCTTACAATAGTCGTATATAACATCGCTCATTTATACTTCATAAATGTGAATAATAAGAATCAGAATAAATAAAATAAAATGTAATAACGTCAATAACTCTTTTAATCGGCGATGCTGGGAGAGAATAAATTAACAGAAACATAAAAACAAACGTAAAACTCGACATTTGTACAAAAAAGCATGGTAAATCGTCACAAAATTTTAGGAACAAATATAATAGGTAGCAATGTCTCAATCAAGCGACACATATGAGAAGCACCTTAGAGCAATAATACGGCCAGTAGACTTACCTAATTATCTGGAAGTTTACTCAATGGTTGGATGCTAAAAACTTAACTACTAGCACTAAAAACGTAAATTCGGTTTCCATTGAATGGTTTTAAGAGGTGCTAAACTGCTGGTAGTTAACATAGAAGACGTTTTATGCAAATGAATAAAATAAAATATAATCTAAAACTAATACAAATTTAATTATCATTGAGAAAGACAACGACATGAAGAACCCCATGCAATATTCAAATATACACAACCCCTAAAATATTCTGTATTAAACCCCATTGCAGCCGTCTTACAATATCAGCAATTAAAAAACTACGAAATGCCTAGTCCTGGGGTCGTTGGTACTAGAGATCATAAAAGTGTAATTAACTTGTTTATTGAAACTATCAGTACATTTCGCGCTGCGCAGTTATGCGGAAATGACCGGCTGTTTCAAAATTTACTATAGTCGATATCTTTGCTAAGAAGAAGATATTACTTTAGCAGTCACAGAAATACATTCAGTTCGTAATTAACAGCGGCAATAAACATTTATTAATTAGATGTAATTCTTCCACATTCAACTTTTATGTATTTATAATACGTCCTTTGGTTTTTCCACCTGCGAAGTGTCAACGACGCGCACGTTTGTCCGGTGGGACAAACGCTGACATTTCCTCGCTTTATGATTTTGTAACGAAGACGACTTAATAGTTTACACGTCCCATAAATATGCTAAACACTTACGTATCGGAATATCTCAAATTGCATTGCGTTTGAAGCGTCGCCTCGTGAAAATAAGTCCTTTGTGCACGTGGCTCGAGCCATTAACGAACCTTCTCCAATATGCACCTATACATATAACTTAATTATAATACGCCCGTGATTAATGAATCATAATTATCCTAATTAATACGAGCGCTAATTACATATGCTAATTAATTAAGATAGCGGCGTGTACGTTATAATACTAGTTCGTGTTTAGTGTGTTCTTTTTTCTCACTTAGACCGCCGCGCCGCTAAAAAATCACGATAGCTCTCGAACCGTATCGATTAAGGTGCACGTTTACAAATCATCGTTATTAATTTCGCTCTGCTATTACACCAGAAAAATGTTGCATTACATAATGCCGGTCTAGTTTAATTACATACTTACGTTAATGGACATCTTTTGAAATAGCTTTGAAAGTGACAGTACTTAAGGGTTTAACTTATTATGTAAAATATAGCGTCTTGAGCTTTAATTCTCATTAGTTGGTACTTTTGCTATTCGGTTATGAAATTGGTAAAATTTTTGTTGTTAATGAAAATAGTAACCTTGTTGACACAATTGGAATTAAGTTTGTCACGATCTCTATCTTGAACTGGAATATTTTGTATAATATCTTCTAAATCAGTTAGCAATTTTTTTAGCGATAGTTGTTTCATGTTCTATGTTCATGTTCAATCTACACTAAACTTTGGTCCTAGTGACAAGCAGAGAATATTGTCTCGTATGTCAACAGCAGTTAAGTTGTGGATCCAACGTGTCCGTGTGTTTAGTACCTCATTTTCCTTTCTTGAACTCAAATTTATTTATTTGTTTATCCAAAAAAGTGTGTTTTAAACATCGTAATTGTTTTTGTACCTAAACGTTATTTTTACCTCCAAATGTAAAACAGATATATATCAATTGTTTAACGCTTTGTTCAATTCATTGAAATATGGGTCATCAGTTGTTTGTAAAGAATAAATACAATTAACGTTATGCTGCCTATGCAACCGTAAAATTATCTACATTTTAATAGAAACAATTTTCTGTTGTTAAACGATGACAGTTTCTTCGTTAATATATTCCATCTATTGAGAAGAGTACTTGCCTCAGGTCCAAATTGTTGTTTCATTGATAAGAAGAAAGATAGCGATCGTGATAAACTTTGGTCCAATTCTATTAACAAGGTTACTAATTTCCTTAACAATAAAATTTAATATTTTTAAAGAACCACCCTGAGGTAGTAGTAGCCAGATCAGATAAAGGCTGTAATATTAAAAAAAGCGGAGTATACAAATAAGTTAAGAAAACTATCGTCCAAAGAAAACATTAAAATTAAATTAAAACTGACCCCACTCTTAAATACCGGCATGAAAATAATTCGCTTATGAAATAAATGTATAATAATAGATAATATCGTTTCTCTCTCTAATAACTAACAACACCGCACCACCTAGATTATATGGCCTTCCCAAAATCCATAAAGACAATAGTCCTCTAAGACCCATTGTGTAATGCATCGACTTGCCCAGTTATGACCTTTCTAAATTTATTTCAACGATTCTAAACAACATTACGAAATACTACACATTGAGTATTAAAAATTCATACACGTTTGTTACCAAGATAAAAAAATGTGAAATTGAAAGAATATTATCCTTGTTTCAGTTGATCTAAAATCCTTACTTACTAATATTCTCCGTGGGTTAGCTATAGAATTGGCGAAAGAAAACTGGCCAGAGATTTTGAAATATACTAACATCGATAACAAATTCATTTTTTGAAATAATTCAATTTCTATTTAATTCAAGTTATTTTATGTATAATGGTTAGATATGTTTTGGGACATCGATGGGCCATCCAATATCGCCAGTCACAGTCTCCATTGTGTTAGACAAATTGCTTAATATTGCATTAGGTAAACTAATATTTAATCTACCAATTTTATACATTTATGTTGATGACATTACAGCTATTCACACATCAGAGATTGGCAATGTATTATTATATTTTAATTATTTTTATATATTTTAACAAATATTTATAATATTGGTTGTAGAGAATTGAGTAGACAATAATATCAATTTCTTGAGCACTACTATTTGGAGAGTGAAATGTGGGAGCTTGCTGAGTGATATAGTGAGTGAAAAATATATCTTATGGCATACATGTAAAATTGCTTTCTACTACAAAAAAAAACCATTGGGACATTATTCGCTAAATTAAAAATCAAATTACCTCTATATTTAAATTCAAATATTTTATTATTTATAAAATTGATGATAAGGGTTGCTCTCTGTGTTACATATGATAAACTAAACAATATCTAAGACACAGAACCATAAGCAAGACTGCCAGTACTAACAAAAGACCAACAATAAAAAAATAAAAAGAACCACCGTTAATTTTATTTTGAACATGCAGAAATTTTTAATACAGAGAGAAATCTATTAAAAAAAATAATTAGAAATTTATACAAACAGTACACACAACACTGCAAACATTAAAAATGTAAAATCCACATTATTTACCATGTGTAATAGTAAATTATCAGAACGCAAGGTGGGTTGCATATAGTAAAGTACTTTAATTCGTCTAAAAACCATCATTGATAGAGAGTGCAAATGAGGGCCAAATCATACACAGGTATGTACAAGAAAACAAACGTATATTTGCATTAGTTTATGATCATTAAATTATGTTCTAAAGCGTTTGTTGATGTAAGTAAAATGTTTTATGAAATTTAATGATAAATGAAAGGTAATTTTGTTTCCTTCACTGTATATTAACTATATGTAACTAAATCGTTAAGAAGTTTTTTTTAAGAGTTTTAGAGCCACCTAACTATTGGTACAATTACGTCAGGTAATTATATTTGTTTTCATGACAATATATGATCATACGTTACAATGTAAATATGGGTAAAATACTAGAAGTTGATTCAGGAAGGGAAACATTTTCGAAGTGGCCAAAGGTTTATAGCAGGTCCGTGGGAATTTTCAAGGCCACCTGGAAGTTTTTGATTATCTTTCCATCAAGGATTATGGTGTCCATAGATATTTTTAATAATTAAACACAAATAATATTGAGATTTATAGCTTTATTATACAAAAGTTAACAAAAACACCTCCATTGTAAATGCATTGCACAAAATCGTTATTAAACGCTTAATATTAAAAGAAAATATTATAATTATAAATATAGCACAAAATAAATTGAAACAAACGTATCCTTACCACACAGTATTTTATTAACACTAGATGTACATTTCGACAAATAAGTTGTCATCTTCAGCAGGGTACACTGTTACAAATGTACATTCAATTCATTTGCCAACAACAGTCTCCAACTTACTATTATAATATAACGCAAAAATAAATGCTGTATACTTTCTAAACAAACTGAGAACACAATAAGAACCCTTGAAGATACTATATTTCAGTGACATAACTTTTATTTACTACTTAGTCACAACATCTGTGGAAGAGATTGTAATACTAAACTATGAGTGATGTTCCACAAAAATTATGGAAGCAAAAATGTATATTTTTCAGCCGTGCCCGCCTCCATTTCAGTGCAATTATTTGCATTAATTATCCTTCCCATATTGCATTCCTATTAATTTTCTATTCCACTACATTCCTTCTCCTAATTTATTTTCTCCTAATTTATTTAACATAAGTATTTTATATTCCTCATTATTTATATTTATTTCATCATATACCATGCACATATTACTGTGGCGTCCTCCCCTTATCCAGCTACAGTCTCAATGTTCTGGTTTCCTTAAATGTAAATTCTTATTACAATTATTTCGGTATCTCTATTATCTTTACCTTCCACTCCATATTTCTCCCCACATTATCCTCCTTACTAGATCCTCCTTCACATTTTTGCCCTATAACATATATTTGTTTTATCCCTTTACCTCGATACCTCGCTCTTCTTACCTTCGCATTGTTTCTCACTTACAACTAATTATCCTATCCTTTCCCCAATACTCGCAGTCATCTCTTCCGCAACTATCGTTCTTCTTGTGCTTTTCCCATGTCCTCCCTGCTAAAATAATCAGATAAAGATTTTATTATTCAACTGTTAAAGTTTAGTTTCTCGGTCGATTTTTCTTTCTAAGGCAATAAACGTTGTTCCCAAATTCTCGTAATAACTTCACAATGTGATGAGAATTTAGATGATTATATAGTGGAAACAAGGAAACAAGGAAACAAAGACTCTTCTTTAATGGAAAGGGCAACAACGCCGTTGAATAAATCAAAATGATTTAACCATACAAGCGCACTAATGTATAGGCAAGAAACTAAATTTGCAAATAAATTTGACAATAAAATTTAGAAATAAACGCTTATTGTACAAAATTTACAAATACACGTTTATAGTACATATCCATAGTTTATAAAAATTCCGCGATTCAAGGCAAGTGTAAACCATACTGAAATTAGTCAGATACTAAAAAAAACTGGAGCAAGGATAATTATCATTCAGAAGAATCATTGATTGGTGAACATCCTGGTGTGTACACAACAATCGACTAACAAAGTTATGGAGGCTCAGGAATATTAGTCATATTATAGAATTTTTTGAATAAAAGAAAAACAATGACTGCAGCTTAACACAGTGATATTCGTCGAAAAGTTGAGCGAGCTATACGAATAAAAAAACGTGGTCTCTCAAGTAAGGACATTATTCTGAGGTACGGTAAATCTGACCTCTTCTAACGAATAAAATATTGGGCTGGAAACTACTAACTCATCATCCACATATTTCGGAATTGACCTTAATTCTTTGGCCCAATCAAAAAAGCTCTTGCAGGACAAGATATTTAACTCTAATATGGAAGTAGCAATGTAAAATAGGCCAACAAATGCACTGTGGCTTATTTCTTAAAAATATATAATTTGCATAGACCAGAAGAATTAAAATATTAGCTACATGAATTTCTCCCAATACTTCTTACACCCACTTCCTTTTCGAATTTATTGAACCTTTTTTTTTATAAATTTATGTTATTCTAACGACGATCTAATATTGGTGTGGAATGTGTACTAGCGATTTAGTTTGCTCAAAATATTAATAATATTATTATTGATGTACAAAAATCAACATTTTTCTAACCTCGAATCAGGTTGAATGATACGAGGGCAAGCTGATAAAAAATTTACCTAAAGATGAACGAGGCTGTCAAAATATATTTCTATTAAATTATTATTTTGTTATATTGCATTTTATTTGTTGCTTTTGTATAATTTTTCTAGTGACGTGTTTCTAATAATGGAAAAAAATAAGCACCCTGCTGTCATTAAATCTCTCACAAAAGAAGGAAATAATAAAATAATAAAAAAAAAGTCTGCTGTTTACGATGAATTGGCTCTTTCTTACAAGACTATAAAATTTTAGTCAAACCAATTTAAATAGGGGCGGGAATCTATAGCAGATGACCCTGAAAGTGGTCGATCAAATTCAGCCGAAGGAAACGTTCGAAAAGTAGAAAAATTGATTCTTGAAAATCGGCGAATTAAGATCGATGTGATAGCTGAAACTTTGCAAATTAACAGGGAACGCGTTTGGACCTGCAGCCACGATAATTTCAGGTTGTCAAAGGTTCCAGATGGATACCCAAATGTTGACACCATTCGATAAACAACGTGGACTTGAAACAAAAGGACAAAAGGAAGAAATTATTGAGAAAATTGTAACTGGCCATGAAATGTTCGTTTATCACTATGGTCCTGAAAGCGAACAGGAGTCACTGCAACGGAAACGCAAGTACTGGGCACCGCCAAAGAAGTTTAAGGTCCAACATTCTGCTGACAAGATTATGGCCACTATTTTTTCGGACTTATTATGTTGATATTTTACGCAAATTGCAACAGGACATAACGGAATAACGCAAAATAAAATTCAAAAATTGAATTCTGCTTTTGCATTGCAATGCATCAGTGTATAAGGCTGTTGTTGTCCAGGATGTTATGAAGGAATTAAAGTTCACAGAATCTCCACCCTATAGCCCTGACTTAGCACCCTGTGATTTTTTATGTTCAGGAAGTTGAAAAAGCTGTTGAGTGGACAAAGATTTCTAAACGACAAAGAACTAACGTTGGCAGTTAAGCGATTTTTTCCAGAGCAAGAAATTTTGTTTATGGTTTATTATCGTTACTGGCTAAATGCAGAAATGCATAGAACAAAAATGACCAAAGACTTTTATTATATTTTAACTCCTTCATAGGCAGGTGTTTATCAGCCTGCCTTGTATATAAGTAATTCATTCCAAATTCCAAGTAACAATGTAGTTTCTATTAATAATGTAAGTAACGACGACTGTTGTCGCTGTTTGGTATGTACAATTCAAATGTTGGCATTGTATAAATGTTCAAGTCTTTTGCAACGCCATCACATCATTAGAAACTGAAACAGAGAATGGACAATATTAACATATTTTATTTTGCTTTTAAATGTTTTTAAAAATGAATGCATAAAATATTTTTTTGCACGGTATATTCCAGATATTTTACAAAATCAACTTCTGATATTAATAAAAGTGTTTTTTCCATCAATTTATACCGAATCGTTTGGAAATCGAGAATAACGACAATTTTTATATGCATAAGAAATCGTCTCCACCAGCGATAGACATGATTAAACAGCAAAACTTAATGCTGCGATATCAAATCAGACACCAGTCATTTATTCAAGTGAGTTGAATAAATGATTTAAATGCACAAACACAATGGCTTATTAATGCAAATGTCACAATTTTACAATTAACATAATTAATGACGGGCAAGATTTGAATAAAATTAACGTGCACTTGATCACAATGAATTATGATCGGTCTTTAAAAATTCGCGTTGAGCCGACGTCCTTACTCCTTGAAAAACGAAAACATCTCTAAAAAATTTTATGATAAATCGCAACGCATTAAATAAAATGTAATTATATATATTTAGCGCTGAATTTTATCGAATATTAATGTCCGTAACACAATACGCTGTTATTTTTATATTAATATTAAACTGGAGTTTTTCATATTGCGTTAAATTGTGTCGATCAAGGTATGGTTGATAATTACGTTTTTTTTTTTTTTTTGTTAAATACACATCTGCTATTGCTTTACATGGGAATATTAAAGTTGCTCGGTGATGAATAATTGGTAGTGCCATTTAATGAAGTTAACGGACCGGAAAACTACGGATACCTAACAGTTTAAAATAATAAAGAATCGCCTCACTAAATAGCGAGTAACAGTTTTGCAAATATCTAATTTTTAATCGCGGTGGTCGTCGAAATCAGCTGTCGGTTTCATCATAGGTATTGTCGGTAGCCAAAGAATATCGAGTAATTGAAAATTTAGGTTAACATGCGCCATCTGCTCTGAGTTATGCGCCGTGTCAAATGTTTCATGTAATCTTATATCTAATATTTTCTTGTTCACCCGACGTTAATTTCATGTAATGCGTTTGTGTTTTCTTTGAATTTGGTCTCGACGCTAATAAATATTTTTAAAGAATTTGTCTGTCTGGTAGATGACTTAACCCAGAGAGTGCTTGTAGCAAACGTGCCCAGTGTTTGATCTTAAATTTTAATGTATGGTTGGGTCCGATCATTACCCCCGCTGAGCGGGGCCATGTCAAGCGGTGCTCAACTTTCAGAGGCGCGTCTCATGCACAGATGCGACAGTAACATTTCCTTGTGTACACTGAATGTAATAATTTACGTTGACACTAACATAAAATACCAATAATGTAGATGTGTTTTAACATTCATTGAATAAACATGACGAGTTGTTGAGGATGTAGCGTTGGAGAACCGTGTGTATGATTGCACAATGTTGTCATAATCTATCTTAAACAGAAAATTCTTGAAATGGTTGTACACAGGTCAAACTATTGTTTTAATGAGAAAGGATATGCATAGGTCATTCACATGACATGACATATTTGAGCGTAGATATTTTAAGTGAAACGGTTTCGACCCGCTTTTCTCTGAAATGCAATCAATATTGGTTCAACATAAATCATCATCATTATGCTGCAAGCTACATGAACTGTTTGTAATCCCACGTTGGGCACCGATGGGCCAAATAGTGAACACTAAGAAAGTCCTTAAATAATTGGAATTCAATTAACTCATATAACTAATACGAACAAGGTATGCTTTGCTCATTTAATTAGTATTTACACCTTTAGTAGTATCAGAATTTTCTTCAACTGTAACCACCGATGCGGTCCTAAAGTATACATCCCGTTTAATGCAAAACAATTGGATATCGCATTTTATTTTGACGTGATAATTAGTTCAATAATTATTACTTATTTAAGACAGCAAAATGCAAATTATTCAAGTAAACTAGAACTTAATGTTATATTTTATGTGTAGCAGTAAAAGTGGCTCCATTTGTAAATCGGTTTGTTCCATAGGATCAACGTTTAGTAGGTGTGAGGTTAACTCGTAGCCAAGGGGCCATTACACCACAAACAATAGGGCCATTGCCGAGCCGTTTCCTCCATAAACATGTACCTCAAAGATAACAACAGCTTTAGGTAACATAACAAATACAACTCAACGTCACGTGCTTTGTGTACTGCAGTTCAGATAAGATCCAAAGATTACAAGTTGCGAATGTTATAAGTTTCAGTCAGAAGTGACAATGTTTAGCATTACGTCCAACTTACGACCGAAATATTTACCGATAAATAAGTCACTTTTTTCAGTTAAGTAATGAAAGATGGAATGGTTGCCGAACTAAAACTTTCATACATATTCGAATGCATATTTTTTCACACTAATATATTGCATTTATTTCGTACATGTGTGTGGTAAACCACACGTAATGTTAATTGGAAACTACATTTGTGTGCATTGCAAAATTTAGTAATATTACTGGTCGGTTCTGGAAATTTACGATTCGTCTCGTTTCTAATTAATCGCAAACATTATTTTAATTTCAGAAGTATTTATGTATATACTTTTGAATTGCGAAATACAGTTGAATAAATGAGAAATAATTGTTTTAGTAATACTTGAAAGTTATAAATTGAACGTGGTTGATTGTGTTACTGTTGAATGAAAATAGGTGCCATTAAGGCGGGTATGCGAATGAAAACATAATAAAAGAAAAGGGAGGATAAGATCTGTGTGAAGTAAATCAAAACAGAAATGTATGGTCAATGTCGCATTAAAACTTTAGATAATCACTATCATTATTATTAATAAACTAAATTTATTACCACGTTTATTGAAAAAAATATTAAGTTTGTAGTGGAATACCAACTAAAAATTAACCACGCTGAATCGACAATGGAAGTTTATAATTTATCGTAAAATCGACATTGATGCGAGATAAAAAGTAAACATATCATTATGGGACATTCGAGAAAATCGTACATCTCATAATTTAAATTATGGGCCGCCAATGTAATTAGATTCGCTGCGAGAAGTAGTTGTAACACCAGCAACAGTTTAGTTATCGAGGCACGTTCACATTACCATATGCGACCGCATCAGAGGAGTGTCCCTTGTTACCGAGCTTGTCATCTTCATTCCCTTATGGTTTGTCTCCTGATTAGTCCATCTTCTGCACTTGCGGACTACTAAGTTGACGGAAACTCTAAAGACACACGATTTGAGCTATAACCTCCGAGCGCTATCGTAAATTATAATTACTTATCTGGTATACCGGCTGGATCTTTGTGCCGTTTATGCATATTTGGAGCGCAATGAAATGTGCCGACGAAATTTAAGTTCTCCGTACTTTCTATCTGCGCAACTGCGATCTGCCGCCGAACATATGACACACGTTTGAAATTTTACGTGGGAATGGATGAAAGTGGAATCTCGAAAAGATAACAACACGTACTGGAGTTGAATTATAAGTAAATATTGCCTAATTGTAACTGCTTCAGACTATTTGCCATAAATCACGGTATTCAAATATGATACATGTATAATATTTTTATAATTTTTAATTTTTAATTTTGAGGCTCAATTTTATAAATACAACACGCGGAGATTTTATGAAATAATTTATGATTTTACCTAAAATATTTAGTAAGGGGTATGGTGAAATGTGTATTGACTATACCATAACACTCCTTAAACGTTATCAACCATAATAATCCCAAGAAAGAAGTTACGCGTTTCTGTAGCGCACACGAAACTGAATTTGGATAAAATACATACTTTGTTTTTTATTGTTTCGCTTTACTTCGGACTCCCCCTACATCAAACCTAGAAAATGGGGTAAATAATTCAAATCAAAATACGTAACGTTGTTACCAACTCGATGTAAACTAGAAATGCCGAACCGAATACTCGAACAGGTCATGTCAACTAACAGCACAGCTGGAATTTATGAATCCTGTGTGCTACCAAATCTTAATTAAGACACATAATCAGCAGACAATCTATGAAGCAAGTGCTGAGGGTGTAGGACGCCATCACATGGACAAGAGCTAGACGTAGAGACTGGAACATTCATATAAATCGAAATGAACCAAAACACATCGCAAATGGGCGAAAAAATTATAAAAAGTAGCAAAAATAGGTTAAGTAAGCCCAATGTAGGATATGATTAAGTCACATAACATATACGAAAAACATACCTACACAAAAACACATAGAAGTACAATAATTTCGCGAATTTCGAATATATAAGTTGCACCCTTGAATCTGGCTTTTTCGGAGAATTTAACATGAAAAATTTAACTTTACATACCAACTAACGGTATCTGTCAAATTCAATCTAAAAACGCAATAGAAATGAGTTGAAATCAAGGGAAGTATGTATGTAGTTTTATGAAGGATCAAGGAAACTTTCAAAATATAAAAATTTTGGCAAAAAGAAAATTCAGAAAATTATGAATATTTTTCTTTACGTGTAAGAACTGTCAAAGTCGAGAAAAATACTTATGCAGTTCATGAGAATATGAAGGTACATAACAGGAAAATAAAAGCACTGTTGTAATGACAATATCAGCTAATTATGTTTGTATCAAAAACTCAATTTTGGAAAAAAATAAATGTCATAAAAGCCGGTAAATTTAACAGATATAAGGTATACCAGGTAAGGTATACAAGGTAGGTCTTCTAAAATCCGAGAGTCAGTGTCATTTTATCTGCTCTATAGTACACGTCGCTCTGATAACAAATTTAATAACGTTGCAAGGCAATGATGTTTTAAAAGAACAGTGCCATGTGGTCGCGTTTAAACATCAAAGCGAAGTGTCTTTGAAATAAGGATAACAATTTTAATAAGACTAAAGAAAATAATGCAGGGTTATTCGAAAATATTAATACCAAGAAGTAACTGCAAGTTCATAAATAATGGATAATTGACATTGGCCTGCATCTAATAAAAATTATAAGACAATTTAAAATAAAAATTTCACTACACAAACCCACTAGTAATTGCCACCAACGAAGTCGCCACCAGGAAAAAATCAATATCGTGTCTAGTGACAGGCAGGATCATGTTCTGTTTTGAACCTATTGGGATGGTTTCGGTGTGGCTAATCGCAGGCACATTCGTGGTTTTTGTTAATTGAACTTCAACCCGAGCAAAAAATGTAATCTCAACGTCGACTGAATCCTTCCGCCTTAACCTACACTGGTTGGCAATGAGAGAAAATGACGATAACGCGAAATGGTCGCAAAGTTCTCGACATGTAAACTCCTGTAGTGAACTCGCTGTCAACTTTGCTGAATCAAGGCTTTTATTAGGCTGTAAGTACCTAGTAGCTGGAAGACGAGTATCATAGATTGTGTGGTACTAGTGGAATTTTCAAGCTCAGTCTTTCTTCACTTATTAGCGGAAATTTCTGCGATGCTTTCCATACATTTTCGACAAAAACGCAACCCTCAGTTCGTCCTGCTTTTCATATATAACTTTCTGCTATTTTTTAAAAATCTTCCTCGAGCACTCTGAGCTATCACGTAATCTAAAAGTCATAATCTATGCCCTTTCTTTGCTCCAGTAATTGTTGACATGGTAGATTCTCGCATGACTTCTATCCATTGTTGTTTGTCTTAGTCGCGTCCTGCATCAATAATGAGGTATTCGATGCTTGTTCCATTCATGACACGGTACAGCGACTACTGTACGTAATCGAGTTTGGCGTTAGTTTTTTCGACTCATTTACTTAATTTCCGACCAATTTGAAGTGTTCGAACATAGTAGCGCAAAATAACATCATCAAGATTAATATTCAATCGATGGTTTTCTTGTTGTTGTGTCAGCGCTTGGTCGTAAAACGGAAGTAGGCCAAAAGCCTACTGCCGTTGTCCGCTGTCTGAGAAATATATATTACACTTGGCCAATGTTTGAGATTATAGATTATATAATAGTTAAAAGAGAAACAGATATGACGGTGAAAAGCGGGATAAACGGTGATGACTATCGATTCGTGGCAAAAAGCAAAGTAAAAGTTGAAGACCAAAAGTAGCAGATATAGATAGAATATTAAATGAAGAAAAATCGTAAAAATTGAAGGAGAAGATGACGGCCAAGGGATTCGAAGAATCAGTAAATGAACTGACACAAAACCTAGACCTAGGAATTGAAACGATGTAGGGAGTATTCAGGGAAGGGTGTGCGACAAATAGACAAAGTAAGCATAAGAGGCAAACAGCATGTAGACAGAAGACACTAAGCAGCAAGTGAAAATTAATAGAAGAGGTGCCAAAAATACCTAAATGAAAAGACGATAGCAAGTAGACAGTCTAGTAATAAAAGGAGATATATAAAAGTTATTAACGGAAGGAAGAGAAATATTGGGGAGGTGGAAAAATTACTTTCAGAAATTAATAGAAGGAAGTTGAACAACTAGACTGGGAAGAGGAACAATGGTAGAAAAAATGTAACTGTGAGAGAATTAACGGAAGCTAGTAAAAGATTGAAAGATGGAAAAGCGCCTGGAACTTATCAGATTAAAAAAAATGAGATGGGGCAAGGGACTTGTTACTAGAAAATTTGCAATAAATTGTGGGCTGAGGAAGAAATGCCAAAAACAATGTCAAATGTCGAAACAACAACATTAGACAAGAGCTTGAGGTAGAATCAACAGAGGTGTATATAGAAAACGGCAACTGGGAAGGTTGGGGACACATGATGAGGACGAGTGTCAAAATACCGCCCAAACAGATTTGGAAAGCAAAACCTACTTGCGCTAAAATGAGTTAATTAATTAACTATAGAGTTGACATTTTTGCGTAATTATATAGCAAATATTTAAATTCGTAAACTTTTGCTTGTAATGTACTAGTTAAGACACAAAGCAATGAATTCAAAGTCGGTATATTAACACCCTACATTTTTCATTAAAGTTAATTTCATAAATTTATTGTCAACATTATCGCCGATAGTGACATGCATAAATTTCAGTCCATTGTAATAAATAAAAACGATCCGTAATAAATCGTAATTTACCACATCACGTTCACTTTTTCTTTCTCGATTCGCGCGTCATTATGTGAAATTATTAATAAATCAATATATGTAAATTCCCAAACCGTCGCCAGTCGTCGCTCTTAAGTACTGGATTTAAATATTTTTCAGCGAATCTGCTCAGCTCCATTGTGAACGATGATTCGACGAAATCCGTCGCGGTCATTGAAATAGAAATGTAAAAGTATAATTCAATTACCCATTGAATTTTGATATTGCCTTCTGCAGTGTTAATAATGAGAGTCTCTTCGCTTCGATCAGATCCGGATCCAGGGGAATTTTCAAGTTATATAAAGCGTAACAGGCATACAAGAAAATTTGTCAATAATAATAAGTTTACAAGTTCCCTGCCAAAAACGTTTAATAAATAGACCAAACCAACAAATTTCACAGTCTTATGTATTTTATCGGCGATTAAACCCAATATCTAAAATAGGTACATATTTAGTAGATGATCGTAAATTATAATTCATTTATTTGTATTGCTTTAAGACTATCGTGGATTTAAAATGAGTTAAACATTAATATTAGATTTTAGTGGCGATTTGCGAGGTTATAATTCCTTGCGTTTCTACGAACAAGAATTTGTTCCTACACCGTCCCTGACTATCCCCTGTTGCACATATACACGCCTTACAGTATTGGCGATATTTATTTACCTCCTAGTTTTTTTCAATTGTCCGGTTTACAGAGCGCCATTTTATGGCGAAACCCGAACGTAATACCTTCCTCTAATGGTACACATAATTATCAAAGATTAGCTTCACTCAACTTTGTGCAAAGAAATAGATTAGTTTCGAGATAGACGTATTTAATAGCACTCTAATTTAAATCGGAATGAAGTATATTAACCTTGTACGGCATTGAGAGTCTGATAATGATATTTCACTCGAAGAGAGCACGAATGTCATTCAAACTCTGTCCATTAGCCGCATTCGCGGAAGTCATTGGCTTCTTCAAGGCCATCGGTAGCACCACGACTTTTAAATGCTTAAAGCTCCCGTGGGACGTCGGTTTTTATGCGGACGGAACAAAAACACATTTACCGATGTAATTCTTCCGAGAATTGTGCTTGAATTGAAAAAAAACTTAAATGCATGTTAAGCGGACTAATTTTGCGTCACGGCGTTGACTTAGATTTACTTTAAATTCGACATTTTAAGCTTTGTTGAAATTTACCACTGAAACTGTGTCTAATCCATAGATTACGTTATAAGTCAAGTTTGGCAGTTTACACACCTCCTGCCACTTTTGTGGAATAAAATACTTTGCGATTTTTTGTTCGAAAAGAAACTCCCTTTTATAATATTATTTTACTGTAACATCGCTTTATCTCAAGTTTCCAAAAAAGCTAAGCGTCGGTTTGAGTATCCTTCTGAACTTGGTTGGGCTTTGTTTATTCAGATGCACACGTTTATTTATAATGTAAAACTTATTTAATCATCGGAGCCACCTTGCTCTACAAACAATACAGATAGTATTACTACTTGTTGATCAGTTAGAACGCGTCATGTCACTTTAATTTCTTAAAAAATTGTGCAAAATAAATATCTACTTCAATAATACTTTTTAGCAATTATTGATTGCGGATGCAGGATATTTTATTGCCGAGCTTTCAAAGGTCAAATTATTTTATTAATATTCACAGATATCACAACAATTACGTATACATTTTATTGTTTATTATTTTATATTCGTTTTCTATGTTATAATAAGGAATTTTGTACAAATGTTTTGTTTTATGAAAAGCTAATATTCCATCATCATTAAAGTCACATTTGATGCAATTCATTGCTTTTCTTCAAAATCGTCTCCGTCGAAGGAATAAACTCACATTAATTTACATTATTTTGTAATTGATTTCCGACATTAATTTGGATCACAGCGTCATTATTTCTGTAGTAATCCAAAAGCTAGCAGCTAATCATTATTGCGAAATAAAATATGCGAGATAATTCAATATAACAACCGACTATGCAAAGCTACGATATAACAATATTTTTTAAATTTGCTATTCTAGTTAGCCATTTCGCTTAATGGTAAAGTTAAAAGATATATCTCCAATGAACCAACATTTCCATACCGACAGTTCAATTAAAAATTCATGGTGTCGGTTACGTCTTTTCAAAGGAATATTATCCAAATGGTATACATTGTAAGAATATAGTTCTGGATGGTGAGAGAACGAGCCAGTTAATGATGTCTAATTGATACATTTACATTGCGAAACAGATTATGTATGAGGGAATGGAAAGGAAAAGGAGATAAAGAAAAATAAAAAATGGCGAAAGAGAAGGGAAAGGCACATGAATGTGGTAGAAGATTGTAATACCCACGGTGGAAGGGGTAAATGATATAGAGGGTATATTTATAAATATGGTACAAATGTGTAACGTAAATATTACGAAAGAAGAATGGTACTACTAACGTATGCAACAAAAGTTTTGGAAAATTTTATGGTATAATTTTTTTCCTATTAAAATATAGCATTCAACTTACTATTGGATATTGAAAATCTGTCAAGTTTCTCCTGCAGTTTGACAATACATTTGTAGTTTTACAAAATGCCCAAACGTGACATTGTCGCCATTTGTAGAAACCAAATTATTTCTAAGACAACAATTTACCGCGTCATTAAGGAATGTGAGGAACGCTTACCGTGTATGAATCACCCAACGCAGGTCGTCCTCGAGTTTTGAATCACGCAAGGCATCAGAACTTCATTGACTCTGCAAGAAAAGAAAATGCGTTTCAATGAGAAGATTGTGCCGAAGATTTCACATTACCATATGACAGCCAAAAGAGAAATTAGCAGAAAGAATTTAAAATATATAAAGCGACAAAAATGTCCAAAACTACACGGCTGCTCAATTAGAGAGGATTCCAAAATGCTGCAGACAATTAAGATTAGAAGATTTCGAAAGCAATGCCACGATAATTTTAGACGATGAAAAATACTTTACATTAACTCCGAAATGAAAGAAAACGAATGTTTTTATACAGAAAACATTGAGGACGATTCTAATGACGTAAGGTATAAGGTACTAATGTGGTGCGTCATTTCAAGACCTTATGTTGGGCGAGTTAAGGGCGAAGCTGTAAATGCAGATATTTATATTCGAAGATGCCTCTGGATCTGCTATCGTGTCATTATGCGAGAAGAACCCAAGATTGGTTATGGCAACAAAATATCGCATGTGTACCTAAAGAGGATAACCCCCCGAATGTTGAGAAGAGTTTTGGGCTTTACTCGGTAGAAAAGTTTACGACGATGAGTGGGAAGCGCAAAATGAAAGAGATCTACGACGAACAATCTACCGAAAAAAGCTGATGATAGGCACTCGCACCAAATTGCGAACCATTGAAACCCGCGGTCCTTTAGCTGTTATATGATACAATATGATTATAGTTAAACCTTCACTAAATCGTTTTCTGTACTACCAAATTAAATAAAACAATTATAGTTTGAATAATTATATTTCAAAAATTTTCCCAAAATTTTGTTACATACATTAGTCACCGGAATTTTATTAGAAGGAAGATGGCGCCACTTTTCTGAGTTAAATAAATGGTGGCTACAAAGTTTCTATATAGTTTCCTCGCAGATGTAGAAAGCTGCAATTCTTGTACCTAATTTTCGAAGACCTATACCAAAAATATCGATAACTAAATACACGAACGTTCGTTCAAACTGTAGATACGAACCTGGTCAAAGTGATGAAAGTGGCACACACAAATGTGCTGTGTTAAAGAATTGGGTGTTATAAATGGCTGAATTAAATCCTAGATAAAAATAAGTTAACAATAAGATATGAGCTCTGTATGAAAATATGTGTAAATCTCTTCTATTCCGATGTCAAATTGACTGATAAATCTATCTTTTAATTTGATTTTGTAGCCTCTAATGAAGTCGATGTCGACTAAATACATTTAACATTTATTAAAGTACTACATCTTAGCACGTTTTTGTTTCATTCCATAACGCGAGCTTTATAGCAATGAGCTTTTGCCAGGAACATAACTATTTAGTTCTGAAGGGAATTAATAACAGACGACGATAAATATATACATTGAATTTTCAGGGAATACCTTGCAACATTGAAAAGAATATGGTGAACCTAGAATTTAAGTTTTTTAAATTCTGCTAATTTAATTAAATTAATAGTTGAGCATGGACATAAAACTGACTATATGTTAAATTCATAATTTGTTATTATGTAGCTATACTGAGATATTCACAAATCCGCAAAAATTGTGATTCTGTCGACTCATTAGCCATTCGTTTTGTATGTATCCTCTCACTGTATATTTCAAGAAATCCCAAATTCCGAACGTTGTACTATATTATGCAGAACTATGAAGCAAGCCTTAATAACATAGGTGATATTTAGATAATAAACCTGAAAGTAATACATACCTTTCAGAGAAAAATCGTAAATTGGACAAATAATATGCTATCACATTTTTAGTAAGATTAAAAATTTTCATTTTCGTTTTATTTTTTAAATATCAAACTAAATGGCCTTTATATTACAATTAAAAATGTTGAAAAATATTAGAAAGAATTAGCAAAACCTTAAAAATAGAAAACATGAATATTGTCGAACGTAGGAAACGAAATTGGTAAAATTTGCAAAAAGCAAAATCGAATATATCGCCAAGTTGATATTATAACAACATCCTGCAAATCATCATCTAAAATTACTTAAAAAGTAAAAAAAAACTGAAAAACGCCAATGTTCGCGAAAAAGAAAACTTAGTCAAAATTCGCCAAACTTCGAGAAAATCGTCAAAAGCTACAAAAATTTAATTTCATTTCGTGAATTTTTGAAATTGTCAACATCTTTGTGATTAAAATATTTTTGGATTCCTTAATTTTTCGCAAATTAAAGAAAAAATAATATTTTGCATATTTGAACATTTTTGGCTCTGGCGTTTTGAAGGGCTCTACCCAACTTGTTATTCGTTTTTATCGCCTCGGTGTGATTTAATTTATTTTTGTGTTTTTTTTATTGAATAGTTTTGCCATCTTGTGTTTTATTTGAATATTTGAATATTTCTATTTGTTTTGGATTTTTTCAACTTTATAAATGAGTTTTTTACCAAATTAACGTACTGACCATTTGACATTTATTCAAGTTTTAAAAATGTCTGCTTTTTAGTACTGGCAGTTTTAACATTTCCTTATTTTTTGTTGCAATTCTCATTTTAACATATTTTAAAACAATAGTTTGATTTTTTGAATATTTGTCGACCTCATCGTTTGGGTTGGGTTGGGCTGGGTTAGGTTCAAACCCAACACTACTATATCATATTTCGTCCCATTGTGTTTGATTTATTTTATACTTTTTTAATGATTTTGTTACAAAGCATCAAAGTGTAAGTGAAGTCAAAGCGATAGCCAATTTTATTAATTTCACGGAAATAATATTACAACCTTTGGCTGCAATTTTTAGCGATGATTTAGCGAAGAAATAAAATTATGGACCATGTCAATGGGCGAGGGCCGAAGTTTCCATTAAGCCTGTAATATTTTACAAAAAATCGTTTTATACCGTTTGGGTTGTTAGAAATCATATATCTCTATTTTGAAAATTAAATTGTTGGAGTTTTTAACACTTTTTTTAATGTTGATGGGATGTTCAAACGTATTATTTACACAGACGCGTGTAATCGAACCAGTTAAAAATATAGTTTGAAGAACGTCGAAAGATTCATAATTTCATAATATTTTAAAAATGTACATATTATCCAAATCTCAACAAATGTCATCAACATATTGAAAAGCGCATAAATGACCAACTTTTCTAAAGATTCGAAACAATTGAATTTTCCACAGTAAGCTTCAAGAATTCAAATCGAAAAATAGGGAAGATGGGTTGGATTGAGTAACATAAAATGCTGAAGGAATTAGTGAAATATGGCACTTAATTGCTTAGCAACTGGTACTGGTACAATGACTCTTCGGGAGTTGGGCAGTTCGACAATAAACGGGACAAGAAATCTAGAGTTTGCAAGAAAGGAATAATTCTGTTCTACAACAGAAAAATATTGAAATTTCCAATCATACGTGGCAAGATTTAAGCAGATTCAATTGGAACATTTTGAACAGATGTCAGTATAAGATGGACTTTAAATATTACGCCGAAATGATGTGTGCACTTATAACAAACGAACATCGTACGAATAAAGAAACATTATGTATATAATGTTGTTGTAAAATGTGTAAAATTCGAAAAAACTTGATTCAACGGTTACTCATAGTTAGTTGATTGCTAATGTTAGCTATAAATGAAGTAGAACAACATCGAATTTAGTTAAATTAACAACATAATCTTCATAAATTTGCAAAATGTTTTCTCACCAACATATAAAGTACATGACGTATTAAATTTACAAATTGGGAACATGCTTAACACTTTACAATTTTCATAAACAGAATCGGGTGAAAAAATAAATTAAACCACTCTCTCCAATATTTTTTGGCACGAAATCATTCCGCTATTCAATATGCGGCGCCAGCTGGCAAATAATTGGACAATGACCAGCTACAAATCGTTCCTTCAACTTGGTTTCTTTATCAGTAAAATGGACGATTAGCTGTGCCACAAAATAGTTCATCCAATTAATTGTCTCGTCTCCAATAACTTCATGGTTAAATGGTAAATCAGACTATTTTGGTCGTCTCACTCAACAGTTCATACGTCTGATTATTTCATTCAACCCCTGGAATGATTATCTGAACCCCATGGAGCCTTTTCATTAAATTCTTTATTTGTTCAATTATACACAGCTTAAGTAACTGTGGAAAGAACACACTTCCTACTATTATATTAATGACCACTAAGATATTACCTAACGGAGAAAAGCATTTATTAATTGTTCATAACACATTCTTAAATAATATAAGATTTATTTAATTATTTATTTTTGTATGTATGTTTTACTGCGTGCTATAAAACATAACATAACAATATGTCTCAGCTTGTGTTATAAATAGAAAGCCATGAAACGCAAACTATGGTTTCCCACATCAAAGAAATTTTTCTCGGCCGTAATTACGCAACTCGTGAAAGCGTTCGTGGAAGTTCCCCTATAGACTCCATGCTCCTTTAAAAGGACACAGATTACGGGCCGGCGGAGATTTGTTCACACGCGACTATCTGCCGGCGCATCAGTCGTCCAGATGCCAAAATAGGCAACGGGCTGACAAAGGTTAACGTGGATCATAACAAACCGAATGATAAAAGGGCCGAAACGCACGTTCACGTGAATCTGATCTAGTTTTCAAGTTGAGCCTGTCTGGATGCGGTTCGTTATCTGGGGAATGCAAAACAGGTAATGGCTATTTAAAATAACAAGAACGACTCTCGATACATATATATCCGTTATTACATCGCTCCAAAATGGTACTTTCTTTCGTTTAATCTAAGACTCAATCGATGGCCTCCTCATTGTCAAGATGTTCACGAACAAATATTTACATATGTTTTATAACCTACATACGTAGCTGGGAAATTTATAAGAGCTTTGTTGCTTTCGTGTCTCGTTTCGATTGCATCCGCATTATTTTCTCCTTTCGATACGAGATATTAAGTTTGTGCTTCGTATTGCGGTAATGCCGTAGAAAGCTCCCACATGTTTATGTTGCTTTTCCATATTGAAAAATCGTGGGTTGTTAGTTGGAATTTTTTTATTATCTACCCATCGTACTGTTTTCAATAATCGTGATTAACTAATCAAATATTGGTTTGTCCTTAAGTTTGTCCATTAAGGTGGTGCAAATTTATTGAAAACATTCATTCGCTCGGCTTGCGCAAGGTATGTATGTGGTTGAAACATTTATAGGGGCGTAAACGTACTCATATTTGCAATCAAAATAAATGCTTGTCACTTTGCCCGATTTGCGTAATTATTTGATAATATTTTATGGTATGTATATAATGGCCTCTCCCTCTAGTCGACTGTTCATCTGTACACTATATTATCGCTGACTTTTTAATTCCCATAATTTTTCAACTAATCTATCTGTTTACAGCATCTTTATTTCGTTTATCATTATCCTTAAGTAATTATTACCAACTCCTGTTGCTCTAGGTATACATGCATTAGCAAATCATATCTCCACGTTTGCATGAAATCTAAAATTAGTTCAGAATTAATATCCGCAATTGACAAGGCAAAAATTACATATCGATCTAATCAAATATTCAAATGAAAAATACATCAAGTGGATGTGGTATGCATCCGATGTTGATATATTACCTGCCTCTGAACGATCCTGCATCGAGTGCGTTAACGAAATCCATGTAACTCGTTTATACATGCATTTAATATACAAATTTGACGTACATTTTAATGAAACATATATCGATTCCGTATAATCTATTATATGTTTCATCATTTCAGCAAATGATTTCAATTATTCCGGATAGTTAATATGTTATAAATTGCTTACGCTTTTGTAATTGATGTGCAGCAATCTCGTCTAGTCCATCGGTATATATTACTATGTATGAGAGTGAATATTTTAAACTTGTTCGTTAATAACTTATATCAGAAATCAGTGGTTCTTGTTCGGAACGTTTATGATAAAAATGTTGATAATTATTTATTTAATGAGAAATTATGGTCGTTCGTAGTCTACTGTATAGCTTCTGCAGGTGGTCTGCTTGATATTCATATTGCCAGGACGATACATTTGTCGACCAGTGTAATTTATAAAACATTCATGTCATTGAGCAACGCCTTTGTGTGAATACGTCCTGGACAGTTTTAAACGAGCATTCAGTAATTTTCAGTCCACATGTATTAGAAACGATGTATAACATTTCGTATCAAAGTTAGCAAAAAATTACAAGTGCACATAAATTGCACCGAGAAGTTGTTTTTGAAATAATTTGAAATACTACGACTTCAAAATATGAATAGTTAATATTCGAAGATAAAATCTGAAAGAAAAACTATACCACATATAAAATGTTAAACATTATTATTGAAAATACAATTACATATTAATTAGAAAACAAAATAATTATTGCCTAATTACCACTTACGAAACTCAGACTTTATCGGTGTGTTGGGTACTGTATGATGTACTTTATAAATAGCCACATCTCACGTTGGAGAAATAAACTCTGCATTAATTCACCAACATTATTTCTATTGCCATTTCAATTGAAAAGAATAATTGAAGAAAATGTCAAATATATTAGCAACAGTCTAGTATAATAGGCAACTACATACATAGAAATAAATGAAAAGCAACAACTAGTAAAAAAATTAAAGTTAACAATGTATTGCAATTGATTCCAAATTAACGCAAAATGAACAGCGTAAATAAATAGAGAACATAAACATTCAAGAAAATAAATGTAAGTTTGTCAATGAAAAATATAATAGGTAATGAAAGTAAGGTTTTAAAAGGCAATTATACCAACATAAATCAAAGAAATTGCAAAATATAGATAAGCGAAAAGAAAAATTTCAAACTCATGAAAACATCAGTTTATATTCATATCAAGATTTATCGTTTATTGCTACTATTATTGTTCAACTGAACCAAAAATAAGATTTACGTGTATGATGTTATTGCTATTGCCAACAGATGCAAACGAAAAATTTAGTCATTTAGCCAATACATTTATTTAGCAACAATTTTTAAATCGCAATATAGTTTATATCCAGTTTCAATTATTCAAATTTATTTGAAAATTATATAAATAAATAAATCAACAAAAATAAAAATCAAGTTTCTAATGGTAGCCCTCGGCCATTGGGAAATAATTCATTTAAATTATTAACTGACAAAAAAATAATTTTGTCTTTCCGCAGAATCAGGAAGAATTAGTATCGAAAATATCTTAGTGAGATAATAATGCCTAAGATCATCGGGTGGTTCAATTTTAGCATTTTCAACAATCTAAGGTCGTAGTGGTAAGAGTTTGAAGCTACGACGTGTAATAGCTTGGATTGAATGCAATTGAAGTGTCTCAAACTGTGACTGGGCAATCAATATAAACCGGAACAATCTAAAACAATCTTTTAATTACAACATTACATGTATGGATAAGCAGGACACGTTGACAATAAAATATAGACTTCAATCAAACGAAATTCACAGATCTATAGGAGTAGTTTGAGGAATAAGATTTATTGAACGCTGTAGAAGATTCTGAAAGACAGAATAAGACCGTTGTTAATATAGAGCATAAGGAACACCAAACTCAGGGTACAGCAGTACTGAAAATGCCATGGAATCATGAGGGAGGTTTGAGGGATAGGCAATGAATTATATGCAAAGAAAAGAAGACGTGTTGATTTCGTCCAGAATTGATAATCTCAGCTTGGTGGTTTCGAAACGTTTAAATTTTAATTATTTAGGACTTTTAGAATTTTTCTAATGTATAAAGTAATATTGATTTTAATTGAACATTATTAACTTTATTCTCCACACTCATAGATCCATATTTCAGAGTTCTGGTCATCAGCTTTTAATAACAACAGACCCTATTTAAGTGGTAAGGCATATCATCATATTTCGGTCAATACAATTTTTCCACCCCTATGGCAACTACTAAAAATAGAATATCTTCAACAACAGATTGGAAACGGTTTCTACAAACTTCAAAGTTCTTACGAACTGTGAGATTTTCTTCCAGAAAAATATCCAGTGGAAAATAAGATAAATGAATATTTAACAACAATTTAATTTAAAATACTTTAGTTGTGGCGTAATTTCTGTAGAAATGCAAAATAATATCTAAAATATGGCAATGTGAACAATAAAACACCAGCCACATACACATACATATGGTAGCCTTTTCAAGATAAGGTGTCGAAAAGACCGCATTAAAATGTCAACGTAAACAACGCCATAGTGTTGTCAATAATCAAGTACAATTACCTCACCGACACCGTTCTTGAGCGTGGAAAGTGGAAAGTGGAAAAAAAATTGATACTAAGGCGAAGGAGTACAGGCAGTTGGTCGGGCACTCCCATATATTTTCCAGACAATTGATTTGGTGAAGTATTTTCAAAGCTGCTGCATTGATTATTGGCTGAATGTGCCTCGGCTAATACCAGTTCGAATTAGGGCGGGTTGCAATTTCCAGCGCCATCCGACAATTATACAGCCCTAGCCAAATAATTGCAGTGTGCGTCGTATCGGAGCGAGTTGAAATAAATAAAGCGCGTTCTAAGTTTAAACCATTCACAAACATTTATTGAAACAAATACATTACAAAGTCGACGTCGACACAACTTCTTCTCAAAAACAAAACATTATTAAATACAAAATGACAATTATTTGGCGGATCGATCCAGGTAGACAAAGGATTAACTAAATGGCATATATTACGCGTTGACTTGAAGACACTCATTAAAAAGCTCGGCTTCTGGTTTGAAGTAATAACGTCGCGTTCCTAAATAAACGTAGTTCGCCAAATGATGTTCACGCGGGATGTCTTTGCCCGACATACATGCAGAAACGACTATATCGAACTCTCGATAAAACCCCTATGTAGGCGGTGGCGGTCTGCCTTATCAAACGGTTTTGAGTCCAACAAAAAAAAACCTTAAAAGGAATGAGTAAGGTAGGGTAGAATTTCCAGAAGAGAGAACAGATGAACCGAAAGAGAAAGATAACTCGTTACCTTGATCCAACGATCGAATGTCCTCCACGAGATTCGTTAAAGTCGAACTTACATACACCCAACGGGCTGGTTCTCCAGGAAATCCAAATTATTCGCGAGTGATAGTGCATATCCCCATATGCGAGCGAAACCTGAAAATCCGGGCGCACAGTTGCACGTTTCACTTAATCACCAATGCAACTTTTCGAACCTTTGCACTCGAATGACCGCAAAACAAACAAAAAATAGACAATAATCTTCCACAGCCATCCTGTTATTTCCGATCGCTCTATTGTTCAAAGGTCCAAGGTTGAGCGCGTAATGAACGCTCTAAGGCCACCTGTATTTCTAATACAATGCATTCTAAGAAATATGTACGTAACAATACATATGCGGATATAGCACTATAGAGGCTTTGACCACTCTCACTCAAATAGATTATGTGAAAAGGTGAGTAATCTATGTATACGTAGCAGATAGTTTCTTTGCCGGGGGTAGCGGAGTTGAAGAAGATATCCCTTTGCTCATGGAGTATGATTATGTGAAAGGTGTTAAAGAACTACGATCCTGAATCACATAGCATTAAAGAACCACCTACACACAGAACCTCGAAACAATGACTATGAAAATAAATAATAAGGTAAATATAGTAAACATGAAATAAAAAAAATAGAACGAAGTTAAAACATGTCAAGAGCTTTAAATACTTGGAGGTAATAGCGACAATAGATGGAAAAAATGAAGGAGAAATAAAGGAGAGGGCGGGATTAGTGGGCAGACTATTTAATAGAATAAAAACACGTTTCTAGCAGAGAAAGAAATCCCAAAACATGTAAAAATAAAATTTTCAAAACGGTGGTATCCACGTCAATCCTTACGTTCGAATAAACGAATAAAATATAAATTTTTGAAATGAGATTCCTTGGGAAAATGAAGGGTAAAAGAAAGATCGATAAAATATAAGAAAATACGAGAAAACCAATACAATGCGCAGTAGAGGAAGGGCAACTAAGATGGTTCGGGCGCGTCATCAGGGAAGTGCATGAAATGGTAGGAAGAGTCTAGAAGCAAAAAGGAAATCAGAGAGGAAAAACACGAAAAATATGCATCGAAGAAGTAGAAGAGCTGATGAGAACAGAGGAATTATATGTCGACCATAAAACTAAAAAGGAAATTCGACCATGTTTTTGATTTAGTACTTTTCTTTTATCGAAAATTTCCTTCGCCATGGACGTTTTCGCTTTAGCTGCCCGAGTTTCTTTCCAATTCATTCAGTTAGCGTTAAATCAATGGCTTTGCAATGGCATTCGGGATATTTTCATGTTCATCATAATTTTCCTCACGATTATTTGTCATTAAATTGTCGCTCATGATGAATTTATTAAATGATTAGGTACACAAAAATATGAACCAGAACATGGAGATGTTACTTGCCGACATTCTATCAAATAATTACTTTTATTGATCAATTATATCTGACGAAATTTGCATGCAAGTAATTTTGTGTTGAAGAATTATTGCTCAAATGCTAAGTTTTTCAGAAATCAGTGCGACATAACCACGAGATACAAAGATAGAAACAAATGTGTAAAAATCGACAAACGTTAAAAAATGCCCTAAAATTTACAAAAAATCGAATAATCTCACAAACTAAAAAACAAGAAAATATAAATGTTATCATAAAATGCACGAAATATCAATTTGTAGATTGGTCAAACTATCAGTTTTCAAATTGCATGAAATACAAGAAAAAAGTGGACTAACTTTATAAAAATTGTAAAAAATGTTAAAAAAATTAAAATAAAATGGTTAAAAAAATAATTAGATGAATAGTAACGCAAGTAATTGGTGTAAGGAAACCAATAATTAAAATCCGTTATGTAAACTGTTGTGAAGAGATGTTTTAATTATGTGAACGTCTTTACATATATACATACATGCATATACATTATTCGACTATTCGTCGAAAACACTAAAATGTGACTTGTGAATCAATCATACTATTGTGCAAACAGGATGCAAGTTTTAAAACCATTCTTCAATTATTTTCTCATCGGGAGGTCGTTTATGTTTGACTTTCACGACTTGAATCTGCAAAGCATGTGACCCTCCAGTGCGGAATTAGATTTGTGCCACTACAGAGAAAGTAAATTTTCCGAAGCGATGTACTTTGTCGATTGTTTTGACAATGCACATTTTTAAAGCTTTGGTGTAAAAACTATAGGAGCGCAATTTCTAAGACATATATATTATATGAATTATGCAGTTTCAAAATATACATAACTATAAATAGTATATTAATAATTGAATAAATAAATGAATTTTAATAGTAAATAATTACTGAAAGAATCTGGGCGTCTTGAAATGCATTGCTTGACTTTTCGTCGAGTACTTAAACACTTAGACATGACGTTTACAACTGATAAATCAATGATACTTTTGTCTAAACCGGATGCAAATCAGAAAACTAAGTCCTCTCAAAAATTAATACTCCACCTGGTTCGTCGTTCGTCGTTGAACTATATATAAGTTTGGTACGACGCAACGTAGTGTTTCTTCGTGAATGTTCGCTGAATGAAGAATTTACAGGCTTGAACTTTAATAACAAGAATGTGTATCAGACAATAAATATTTCAATTTTACTTGAAAATGTTGTTGTTTCAACGGATTGAGAGTAAAATCTGGAAAGGATTAGAACTAATTTTATTTAACGTTTCAATTCGAGCCATTTGTAAAATTTTAATTTTCTTTAGTGCAACATTTAACTGAACAATTTGAAATTACTTTTTTATTATTTAACATTCTAATTTTAATTTCACAAGTTATGAAATATTTTGTTGTGAAGTATTTGATTCATTATCATAAACCGTTTGCATATGCCTACAAATTTGGAAATCCCATTAAATATGACAGTTTGCAAAATTGAAGCCAACCCCCCAATTCAACATATACGTTATTTTTTACAGCTAGATTACCAATTTCGTGTAATTATATGAAATTGTTCGATTTTTATATATGTACTCAAAAAATGGTTTTTTTATTTCCACTGTCGAGCAATTTACGATCCAATTGGACTTCTCGTATTCTTATTATGTTTAGCTAATTGGTATTTGTGGCTTGGTTTGGAAGTTCTGCGATTTTTTCGCCAATAGCACCGACGTAATTGCACACATGTCTGAATTTCACAGCCGGCACGTCGTATTTCAAGTGTAAATCTGCATACAAATATGTTGGTGGGCATTACCCGATCTTAGATAGTCGTACCCTATATGTGTGTGAGTGTGCACTTATATATACGGAGTCTGGTCGGTGTTAGGTGGTATTAAAATGTAAGCGAAATCCACAAGTCCACGTCGCATAGTTAGCATGGGTGTGCGAGCAACAGGTCCAGGTAGACATAGAATGGCATGCAGCTCAGACAACATGCCCAGGTAAAACGGAGGTGACAAAGAGCGTTGGTTGCTCGCTGGATAGGTGGGGATGACTGAGAGAAGTCGCCACCGTAAGCGGTAACCGGCAAGACGAAGACGCGAGACTCGTGTGGTTAGAGAACTCGAGGAGAACCGCTAGCGTTCGGTCCACGCTAGCAATCCAAGACCAAGACCTAGTCAAGTTCTTGCACTCAGAGCGGCTGCAATCAAACGAAACTCGCGACGGGAACCAGTGACAATTATCCAGGATAATCATCGTGTGTTCGCCGAACGTTTGTGCAGTGCTTTGGTGAAACGAAAGCGAAATATATACCTTCTTGTGTGTGTTCGTTGATTTTTCTTCCCTATTGCTACCGTTGTTGGTTTTTTGTCGTGCTCTCGGTGTATTGCTACTGCCAGCGTACTACCGGCGTCTTAAGGTGAGAGACATTGCAACCGACTACACATTTTTTTCGTAACACGTCGAAACGATCGATTAATTTACAACCTCGGGTTATCTATGCTTTTTTTCGCTCCTCGTGCGAGTTGAATGTCCTATTGGACGAGTTCGTATCCACAAGATTTGTCCACACCTGGACTCGAGTTAATTCAGTTCAGGTCACCAATTGTAATTTTTATATTTTTTGTCGACGGACTCGAGATTATTTTATTTCGTACACACAAGAACATGAAATCAGCAAATTTTTATAACGATCAATGATCTTTGATCCTTCACCCAGAGGCATAATTATCTAGTAGCGTAGAAGGATCAAGGTACGAGACGACAAAATTTATAGCTCACATTTGACATTATACCAACTCATTGCCCTTTGGCTACATTCAATTAATGGATTTATAATCTTCCTTATCATCAATGTGTCAATTTTACGCGCAAAGATTTTAACTGTTTAGGTCAAAATAATCGAAATGAGCAATTATATATGTTATTAATATATATATTATTAATAATAGGGCTTTAATAATTGTATCTAATTTGTTTTAAAAAAATGATTTAGTGATTGCTAATTCTTGTTGTTTAAATGTTGTTATCTCTAAGGTTATAATTTATTTTTCGATAACAGAAATAATGCGATTTTTATCATTTCTTTTTAATCAAATCTTATATCAAATTTTGGGACGAAATCTCCAATTGGATTGCAAAAAAAACGCGGTAGAATTATCAATATTAATAACGGCATATAAAGCAGTCTAAAAATCTAACATTCTGCAAGTTATCGTTAAAACCGAGTTTTCTCCATCGAATGATATTTGTTATCGACAGTAAAAGTATTTCAAAATAAGTACATACGACGTTAAAATCTTTCTCAAATAAAATATGCCAAATACGAATTGATTAGACTTTTTAAACACATAAGAAATGTTATTTGTTTATTGATTTATTAATTTGTAATCAATTCGAAAACTGTACCAACCGCAAAACTCGATCAGACAATGAAACATTTATTTCCTTCCAGTCATAATTTAGTTACTAATTTAATAATTCGAAGCGAGATACAAATTTTCAAAAAATAAATAATAAAATGCAATTATCCCGCCCCGCTATCTGCAGCAAAACAACTTAATTACATTCGATACGACCAAAGTAATTTATCAATTTATATTTGCGGTTGAGACATTTAAAAGTTGTTTCGATGTTGCAGCCTCGGTGAATCATAATTATGTCATTTGCATTGTTGCTGTCGTTGTGCGCGTATCGTTATTGAGATCTAAAATATTTTTTGCGTTAAAGAAAAAACATACATCTCGTATGTATGGTGAGAAATAGAAAGAGAAATAACAAATCTAAAAAAAAATTCTATTATTGATTATTGAAAATGAATGAGCAATTTAAATGTTTGAGTGTACATTTATGTGACTCATTAAAAACCTTGTCTTTAAGTATTCATAAACATGTTGTCGCTAAACGAGTAACTGTTGTAACTGGAGAACTGCAGAATTAACAAAGGTCCATCACACAAACGGAAGTGTGAAATCAAAAAATGCAAACACATTTAAAACCAACTGTCGAATATAAGAAAACAATAGATAATCAAAACTTTATTTTATTTAAATCAATTTGCAAAATATCTAAGCATACATCAAGTAAAGTATGATGTGTAATAACGCAATGAATTTTCCGGAAAAGTATTCATTTCAATAATTGAAAAGTACATCCAACCCAACCAAACCTATAATATTTTATATTCTTGAAATCATCTACGTTGTATTTTTCAACCATTGAAACGAGTGGCCCGGAAAATTAATTCTTCTACTGGACACGGTTTGGGAACATATCTAACTACACAACATAAAAAAATATAAATTAAATGCGAATCCATATGATCTAAGAGAATGTCGCAGATCAAAATTTGTTTACTCCATAGTATTATTAAAATGTTTTCATATGAATATTCGTTTCTTTAATTTTTCTATTATTTCGCTTTTATTTTACAAACATTTCTGTTAGTTTTACGAGTAGTTTAGGGTTTTATTTTTTTACGTTCGCTTGTTGAATTGTCATTTATTAGATTGCTATTTTGTTACGAGCAATTACTTTCTATTTCGTTTAATTTGCAATTATTTGTTTTGCTATCGTATATTTTCGATTGTTTTTTTTTATAATAACATTTTAGATTTCGTTATCCTTTATTTTAATTATTTTCATATTTTTATTTTATTTTATTGGTACGTATTTCACACTCAAATTAAATAAATATTTTATGTAAGTGATGTTCGTGGCTTTGCTTGTATCAATGTCATTCATAATCAATTAGTTTCTATTTTAATATTTTTTTTATATGCCCTCCTTTTATCTTCATTCTTTTTTTGGTTTTTATTTTTTCTTATTAATCATTTTCTGTATTCATTTTCAGTTCAATTTTTACCGATACAGTGTTACAGGGTATAGTGTTCTTGTACATATAAATTTTGTCTTCAAAGTTATGTTGTACGGTTCCTTTCCACTTTCAAAGTTTATAAAGGGCAAATACATTAAACGAATCACTATTAAGTAAAGAAATTCTCATTGAAAGTTTTGAAGCCAGCGATTTTCATATAATTAATGTTGTTATTTCGCTCTTTCTAATTAAATTGTACGTCCTTCGTGTTATTACTTTCGTCGACTTCTGCAATGATTGCCTGCAATTTGTTAATATAAATAATAAAATAATTATTCCGCAATGGAAACCATAAACAATTTTAAATGTTGTTGAGAAATATTAAAAGTTACTTAAGTGAATTATTTTTTCTAATAATCGAAAGTTTTATTATCGGTATTTAGACATAGACTAATTAAATTATAATTAGATATAACTAGAATTTTATTGGATAGAAACATTTCGGTGTGTTACGACCGTGTGCGTAAAAACATTCAACAAGGTGACAGCTCGCCGGAATATTTATTTCAATATTTATGCGAGTAAACGTCGTACCGTACAAAATCGCCTTATTACGCCAAGTCGAAAAAACCGCCATTTACAAGCAGAAGTGGTTTCATTATGAAATACATAAAAGCACAATGGCAGATAACGACTCCGGCTGCCGGAGTTACGCGTCCATTTATACAGCAAGAACTTGAAAAACTAGTATTTAAAGAGCGCAATTTTTTGTCGCCGCATTGAAACTAATCCTATTCGCGTCGACTATCGCCGCCGCCGTTCGGCATAAAGTATCATTTGCATTTCAGCAAAGAAATTGAAATTATTTTATCACATCGTCGATTGCGAAATTTACGCGCTTGTAGGAACTTTTACATCTCGGCGCAGTACCAATATAAATATGCATTACATATAAATTACGTAAGTTTACTTTATATCGCACGGCGTAACCTAAATAGATATATCATCACCGTATTGATATATTATTTCGATTTACATAAATTTGAATAGATATGCAATCGATCTTTTTCGTGTACCGCGAGTGGTACAGGTCCTATCAACATCAATAAAATAAAATTAATAGTGAAACACTCTGGGGTACCACCTAACCATTGCTATCATATTTAACACCTATCGTAGAGCATCCATTATCCGGTAGCCAATTAACCCAAACGAAAGGATAGCACACATATATTTTTTTAATAAGGACCTTTGAGGAACTTTCTATTTGAATGTTTATTAGGATATTTTTATTTATTAAAGTGGATTATTGATATCTAGCGAATTAAGCAAACGTCGAAATACTACTTTATTGTAGTAATTAAACTTTTTAATTATTATATAAATTTATCACGTGTGCAATGCATATACTAAACTATACCATCTCTAGTAAGCGATAATAGTTATAGTATAGTAATAACCAAACCAAACATGAAAATAATCAGGTCTACAGGAAAGTTCTGTTCGTTTTCGGAATAATACAAAATTCAAATTTTTCTTACCGTCCATTAAACTATTAAATAATATAATTGCCATTATTATTAATGACTGCTTGCCAGCGTGAGGGGAATTTGTATATCCCATTTTTGAAAAATGTTTCATCTTTTGATGCGAAAAAATTAACCAGTGCTTGTTTGATATCTTCTTCATGTTTAAGGACAAAAATAAGTGATTATCAGAGGATTTCCCAGCCTAGTTTTGCAATTTTTTGAGTCCTCAAAGCAGCATGTGGCCCGGCATTATCATGATGCAGTATGATGTCCTTCCTATTGAACATCGCCGGATTCTTTTCTTGGCTTGCGGACTTCGAACTTTTAAAAGCTCATAATGCATTGGTCCTCGAATGTCCCATCGTATACATAACATTCAGTAAATTTATATATTACTTAAAACATATACTAGAAATTGAAATTTAAGATATTAGACTAAAAATATTAAAATAGCAAGTTTGTGATTGTTTTAGATTATAGCTTGATGTTTTAGAGTAAAACAAGTTTAATGAACGAATAGAATTTTTTATCAGACTCTTCATCAACAACAGTTATGATAATTTTTTTACATGGTCGCATTCCTTTTGCTAAAGTTCGGGACCCACTTCTTCTTGAAGCAACTTTTGTTTTGACAATACTCCACACAAGTTAAGATTTAGATGGCAGTGCTACGGTGGAAGTCGTAAAACAGTATGACCATGGTCTGCCAAAAAATCATCAATTATCAACCATGTACCTTGGTGGTTGCTTGTGTATTGCAACTAGACTTAGCAATGTACTCTTTGTCATTGATTCATGATGCGGTATGTGATTGTTTCTCAACCATGTTCTAATTACTTCTTTCCGAGCAGCCTGCGTCGGAACTTTGTTACTACTGTGCGTTGTCCATAACAATTATTCTATTAGTCGCCAATCCCGGTATTAGCTGAGCATTGATCCATTTAATAAAGTTCTCACTGTTCATTACATCGTGATAATCACCACTTTTTGTTTTCGATTTATATAAGAGTAAAGCTCCCTTCATAAATTCCGTTCTACTACCAGCATGTCCCATTATCCATCGTTGCCCTATCCCACCTGCTTTATATATGCCGGGAACTGAAGCACTTTATCAGCATTTTTCACCGTGTAATTACGATGAACATAAGATTCATCGACGTAAACGACAGTACGTCTTTACGCACCAGCATTATCATTTTGTCGTAAAAATCTTAAGTAACGTTCCCTCCAAGCAACGACATCATATCTCGCCGTAAGGTGTTTACGTTTGCTTTCACACTTTGCATATTTGAAATCCATTTCAATTAAAATTCGTAAATCCGTTTTCTAGATTGATGTGCAGATTTTGATTCCTTTGACGTACTTGGAACAGTAAGATGTTCAACTTTTCCACGTCTGTAAGGATTTCCACGTTAATTCTGATACCCTAGCCATAACAGAATCTAATGGGATGGGTACTACACCAGCTCTTTCCTACTCTTCGCAAAAATGCATGATGTGAAGGATCAAATTTTTCTCACTATTGTTCGTAACAGTCCTTTTAGTCATAGCAGATGCACATTTAACGAGTCAAAATATATTCGTATAGATAAAATAAAGATCAATAGTTTAAGAAAATAATAAATTTTTAAAGTTAAGTCATGAAATATTATTGAGTTTGTTTATGATATATGTAACTATACTTATAGTTATCTTCAAATATAGGTTCCAGTAGTTTTGATAAAAACTGATTTATTAAATTATCACCTCTTTCATCAAAATAATCCAATAATGAAACTTTTCATATAATTGGCTCACAAATTTACCACAAACATAGGTTTATTTTGGCCAGCTCTAAAAATGTCAAATATTCTACATCGAATAATATCAATTTTATTCCATAATGTCTCTAAAAATGTCAAATATTCTACATCGAATAATGTCAATTTTATTCCATAATATCTGACTACATCTGAAAAAAATAAAATTTTTGTGGTAAATAGTGGGTCCTGTAAAGTAAAATCATATAAACACTTATTTTTTTTTCAACGCACATGCAGAGCGTTTTTAAAAATATAGCTGTGATAAGCAACATATTCTGTGGATATCAGTTATTATTATATATTATGTCTTGGATTATAGCTACAGTGAGAGTCTTAGATTGTACGTGAAATATGATATTGAGGTCTCTTTTTCTCTGTATGCCAATTCCGTACAAAATAGTTCAAAATGGTCACTTTGGGATACAATTCTAATAATCTCTTAGAATTTGCTAATTGTATGTCCAAAATTTCAAACTTATTGCTATGAATTAATTCTACAATAAATAACAACTCCCTACAAATAAACTCGAGACAAATAAATCTATCAATCACCTAATGAGGCACGCTCAACTAATCAAGTCTTGCATTAGAGCTATAGTACTAATCTTAGGTTATTTGTTAGATGTCTCACCTGTGCCAATTCCTAACAAACCAGTTCAAAATCTGTGCTCCAGTTTGACAGTTTACGTCGCAATTGTGTTCAGACGTTTAAAAATGCAGTCCACAAACTCGAAACTTTCTAATTGTTCTCTGAAATTTCAAAATTACCCCTTTCACATAAGTCTGCAATAAATAACAACACAAGAGCCACACAATTTTGCAACATATGCCAGGAATGAGAGGCAGTTCCTCTCATTCCTGGCATATACCATACTTCTAATGGTGCAGAGTCAGTGATGAGTAACTGAACTAATTTTTTCGTAGTGGAACCTAATTTTTTTTTAATTTAACTTTGAGTAAATTTGAAAAATTGTCAAGGAGAAAAGTCAGGAGTCGCGTATTTCTCATTTCAATTCATGTGAACCCTGGATTTTTTTCATACGTAGCCATATTATAGACTAAAATATAAAACATTCGATACGGGAATATTGCCAACTGACATTATTTTTGGCAAAGACAAAAATACAGCACGCCAGGTAATTTCACTTTGAGGTCGTAGGAGTCAAAAATTTGGTATAATATTGATAGTTTATATTTAATAATATGCAGGGTGTAAACGAACTAAAACAACTTCGAAATAAATTGTTTAAAAAATTTAGCTCTTTTAAAATTAATATTAAATTCCATCCGTACGCGATGATTTCGTACAACATTAGTACATTTTAATCCAGATTTATAAAACTGAATTTTATCGACCAAAGCCACTGAGCCATGTTTAGACATAGTGGATATCAGAAAAAAATAGTGAAAGAAGTATTGCACGATGGATAAGTATTATCTATTAAAAGTATATTGTGTCGAAAAAATTATACATGCATGCAACGACATAATTAAATAACAATTGTTAATAAATAAGAATAATAGTGCAGGCACAAAACAAGAAAAAAACTATGAACAGAATTGATCAACGTAAACCAAAATTTAAAACAAAATATAAATAAAAAAGCAAACGACATTAAAAAATCATTTAACAATGGGGGGAAATATTGAAAAGATGAAATGTACAAGTTGCCAATTATAGAGAAAAGTGGCCGGGAAGGTTGACAATTAACAAAAATATTATTGCAGTTAAAGCATGTAATCGAATACTTGAATGAAATTAAATGAGACGAATTATTAAATTGACAACAAAATAAATGAAAAAAATATGGTTGTACTACTATATTATTATATCTATATATGTCGTTAAAATAATATGAAATACTAATTCAATTTTTATAAATATTTGTTGTTAAGCATGTACTAGTTTATAAGTAGTACATATTTAGTAGTAGTATTCGATTACAAGTTGTTGACTTTGTTAATTGCCAACCTTTTCAACTACTTTTCTGTATAATTGGAATAATTTGTTTATATTATATTTTACATACTTTTCCCCTATTCAACATTATAATTTTTTTTTAACCGATTTGATTTTAATTTTAGTTTACGTTCATTTTGTTTCGCTCTTTCGATTTCATTTTACCTAAGTCTATTTTCTAGCGCGAGTCATTTTGTTTTATCTATTAAGTTTATAATAAGTGTGCAATTTAAACCGAGGACCTTTATAAATTAAATTATTTATGGTGTAACAAACAAGTGTTCCGATTACAAACCAAATGTTTACTTTATGCCTGTTATTCGATGCTTCGTTAAAGGTTAATAACTTTAAATTTTCTACGTAAATACTTGCTTACATGATATACGAGCAATTCTCTTAATTTGTTGTGAAACAGGAAATTGTGCCATTATGCGAAGAAAGCTATTTATTTTAGCAAAAACAAACGACGTAAAAGTTTTTGTTTTATTATGCCAAATTGAATATATTTGAACATGCTTTTACTCAATATAATATATTAAGAGAAATTTCAATGGGATATTGCGAAATATCCATTTTTAATGTTTATTATTCATTATTATACATTTTCTATTGATATTAGCGCTCTAATTTGCACAACGCAAATATGAATTTATTTGCGTTGTTTAATTAATACGAGACGACTTAATGGATTTTTTCTTGTGCTTAAATAGAAAAATATTTTCCACCTTTATATGGCCTTGTCATAATTTCGGTTGCAACAGAAGATTTTTACGGTTTTCACGGTTCGTTAACAGTAAACCTAAACCGTAAATTATACTTTTCACAACCAAAAGTAACTGTACCATTAATTTTTATGCATTAATTGTATAATAAATGAACCTCGCCCGTATACACAAACATAATAAACCCACAATTTTGACAGCCGGGTAATTTACGATAAATAATACGACGTGGGACGAGTTAACTTTTATGCCATATTGTTCAAGTTTACAGTAAATGTCGATGTGCAATCGCACAATAAAATAATTGACGGGCTGTGGGTTTCGAAGTTTTATTTCCAAGGACGACGCTTACGAAACGATTTTTTCCTGCGTACTGAAAACTGCATCGGAACGTAAAAAGTGTTATTAATTGCTGTACGCGGGTACTCGTGGAAATTAACGTTTTATTTTTAATTAGCCATAAATTATATCCGATAAAAGTTGATTACGCAGACGTAAAATTATACAATTACCGCATAGGTGCACACTGCCATAAACATCGAACCTATTACTAGAATATCCTTTAATTAAAAGTCTACGACTTTTTCCACTTCCTCGTATTTATGGCCTCATCTACATGTAGGCTAGCATTTTTCAACGTTTTGCTTTGCCGAGTTTTAGTATCTCGGAGGGAAATTCTAAATAACTATCGGAGGAAGTTTATGATATTGTAATGGGTGGTCCAATACGTTAATCACGAGTCGTTAAGTGTAATATTGTTGGTTGATGTTTACATAAATTAGGTAAATCGCATGACAGCTACTTCAAAGTGCACATGCAGCGGCTACTTAAATTGCATATTTCAATTGAATATCGGATTTAACACAGCGTTCCTCAACCATTTAGTAAGGTAGAGTCGCCAAATATCGCCCCCTTTATATAAAAGCTGTAGAAAAAACAATATTATAGGGAGAGTAATAAATAAGACATTATACATTAGCTACAATACTCATTTATTCTTAAAAATAATCAAATAATCGTTAACCTTGTTAAAAATTCTACAAAAATCTTTTTTCAGCTTTAAAACCCTATACACGAGCTCGTGATGATGACTCTGGTTTCCGGAATGACAAATTAGAATGACGAGCCATAAATAATTTCTTCCATTTTTTACCCGCCTTCGTTTTGGTTTGCGAATATGGACGCTGTATATTATTCCTGATAGTCAATTTAGTTTTAAATCAGAAGCGATGATACCATAGTAATTCTTCTCCATTAGGAAGCAATAGTTATAGTATAATAGTAATTTTTACGTAATCTGTAGCTCTGGGGACGCTAAATAATCTTACTGCCGTATAACCCATAGCTTTCGACCGTACAGCTTCAACGGCTTTTTTCATGCCTTCAGCGTCCCACAACTTTTTCTTTGGCATCTACAGAATAAATAAAAATTGTAAATAAAATTAAAAAAAAATAGATATATAAAATAAACTTGAAAGTAAGGTGAAGTTATCTAAACATCTTATCGTATCGGGGGACGAAATTATGCTCGGGGACGAAATTTGGCGACTATACCTCATTTGCCACTCTATTTTCAATCACAAATCTCATCGCCTCCACCCTCTCGTACAATAATTTACAATAATTTTCATTATAAAAAAGTAAAAAGAGAAAACTAATTGAGTAGTATGAAGCTAACAAATCAAACATGAACTGAACATAAAAGGACAGGGGCTGAAAATAAATTGTATGTTTTACACATAGTGTAATTCCAAAGGTGGATCCAGATATTTTCTAATATCGATCGTACGATTTTATTCGAATGAATTTTGTATGCTTTCTTAGAACGAGCGACGAAGCACTCAATTTTTAAATTTTTATTGAATATCAAGAGAATATTAAAATAGAAACAATGAAATCAGACAATGAGGGATTATTCTGCAGCAATATTTTTGAAAAGTGAAACAGTAGTACTGTTGTGGAGAAGTCTGGTTTACTACCTACTGCTAATTTGAAGAAGATTCTGGGTGATGAATACTGTCGAGTATTTACTATATAAATCTTTTGGATTACAAAAACTCCTTTATGAGCTTTGGAACTAAAGAAAGCCTGATAAAGGCAGAAAAACATATTTTAGTAAGTTTTGGTGAAACATATTCAGTGACACACTGATACAACTAATAAAACGGAGAATGGAGAGTAAGAAGTAACAAGTGGCAATTTAAATGAACACGATCATCCATAGAAATTATTTAGATTTAGATATTATTATAGATTATATTAGCTCAGCAACACAATTTAATCGAAAAAGAACAAGAAAGAATTAAAGAAACTTAATAAGTGTGATTCGAGAGAAATGTCTGGCGCAGAAAGTAAAATCATGATATTGTTGTAAGACGATAAATCATACGTTAACCGACGGCAAAAGACTCTTAAGGTAAATCGGGGTCGATTTTGATGAATTTTCATAGATTTTTATTTCGGAAGATGAAATATTAAGCGGAATAATAAAAAAACAAATATAATTTTTTAAAGACTATGTTACTTATCTTTGATCATGAAGCAATAATATGGAAAACAAACCGATTTATATGTTCAAAAAAAAAAAATCGTAGATGAAAAGTTGTTCGGTTGTGCAAACCCAACCTAACCCAACTCAGCCAAACTCAACCCAACCTACCAGGGCTTGAAATCGAAAACCCGGTTTACAACTGTTGCAAGCGGTGGGAAAAAACTGATTTCTGTAAAAAGTCCGGTCTTTTGCTGAAAATAAAACTCAATAGACTATAATTAGGTTTTATTAACTTGAATTACATTTTTGCCCACTGGCAACAGCTTTAAAAAATTTAGTTTTTGAAGAAATTTCGCAGTGAAATTCGGCACATGTCATGTGTTTCAAATTGTATTGTGCAAGTAATATTGTTCTTATTGAGTCAACTGCCAATCTGTTTCTTTCCTTCGTCCACTGCGAATTCATAAGTGAACAAATCTATTCCACCTTTGCATTGTGTGGCATTTTTAATCGGCAAAATTCTTCAAATAATTTAACATCATCAATGATGATTCCTTTGTTTCTCAGCAATACAATGCATGCTGTGATATTGTCGAATTGTAGCGCTAGATTTTGCTTTAATAGCAACCACTCAAAGCATTTCAACGAGTCTAAAGGTTTTATCCAAATATGTATGTAGTGTATGCATTCTTAATGCATGCGTTTTATTTCAGTATTTATCTAGTTGCGTTCGTCTTCATTAATATTATATTTTTCAAACAGATCTCGTACTTTTGGAGGAACGAAGTTATGTTCGATTGTTTGACTTAGTGACTCTATCGCCCATTTCAAAGAACAAAGCACTATCCAGAGAAGCTATTCTTGAATGAAATATAGCCATCAATGATGAGAATTGGAGATTTTTCTCACTTAACTTCTTGTTCGTTTCGTCTTTCTGCGCACCTGCGATTTATTGTGTGGCATAACTAAAAATCCGGGCGGAGTCCGGTCTAAACTCTTTAAATCCGGTCTCGATCGGGTTTATTCGGTCAGATGGTAAACCCTAACCCAACCCAACCCAACACAACCACAGCTGAATTAAACCAAATTTTAGTATAATTTTGCCTTTTATCCAATAACGTGGGTTTAAGGTTATTATTAAACTCAGAGTTATAAGAAACACAGAATCGTACATAAATTCTATTCTACACCCAATTAGGTAGATAAGTAAGTAAGGAGCGATTGAAACTGCACTGCGAGCTGTTGCAATGAGACATATCTCTAAAATGCTCATTCTCAATGGACGTTAGGTTGGGTTGGATTTGGTTTCATTGAGTTGGGTATTGAATCTTGTAGGATCTGGTAGTTTTCAAAACAACTTTACAAATAAAAGTTCTTTATAATTTCGATATCTTTGAATTTTATAAAAACTATTTCGCTATCTCGTACCGTTTTCGAGATATGGAACAAGATAGGAATATGTAAGAAAATAGTCATAATCGATTCAGGGGACCTGAAAACGTGTATATCCGTTTAGATCACGTGTTTGAAAATTTTTATGATTCCTATACATTAAGTATAAGAAAGTAAAAAGTAAAATATTTGTCACTTGTCCTGAAGGCAATCGGCATACTAGCATTTCGATATCTACAATCTTTGTTTTAGTTGTAGTTGTAGTGTTTAGAATCTAATATTCAATTGACATACCGAATTAATACTAGATTTTTGATGTGCGAAACTATGTTACATTCCGTCGTTTCTATTTTCGTTCACGTCACTGGAATTTATACACCCGACTCAATTAATTTGAGAGAAAAAAAAACACAAACCTAAAATGAATGTATTTGTAGGCGCAATACGAACGCAAAATGTGATAAAATTCTAGTACAGACACATGTTGTGGACGACGACACTTACGCACCGAGTATAACAAATTTATAGTTTTCCAGTTTTCCATCTTCTACACCAACATAACATTTTACTATCGAATGTTTTTGCAGTTAGTGTCAATAAGAGAAGGAATTTCTTACATCTGAAATTGTTTCTGTAACAGTACCGGTATGACATGAGCTCTATTCACTCAGGAATTCCAAAGTGGACGATGCTACACGCATATTTTACTCTTGATTATATGACTGAAACGTCGGGGTTATTTATTTATTGTATAAAAACTAAAAATTGTTGGTGTTTGAAGAGTTCAGATAATTTAGTTGATTAGTGTGCATTAAATCGTTTAATAATTAGGTGGATTTTTCGAAGGATTTCGAAGTGTTTGCATTTAATTAAAATAATTATGGACTATGTGAACGAACGGTGACGCCTTGTTTTAAACATTTTTTAGCTAGTACATGTTTTTGTACGTAAACTAAATTAATTTATGTGGCAGCTGTGTTTACTTAAGTAATTTATTGTAATATTTTATATTGTATAATACAGTTTATATCTTTATTCTAATGAAAAAAAAAAAATGAAGCTAGAACTATTTACAAATATCTGATAACACCATTTAAACAACAATTCGTACAAAAGTGTATTTTTTATATTTAAATTGAAAACGTACTCATATAGCAATAAATGCAACTGAACATTCTCTCTCTTATATAACATTCGATAGCTCGTTATATATTTTAAAAAGAATGCATTATGTCTAGAAAGGTCAAGTTATTGTTATGCGACGTATGGAAATGTTGGAAATTATCAAGATAATTATAGATTCTTCGTCGAATAGATTTGAAATGTCAACTTTTCCGGCAGACAAGAGCTCACTTTTATTGTGTCCTTTCAAGCGCCCCACAATGGCGCCTTTATTGAGCGCACGGCGATATTGTAGAAATTGATAAAAACGCGTCCCATTGACGTTATAATAAGCCTCATTAGTTCATTCGCGCAACGCTTTAATAAACATGTCACAAGGCACGGCGAGGCGAGTTTACGAAAACGATTTTTCAGCAATTACGCGTGCTTAAAGACAAACGATTCTAATTTCGTAAACCTGAAATGCCTGTTTTCTTTGCTTGCGCTGCAATTTCTGAACTATTTGCTTAAATTATTTTTGTCTGCCTTGTGCGAGTGCGTCGGGTTGATCATCGCGGTGGATTAACCGCGCGTTAAAAAAAGGAGCAGTAAAAGTTCGCCGGCTCCGCGAGTTGATTTAGAACCTAATTGTTGTTTAACATGCGTTTAGCCGAGTGTGGCAAACCGAGCTTGAAGGAAAAATGCTGGTTCAAGTTCAACGACTAGTTTTATTATAAAACTTAGCAGTCGAGCTTCCGTTCATAAATAATGTCATTTATTTAATTCGAAATAATAACTGTGCTGGCTGAAGGAAAATGACAAAATGAAATTAAAAGAAAACCACTGAACGGAAAGCAAAAACTTTTAAAACATGTGATATCTTACTTAAAATATAATAATAGTGAAGTTTGTTGCATTCCCAATGAAAGAATAAAGCCATTTGAGTGGTTTAGTATGTATTTTACGCTAATTAACATGATTATTATTTAACTCTGTTTGTTGTCTAAAAGAGAAAAAATTAAACCAAGGAAATAAAAATACCAGGAATAAAATGAGACACATAGAAGATAAACAAATCAATAGATACAAAAAAGAACAAATGAAAATGCTAGCAAAAATAAATATACGTAGAATAGCCACTAATCGACGAATTATCATACGGGATGACGATCGCCTTCGGTCAGGACAGAGCACTCATATGATGGTTAATGCATATTCTAATCCGCGATTTTGTGAAACTTAATATAAGGTACTTTTTTTTTGATAAGCACCAACACCAACATCAATAAACATAAAAATTTTCTAATTTTTTTCCACTACTTTGAACCGACCAGAGACTAAACAATTTGAATCGACTTCTTATTTATATTGTAATACAAACTATATGATTTATAGAATATGTTAATTAAAAAAAAAACAAAAAGGATCGCCAGCAAAAATATCAATATGAATCATAGCATAAATTAGATGTAATAAAAGGCAAAATATAAAATGGGTAAATAAATATAAAATAAATTGGATTAGAAAATTTAAATTGCTTTCCAGATATATTTATTACATTACTCAATTCTACCAACTCCAGCAATTTGCTCTGATGAACTTGGTTGAAACAATTTCTGAAAGTGAGAACTGTAAATACTGTAGCGCAAGGGGGGCCCAGGTTGGGTACAAGTGGAATCAAAGATTGAGGAAAACCATTTCAGAAATGCCAACGTATTATATACGACAACTCTTTCGGTTTTTCCTAAGGAACTTGAAAATCAAGATCAGCAAAGATATGACAAACTTAATTGTAACTAAATCCTTTAATTTTCAGCTGAGTTTTTCTTTAATTATTTTAAAGAAAGTCTGTTCGTCTCCAGGTTCTTACAGTGTGCTATTTTCCCATCAATCAACAGATGGAACAAACAAGATTATTTCTTATCTGCAAATGTTACTGCTCTGTTACTTGGGACTTCTGTCGAATATAAGTCGTTCCAAATTTTCTGTGATTTTTCATTTTTCCAAATGTCATGTCAGTGTACAAAATCCAACCTAATTCAACCCAACCTAATATCCTCGCCTTTCCTTCGTTGACAACCCAACCCAACCCAACCCAACCTCCTGCCATTTCCTTCATTTACAACTCAACCCAATCCAACTTGCTCGCCTTTCCTTCATTCACTGGTTTTGCATTATTATGGGTCCTGGTCATCAAATCTGATTCCTTGCATTAGTATTGCGAATGTTATTTTAATTATACAAAAGTCAGACTATTTTTTTTAACTTATAATGTTTTGCTGAATTATTTAATTTTGAGTTATTTTTTCTTTGATTCAAAGACCTTAAAAAATCATGTGTCTGTAGTTTAAAGTTTTTCACAAAGACAAATAATTTAAAAATCGAAAACCCAACTCAATCCAACCTCCTCGCCTTTCCTTCATTCACTCGTTTTACAATATTATGGGCTCTGGTCATGAAATCAAACAAAGAATTTCATGTCTGTCTACAGTTCCCCACAAATACAAATAACCTGGGGATCGAAAATCTAACCAAACACAACCTCCTCGCATTTCTTTCATTCGTAACCCAACCTCCTCGCCTTTCCTTCATTCACTTGCAATATTATGGATCCTGGTAATCAAATCAGACTGCTTGCATATTATTGCGAATGCTATTTTAATTATTATTTTTTAACTTTTAATGCTTTGCTGAAATATTTAATGTTCACTTATTTTTTTCTTTAAATCAAAGAATTACACACAAACGCAAATAACTTGGAGATCACTTCACAAATTACGTTTTTTTTTCAATTTTTATGTATTTTCGACGTTTTAGATTTTTTACAATTTATAACGCTTTTTAAAAATTTTCTCGAATTTTAATATTTATTTCAATGTATCTTATTCAGTTGCGATTCTTTACATTCTTACAATCTATAATAATTTTTTCAAATTTTGATAGATTTTGACAGATTCTGACAGATTTTTTGCAATGAGTTTTCCCGACATTTTTAGTTTTTCTCCTTCCGCTGATTGTATTGTATTGTTCGACGTTGATTGTATTGTATTGTATTGTTCGATGTGACGCTAATAAAGTGAAAAATGTGGATAAATATGCGATGCTATATATTAATTGGTCATCAGAGAAAGAAAAAAAAATAATCACAGGAATAAAAATTCCCCAAAATAAAATCGTGTAAATAATCGTTTTGGTTTGAAACCCATTATGTCTTTAACGGTAGATTTTGCTCAACTAGAACAGTTTCTGACGATGGGATTAAAAATTCTTTCAACTGTGCATATAGGGAAATCCAAGCACGTGTTTCTATTTGGTTAGAAGTCATCAGCAAGGCAAGTCCATTCTGTTTAAATCTATTTTGATATTAAAAAATAATCGATTGTACACAATATATGATTTAAAAGAACGAATCGTTCACATACCTCTCGTACAAGCATATAACATCAGTTCATGATATATGTATCAAGTCGGTATTGGATTAGCTGCCAAAGATCGAGGAAGAAATGTTAATGAAAACTATTAATACAGTAAATGCACAAAGAGCAACACATAAACATGGCATGCTTTCATATTTGTATAATCTGGCAGGACATTTTAAATGTTTCGATATTACTTTGATTTATTGATTGTGTTAGTATTTTCGTTGACAATGCATAATTAGAATGGTTGGTTTGGTGTTCTAGTTTACAAATAGGATATACTGAATAGTTTTTGCACAATAGATTATTTTTTAGCTTCAAGTGGTTGACGAAACACATTGAATATGGCTCCTAACAACATTTAACAAGATGGAAACATGTATACAGGTCTGGGGCAGGGTGTATGATATTCAATTGTTGATGTGATACTTCAATTGCGATTCATTATACATTCAATATACATTTTACATCGATGTACATTTATTAAAGCTATGGAACTCCCAAAAATTTAATTATTCGAAGTATTCGAATAATCGTTCCAAGATATTTAATATATTTATAATATAGTATAAACAATTGTATAATAAGTTTTTATAATTTGTGTAATTAGTTAGGAAACGAAAGGGCGAAAATGACTACATATATTTTACGTGGGGAGATTTGGACTGTAGTTTCGTTTTTGTTTGAACGTTAGCAAAGCAATGCTGGCGCTTACTACCCTATTTTTTTATAGTTTCTTAAAAATATCAATTATTCTTTTAAATAAATGAAAAATTCATATAACTATGTATACTTGGATAGCATTTCTGTTTTAAAAGGTGTGAAAACAGCTCGTAACTTTTAGATAATAACAAACAAACGTTCACTTTTTCAATGTAAATAAAACACTTATAGCATTTTTCTAAATTTGCTTATATTCAATGTCTGATTGTAAGATGTAGATGTAGTTAAAGATTCATCTGGTACATTATGTTCATGAATAATAAGTTCAGTGTTAGGGTACTTTTCTAGTGTGTATGTCGAAAATGCACCACTTATTATACACTTGCATATTTGTATAAATCTGTCATATCTTTGACGTCCCCATTAACAACTTTCGTCGTGCTTTTGTTAAATTATTATTTTTATTTGAATTTAGCACATTGCTTTTTTAACACTTTAAATGTTGCCCATATTCTTCCGGTTCGATCGACTTACTTAATGACTACGCTAATTTAAACATCGCGAACATAAAAACTTAAGTGCAAATGTTGCCGTAAATTTTTACATATTAACACATTTTTCGCTACATCCTTTAGGCTACGCCGAATTTTATCTTCATAATTATTTTTTTAGCAAAAAAGTCCTCGTTAAGCATTTACGACATAGCTTTAGGTTATTACTCTACAAGTGATAAAAAATAACGTGTAGTTAGCGTACAATTAGTATTACTACTAAATTGGTTATTTGCAAAAAATCTATTAATTCGCAACGCCTTCTAATTGTCTCCAATTACTGTGACTACGTTGGGTTGGGTTAGATTGTTATGTCCGCGATGAATTTATTTATTATTTAATTGGCATTGCTTTATTTCTGGTGCCGCTTTATTGCCTATATGATTGGAAAACTTTTAAGCCAGTGGAAGGTTAGATTAAATTCACAGAAACACTACTTTGCATGAAAACAAAAGGATTTTATAAAATGTGGCCGAGTGATTACATTAAACTTATTGCATTTTGCAACTTGCAGCAAGTGCCCTTTGCCCACGTCGGCTCTTACGTAAAGTGAAAATTAGATTTCAATATCCAAGTAAATTAATTCGCAAGGTCAAATGTCTTGTGTGTATGCTCATGATTATAAATGAAATTCAATTCTGTTTACCTTCAATAAGCGCTTATTAGCAGAAAATTATTCGCATATTAGAATGTATAATTAATGTCGTTTCCTTCTCGGACTTGGATTGCATTTATTTACGGAAATGTAAGTTACTGGATTCGTATAAAAAAATTGTCCGATTTATTTATTTAAATAATTTGTTGTTCATAAACAGTTCTTGACGTGCAGCGAAAACGAATCAAAATTTCTCGCTTGGATAAATGCAAATATTTACTTTCTAATCACACACGGTGTTTGTTTCCATTCATCGCGTATGTTTATGTTTGTATAGTGATAGCATGTGGGAAAATAAACACGTAAAAATTTGGCGGCTTCGTCCAAGCCAGTTCGAGTGCAATAAACTAAGCATCGGCTAGATCTGACACGCACATCTTATTCTCCATCGCGGTCGGTGGAATGATTACACATTACACATATTTCAAAATGAAATATGCAGGCGATTCGAAATCTTTATTTAGTTAAATACTATCAAATTGTGGAAATGTGTGTGCATGGGTTACGAAAATGTATAAGCTACGTAGTTTTTATGATTATTGAAAGACTATTATTTTCAATTTTCGAAATTATTATAATATATAAAATTAACATATAAATTGAAAACGTATGTAAAATATAAAGTTTATATTACATTCCAGATGATTTTACTCGAATAAGTGGCGCCTAATAGCAGATGCTTTCCCATCTGATACGGCCTTATAAATAGTTAATTGTTAATAGTTTCCAACGTCCTGTCTGTACGAGCGATATGTGTGAACCAACGAGCGTTGCTTTTACATAGGCGTACCGTTAAAGTAAGCAAATGAAACGATCCACTTAGGGCTTGCAAATACCGGGTGTCTTCCGCACTCTAGCTTCAGTACGGTCTACGCACCATCCTTGAGATTATTCATTATTTGAAATTCTCGAAATTATACTTCCTGTCGTCATAATCTATTTCCAGCTTACAAGTTTTATTTATAAAAAAATTTACCCAACGTCGCATTCTCAATGGCCGGAAAAAACAGCATTCTCGTGCAATTGTATTAAGTGTCTCAGTGAGCCCCGCAACCATATATATGCTGGCTTATGTTGCATCTTCATGGCATTCATATATTTATTTACTTCAGAGGCCACAGTTGTGTCAATGGAGTGTGTGGTATATCACCCAACAAGGATGACCTATACATACATTGAAACTGTCGATATATGCTAGCAAATATGTGTTATATATAATATAGTTTTTTTAATGTTAATGTAAACGTAGTCAGTTCGTTGTAAAAAAAGCGGATACAGAGTCAAAATAAAAAAAATAAAACAAATTGAAACAAAGAGACTTAAACAACAAGAGAAAATGGAAGAAATAAACGAGAAGCCGATAGAGCAAGAAAAACGGCAATCAAGGACATTTAAAGTATTTGGTATGAGGAGATTAATTAAAGCAAACAAGGCAAAAAGAAGGGATGGGGTGGAAATGATGAAATATATTTTGGAATAGTAAAAGCTATTATTATGCATTATTACAAAATAAACCTCATTATGTCCAATCTAATTTTTGCAACAAGAAATGGTGCCATAATTTTCCTCTGCAAAATGTGTGCCTCGCCACCATTCAGCACAACTTGTTAATACGCGAAGTTACAGTCAACTCTAGTCCACATCTTTATAATGCAGTCTTTCGCACGCCACTGCACGTAATTGCGCGTGGTCACAAATATACGTTCTGGTAAAGACTGCCGGGGTGCATTACAGCCCTTTTCTCTTATGCGTATGTTGTGTTAGTCGATTGGTGACACAAAACTGGCTCGCTGAAAACTCGCCCATAATGATTAGCATTAAATAAATGTTATTAACGTAAAATTTCGATAAAAAAATTAAATTATTGAAACAATGTCAACATTCTAACTGAAGCATGTACGAAACAATTTACTGCAATAAATGAAAATCTAAATTATTAACTACACCCGACCCAACCCAACTCAACAGTTAAAAAGGAGAGCGAAATATAAAACTGTAACGCGTAGCAAATACACAAACTTATATAAATAAGCATAGAAGAAACATAACATAAAAAGGAGCCAGACGGTGATAGAATTACTACTGATGAGACCACTACCCGAAAATCTCTGTGAACGTGGCACCTGACTTTTTCAGATTTTTTTTAACTACCAGTCCATTTTACTTCGTAGTACCCGTTTGTGCCAATTTCATTTTCGTTTGTACACCAAACCTAAAAAAAGTTATAGTGTTCACTTTCATTTTTGAACTTTTCAAATTTTGAACATTTTTGTATTCTGTTAACGGCAATCGGTGCAGAATCTTTAGTACCCGCATGAATCACTTTGGTTGTCGTTATTACGTCGAAGAGAAAAAAATTACGAGCTACGTAGTTTTTAAAAATCTCAAAAATCTTCCACATATTGAATCTTTATTGAGGCAGCAAAAAGAACCAAAGTGATTCCTGCGAGTACCAACGACTCTGCATCGATTGCCGTTAACAGAATTCAAAAATTTTGAAAATTGGTAAAATTATGTTTTAGAAATTTCTAATACCCTCAACTTTTTTAGTTTCGAGATTTCGAGGTCAACAAAATTTTCAAAATTGTGGAAAATAGATTTTTGAAATTTTTTAAAACGTTGTAACTTTTTATTGTTTGAGGTACTAACAAAACGAAAAGTGGTACAAACCTCTCTGTCCTCTGTCGAACCGAGTCCCGTTTGCAGAATTGGTATGAAGGTGTATTTGCGAGATTCGGAAGTAGCTGGTAACGTTTTTGGTTCGAGGTATTACCGAAAACGAAAGCGATTCCAGCGGGTACTGACGATTTTTCTTCGATTGCCGTTAACGGAATTTTCATAATTTGAAGAGTTGAGTTAGGCTTTCGAAGATCGTAAATGAAGGTGGTACGAGTGGGTACTAAAGAAGTACAAACAACTGGTAATTTCTCAGACGAAAACGCAAAAGCTATATTAAAACATATTATGAATGACGTGATGAAAGGTAAAGCCCCAATATATTGGACAGCATTACACATTTATTAACACATATAAAAAATTAGGTACTAATATGTACCACAACAGAGGGGGATAACACTAATCATCAGTGAAATTAGAAAAAAGTCGCTCAGCAAACAACATTTGAGAAAGACGTGGAAATTTTAATGGAGGAAATGCTCTAAGATTTCGGAAAATAATGGGATGAGGATAATATGAGGGATAATATTTTTCTTGTAAACTACCTAAATGAGAGATTACCAGTTTTCAACATTTGATATATTACACGAATAAGTATTCAATTGTCAATTATCCATGCCCATTCAATTTCATTTACAATGGATCTTTAATCATAATGTTGCAGATATAACATACGTACTTAAAGAAAGAGGTTGTGGTAAATACCTTATGAATAGATTTTGAAGTTTTTGAAATAAATAAAATAAAAGGGTTAAAAGACTAAAACTAACTAAAAAAACTGAAAAAATAAAAGTGATGAAGATATAATTCATGATATTTGAAAGGGATTAATGAGGAACTCGAGGAAACAAAATAACACTAGCATTACTAGGTGCGAGGTCGAAAGACGGATCTGATATATAAGGTATTTTGTGGATCAGATAGCATAGCATGACAATTTGAAGAAAATGAAAACGGGGAAGCAATTTACAAGAAATCGAATTTGATGAACATAACAATATATGCGTAAAAAATTAGAAGAATTTGAAGATGTGGAAATATCAACGTTTCCATATCTTCAAATTCTTTTAATTCGCGATTTAATTCGATTCAAATAAATCCATTACGTAAAACGCGTCGTCGTCGGCGAATAATTCAAGAGTTACAACCTGGTACTTATGGTATGTTAAGATAAAATTTTTAACAAAGATAAATTAGATTTAAACCAGGGAAATTTTATTCGGTTGCCTTATGTTATGCGTCTATTGTGCGTCCTTTTATTTTATCACAAAAGACCAGATGGCAACTTGTAGCAGTTCAACTTTTATCGCTTGATCCTTGTACCATATTGTATTAATTTTATTCTTAGCCAGCGCGATAATTTATACACGCACCAGCGAAACTTATCGCTTACGTGCCCCGTTTTTTAACTAATCGGCATGCAATATATAAAACGAAATATATTACTCACTAGATGTAACCTTGGCAGCATTCGTATTGAATCATTAATTTGCGGCGACTAAGCATATCGTACCTACGCTAATGAAGCAGAATAAAAACACAATAAAATCATGAAAGTTATTTAGCCGCGGTCGTATTTCCATTTAGCTACACACGCGCAACATTCTAATAAGAAAATCCGACCATTAATAACAATAAAAGTCGTACATTTATTATTTTGACATTTCGAATCATCGTTTCTGCGCAGAACCACTCTTTGATGTACGAGTACGGAGCGGAGTGCGTACGCGTTATTAATGGTAGTCAACCCATAAATAATAAAGGGAACAAAAACAACGTTCGTACAAATACGTGTAAATATGCTGGCACGGTGCATTACAATCAGGGAGATTGATCGGAGGAGACCTTGGTTTGATTACGGAGTTAATCAGTCTCAGTCAGCGGCGCCTGTTTAACGCGCAACGTACGACGATTTAAAATTAAATTCAATATTGTAGTGATTTTATTTGCTAAAGATTTTATTTCATACACTCGAGGTAGAAGATGCAATGAGAAGCATATCAAATATTAAAATATAAAGGGAACATGTAACCAGAATGCTGCTAATCGGTGAAACCTCGAGGGCATAAAGGAAAAATACAACTTTTAGAAATCGCCCTTATATGATTTTCACTGTTTCGAAGTTTCATATTATGTAATCACAAATCGTCACCGTTCGTTGTTCCAACGGATTTTACTTTGCGGTCATAGTTAACTACTTGTATGAATTTTATTTCCATTTCCTTTCATTTTGCATGAACTTTGACAATTCATTACAAGTCAACACGGAACGATGGTTTTGCGCATAGCTAAATCGATGTTCATTAGAAATATGGACGCTACACATGCCAATACTCATATGCTAATCTATTTTTGCGGAGAAGCTCTCCCTTATCTAGCGAAAAATAAGGCGGGAGAAATTGTTGGTAAATGTAAAGAAAATTTATTGGAGACAACGCTGTCTAGAGTGAACAAAAAGCTGCTTTAAAGTTTATTTATGTTTATAACATAGCGAGAATTGCACTAATTGAATTAATAAATTACGAAATGACAATTTGGGAATATCGGTACGTAACATTTAGTACAGGAGGCTAGCGATGGCTGAAGAATTAATAATATTTAATTCAGTTTTAAATTTGCAATTTATATTAACTCAAAAAATATACAAGACATTCTGTTATATTAGCACGCATCTCTATCCCTGAACTTATGACGTTTGATTTACTCAGTATTTTGAGTTACGTAACAAACACATGCTCCAAGACTCTGAATGAATCTGGTGAAGCTTATAATAATGAGATATAGCTGATATCCATTTGATATCATCACCAAATCAGAGACAGTAAAACGCATGGACATTCTCTGTATACGATACTAAACAAAGTACTAGGAAACTCACAAGTATTTAAACGATGCCCATAAAGTAATATCCGTTATAGCAAATAATGATTAATTCGCGATGGTTGACTATTGACAATATTGTTTTGCAACAGTTAAAGATTAAATTTCATGGCAACGGCTAGTTAAATTTTCGTTCGGCAATTTTGAAACGTAATAATACTACCATCACATTGCGCAAGTTTACTGGTACTAAATTCGTTGAAGCCAGTAATTTTAAATGTAAAACTAGTTACACTGATCATGTATGTATTTGCACGATGACATGTTGACAAGTTTACTGTTTTAGAGCAATTACTTCAATTTAGTTTAAGCATAGCCTTTTTCGAAGAAGTTTAGCCTTTCATAATTGCTAAAACAGAATGTAAATTAATTGTTCCTAAAAATCAAAACGAATTAGTAACAGCTTCCCAATGATTGAGAAGAATAAGCTTACATTTTGATATGATTTCAGGATTGGAGTAAAGTATTTCAAATAAAAATTTTCAGAGATCACGAACCTGTACATATGTAGTTTTCTTGAAAAAAATCAAACACTAGCGAACACATTTCCGCTGTTTTGTAAGTACTGGATATATATTGACGAAGCAGATTTTAATTCATCTAGGAATAGGTACACGAACACTCGTGGAAATTCTTAAATTTCCACGAGTGTTCGTTTCATTTCATTTCACAAAGCTTGTAACTTGTTGATGTCACAAGTAATTATATTTGACATAAAAAGCAAATATACTGTTGTCACGATCACAGTATTTTACTTAAATCTAACGAATTTACAAATAAACTAAATTTAAATGTATTTATTATCACCCATCACTTCTCCAGCATTGTTTATTTTGTTTAGGCTAGAATTGGTGGTAGTTTTCTCTTAATTGCATTGCCATGCATTCATTGTAAGCTACTTTGGGTTTGGTCACATTATTTCTAGCAACCAACACAACCAAATTAACCAGTGGTGCCAATTAAATATTTACTGAAAACAATATACATTTCCTGGACGGGATATAAGCTGCGCCAAAATTACATCGAATGCAAGTCAGTTCTCCAGCGTTGCTTAATTTATTTGGATTGAATTTTGTACTTGGTTGACATCACTATTAAAAGTATTTTTGCGCATTCATTGACTGCTACTTGGATTCGGTTATAAATGCAATAAAATTACTGAAATATTCCTAAATAAAACGATAAGTAAAATAAATCTTCAATATGGATGGTATTAATTAAAAACTTGGAATTATTGAAAGGAACATAATTGTTCTTCAACTTAAATAAAAATACAAAATCTATTTTACCGAGTTCTCCATTATTTTTGTCAATTGAATTTCGTTATTTGATCGGCACACTATTAGGAATTTCGTTGATTCTAACCTGTGTTGGGTTGGGATTCAACACAACCCAGGTAACTTCCATAAAATATTTCTGGATAAAATACAAACAGAAGTAATACCAAATCTCCAGATTGAAATGTTTTGCTGGAAAAAACGGGCAATTTTCAAAGGATTGTTGATTTTGTTTGGGTTCGACTTGATGATTGATGACGTTTTTAAGAATGATTGTAAGACATGTTTGGTTGGTTACTCCCGTATATTCCATTAACCAACCCAATCAAACTATTGTGCATAAAATGCAAATAATATAAAAACAATTATTAAATGTGAAGAAAAGAATGATTGCTGCAAGGAATATAATTGCCACCACGCGAAAACGATTTTATCCTTATCAATCAGTTCTCCAGCATTCTTTATGTAGATAGATTGTATTTCGTATTTTGGTTGGTGTTGCTAATATTGCTCATTATTTTATTATTGCACACAAACTGTGTGTTGTAGCTTAGTTTGGGTTGGGCTGGGTTATAATTTAGGTTGGGTTGGGTACGTATAATATCCTCAAATTCAACCCAATCATAAAGGAGCAAGATATCATAAAACAAAAATTGCAATTGGTAATTAACGACAAGTTTGCTGGAGTAAAAAAAGGCAATTTTCGATAGCAAAAACCTTGGCCTGGATTAGGTTGGGTTGTATTCTATTTTAACCAGTGTTGTACCGATGTAATTCAACATGATCTACGAAAAGAACACATACCTCATCATCAAGGCGAAACGATCGTCTGAAAACCGTGTTCCTTTTGCAGATCTAATTAATGTCACTTTTGGTCTTAATATATAAAAGTTCACGTTCAATACTGTAATTAATTTGATTATTTAATACATAATATAAAAAATCCTTTATTGGCATTTTCACGTTATACATCCTCCTCTGCCGCCTCATTCTGTTGTCCTTGTTTTTTCTTCTTGATCCAATAGCCTCTTTTTCCTGCTCTCTTCCTTCTTCCCCATTATTTTGTCTAACATCTCTAGTCCCCGTCCATCTTCTCCCATATCCCTTCTCCAGTCCTTTCCTATCTTCTTTTCTTCCTCATTCAGTTTTATTTCCTTGCATTCTCCTACCCAAAAGATCCCATTCATCCCATTCTTCTCCACAAAAATTACAGCTCCTGTATTTCTCTTTCATCCAATACTCACTTCCGCAGCTGAATCTTGCTAATATTTTTTCTTCATCTACCGATCTCCCTCCCCCTAACTATGTTGGTATCATCCACTGTACTTTTAGTTTACTTTTGTATTTGATGTTATACCTCGCTGTACATAATATATAGAAAATGTCGAAAATGATCTTTAATATGTTCTATTGTTCTACTTGATTATATTTATTGTGTTTACTTTGCTTCTCCTTCATTCACTTAATACAATCAATTCGTTCAATGTTCCTAATGTTTAAGTTAGTTTTCATTTATTTTTATTTCTACTCCATTTGACTTTATTTTATTTTATATTAATATATTTTAATCCATGTTATTTTAATTGTTTGGTTCTACGATGTGTTGCGTTCAGCTTATCCGGTTCTTTTTATTTTCATGCAACCTATTTTTTTTCTTGTTTTCAGTTTATTTCTCATTTTATTTCCATTAATATTTCTCTGCTTCTGTATATTTCGTTTTTTTCGGCATTTTGCACATCAGATGTTACATTTTCAATCAAATTAGTTTCACAGGTTTTAGTTCCATATAACTAATTAGACCAAAAAAATTAACACCTGGCGCCTGTTTAACTTAACCGTAGTGGTTATATATTTATTTTCATTGAATTTTAATTGAAAAATATTGAAATTAATGAAAACAAACATGGACATGTTTTCAGAAAACGAGTCAACATTTTTAGGTGTATGTGACAGAGTCTCATAGACATGATAAGGAGCTATAGACAACATTTCGGTGGTATTGGAATCGTAGTGGTCTGATAAGTGTTTGGATATTTAGAAAACGTTCATAGTAGATCATATTTTATTTTATTTAAATAACTATTTGAAGGAAACGACAACAACTGGTGGGTATCACAGATAACGCTAATTCTGCTCAATTATAATCATATATAATTTATTTGTAACTTCATCCATCCTTTCTTACAAATCACATTTTTTATGGAATAAATAACATAATTGATTGTAGAATATTAATAATGATTATTCCTCCTAATTTAATAAAATATTTGGGCGTCTGTTTTTAAATTAAATCTTATATTTCCCATTAAATGCATTTTTAAATTAAAAATGTCCAAAAATTCAAATTTAATTCGTCATATTGCATATTATTACTAAAACGCATCGCTAAATTTTAAGTTCAAAATATAACGATAACAGAAAATTATAATCTAATAATAAAAATGTAGCATGTACTTACATAAGGTCCAATATCTGTCAAAGCGAAATTTTTGATCCCTCATTTAAACTGCCATCTATTTACATTGCCATAGAATATATCAATAAGAAATCAAACTATATGTAACGAACTAGAAACGACGCCAGAGAAATTTAATGAGAACCAACAAATCAAGCGTGAAAAAATACATGCACGTAGTAACATTGAATAAATAGAAGGAAACATTGCTTATTTTTCTTTCCACTATGCTATCGAAAAAGTCATTTTTTTCGTTTTTGGAGACAGGACGTGAAAATATGCATTTGTTTAGGATTAAATGAGATTAATTGTGGTGAATATACAACGCGGGGGGATTTGTCCCAATTTCCGTCCACGCCCCTGTTCTCTTATGCATGAAAGACAAATTAACCGGTTCTGGGTGAAATGCAACGCAACATATATTTTAATTAAGAACGACCTTCCAATGAGAATCTGGAGTTAATGTATCTAGTAGTCTATCGACTTTCAACTGTTCCTTACAAGTTTAATTTGTAACGCCCAGACTACTAGATTTATTCGTTCTTGATTTATCTCGTGCTTACGGTATCATATCTCAACGTAATGCCCCGCATAGTTGGAGGCTTTCGACTTGAAAAGTTTAATTAACCTATTAATCAAGACATATCTCGAAATGTCGTACGTATTGGAGACATTTTATTTTTACTTTGTTTTAACAAGATAGGTATTTATCACAGTAGAATTTTTTAGTATTGAAAACTAGCAGTTTTTAATTTATTTTTAAATTTCAATGGTGGTTGTATACCAAACATAATTCCATACATACATAAACTGTTCCGGGCTATGGATAAATTTTTTTTTTTTAATTATTGTATTGCTATTGAAATGACGAACTCGTTTGACGTTGCAATCATGAAGTCGTGTAAATAATCGAAAAAAAAAAAATTAAAACAGCGTTAATGAATTGTAAATTTCAACTGTCCCGTTATCAATCAAACAATGAGATTTTTGTTACTAATTGAAAACATGTGTCCATTGTCCTTTTTGCTGTCGAAGTAGGTGAAGGTCAAATTTCATCACTGTAGAAACAACAATACCGCATTGATAGAGTTGTAAGTGTTCCTTACATCTTTTTAATTAAGTACTTAAAAACATAAAAATAATCATCTAGGATCGAAGGATTATTTAAGATTTTTATCAGATGATTGATATGATGTAACGATAATCTAAGTGGAAGTTATTTCCGATTAATTTTGTAACAGAAAGATACGTTTAATCTCCCATACATTGTTATTTACATTTTTTATAATCCCCCATATATAATTTAAATGTGCAAGCACAAGGTACTCTATAAAAGAATTGCAAAAAGCACAATGTCAAGGTCAGCAGCGTTACAAGGACGCCGTTGAAGCCAACGTTCAGCCACTCGGTTCGAGTAAAACTTCTTTCTGGGCTCATTACACAGCGATTACTTACGTCGACGTATTGAAGTAAATGCCCGAGAAAATCGTACCTGCGAAGTTCGTATTTACTCCGCTTGAATTGCACTTCGTGGAAGAAGTAAGAAAAGTAAATAATTTTAATTTAAGGTCACGTATTAACAACGATAATCGAAGCGACGTGAACATAATAAAAATGTCCATCAAACGAGTTATTTAATTGTCATAATAAATTGCAATTTAAAGTATAATAAAATGTTGAAGGATTGACGTTACTTAACATCGCCGGTCTTCAACATTCCCGGCAAATCCATAAAACTTGCAATTGCGTTGTCGTTGAACTTGAGAGCGGAGCCGTGTCAGAAACCGGGCCCCGACAACTGACCAACTCGACGGAAACAACACAAAGAGCTTATAGCGTACGTCGCGTTTTGTGCGATTCGTTTCGAAACGAAAGCAAATTCAGGAACGCTTAATTTATACAAATGTGTCTCGGGTCCGCTTTATTGTGGTACTTTGCGAACGAAAGTTGCTGAATTACGGTAATAATGGCTGGCATATGTGGCCCACGTTCAGATCCCGTGACGGACATAATTCAGAATAACGAGACTATTTTGCAACCGGCGAGGTACATAAAGTGACGCTTTACGAGCAGTTTTATGAATGGAAAAAAAAACGTAATGGATTCTCTTTTATGTTATCGTGTCTGTCGAATGAAAGAGCCAAATTATCCGTCCTCGGACACAGATGACAATTCAATCATTCACAGGACACACGTATAAAATGTCGATATTCTCAAATTAATTGATGACGCAATGAAATTTTCTTAGATGTAATCCCACTTCAATTTTATTCATCTTATTAAGGACTCTTAAGTAAAGATCATAAAGTGTTACAGGTTCATTGAAGAAAACCAATTATTACAAAAGGGGAGGGCGACCATATTAAAAAAAATATATTATTGTAAAAATTAATTTTCTTAAACAAAAGCGATAAAATACATTCGTACATAATAAAAAAACAAATATATGTTCACAATGATATAATACACTTATACGTAGGATTGACTCCTATGGGCCTATCGTACAGAGCCAGGTTTTTCGAATGAAGGTTTAATATTAGAATTTGACAGTCTGAGTAATATTTCTATATTCACCTGACATCTATATTTTGTCTTCAAAGCAGCCACCTCAGAAAATCCGGTTTCGCAGAGGTAGGATGTTGAAAATTATAATAGTATATGCAATGCTCCTGCTTCCAGTGGAGTAAACTCATCATCCACCCCTGCCCAAACTTCAAAGAATGAGTTATTACTTAATTATCTTTTGATTCCGCCACTTTCCCTGAAGTCTATAAAGATTTCTTTTTCGGCAGTTGAGAAACCTTCGGGAGCATTTTGAAATGGGTCCCTAACTCACTCGTACCTTACCATCACCATCACGTTGTCATCAGCAAGAATATACTTTTCAAAATTCTTTGCCAGCATAGTGAAATGATTGTCAATGGTTACACAAACAACTATCACATGTTTTCTTCAGTCTTGTAAAGTTTAACACGTTCGTCCACATTTGCAAACATTTCTAGGTTTTTTTGCTTTAAATTTCTGCTTCATAGTACCAATTTTCAACAGAAAATATTAACTTTATCACTCGTATCGAACATATATGGGTTTGTTTGGCGTTGAAGATTTAATGTATTTAATTTCTTAACTACGTGGACCAAGGAGCTCAATTTCATCATTAAATAAATCGACTCGCTTTCCGGTCTCTTTTTCTCTTATAAATTAATGTTCATTTCATCTCTTGATTTATAGACACGTTGCAGAAAAGTATCACGTGACAATAATCTTAACTGCCAATAACATAGTGACGCTGAATGTACTGCACATGTCCATTAACAATGTGCAGTACAGATTCTTGATTGTAAGGGTCTCGTCGTTATCACAATATATAGACCAGGAATCAATTCATTGGAAGCATGAGCTTATCTGTGGATCATGCAATATGTCAGGACACGCTGTGGAGATTTTTGTTCCATGAGTGCTTGTACACTCTAGAAACTTCCAAATATTTTACGAAAACCATCATTTAAGATTGCAAAAATGCAAGTGATGTTGCTTTAAGTTCTATTGGTTTTCAGAAAGTAGTTCTTTTACTGCTGACATACAATCAGAAAATCGAACATAGACTAAATTGGAAATAATTTGTCACACAACTTCCCGAAAAGCTGATGCTATAATCTCAAACTTATTTCTAAACATCTCAAATATCTGGTAGAATAAGTGCTTCACCAATGATGTGAGGCTTTTTACATTCGACTATTTTATATGAAACTTTGCAAGAGGCAACTAAAGCTGTTTTATTCACAAACGAAGTTTTTTGAAAATGAATTTTGATTTTCATATGTTTTTAATTTTATTTCGAAGAATTCTTGGGATTTGTTAACGTACTCACTATGAAACGTTTGTAAATGTTTCAGTTTATTCGGTTTCATGTTGTCTGTTGACACTTGTTTTCAGCAAATAATAACACAGGTGCATTTCTTTTTCATTTACTTCAGTGCTGGTAAGCTCAAAATGTAAGTATCTTAGTCTGTGTGTCTCTGTGTTAATGCTTCACTATCGTCTGATGTGCCCACTTAAAAAAATATCCAGCATTTTGTAAATTAAATGAAGTTTATAAATAACCAAAAAACGTGAAACATAAAAAAACTTTAATTCAATATGATAATTAATTTTAACACCTTGATGTATTTATTACATTACGCTACATTTATTTCTACTTTAGAGAATTATTTGTGTCTGCGATATCTGTTATCAATATAATCATAACAGACACCCCAAAAACATAAATAATTCTCTAAAGTGGAAATAAATGTAACGTAATGTAATTACATCCCGATGTTAAATCAATCTCAAATTCGATAGGCCATACAACGAATACGAATAATTAGCATTATATTTTCTTTGTGTCAGGTGTGATATTTAAAGTTCTAATTTAGTAATTTAATAAAAACGACATTGTTTTTTGGATTAATATTTTTTTTAATTAATAAAAAAGTTTTCAAAAACTTTGTTTTAAATCATTTTGTTTTGAAGAAATCAGTAATTTTGTAAATTTAGGTTGTAATATACTTGTTTTGTACAAAGATTAATGGCGACAAGAAAAATTATTAATATTAAATTGATATTTCGAACGTTTAATATAGTTACCTTCCCTGCACATAATTAAATAGGACTGAAATACAAAGTTTGAGAATAGTTTAGAATTTTTTTTTATTCCAATGCAATGCAATGCAAGAAAATTTCTAAATACTGACCGATTTTAACTGCAGTCACAGTTGAGTCGGTGAGCACGAAGATCGTCTGAGAAGAATTTAGTTCATATATTTTAAAGGATTAAAGTAAGTGATTGAATTTCATGTCTGCAAATTGCTAATAGAGATAAAGATAATAGAGATAAATAATCATCAGAGCAAGCCAACCCACCAAAGTCCTGTAGAACCTGTAGAAATGCGGAGAGACATTACAGAATATTTTGAAACAAATTAGTAAGATGTATAAATTTCGAGAGAAGGTGGTAGTAAAGTTATTAAAATAAGTCAAAGGTAATGGAAAAGAAGAAATAAGATACCATGACTAATATAACCTAAATAATTGGCAACACTTTTTAATTTAGGAATTAAAAATTTAGAATTGAAATGTAATGAAATATAAGTTTTACGAAAAAATCACGTTAACAATGTTGGAAATGCAGGTTCAAAATGTTGATCACTACTTACTTTGTAGTAAATAATCCTTCATCCACAATTGATGACTGTGGTGACAAATCTTCATGTCACCACATACATATGACATTACATACCTCTAGCTACAAAGTAATTAAATCAATGAGAACTCTGAGAAACAATTTATTGTTTGACTATACTATGTTTGCAGAGAAGATCAATTAAAAATAATCAAAGACATTCGAGGATATAATTGTTAGCATTTTAAAAGTAGCTAATATTCCCAAACAAACAGAAAAGAAAATTGCCTGAAATGCCAAGACGTTAAAATGACCAAAATTGTTAAAAGCGAGAACTGCAAATGGCGAAAAAAATGCAAACTATAACAAATTTGAAAATATCGAAATTAAACATCTGAAAATAGTAAAAATTATTACAGTTGCCATAAAAGTAGACTACAAACAGATATCCAATGGTACTGTGTTGATTTTCGAAAATGACATGATAATATTTTCAAAACGTCATAAGGCAAAAATTGATCAGAGACAAATACAAAATATCATCATTATCAATAATTGATTAAGATTGCCTGATATAAATATATAAAAATCGTAAATATGGTGAAGATTGTCAAAAATATGAAAATTATTAAACGTTAAATCAAAATACAAAAATTAAAAATTCCTTAATAAAAAATGCAAAATTAGTCCCAAAATTTTAACACATTTGCATTCGATTTAAAAGAAGAACCTTTCAGGATGTCGAAATGATAAAATTCAGCAAAACTGCCAAGGTTAATAGAAAACCATCATCAGAAAACTTGGTCAATATCAAAGAATTTCAACGAAAAAAGTTTTTAGAAACGTAAGGGAAAAAACTAGAAGGGCAAGAGGTAACATCAAATTACAAAAGCACAAGAAAACTGTGTCATAGGCAGCATGATACAACCTATACAAACCGTAGAAGTTAACACCGTGGTGAAATCAAAGCTTAGAAGACGAAAAAGATACCAAAAACCAACTATTATTCATATAATAAATGAAATAGTTACAGAGATGCTAAGAAAAGACAAGGGGCATTTTTAGGGAATATGGAAATCGATCGTAATTCACTGTTCTAAATATTAAAAAAATTTTGGGAAAATAATCGCCATGATATCACCATGAAAGATAATATGGTGAAATAATAACGAAATGGCAATCTTGAAGGAAAGGAAAGAGAATTTTTAAAAACTCTTAAGTATGACAATAAAATGAAACGAGGAAGCGAGATAAAACATACAAAGAAGTACACAAGGAACCAATGAAACAAATACAAACTTGGTAGAGAAGTAAAAGAAGCAATACGAGTGTTAAAATATAATAGTAAATCTCAAAGCACGACAAAATAACAACAGAGGTTATTAAAAAGCTTGGCCTAAGAAAGAACAAAAATATGTATAAGTTTGTAGATATGGAAGCCATTGGCAAACAGGAGTAATAATTCCAATATACAAAGACTCCTGCTTAGGAATTTAAGTTAAGATATACGGTATAAAGATATATGTGAACCATTATTGGGAAAAAATTAAAAATAATTCTATAGGCTACACTGGAAGAAGATAAAAGCGAATCTAAAAAATGGAGAAGTGTATAAGACCATATCTTTATGATCACCAAACAGATGATAGAAATGGGCATAAAAAGGAAACGGAAATCATAGTTTGCATTCATTGATTAAGAAACGCCCTTGATAGAGTAAACAGAAACATGGTATGGAAAATGTGTTGGAAACTAACTATTACAACTGATAGTTTGTAAAGCGAGAACTTAAATTATGTACCATGAAATATTAGGCTTTTAAAAGAAGGACTACTGAGCTCAGTACTGTTTACAGTATATGTCGATGAAATTATGAATGAAAATAAGAAAGCTATACGGCACCAAAGACTAATATAGAAATCATATTTATATTTTTGATGATGATACATCCTGACATTGTCGCAATAATGGCAGGATGTATCGAGGAAATGCAGAAAAATTTTATTCTCCAATAGATATGAACATAAACAATTAAAGGAAAGGAGAGAAGAACAGAGCAATATCCACCAATCACGCAATAAGACAATGTTTCATAAGAAAGAAGAAAGGCCAAGTTATCATATGCAAGTGAAACGTGGAAATCATGAAAATTATGAGCAAATTAAATACACATGCATTACGAGAGGGGATAAAATAAGACACAGGACGTTACAAAGGAACTACAGGGCAGGTACTGAAATATATAACGGAACTCTGATGGAATTGCGATAACACTTGCAAATAATGGAGGATGGTGAGTTATTAAGAAAAACGTGATGACATACGACGACAACCACAGGCGGAAGAGGGAGGGAAGAGGTTTAAACGAAAATTGGGATTGGGTTTCAAAAGTAGTAGCAAAAATAGGAAAAACATGTGCAAGATACAAGGAATCATTGCGATGGACTCAAATAATGGAAAAAATTGTAAACAATGTGAGCTAGAGAGCACACCCCGACACCGCAAGGTACAAAGGGTTAAAAATGACGCTTGCTTTCAACATTCACTTCGAAGTGGCAATAGTTTTTATTCGGCTAATAAACTACATTGAACAATTGCACCTATTGTGTTATTATTATGCATAATATTTTTCTATAATTGCATCTCGGCCTTCGAAAGTGATTTATGGTGGTCGCGACTAGCACCATGCAAATACAGCCGGATCATGTAATAGGCGTGGTACACGCTCTACTTGTAGAACCGCGAGATAAACACGTTTGAATATAAAGACAACGAAGAGCAACCAGAATTTCATGTTAATTCATAGCAATTCTAAACTAGCCGTCTAAAATAAACATTAAATTTTTAAGATAATTTGTTCGTTCGATTATATGAACAAATTATTCGTTCGAATGCATACTACAATACCGCATATATGCAAAATTTTAATTAGATATTTTTTTATACGCTTACTTGTATATAATTAAATGTTAAACAGGCAATTATGGATACATTTATGTACAGATAAACACATCAGCGGACACATAATGTATATAAATAGAAGTGCATTTATGTAGGTTGGTTCATGTTTATAAGAAATAAGCAGCGTTTATTTAAAGTATATCCTTGCATACTAAACATTGAATATTATAATTAAAATTAAATGCCACGTCTGTTACACGGCCGTGTAAAACGAACCAACTCTGTGATTTAAATTTAAGTTAACTTTTAATTATATTATTATTATTATTATTATTATTATTATTATTAATTATATTATCAGGTACTTACAAAATTTTTTTGCGATGACGTTAATTGAATCCAATTTTTATTATATACAACTAATAAGACCTGTGTCGTCGTGACTATGATCGTTGTCACTGACAGCTGTGCGTACCAGACAATTATGTGTAGAGCTTGGAATGAGCTCATAGGATTGTATTTACAGTGGTCTGATGATTGGAGCGACACACTGTTGATATTATTATGAACGAGTAAATGTATTTCATTCTTTTGTTCCAATGTGCTATGTTATATATTGCGAAACAATCAAAATGGCTATTAACTGATTTAATGAATAAAAAAATGAATAATTATTAAAAATGTTTTATGTTGAACGAAATATCTTATGCATATTTATCCTACGTCTAATGGTAAGATATTGTTAAGATTGTTCAAACGAAAACAACGAAGTAATCCCCTATGATTTATATTTCTTTGGGTGCATTAATCAAAATTAAACATCATTGAAAAAACGTACCACAGCGCACTCGACAGGCATAAAACGACGACAAGAACCAGTCTCGCGAACTTATCACAAAGCCAATTAAATCGCTTAAATGCCCAGAACGCGTTCGTCGCTATTCCCGAAAAGCGCAGCGAGCGCACGTGACATTGAATAATACCTCGTAATTTCAGTTTCACTGCCAAGGCGTCTGGCGTGAACTCGCCGAGGTCACGTCAGTTTCTGCGTCGTGATCCCATCTGCAACAATGTGTAATGGAGTCGGTAATTACACGCGAGATATTGTGTTGAAAATGCGCTTCTTTTTAGTTCCTTTGGCGATGTGCACCTAATAAACAAGGCGGTGGTAAGAGAGGCATCAGATGGGAGATACACCGTGAGGCCGTACGCGCGAAGCCAGGTTCTGCTAAAAAGCGAAATTAAATTGATGTGCGATAATTATCTAGCGTGTATATTTGCTTTACTCCTACGAAGGATTTTATTTTGTTTGCGTGAAACCAGTTCTACGACGAAGAGAAAAATTATCTAAGGGGACTAGAATATTTGCACTTTTTTAAGGTCAGTGTCTTCAGGAAACAAGTTTCAGGCGAAAATGTTAGTTACTTGACGTGATTTGGATGTTACTAACGTGCATTTTTTTAAATTAATGCATTCAACATTATTTTATACAAAAATGATAATAGAAGCAACCATTTGTATATTTGACGATATTATGGATCTTTCATGAAGCAATATACATAGCAATATACATAGCAATATATATAGAATCAATTCTAAAGCTCAGAAATACTTCATGCCATCGAAACCAATTATATTGACTATTGCTGTAGTTCATAATAGTGCAGTTGAGAAACTGGTGAACATGTTGCTTAAGTTAATGAAGATTTGGAAATCGAAGCGTTAGTATGAATAAGTAGCATTTCATGAGACCCTGAAATCATTTACGTATATAATTTGTTTTTTAAATGCCCAAAGATGTTTGTCACCAGTTAATTGGATCTTGACATAGATCCAATTAACTGGATTGATTATTTTACGAAAATTTTACGAAACATTTTCACAAAAAAATCTTTAATCGTGGACATTTTTTTAATTTTTTCCCTCCTTTTAATTGGTTTGTTTGTATTCCTTTCATTTTTCAATGCAAAAAATGCCCCATTTCAGTGTTGTTTTACATCGTGAATGAGATATATCATTCAATTAGTATCGAAAGTGTTTGCGTAAATTTCCATTTCAGTTTTATGAATTATCCGAGATGGCTGAGAGATACCGACACACTTATTGCGAGCGATCGCCATTTTGCAACGCTACGTCGCCGGCTAGATCGCGCATTAAAATAGTACCCGCCAGAACGAGCGGGATAATTACGGCAATATGCAACGAGAAATTATGCTTTTGTTTCCTGATCTGTTTATATGCACAGTAAATAAGCGTTGCATTGTTTTGTTTATGTTACTGCCGCATTAAATATTATCTAAAAGTGGGTTAACGAGAGTAAACGCCGTTAATCTTAATTATTGTAGCGCGTCTAATAAAATCTGCCCACCGCTTTGTTATTTAACCGGGAATGGGTTTCGAGAAAAGTGAAATTTTGATGAATTGTGGACAGTTATGCGTTGAACAAGAGGAATTATTTTAATAAGTTAATAACAAAGACATGCCAATATTGCCAAAATATAAACATTGACAAAATTATAAACGAATAAAAATTGTCTTGAATGCAAATAATGCGAAAAAATTATAAAATTGACAAAACTGTCACAAACATTGTGCAACAAAAGTAAAATTCTGAAAATGTCAAAAATTGCGATTGCTGTGGCACGTGATCTAAATCGAACTAGCAAACAAATGCAAAATTTTAGAATTTAGAATAATTCGTAAATACAACATTTTTAAAATGACAAAAAGTCAAAAGTACCAAACCTAACAATATAAAAAATGTTGCTTTGTCGGGTTGGGTTATGTTGGGTTGCGTTGGGCTGGATTAACTAAAACTATCAAAAAACGATACAAAAAAATATACAAAAAGAAAAAAATGGCATTGCCAAAATTTAAAAATTCATAAAATTATAAACGAATCAAAATTGTTCCGAAAGCATACATTGAGAAAAAAATATTAAATTGACAAATTATTGCAAATATTGTGCAACAAATGGAAAATTCTGAAATGTCAAAAATTGCATGGCTGTGGCACTGAACTAAATCGAAGTAAAAAAATCGAAAAAAAGGAACTAAAAATTACAGTATATTTTTTTAAAAATTCAAAATATTTTAAAATGTTAAAAACTGACCAGCTGACTGTATACAATTCAAAAAATATAAAAATATGGATTATTGGGTTGAGTTGGGTTTTTGTGCTATCTCTTTTGGGCCAACCCACGCCATTGCAACAACTGTATACAACGCAACGCAACCTAACACACATTGATATTAATGGAACGAATTACATTATTCACGACCAACAATAGGTATTGAATAATGTTGTAATTCGTTCCATTAATATTAATTGGTTGGGTTGGGTTGGATGGTATTGGCTGTATTTGTTGATAAATTTACTGCAATAGGTTGGGTTGGATATTTATTAAATATGTTGAAATAGTTTAGGTTGGGCTGGGCATTTAAAATTGGTCTCGATTTGGGTTTATATAAAAAATTAGATTTGATTTGGGTTCAAAGCAATGCCAATATTGTTTAATAAGACTCGACGTAATCGCAACCTTTAATTTTAAGTGACACTGAATCGAAACTCTAACTCTAACTTCTAAACAGACTGATGTGGATTCACAATTAAAAGTTCAGGATTGAGTGAAAACTTGGAATGGCTAGCAATTAATTCACCAAAATCAATATAAGCTAAAATATTGGTCAATTAAAGACATCAAACGTTAATCCCGATTTAAACTCGACACCCAGTGATCCAGAAATCGCCACTTTATAATTTATATTGGACCATTGAATTATTTTGAAAATGGGTAACATTTTATTCGAAAATGGGTTTGTAGTTCAAAAAAACAATGAACTTGCAGTTTTGAAATTAAACCAAATTAGGCATGCAATAGATTAATGGTTTGTTTTAGTGGAATTGATCTTGAAATTAATTTTGAAACATTGGATTTATTCAAATAAATTTGAAGAAATTTCACACAATTACTGGATTTGTGTGAGTAGTAGATAACATAGATATGTATCTATCCAGTATACTAGCGTAACCTCTCTTCATATTGCAGACTCGACAGTGAACATACGACTGAGCTTCGAAAGCTATAATTAACTAAGGTGTGTTTTTTAAATATGAAGAATTCAATGGATTAATGTAACTAAATATATATATACGTATATATTTGTATATTTGCAAGAAAAGCATTCATATTGCTGATAATATTTCAACAACGTTTTAACTAATAAAACAAGTCTCCCAGGCAACATAGATGGAACTTCGCAAAACGAACGATAGCATGTTCTGGTTTCGTAGAAAACGTGGAAAGAAAACTCCTAATTAGCCATATTGGTTTCAAAAACAAAGATTTAAAAATATAATCATCACATTGTCAATAAATCTCAATTGAACGATTTGACGTCAAACTCGAACACCTACACGTAGCTGGCGAAGAAAGTACTAAAAAAATACGAAGAATTAAATTATTAAAATGAATAAAATAAATAATAAAACGAAAAAAGTTATGTGGAGATTAAATTGAGACCCATTTTACTCGTGTGGCGAAGTATGAAAATATGTCGTACTGTTCATTGACTAGAGAACAAGTGAACTAGATTACTTTAGACACATTTTACATGGATTAGTTGGACGTTCTGTAAGGCTTCAGAAATAGTTAAATACGTTTGACGATTTTTCCAAAAGATTTGCCCTAATTTTGAATAGATCTAGATATTATTATATTACAGCGACTTGGTAAATACAAAAGAAAGAAATCTGCGTTTAATATACATCAGAACATGTTTCCATTTTTACGGTGAAGCTTCCTTGATCCTCACTGTTACTCCAACAAAAACGCTCATGTCTACTCCGATTTAAAAGAAACCAAAGATACCAGTCGGTAGCTAAATGTCAGTCGTAATGGACGTTCATTATGTAATTATGATAATGCGCGCCTTCTTTCAAAACTGTTTTATCTGCCGGTTACGCCTGACGTTAGATGTGAAATATGTCCATTTAATGCATTTATTCCGATTGTATCTCCGCATTTCGCGCCGTCCGTCGAGTACCTACACATAAACTCGATAATACAATTAATTCGAGACGGCTGGGACGGCGGGAGGGTGTGGGGGGCGAGACGCGTTCAATCTAACGTCTTGCGATTTTTTTCTGTAAATATTAATAAACTTCCTTCGCACCGTCACTTACATATCATTTCTGCGCGTTTATCTGATCGCAAGTGAGAAACGTACCTGACAGGTACGACATGCAAATATCACTTTAATCGGAAATTAATCGAGTAAAATAAGGGAGTAGGAACAGACCCGGTGGGCGGTGGGCAAGGTGTGTGGTTGAGATTGCATGGGCGTCTGTAAGGAGAGGCCACATGGGGCATTCCTCCCTCTGGGAATTTTGCAATTACCTTTTTGTTGGATTTTTAAGAAAATGATCGTGTATGTACAAGACTTAATCCTCCATTATCGTACAGTTATTTATATGAGGAGGATTGTCTATTAACCTTTGCTTTAAAAATTATTTGGAATTTTGAATGTTCACCTTTGCTAGAACTTCTTTATATAATATTATGCCTAAAGGCCACGTAACTATTGAAGTACATATGCAGAATTATGTTCTCAGTGGATTTCATTAGTGATTTAAGAGCGGGAAGCCTGTTTGTTTAAGAAAAATATAAATAAGTCTTTACAATAACATTAGAAAGAATCTCTTCGTTGATATTAATAAAAATGACATCGTCACCTGAATCATTAATTTTATACTTCAATAAATATAACAATTATGTATTATATGTGTTTAATTATCGTTAATTGTAAGTGTAAATTGAATTAGTCATATTTTGGCCCAGACAACAAGCAACCCTACATTTTTTTATTTAACATTTATTTTAATATTTTATTCAGTTGCATAATAATATGTTAAATAAATGTAAATTATTAACCAAAAAACTGGAGGTAAAGTAGAAAAAATACAATGAAAATGTAATCAACGCGCAGATACAAAAGTGAAGCTCTAAAAAGTACGACACCATTATAGTGAAAGACCAAATTCAGAATAAAGAGCAAACGAGGGAAATGGATATAAAAAGAATATAAAATGGAAACCATAACTGGAGCAACATAAAATAAAATTGAGCAAACAACTTTGGGACAATAAACGAAAAAGGTTTAATCCAGAAAATGTCAAATAAAAATGGGAACAAAACTAAAAAAATAATAAAACTTAAAACAAAAAATGACTCAAGCTAGAAACAATACAAGGAAAGCAATAAAAGCAATAAACTTAATAATATTAATTAATACAAAACTACCTATAAGAAGAAATGGGGCTTCTAAAAAATTACAAAAACAAGAATTTTGTATTTGCAATAATTATGACATCTATTTAATAAACTGCATGTTTTTTTTTAATTCATCGACTACCCGCAGTATTTTCTTTTTCCAAATATTTATTATGCATCTATGGAGAATATCATGTGTATTTTGATTAATGTAAATATATTTCTAGAAAAGAAAATCTGAAGATGTTACAGCAACTACACAACAACAAATAGTAAACAAGACTTCTACATTTTCAGATATTGACCCTAAAATATTCGAAAATTCGAATCAAAAATTCGTATTCAAAAAGTGACAATATTAATAAGAACTAACAATTGTTTTTAATGAAGGAACACATGTTGAATAATTTGACGCCCAAAACTGCATAGGATTCGAAAACTTCAGCACAATGTCTTGACAGATTTTGACACTCAAAAAATTATTGACATAAATGTACGATGGGAGCTGCGACAATCGTTTTAAAATCCATGACCACCCTTGACCCTTGACCCACGATATGTTTTTAAATATCGCGGATTTGAAATCATTTTCAAAAATAGTGCCTAAAGTCTGTACACATGACAATTAATTATTTATTAGTTTTGCAACTCAAATATTACCATTTTTTAATTATGGAACTTTTTCAGTGTGCAAGTGTGCAAGTAAACAAATTATCTAATCTATTTTCTTAGAAAGTGCAATAGGTGCTTATAAATTAATTAAAAATGATTTATCTGTATTCGAAATCTAGTCCTACGGAAACTAATACTTAAACTGATATTATCTCAAACAAAATGATAATGATTGGGTAACAATGCTTCAACCACACGTTGCGAATCTATAGTTTTTAAATTTGTTCATCCCATATTTTTTAATTGAACTTTATCGACGATCATCATTAGTTGCTTTAATTCAACCCTTTTGCATAAGTTGTTATAACTTGTGTTATAGTTGTGATTTTCGTTACTTCAGCAAATAATGAAAAGTATGATTGTGAATGGAAAGGATTATATTTTAACATTCGCTGCATATTTTCAATATACTTCGATCGAATGCAATTGAAGAAACCCATGTAGTTCATATAATATATTTTACTTATTCAAATCTCACTAACGATATTCCATTCCATGAATTGCACTTGCGTTATTGTAATAGAAATGCATTTTGTATTATCTCCTGTAAATTACAAAAACCAAGCAATGAAACAAACACTTTATAAAGAGAAAGTTTATTGTTTAAAAAGTTTCGATTACATATGACAGCAATTCAAAACCAACAATTACTGTAACAGTTTATCTATTTTACAGAAAAATTGAAAATAATTTCTACTAACATTTTATTAAGTTGTGATTTTAATTGGTCAATACGAACATTGGTAATTAAACCTTGCTTGCTCCTGAACTTATATTCTAACCCGACTTTTCTCTATACTTTTCAGTTCTAGACCAACTTTTAAGTACTTATATTATTCTAAATACACAATCTTTTACTTGACTTGTATGTCTTAATTGTATCTAACAGAAAAAAGCATCCTTTTGCATTCATGCCTCAAATATACGAGGGGAGATCATTATTTAGCGTCCTTGACATAGTACGCATTGAGTGACGTCGAATCAATTTGACACAGTATTAATTGTTTGTTGTTACGTTGGTTCATTTGTAGTTTTGTCACTTGTTACCTGTTCAAATAATTTAGAATTTAAGTGGACAAGTTTAGAGAAATTCTCAAAATAGAAAAATCAGAAGTTCGTGCAGTTATAAAATATTTGCAGAAGAAAGGGTAGGTGTATTAGTTGAAGGTCCTGTTTCTTACCAAGAATTGTCGAATGTTTCGAGAATTTAAACTGGGAAGATAAGTTGTAATGACCCAATCCAATCCAATCCAATCCAATCCAATCCAATTTGCATGGATAATTTGCAACGTTCATTAAAATGTATTCAATTGAAAACAGCAAAAATTTACCAATGAAGAGAGGGATTAATTAAAAATTAAACTAACAACACTAGTGAAAGTTAGGCCCAACATTTTTATATAACAAACAAGAAAATATAAAGATAAAATTGCAGCACATTAAATCCAATAACAAAAAAATATCTCTGTGTGAAAACATCATCAAAATCTAAATCAACGAAAGAGGAGGGGCACGAAAAACTTGAAAAGTTCACGAAAATTAAATATCCTAATAGAAAATTGAAACCAAATCTCGACGACACCAAAGTAACAAAAAGAACAAAAGGTGAAGCGAATATGCCAATAAAGGTTTTTTAAAAAAAAAGGCCAGGTTAGGTTCTGTTGTCGAGGGATTGGATTGAGTCTCGAAAGAAATATTGGGTTGCTTGGGTTGGGTTCGGTTGAATTTGGCTGGGTTGAGTTGAGTCGGGTTGGGTTGGGTTGGACCTTGTAAAATGCTACAGGTTGCACTGCACGATACATCATGTTTGGAGCTGTTAATAAACGAAAGATGTTATTGACAACGTGAGAAGTAATGAAGAAGAATCGATGGGATAAAAGGATTTGCGTTTAAGTTGGAAATGTTAGTGGAATCAAGTTTTTGGCGGACAGGAATAATCTGTGATATGTGTAATACTGCTGATAAGCTCGATGTGCATGGGAAGACATTGGAAACATTGAGTAAACAACTGACTTTCGAAGAACAAGATGACACGAGACGAAGAAAGGCGTAGGAAAATATAATGAAAATATTTTTCCGAAAAGATTCGTTGGAACAAAGTTCCAAATAATTTACTTTTATCGACGTGGCGTAAAATTTAGATCGATACTAATGGTCTCTTATATCACGAGTCATATAAAAAATTATTAATAATTATTACTAAACAAGTTTAAAGCCAAATTTGTCACAGTTTCTGCTACTGCAATAAAATCTTGACATTGCTCATCAATTAGCAAGTTGAAGTTAAGTTGAATTAGGCTTCGATGAAAGCATTGGGTTGGATTGTAAAAAGCACCAGATGGTTCTGCAGAATTCAACATGTTCGGCCCTGTTTACAATACTTTAGATTTAGAAGTCGGAGACTGGATATCGTTTTGGGGAAATGTGTAGAGCTTGAAGAAATATAAGCCGCAAGGTTTTATGGGACGCATGTATAGATGTGAGTATATATCTGGAATTAATAATTTGGAATAATTCTTGAAAGGAATACGTCAATTTTGGTGTTGATGGTATATTCAACAGGATCGATCTGTGAGGGAGGAGGTGTTAAGTACCACGTTAAACGAACACGCATAAATACATTGAAATTATCAAAACATAATTGTCATAGAAATTTTAATAATTTCTAATGAAATCATTTGACATTTTGACTCAAATTGCAAGTAATAATAAGAATGTATATAGCTTATGTAAAATTACAATTGAGATTTATTAAAATTTGATTTGCAAAAAGCACATTGCAAATGGATTGGCTCCGTGAGTATAAATTGGTTATGAGTTCATAACACGAACGAAACGATGGTCCAGGGTCCAAACTAAGAACTGATAGTAATACATTAACAGTTTTGTAGTATTTTGATGTTGTCGTCGTTTTGTAGTAAATGCGCTTATGATGACCCTTATATTACCAGTGCTTTGTTTCTTCACATTTGATTAATTTATTATAATTACGGAATCATTTAGTCGGTTGAATGCGTTGAACGTTTTAGAATCAGTAGACTCAGCATACTTAGAACTTGCTAAATATACAAACAAACTATTCGGCTATATGGAGTGATGCAATATTTTTGATTGAACCAAAACTAAAACCATTTTACGAGGAACGGGCGGAGCATTTATTAAATTTAAAGATCGTTTAATTCTCCTAAAGCGCTCTAATGTACAAACTGACTGAAGCGTAGGGGTTGCTGCAGTGTTGGTTCTTCCCACGACCGAACGCAGTGAATTTTTACCATAACATCATTAAGTAGAAAGAAACGACGCGTTCGAACATGCCCGTCTCCCTCTTTCGTCGGACAGCAAACAACAAAACCACTCCCATTTATCTGCGTTTTTACTTCGTTTGCTTAGGTTTAAAGACGGCGCTTAATATAAAAATAAAGCACAAGAGGCCGCTAAATATGTAACTGCCACTGTCTTCTACCTGCATTTGTTTAGCATCGTCTGCGCCTGTCAATCTCGACATCACGAGAACGGACCAAATGTGTAATTTGAATAAATTTCGGTGGAAGTAGGCGTTTAGTTTTTGGCGTAATAGGTTATGTCTGGAAATTTTAGGTCGTCCAATAATTATGGTATTATTTTTTTTAATTACATTCTGGAAAATTAACAAAAAAATAAATTGGTTTTAAGTAGTGTATTATTGAACATTTTTTTTTACTTTCGGATTTAGGAAATAATGTAGCTTACAAATTAAAGACTTCTTCCTGTTAAAAGTTGTGAAATGAGTTCTTAGTCGCAAGTACTTAACGACAGTGAAGGATGCTGTAATATAAGTTATTACAATGTTCCAAATATCGTTACCCATCATTGTGTGCCGTACCAAAACGTAATTTCCGTACAGGTAATTTTTTACGTGTTGCATAATGCACATCGGCGTCCGACAAACTTAAAGCGATCCGCAACGACGCAATTTATAAAAGTCGAGTATTACGTGGAAATGCTTAATAAATTATTATTAATAACGGCGGAAAAAAAGACGAAATCCGCAACATAATTCCATATTCCTCGAAGCCAGAGCCATTACGGGATACCGGTGTATCGGTTCGACAAGGCCATCGCTGGCGATGCTCCACGAAGGAAACGGCCGAGCCACCAGGCCACCACATGCCAGCAGGCCAGCAATAAAACGAGTATCGGCCGCGTTGTGCAGAGCCCGCGGGCTCGACTCACTCGGATCTCGTGCCATTGTATTCGTCCGAGAAGGCCACGGACGTCAAATTACCGAGATTTCAAATATGGATTCGGTCGTTGGCGGCTACAAATCGAAGACAACGTCGCTCGCATTAGCGCGGACTGGACTTCATCGTACGACGCACGCTGGAGCGCGCATTATATAACTTGGAAATTTTTAGCAACCGGTTCGCTAAAAATATACCCGTCTCGAAAATGAAGTATGCCCATCACGTACTGAGCGTAACCCAACCTTGTCCGATTTATGAAAATCCAGTTTAAGTTCATAAAAAATTGCCCTAATATTTTAGGATTTTTTATTGGGAACGTAAGCACGTTTTTAAAATGCGTTTATAGTCGAAAGGACTCTAGAGACTTACCTAAAACGTTCGATGGTTAGCATTTGAAAGTGACATCACACCATGTAAAAAAAAAAATAACTGCACCACCAAAGTTCTCTAAAGAACGCAAATGGCGAGATATATTGTCTCCTACGGTCTATCACTATAAACAACAAAATTCGCATAATGCCGCCTAGAACTTTAAATCAATTTAAAAAATACAAAGAACCTTGCAATAAATTATCTTACTTCGCCATCGAAACAAATTTATGAATGGATAAAATAATCGCTCGCCTTTAGTTATCGCAATGACCGCTGACCAGAACAACATAACCGATATTCATAAATCGGAATGATTGCCAAAGCCAATATAAATACCTGAATTGAAACGTATGTAATAAATACAAAATGTGTTTACTTTATATAAAATATTAATTGTTATAATTTACAATTGATTTAGTTTTGTTTCTCACATCGTCAATTTTTATTTTATTTTACATTCAGATTTTTTGATTTCGATTTATTTTTCGTCAACTTGCATTTCCTTTATTTAATAGTTTATCTTTACGTTTACTGTATTTTCATTGAACATTGCAACATCTGTTTCATTGATCTCATTTGTTTCACTATCGATCATTTATATGGTCCTTTAATTGTTCGGTTGTTGTTCGTATTGTTTTGTTCCCCATCAGCTCTGTGGATATTTTTTCTCCATTATACGGACTGTATGATTGAGTTCTATTAAATATAAATACCAGTACACATACATACAGATCCTACAATTCAGCATACAGGCAGATAAATCGTATAAGGCAGATGTTAAATGGGCCGAATGGCCATAGGCAATCAAGGGCAGAACGCAATGGGAGTTGCAAAGAAATAAGTGAACATTTCAGTAATTAAAGCCACAATATTGGTATAGTACATACAATTGTCCGAATTAAGTGATACATAAACAGCCTTTCGATAATCGAGTGACACAATTGACGGATATACTACACGACCTTAGTTTACAAAAGCTACGCTCTTTATTTATTCAGCTTGTCAGATATGGCACTGTATTCCACAATACAAAACAAACAAAAAATATTAAAGCAAATTTGCTCTTCCAGCTTTTTGAACTAAGATGTACTTGAAAACATTGCTTCAGTGAGTTTACGAGCACTATAAACGGTGCTATTATTAACTGGGCTGATCTAAAAGGACAAAAAGATGAATTGAAGCAAATTGTTTAGGAACTCGAGGGATTAAAATGGATATAGTGAAGAATATGGAAGGGGATGAAAAATTGAGGCCCCAAAATAAGAGAAAAGGAAGAGTTATGGAAGGTGGAAATGGAACAACTCACTACAACGATATAAATGTTGGAAGAACATATACGCAGGATGGATCAAGCAGCAAGGTAAAGGGAACGACCTTCAAGGACGGTATGGAAAAATAACAAATTATGAGTGAAAATGGAGATTAAGGAAGTAAGCACAATAAAAACTCAGCACAACGTGTTTAATGTGGTGGAATTGGCAAATTTCGAGAAGAAAACGGAGGTGATGACGAATAGAAGTAAATTGCAAGGACAAATACCTATATAAAGGATGATCTAAATAAAGAAGAACACGGAACTAAGAAAACTAGTCTGGCTAGGCAAAAAACTAAGCAATATAGATTATAGGGAATATATTTTAAGGACGGTCAGGCGGGCAAAGGGCACGGGAAAAATACTCAAAACTCCTCAACAATTAAAGAAAGTCATGGAAAGGATATATTCTTTATGAGCATCTGGGATGTAATATGCATTTTGTGCCAGGGAGTCTTAAAGAATTAATAAGAGATATTAAGATTTATAAGATAGACATAACGGCCTTACAAGAAATAAAACAATTAGGGCTGGGTATTGTAGATATAGAAGATAGTGGAAAACACAGAAAAAATAAAAAGAAAAGACATGTCTTTTAAACTAATATCAGTATGTGTTATACGTTTGCGAAGTGAGAAGAAAAACATTAGTATAATCAAGACCATGACCCCTCAGAATAAAATGAAGAAAAATTAAAGGACATATCTCACGAAGAACTAGAAGATTGTGAACAATTACCAAAACATGACATGAAAATAGTGTTTGTAGATTGCAATGCCAAGATTGGGAAAGAAAAAATGTATCGATAAAAAATATGAGTAACACGAAATATCTTATGATATTGCATACTGGGTAATTAATTTTGCAATAGAAACAAAAACATCGTGGTGAAGAGTACGCAACTGGAACGAAAATAGAGATATAAAAGAACAATCAAATTGGTCATGTACTGGTAGAAAGAAAACATATGAACTTAATTACTAACGTCAGAAGTATGAGAGGAGTAGACAGATGATCAGTTCATTTCTTAGTAAGAATAAGCTGCGGAAATTAAGCAAAAAAACACAAAAATATACGATGTGAAAAGATTACAGAATGTTAAAACAGAATATCAGGGGGAGATTGCAAAACAACTGGAAACGTGCTGGGATACCACACAAGTTGAGCAGATGTGGAAGCAAAGAAAATAAGTAATTAAAGAAACTGCTCAAACTACGATGCCGAAGAAAAAGCAGACAAACAGGAAAGATTGGTCCAATGAGGAGTATGTAGAGACATCAGAGGAGAAAAAGAAAAGAATACAAGGATTACTGAATAACAAAACAATAGGAAACAGAAAACGATTGAATAGCATGTATTGAAAGAAAAAAATATTGTACAATGCGAAAAAACTCATAACCATCGAGAAAAATTTTCAGAATACGAAAATCCCAGTATTTTGCCGAGAAATAAAAAAAGACGCAAAAAGGTTACCGTAGCAGAAACTAATTTGAAACCCAGGGAGGGTTTACTGAGTAAACCGACGCAAATAATAGAAACATGATAGCAACACTTTGATGAACTACTAAATATAGGAAATAAGGAAGACAAAGAAGAAACAGGTTGCAATGCCAGAGGGAAAAAGGGAGATGAAGTCACAAAAATAATCAAAGACCTAAAAAATAATAAAAATGATTAATGGAGCATGAGTTCACTTAACTGAAAGAATCTATGAGCTTGTCAAACTAGTATGGGAGAAAAAACAATTGTCCTGCCCGAAGAATGGACAACGGCTTTTTTACTATCAAAGAAATCCAAACCTGCTACGAATACAAATTAGCTCTCAATGTGCTATTCATTCAAACAAGCCTATGATAGAGCAAATAGAGAACAAATGTACATTGCAATGAGAAGACTAGAAATACACGAAAAAGTGATCTGGAGTGGCCACAAATCAACAGAATGTATGGTGGGAAATAGCCTGAGGCCTCTATCTACTATACTCTTCGCCTTGCTTTGGAATGTAATTGCATTGACTTAAAAATTGAAGGGACAATATACAACAACAAGCATCAATGTCTAGCATATGCAAACAACATTACACTCCTAGCAAATACGAAAGCAGAAAAGAAAGGATTACAAAAAAATTAGAAGAAAAGCCAAAGTATGGTAATCGGCGAAATCGAACAATCAGCAGATACAAATTTGCAAATAACTGCGAACGATAGAAGGGAATATGCGTTTGGCAAGATTCTTATACTTGGGAATCATGATAAACTAAAAGGACATGAGTAGCAGGAAATAAAAGTCAATGAAGACAAGAATTTGTAAAACCGTTATAAAGCCAACCGCTACATATGCCTGTGAGGCATGGTCTCTAAAAAAGCAGATGATGATGCCCTTGATAGATATGAAAGAAAAATACTATGAGCTATACGGTGGTTTGAACGCAGAAGACGGTTGATGAAGAAGAACAAATAAGGAACTTAACATTATGTGAAAGAAGCAAAGATAACATCCGCCTTGGATATGATATATAGAAAGAATATTCATAAATAGATTTTCAGAATGACCCTTAACAGAGCTCCATTTGGAAAAATGAGTAAACGTAGACCAGGGAAGACCAGGAATGTGTAAAGCAAGATCTAAAAAGATCCAAAATTGGAAAGAGAAAACGAGGAACAGGAACAAATGGAATAAAATTATGCAACAAACCCATAAGCCTTCACAGTCTGTAGTGCATATACATAAGGAAAGTTTGGAAGATACATTGTAATAATTTGTTAGTACAAATTACCATTTGATCATTGCGTTTATTTGTAAAAGGCACCAAGCATTTTCAAAAATGCGTCTGTCCAAAGTCACATTGTATTCAATAGCTACATCTTTCCAGGGTGTTAATTAAATTATAAATTAGAAGTTCAATAGTTCTTTTTGCCTTTTCTGATAAATGTTACTAAGTCGAAATTATTCAGCAGTTTACCAAAAACAAAACTACTTATCGGACTCAAAAATAAAGCAAACTAAGAAAAAGAGTAATACCGTGCGCACACAGACATAGATGTATACAATGGGATACGTTTTTCTAATACATTTTAATTACACGTTTATGTGGTGATATAAATTCCACAATTCCTGACCAAGTATTCAGGTTACACAAGTTGACAAAAAGCACAGCATTGTAGACAATTGTATTGCTACACATCAATAATTACTTAATCCGAATTACGTTTGAAGGCGATTTTTACAAATGTCATGGTCCAGCGCAGATAATGAACAATGGTTCTGGAAATTGATACGTGTAGATGCATACGTTGCTTGAATGTATACTTAAACAATAAATCTGAATACTGAAATTGTAACTGTTTTCGATATGCCCATTAAGAAACTGGAATCTGTAAGTCAGATGTCGAAATATGAAACACTCTAGCTCATAAGGGCATGTAGGAATGTCCATGAAGTATGAGCTAACATTAAAAGTACGGGTTATTAATATTAATATTGTCCATTGCTGTACCCGTCAAGGTCGCTTAAGAGTATTTTTCTAGAATGCAAACGTACAGGAGTATTTTAATTTCAATATGAAATACAATCACGATAATTTGTGCATATAAATTCACCGATAAGTAATATTGAATAATTGCATTATTTATTATATTCATCAGTGATTATCGAACATTCGTTGGCATCTTACACCGGTACTAAGTAAATGGATAATGAATGCCCCATAAAGCTTCCGTATTATGAATTGCATGCGTATCAGCATTGAAATCTTATTACATCATCGTACCTTTCCCCAGTAGATACATAGATCGCGAATTATTTTCTTCAAAATTCATTCTAGCAGCATTACTTTTATAAACTAATTTTTGCTTCAACACTCTCAATCAAAAGTAATGAGCAATTTTTGAACACTAAATTTGTGATTAACAAGTTTCTAAATATTAATGTTTTTTTTCTTTTCAGGTAAGCTGATTTTTTTCTCATTTTTTGGTAAGTAAACCCGTCATAAAATTGGTAACGTTGCCTGTTTAAATTTATATAACTCAGGCCCCACAGTACCATTGAAAGTAATTTAAAGTCAACCTATGAAAACAATGAAAATTGTTGAAAGAAAACAAATTAAGAAATTCATGAAAATAAAATCTAATAAGAACTTAGAAGGAATCAAAAACTTAAACGTCATGTCAACAAAGTAACAATTTATTTTTAATAATTAAAATTGAGAAAATAAAATGCAACAAATCAAAATATCTTAACACAAAAAATAATTACTGCAAAGAAGTTACAGTTGGTGTTCTAATCGAGTTAGTAGCTGGTGATTTTTCAACTCTCCATTTTAAAGAATGTTAATTTTTCCTCTTTTACATTAGCCTCACCGTTCAATCTCATTTTTAGCTTTATTGGGTGTACTGCGTTTTTATTACATTTAAAGATAACATTGTGCTATAATTAGCGACCATTAGAATTACGTACAATAAATTGATGTTAGCTTCAGATACAATACCCTTAATAAACAACGTTTATGGCATGCACTTCTCGATGACGAAACCAATTTTTAATCGTTCGTTTTTATTTTTTCGTCCGCCATAAAACCAATTAAGATACGCCGCAAACGTTCGCTCAATTATTTTAAATTGAAACGTATCTCTGTGTGTGAAAATAGCTAAAGTTTACGACCCATGCGGAGAGTTCACGATGTATTGCACGCGGTAGCGGACTTTCACTGGGGCACGCTACTGTTGCGATCTCAAGGCTCACTAGATCTGTGTTGTGCCCGATCTTGTTCAGCCAACGCTGACTGATTACGGACACCATACACACCTCTCGTCTGTCTGTCTTAAGTAAGTAGGCGCTGTTATCTTATTCTTTATGGCCTACTCCGTGCCATATTGTGAACAATTTGAGGGCTGCCTAGACTCATGTTCTATGTGGTACCCGCCTACGTGATACTTACCCCTGACAAGTGAGTGCATGTTTCTTCGACGAGCGAACAAAAAAACTACACGATCTAATACTTTAGATACCCAAGATTTATTTGTCTTTGGCGCTGCATAGACTAAGAAAAAGTGTTGCCTCATGTAGGAAAAATCCCAATGTAATTTAATACGTTTTTTTGTTGCCTTGTTTCTTGATTTTTCAGTCTTGTTGCTATCGTTTGTCAAAATTTACTTTTATTTATTATACTTGTTATTTGATTAATTTTAATTTAATTAATTTATGATTCTTGATTCGTTATGGTACAAATTCTTCAATCTGGTAATTATTTAAACAATAATGGTGTTCATCATAAAGAATTGTGGGAAAAATAACGGTATTATACAACTCTGAAGTGTTCATCTACAGTTTACAAAATTGGCATCCGCTTGTCGTAACATACAAGGAACAAGCATAAAGGTTTTTTAATGGCTTTTTCACGCTTTAATATGATAATACATTTGCAGAAAAGATATTGTTTGTATCACGAACGTGAAATGTTTTAGGGCGTTCGAATGAATTTTTGTCCAAAGCCTCGTCAAAAATCACATTCTGACACACTAAAAACCGGTATTTCGGCTCTTGATACAAAAACTACTATCAATATTATAAGAACGGCTGTCATTTTTCCCATCGAACTTTTGAGCTTTTCCTTTCCCTTGACGCTTTTTCCTCTCAATTTTCTAATATCATTCTACCTAGGTTGGTTGTGACAATTAGCTAAGTTAACCTGGTGGCTTTTTTGACTCAATAAAGTAATACACTCATTTGCTGAAGGAGATTTTTATGATTTAAATCCAAAATTAAAATTATGAAATTATTCGTTTTTATAATTGCTTACATTAAATAACTGATTATGAAGTTTATACTCGAAAAGTATTTACATTGAAAAAGCAGTTAAATCAAACATGATTTTGCAAACAGACAAAATGAAGTTGAATTTTCTTTCAGTTTCGCATAAAAATGAACTATATATAGTTTATCTTCAATGGGCATGATTATTAATATACACATTTATTTAATTCCTTATTCAATCCATCGATTGTACCTATGTTTGGTTGGGTTAGGTTGGGTTGAGTTGGGTTGGGTTGGGTTTGGTTTATTTATCTATAGATTGTGTGAATGTTAATCATCCCGCTGGCGGAAACAATATTTTTACGCCAACTGAATTTCTTTTCGAAAGTGTCCTCCACAACCTCAGTTCCAGTTGGTTGAATCTACTTCTTGGTTGTATCAAAAATTGAAGTTGTCGAGAAATGTTTGGATTTGGGTCCATTCTTTCATCATCATCACGATCCAGTTCAATTTGGTCGGGATGATTACTCTGTCGCTTTTTACTTCAATTTGTTTAACTAAGTTTTCGTAATGTCAGCTTTCTTTTAGCTTTTTAAAAAAGCTTTCACACATCTTGCGAAGAGAATTATGCTGGCCTGGCTCTGCCAACAGTTGTGACCTTTTGTTCGATAACATCACGTCGAACTCGATCATCAGGACCAGGATCATGAACTGATGAACCTGGCCATATCGAAAATTAATCTTGTCGAAGGATTGATTCTTAATAAATATGTACTGTGCTTACTGGTGTTGTACTTTCAATTGGAAAGTACATTAGGCTTGATATCTCAATATATAGATACTCTTGGGTTGTACTGGGCTGGGTTTTCTGATTGTTTATGCAGATTTTCTTTCCATTTTCTGTTCTTCAGTCTGTTTTTCTTCCTCTTCTCTTTTTTGGTAATAATCTTATCCTATACAGAATGCTTCTGGTTGTAAGCTGGGTCAGTATTTTAGAATTTTTAATAGGATCTCATTCAATTGGTGACGGAAATTTGTCAGGACTATTATTAGTTAAAGACAATTATACAACTTTACTTCTAGCTGGTTAGACCTGCAACCCACCTTGCATATGCGTCACATATAAAACGTTTTTATCAATTTTAACGGTTTACTTACAGCTCTAGAATGGCAGGTCTACCTCTAATTATGTAAAGCTTTTATATTTTATTTTATATTAATCGGCAAAGAGAATTTTCACTCAAGAGTAAAAATAATACACTGAAAATGTTTGTGAATCTACTTCTTCGACGAACATGTATACAATGTTGGAAGTCAATGTAGTAACATGTTGACGATATGTTGACCGAATAAATATTGCACATTTGAAAAGCAATGCTTTTAATTAGATTTTATGACGAGATGTGGTGTTGGGTGGAAGAGTATAATTAGCAAATATGTATGTATATGTGGAATCATCTACAAACAGAAAATAAGAAATCACGACAAGAACGATTTTTGTGCTTACTAACAACTTCACCAACGCAAAGAGGATTAAATAAATTGGAACCAATTAACATTTCAAACAATTAAAAATGTTCTATTACAACAAATGTTATTAATAATTTGATTATACTTAATAAGTTCGACTAAAACAAACTTTTTCTCTGAAATTGTAAAGTAGCAGAAATAGTCAATAAACTACAGCGAAATGGATAAAGACGTTTTTTGTACAAAGAACTCATGTAGTTTGTTATGGTAAAAAGTTGAACTTTAGCGCCTTTATAAACATATAACTATTTCATATATATTGTGTTTTCATTAAATTTCTACTAATTTCGATAACTTATTTTTTCAAACAATGTATTTTATAACTTTCAAGTGTTGATTGTTTACTTAAATTTGTTGTATAAACTTTTTGTTACATTTCTTATCGTTGCATTGTTTCACTTTATACACTTTATTGCTTGCTAATGCATTTATAATCATGATGTATTGATATGTTATGGATTAGGCGTCGAATGTTAGTGGAACGGAGAAACAAAACGAAAATATTAAAATATATATCATATGTTATAATGGATATATTGAAATATACAAAGAGTAGTCTCGTGGAATGTAAGCCAATATCTTACTGAATGTGTTAACTAAGTCTAACGGGGTTGTTACGGAAATACAGCTGTGGCGATGGACGAAGCAACTATTGAAACACATAAAAGATGTTACCAAAATACGACGAAAACATGTCCATCGGATAGCAAAATTTGGGAAAGAAGCATCTTCCACACAATAGCAAATGAAAATGGATGACTACTAATAGATTTGAATGAAAAGGAACTCACAAGGGGTGGATAAAGAGTTCGATACAAATCAAATAATGCAATATAATAATAATAATAAAAGAAGAATATAAGGAAATGTGTGGAATGAATATAACAAGTTGTACCTATAATGAGTACCTGATAGTACAAAATATAAATCGTAGTGGAATAGGCCGATTGCTCGAAGTTGGGGATAAAGCACAATATCATAAACCTGAAAAGGCATCCTGGATTATGTAGCAACACTGGCATGCACAAGAGATAAGGGATAGAGCGAGTCAGAAAATGTATCTGCATTCGGAACTGCAATGGAGTCATTGCTTCCATCAAATTTTGATTAAAAAACACATTGCAATTTCGTCCCGTCCGATGCTAATGCTTAGAAAGTATTGAATCGACAATATTAAGATTCATAGTGCAGGATATATATACTCAGTGACATATAAACTGCACCACCTAGAACGCCATGTTGTAACTGCTGAAATTATTTTTTGTTTGTTAATAATTATAATTAATGGAATATTATACATTTAAATTTTCATATTTAATTATTCGATGAAATTTAACAAATTTGAAATGGAGGGTGTTAAACAAATGTCATTGAAATTAAGGATTTGTTTTACCATGTTGTTATTTGTAAGAAGAAAACGTTACTAGAAACTTGCTAGAAACTGCCTTTAATCGACAATATACTATTGACGCAGTTCCAATACTGTTGATAATCATATATTTGAGTAATCACTTATTAATCTATTAAAATATTCTCACCTACTTAAACACAAATGAAACTTTAACGAGATTATCTTTAAGGAAATAGGTCCTTTTGAATTTGTGATCTGGTATATCTACACAAGTAATCTTGGCAAACAACTGATATGATTTATTATATTATTGAAAAAGGTAATTTGATAATTGTTGATAATCATATATTTGAGTAATCAGTTAATAATTTATTAAAATATTCTCACCTACTTAAACACAAATGAAACTTTGACGAGATTATCTTTAAGGAAATAGGCCCTTTTGAATTTGTGATCTGGTATATCTACACAAGTAATCTTGGCAAACAACTGATATGATATATTATTATATTATTGAAAAAGGTAATTTGTGTCATTAAGGGGGATTTACACCTTGATGATTTCAAAAAATTGATTTTTTTATTTTTTTCTAATCTAAAAGGTCTCGCAAATGAGCCAGTGGAAGAGTTTTCCAGATTACTCTATAGTTTGAGAGCTGAGGTTGTCCTGGCGCTATTTTTGATTGCACACGTTGCTATGGATGCTTTTTTTGTATAATTAAACTAACCAAACAAAATGCGACGCATGATTAAATATGAAATAATATCCAACCTAGAAGTGAAACCAAAATCGAAACGAATTAAAGCTAAATTGCATAAAATTTGAAATGATATAACACAAAGAAAATGGAATAATTATTATGATGAAATTCATTGAAAAGTGCCATTGAATGTCAATAACGTATGGAACTAAAGAAAATTGGTTGGACGAATACCTAAACGTGATAATCGATATCTTACCAAATTGGTAAATTTCATTAATGAACATGATGCAGACGATGAAATAATATTTTGGCCATATTTAGCTTCGGCTCATTATGCCAGGGCAACAACAGATTGATTGACTACAAATAACATACCATTTGTCGCAAAAAATGATAACCCACCTAATGTTCCCCAGGCAAGGCCTATCGAAGAATTCTGAAGTTTGCTGTCCATAGGGTGTACGATAATGGGTGGGAAGCCCAAAATGAAGAGGAGCTTCGCCGTCGCATTTTCCAGAAGATTAATGAAATTGACTAAGAAACTGTCCAACGGCTTATGGGACATCTAAAGAGAAACTTAAGAGCTATCGGAAACGATGGACCATTATCCATTATCTAAATTGTGTTACGTGGTTAGGATAGATGTAGTATTATAATTATTAATAATAAAACAATTGCATTAACTATGAATAAAATATTTAGCCCCAAAATTTTTCTCAAAACTTTACCCAACCCAACAATAATGGTAAAATATGAGCCGCAATAATCTAGGTATAACCAACGTATGAAGATATCCATTAAAATAGGAGAAGGGTATATGTCGAAGTGGAAAATGTTTCAATGTGGCAAGGAGAAGAGAGCCAATAACTATAAAATGGGAGCGTTTGGATGGATTACAAGACTTAATGTTGAAGTGACAGAAGAAGACAATGAACATACTAACATACTGATAAATATAATATGAATAGTAATAGATATTAAAATACCTTTATATGTATTGAAATCAAGACAAGAGAAACCTTCTTTGTATTGTATAAAAAAGCACAACTTTCAAATGCAATCACATGTTAATTGAAATATATCATGCCAATAATGACTGATGAACGGATCTTAATCCTTAAAGGTGTTATGAACATTAATCTTATCATTTTAGACACACCATTGTACGGAGAAGGTTTGTCTTATTGGTGTTATTTTGCAAATGTTTTTTTTTGGGTGACACAATAGCACTCATCGTGCACTCACTCTCAATTGCCACAGAGTAATCATTATATGTTCTGGTCGATATTAACATTTTCTGATTTATGAACAATGTCGACTTTAATGTCGATGTTTACAACGTTTGAGATGGCAGAATGAATGTTTACGCACCATTGTTTTCTTGACATAGTTAAGTGTTGTATCAATGTTATACCTGTCTGTCCGGTATAATAATTTCAGGATTAGTAACTAAGTATAAGGGGTGTGTGTTAAGGGGTTAGGCGCTCAACAATATTGTGCAATATTTCCGTTTTATTGCCTTCAGAACACCAAAAACTTAGATACCCGGAGAAACGGCGGCGTTCGAAAAAATTTAATAGAAAACAAAACTTCGAAAAACAAAAAATATTGAACGAAAAACCAGCATTCATTCCATAATTACCTCCGAAAATTGAAACAACAACGCAGAGCTAAAAACATAACCTATACAAAAGCAATGGAAAAATTAAAAAAAAATATCGGAATGGTACGGTATAGTCAAAACGATTTTTTAATAAATTTTAATTATTATTAATTAATATTTTTTTTTAAATTAGATTAATTAGCAAGGAAGTTCACCACAAATATAGATTATTGGACAACTTTCGCCACTATTACAAACTAATTTGACATATATAGTGCCACCAAGCAAACAAGTCCTTTGCGTAGGCGTGGTCTGGTATCGCTGTGGTTTAGAGGTATACTCAGCGTCAATAGTATTTTGGCGGTAAATTTAAACGTGCAAGTATGTGGATTTGTAAATTTATTAATTTTTATTATGTACATACGTTCCTATATAAATTTGTTAGAACTGATAAAGAAAATGTACTAAGCAAGTACCAGTATTAGATTTGAGAAGGTAATAAATAAAGCCAGCTACTTTCACTTTTGTCACGGAAGGTACAACGCCGGCAGGAGCTATAGGTATTGGCTTAAACTTTTACCGCCACGAATTTTTAAAATTAGTTGGCATATTTTCCGATGGACTTGTTTGCTTGGTGGCGCTGTATTTACAATTTGACAAACACAACATCAAATAATAAAATAACGATTCTAGCCAGAGAAATAATGATGAACTCTTTAAAAGATGATTGAACATCAATTATATATTATAATTTTATTGTTTTCTTCGTACTCTATTAGTTGCATTGTTTGGTAATTCATGTTGTTTTTGTAAAGATGTGTTTCTTGATCTTTATGTGCTGGTATTTTGTTCTCTTATTTTCCCATTGCCTTCGGTTCAAACTTACTATATTGGCAATAAATCATAAAACAATAATACGTACGTAAAAGTTAAAATTGAAACTAGTTCCATTATCTAGAACAATTTGCGAAAAAACACTCCTGACAGTGTTCAATTCCAACCTTCAAACGATAGCCGAGCAAAAAATTAAAACGCTCCCTTCTAGTATATTATTCTACTTTCAAGTCACTTCGCATTAAAACTCCGGTTGTGAAATTACGTTTATGAGACTGAAAAAAATTGCCCTGTATCACTTGAAAATCGATAACAACATGCACGGCTACATATGAAGTAAAATGTCAAGGATGAAGTGTTTAGCAACATTCGATATCGGTCCTGAGTATGTTTGTCAAATCGCACGCTTTGATAGTTCAGTGATTGACTTATTTCCCGTTACAAACAATATTTTGTTCTTCGACCAAAAAAAAAGACATAAAAATGCAATTTTAAAGCATAATAATTACGTCGGTTATGCACACACTTGTTTATTTCCATATCGAACGATCGCAATAACAATAACGCAAGAATGTGAATTCTTTCACGGTTAATTAACACCGATTGCGCCCGGTCCCCGAGCGTGTAAAAATATACAGCATAGTTTACAGGGCACACGCGTGCTCACATCATCGGTTTGACTCGTTGGATATAATGCAATCTAACGACTCGATCTCCGGTCGAAGCGTTCAGCACACATGTACACGTAAGTTATCTGCGCGTTCTTGTATGCATGCATCAAACGCAAGTCATTGTGAACCTCGCATCCAGTTCTTCGGCTTTCTTGCTTGTTTTTAACGGCTCGGGGCGTATCGTTACCTTGGATCCTTGACTTGATAACGGCCAATGATACGCTGTACCCATTCCACGTACCCTTCGGCGATCCATACGAAAAATGCCTTCGGCGGGACGTTTTCTCGCGAAAAACTACACATTTGGAATTCGCCTTGCTTTAAATGTACCGTATGTTGTACTGAAACGAGTCCATGAAGAAATAACGCTATTGGTTGGAAATTTCGCACTGCAGCTTTGAAAAAAATAATTCTAAAAGTATCGACGTTCCTGCATCGAATGATAATTAGTTCAGTTCATAAAGCATTTATATATTTTTTAAAACATTTAAAGTTAATATATTTTGCAACATTTGGAACGATGTTGTATTGATGGGAACATATTTTCAGCTAAATTTAATAAACACTATATTCCAAATATCATGGGCAGCATACCCGCCACATTTGGCGTCCATAACTACTTTCTGTGAGATATCTAACCCAACTCAACCTAACCCAATTCAATGTATTGAATCCTGCCTTTCTCAGGTATGCTGTGCGAGCTTTACAAGACCGTTTAGGTTTTTGTTTACTAGTAGAATGTGGTTAGTCTGTTGTAATCGATGCTATTTTTGTTTTTCTTATTTCTTCAAATTATTTTGCGGTTTATTCATATAAATGTGTGTTAAGCTTATGGAGCATAACGACTCGCTACTATATGACTTCACAAGTGGGCGAAATTGCCATAAATTGCGAATTGATGTTCATGAACTACTATGAAATATTGTTTTTTTAACATTTGGAATTGCGAGTTTGCTGATAATAACTTAATAACTCTTTCTAAGGCTACTGACAACAAGTTTCAAAATAAGAGAATAGGAAGAAAAATTTTATAAAATGTTCCGTACCAAATACTAAATATAATAAATACAAGCTTGAAGTAATTAGATCATAGGTTTGTGAATTAATGTTGTTACAGTATAATCACAAACAAATACACATAAAAAATTATTCAATTTATAACTCCAAATCACTTAGCAGCTAGATGTCATTTTCTGCGGTTGGGAAGAATGGGAACATTGGTTGTGAGATTGTAAATAGTTAAGCTTGAAAGAAGACGAAAAGAACAAAGAAAAAGACTGGAGAAGAAGTTTGAAGAACGGAGAGGGGCAAAAAATCTTAGGGAAATGAAAGGGATGAAGGAGGAATGTATAGAAGGGCAGGCAGGAGGAGATGCAAAAAAGAAGGGGCGGCGCGGAAAGTTAGAGGTAAATGAGATAATGAATTGTTAGAGAATGAATATGCCATTAAAGGTGTTTTTTACTAATCACAATTAGTTTTAGCTTAAGGCCCATACCATCTTGTTGAACTTTCCTTAGAATGAATTCACGATCCACCTTGAAAAATAACATCTCTGGCTGGCCATTTGAAACTGTCGATGCATTTTTTTCATAAAATTGTCTTAACTGCCACAAAGTGGTCAAAGTGGCAGTTGGCTTCAAATGGAGACTTAAAACGTTAAAACTATTGGCTGATCGTCAAACTGATTTTTAAACATCAAACTGTTAGCTGGCCTGCAACTGACTGTTAAACTTAGCTAACCGGCTAATCGTAAAACAACCACCAAGCTGTCAAAGTAAGGTTAATCCAAACTGACCGTTCAATGTCAAACTGAGATTTATACGTCGTCGAACTGATAATTCCAAAACTTTTTGTTAGTCGTCAAACTAAATGTCAAAGATCAAAGTGCTGGTCTTCACAGCGATAGTTAATCGTAAAACTTTCAAGTAGTCGCCAAGATTAAAATGAATTGTCAAAGTGACGATTAAGTATCAACTGACAGTTAATCATCAGACTGACGGTTAATCTTCAAACTAACAGATAGCCGTCAACGTGATAGGTGCCGTGGAACTATCACTAAATCGTCAAAGGTAACGATTATTGTCGACACTGGCTGTTAACAATCGAATCTTCAAAATGGTTGCCAAGAACGGGATCCATATTTTTACATCTATTTCACTATCATATCCACCCTGGTCACAAGTGAGTTCATACACTTGGTCATTGGTGTCCCCACGTTAGGCGCCAATGTGTTGGGTTAAGTTGGGTTGAGTTGGATTGGGTTGGGTTTGGTTGCGTTATGAATGGTAGGGTTAGATTGTATAGTATTTCAAAAAGCCATCGAAAAAGATAGATCGATTGGCAATTAATGAAGATAAATCAATTATAAAAGTCGACACCGTGCTCATATTTGAGGCTATGTATTCAGAGAGGCAAAGTGTCGATGCATTTGATGTGATCATTATATTTATGTTGTCCTGGACATAATTTCGCTATTTTCTTCGATTAAGTATTGGTTATGGTATCACGACAAGTAACTAGACATCGCTCATAAAATATGCAGACATCTTTCATATGGGGCAAAAGTAATACAAAAACCAATTTGAGAAATTTGTATGTAAGTGAAATATTTTTGTGTGAACCCGGAATGTACACATAAAGATAGGCGTAGGATCCGTAGTTTTATTGGCATTCTGTTGTCAAATTAATTAAAACTTATTTTATAATTCTCGCAATGATTACTGTAGTAACGGGTGTTTAACTGTGAACGGACCACAATGTTGTACATTGTACATTGAATTTGAAATGGTTTTGTCACAAGCAAATTTTTGTGGTGGAATCTTATTTTCGTAACGGCCACCGAGTTGATCGACGAATCATCAGCCGAAATACAGCCATAACTTACCCTTCAAGATCCTGCGACCTCACTCCGTGTGGCGAGTTTTGTGGCCCTATTTAAAGAACTTGATTTTCCAGCATCGCTTAAATAACTTCGACGAGTTGCGTGAAGCAATAGTTGCCATAATTGATGAATTAATAATAATACTCAAGTGTTGGTGAATGTCAGTAACGCAGTTGTTCAAATACTCCACAAATGCCTTGAAGTCGATGGAGCACATTTTGATATTTGTTATAAACCTTATTTCCTCATTCAACTTTTTTTTTCGTTTGTTATAACACTACATGGGTTAAAATGTCAAATTAATAATAATGGTTCGCTCACAGTTAAACGTTCACGGCCAGCTTTGATGCCAAATTTTACACCCGTTATAACGTTAAATAGATAAATTATGTATTATACGTAAAAGTTATTTATAAAATAATAAACAATGGAACAAATGATAATTAACAAACAAAAATATAGACAAAATAGTAATGTAAACAAAAAGAGACTCCTATAAATAAAACTACTTCTACCGAATATCAGATACACGACAAACAAAATTAATATGAATTTTTAGTATACACGAGTTAGAAAATAAAATAAAACCAGGAACTAAACAAAAGTATTTGGCAAAAAGGTGTAAAATCACTGAACTAAAAAGGAGGCTGATTAAAGAAATAATAAAAGAAACTGGAAAACATGAACAATATGAAATACTTTTCGAAAATAAAAATATAATTTAATATTAACGAACAAAAGACGAAAATGTGCAAATAAATATCCAAAATAAGATTTATAAATGGAAAACAAAGAGTTACAGTACGCAGATATATAACAAATAATAAAAAATAAAATAATAATGAGTCAATAATTTACAAATTGAAAATTTAACAAACACATAATGCAAAAAAGTTAAAAATAATTAAAAGATAACAGGAATAAAAATGGTACATAGTCGATGCAAGGAAAAATTTAAATTGAAATAAAAAAGGCTATTCTTTAAAATATAATAAGAATCAAGGATCAAGTAAAAATTAAATAAAAACTAAGACAAAATTACAGTTAATAAAATCACCAGATATAAAAACCGGGATAATATTCAAAGAAAAGCAAGAGGAAGGTGGGCTATAAATATAAGCATACGAACGCCAATAAGGACACATACAACAGAAAATAAAATATAATAGCACCATACTATCAGGTAAAGGTTAAACACTGAAGAAGAACAACATGAAATAAATTGTCATTGTCGGAACGCGATAAAATACAAAAAGAGAAAATAAAGCGCTACAGAAAACAACCAAATAACAAAGATTATATATATATTTTTTATATTTTTGGGTATTTCAAATTTTGTTTTTAAAGCAATATAATTTATTTTTATTTATTGGAATAACAAAAAATCTGCAGTGTTCCGCACTGAACTTCCTTATACTTAGTTGTACTCCATTTTTCAAACAATATGTTTAGCTTCAAGTAACTTTTCGAGATAAGGAAAACGGTCATAAGAATGAACCATCTGGTTGAGATATTGCTTTCAAAATAGGACGTTTTTCCCCCTGCCATATTCAGCTTACCTGGTCCCTAGTGATTTTTTTTTATTTTCAAATTTAAAAGAATTATCTTCGGGGGACCAGATATTACGACGACAAGTGATGACGGTCGTAAATGACTCGTTGGAGAAGCAACCGAAAGAATATTTTCCAGATGAATCAAAGCTTTGGAGCATCGTTCGACCAAATGCATCGACGTTCAGGGAGATTATGTATAAAAATAAACGTTTGATATTCCTTCAATTTGTTTCCTTCTATGTTAGGGGCCTAATTAACTTATCTCCCCTCGTATAATCGTTTGGACGCTAGATCGCGCACAGACACACAGGCGACATCGCCAAGTCGTACAGAACTAAAAAATTACTTGAGTTCAATTAACTTACGATAATATTTAAAAGATTAATTCACATTAGTTCAAATATTCTTGTATAATTGCAAGTTTCTTATTTAAAAAAAATCTATAAATATTTTATAAACTAGACATATAATTCCAAGGATGTATTAACCAAATAACACGACTAAGCTTTTAATTTTCAATAATTGCATTCGCCATATGTGGTAAGCATATTTAAATAATTTATGTCTAAAGCATACATTGTTGTTTGCCGACGTTAAAAATCGCACCTCGAACGTAAACAGGCGTGTGAAATAGCAACTTTACGTAGGAGTGGGAAACGCACACCAAAATTATAACGAAGTTGTGTTCACAATCAATTAGTCCCACACGTTATGTATTCCACGCTATGAAAGGAGATCGAAGAAATTGTCGAAACACTTTTGCTTTTTTTATTTTTCGTCAAACAAATTGATGTTTTATTCAGACAAAAGTTCCGTTTAATTATCTCTAATGGCCACTTCCCGGCGTTCCTACAATTAATTGTAATAAAGACGTATCGGTCGCATTAAAATAGATCGATGCAATTTTGCGAACAATTTTCTATTAAACCACTTTTCCACGACAAATTGCGACTTCCTTGCCGGTCGGTCGCTCCGCGGACATTAGACGTCTATTATTTTTATTCAATGCTTACGTAAGTGCTTTTTTCGCGGCGGTAATTAAATCAGATCATGTGAAACACAAATAATAGGAAGCGGTCTGCGAAGACTTTACTTTTTTCCGAGCCGGCATGTTTAAAAGTGATTGCCGGTAATGAGTAAGTGCGCAGATATGAAGTGAAACTTGTTCCCATTATGCACTATAAATAACAAAGTACGAACTAAATGGGAAATTTACGACATATTAATATTCTATTCGACGGCCTTGTACGACCTCTCAGTTTCCTCTCTGTAAGTAACTAACTCTATCGACAATTATATTATTTGCATATCGGGTTTGCACAGCCGGACATTGCTACGACTGTTTTTTTTTATTGAAATCTGCACGGTGGTGAAAATGTCATGTTAAATTGCAATATTTACGTAGATGGTTGTGTAACGGATTAAAGTACCACCGGAAATTAATGCGTGCTTTCATACTTTTACCTTTTTTATCCTACAATTTCCAATAGCATTATTTCACTTTTGTTTCCGATTATTTTAACTTTTTTCTCATTTTACAATTACTATTTTATATCAGCTCTTCAATCTAATGCTAAAGGCAGAAAGTGTTGCCCCAACCATCTTGAACCATGAACACAGTGGTTAAATGGTTCAGTAACACTTACGTGTATAAAATTACTTGTTGATGAATCATGGGTATTTTAAAACGTGTTGTCCCACTTAATTTTCGTATTAACAATGTCGTTGAATTGACTGTCACCATTAACAAATTGTATTTTAAACGGTGAGCACTGTTAAATGACGTATATTTTGCTAACATAGTTTAGTCAATCATCGACTAAATATATCGTAGATATGACGTCCAATGAATATTGCAATGGCATTTGATTTTATAAAATTAAAACAGTCACATGAACTAGAACTGCTCAACCTCCAAAGCTTTTAAACAGATTTAAGGTTAATATGTCATTACAGCTCTGAAACGGTTCATGTCATCAAATGTGACCTTCTTCTCTTACGTCTTAAGGTGGACCTAAATTTGGCATATTTGTTACAAACATTTTATAAATTTGATTTTATGTTTCGAATTTCATTTACAATAGTAGCCAATAGTACCAATAAATAATTCGTAAATAAATTCAATGTATATATCGACATTATTAAATGTGTTGAAAACATATTCCACAGTTAAATTACAAAGTGGGTACATTTAAAGAAACATTGACTCTCAAATAAAATTATCAAAATATTTAACACTACGTATATTTTCCAATAGACTATTTTCACAATTTTTTTTTCTAAATGCCCTGTTTAAAATGCTTATGATTTATTTAAGTGAAATATTACTTGTGAGACTATCCCGTTTTGAGATTTTCTTCTAGCTTGCAGGCTCGTTCATATATTATAAGTTAAATTTATTAAATAGTTTTTATGAAATTATAAATTACAAAATAATAGAATAATTGAATATTGTTCAACTATGGATAAATTCAAGATAATGGATGCAACTTCGAACACGGTACGAGGCGTGCTTTCGCATTGATGAACGTTTTCGTACAGAAGCCAGGAGTAATTTTGAATTGTTCGAAAAAAGTCATGACCAACGTTCTTTCCAATTCTGCAACATTGCACTGACATTTTTTTCTAATTACAATTTCTATTTAGTATTTACACATAGACTTAAAAGGACCTTCGCATTATCGACGCCTGAATTTTTCCTATAATCATTATATAATATATTATCATGTCGGCAATCCACATTTACTTACATCAAAGTTGCAAATTTTAATACAAGGAAAAGTTAAAGTAAATAGTAAATGATCTTGGCACTGCACATATACTGCGTTTAATCTGTACATGAAACCATTTCCAGGTACCAACATAAAGCTCTTTATTTGTCCTGTGCCTCGCCACATTTTTTTATTAAATATGTCGAATCTATTCCATGGATTTTATTTTCAGGAGATTTAATGTGGAAGCTTTTTCAAGTCTGATTTCATTCATTACAGGCTTATATGTATTAAAATATAATAAAATCGCTAAATCAAAATAAAATAGGAAACTTAGATCATCTTATTAAATTAAATTGTGAAATATTTGGAGTAAAAACTCGTATAGCAGACCAATTTATTTAAAAAAATGAAAAGGAATCAAAACAATGGTTTCCAATGAAATTGGAGACATTATATTAAACGATGGTACCAGCTAACATAGAAAAAGTTAACAGCTTGTTGAGCAGATATAAATCTGATACATCATAAAGAACGCTTTCTGAGTTCTATCAGCCAAATAGGCAAATAGTCGTCTGTAGAAGTCAATTGTTTGTGTGTTCAAAATAAATCAAACATTTTTATGTATTATTCTGCATTTTTAGTCAGCGCAGTTTGTATGAGTTCCGACGACAAATGAAGTAATCCGAATATCTCAAGTGCCAATATAATGATTAAGCTATAAGGATCGAGAAGTACTAAAAATCAATAGTATGCAAAACAAAAAGAGAGTTTTATTGTTGTTGTTGTCGTTTCGAACATTAGAAGCTAGAATATACCATGACGTCAAATTATAAAAATAGTAAAAATTGTCAGCAAAAGTCAAAGTTTGATACCCTTACATCAAGCTGGTCATTAGCGAAAAGGAAGAAGAACAATTCCGGCGCCTCGGTCATTTTGTTCCCCTTTGCTTTTGGCATATGCCTGAAAAAGCTTCGATGCGAAGTACGAATATTTAGACATTAACATTCAGAAACATATTGTGAAAACAAAAACAAATTTCATCTAAAAAAATAAATTGAATTATTTAGGAGAAATACGGCCGAAAACTTTCAAGAATTTAAATACATGAAAGTGCGGAAAACCAGATGGCAACTCTTACATTTTTCAGTTGCGTTTCAATGAGTACTGCCACCTGGGTGCTAATGATTTAGTACTTTTTGAATCATACGTCTAAACGTACATAACTAATAATTATTAAACTAAATAAAACGTTACTAATTATTTGCCCACATTTCTTGATATGTGCCTATTAATCTGTCTTCTGTGGGTACGTAGAATGTAGACAATGTTTACATTTTGTAAATTTTTGACATTTTATGAATTTAAAAAACACTTGAAATTTAAATTTTTTGACCAATTTTGAACATTTGTGCAATTTTGGCATTTTTTCGAATTTGTAAAATTTTGATATTTTATGAGGTATTTGTCAATGATAAGTTTTCCATGATACATAATTTCTACATACACACGTTTTCGACAACGTGTATATATAATAGTCACACTAATTTAAAAAAACTGAACTTTTCTCGTCATTTTGCAATTTTTCTTCCTTTGCAAATTCTAAAATTGACATTTGGAACATTGTGCACTGAAAAACATTTCGATATTTTATATATCATTTTCTGCATTTTTTACATATTGCAGATAATTTTGTTTGTTCCATAAATTTGACAATATTTAAAATTATTTGTGTTTCGATTTTGACCACTTCTACGACACCACATACATAATTCTTGTGGTTGCAAGTTAGGTACTTTCACATCGTTTTATCAATTCTGACTTCATTGACAATTTGATCAATTTTCAATTATAACATTTTTGAATTTATAAATTTTACAATTTTGAAGGTATTGTCAAAATGTGAAAAATTTGAATTTGGACATTTTAGGCATTTAACATGGTTTACATTTTTGACAATATTGACCATTTTTACAACATGGTCATTCTGATATTCATTGCATTTTGGAAGATACATACAATTTGGTCAGTTTTTTTAATCATTTTGACAGTTTTTCTATTTTATAGAAATTTGTCAATTGATACATTGTAACAATTCTGATTGATTATCTTAACACCTTTGGGTCATTCGTGCCTATTTTTTGTCCTGAAAAATTGAAATAAATATGTTGCCTAAATATTTTATATATAATATAAATAATAATAATAACTATAATTTATGAATAAATTGCATGCGCAAAATAATGAAATATAAGTAAATTTGGTGAAATAATGTGTAACTAGCTTAAATACAGGAGGTCGTTAAAAATACATTGAACAAAATACTAACTGGTAGCTCAACAAGATGTGGAAGAAAACCAATTAAATTACAAAGTGAGATATCTTAGATCATTTAATTTTTTACGTAAACACGATGTTGCTCATAAAGCTGAAAGCTTTTCGTAATTAATTAGTCAACAAAACACCAATAGACATACGATTTACTGTGCAACAAAAGTCTCCATTTCCACCAACGATTTAAGATTTTGTGGTGAAATGTCGACGACTATGACTGAAATAGGTTGAAATAGATTGATAGAGAAAATGAAATGGGATTCAATGACAGGTGCTCTTATGTCTGGAACCCTTATTTCAGTTACAGCCCAGTTACGATTGCTGCTAGTAGATAACATTTTCTTCTCAACCTTATCAAATAAGACCATCTAAAATTTTCTTTTTTGAATATAGTGAAAACTTTGTTTCAAATGTTTAGCTACATTAACCAAATCGGAGTCAGCTATCAAGTCCAACAGTTTGATTAATTGCGTGAAATCATCCAAGAAGTTGGGTAAACCTGATGTACTCATACTTGTTACACCGCCCCCAAATAAATAACTGAACATTAATCGATCGAAACGCCTTGCACCATCAATTTCAGAGACATTTATTGCGACGTGTGGTGCATTTCGCGAGTGTGTGTCGCAATAATAAATAAAAGTGCTACACTATATGCCTGAACGACGACTATGCAAATGCGTCTCCGAAGCAATAAATTTCGTGATTCATTGCGCCCATTCGACAACCGTCCGAAAACAAACGCTCGAAATGGACGCTGCCTTGAATTGCGCAACGCGTTTTCGCAAATTCAACGAACATCTGCCACGGGTAAGCGGCCGTTCGCGCCCGGAGAAATTCAGTTTTCACGCCGGAACTCGCATTTACATCTCGTGCGACTCAAATCGAAGCGATGAGAGTTATTCAGCTGTCGTGTAACGTAACGCTCGGTAACTTATCGTTGCGTTAGTGCATCACATCTTTTGTTTGATTCGCGGCACTCTCGTTAGCGATAAATCAAACTGACCTTAATACCGCTGGCTGGCGTAAAGGCGGTGAGAAAATAATTGTTAAACTTCATGTTAATGTTACTGGCTATGTTTGTTTGCGTAATGAAATGGAACAAGTATCGGACTTGATATATTTGTCATCGTTGGTATTGCGGTACGTTCTGTCGCAATCGCATAGAACGATATGAATAACGTGACATTTGTTTATATTTTGCATATGATTATTATAATTAGATCGCGCCATTAAATTGTCCATATATGTTTAAAATTTACTAACTCCACTTTATTTCAAATGAAATAGCAGCTGAGTTTGCACTAAAAGCAACTTTACGTCGACGTAGCTACAAAGTATCGGACTGTTACATGAATATAATTTCTTCACACGTAAGTTAAAAGTATACTGAAATACAGTAAGATGTATGTTGCATGCTTTATTGTATTGTTTGTTATAATGAATGTAATATTTTGTGTATTTCAAGATTCGCATCTATTGCATACACTTCTGCGTATGTAGGGTTTCTGTTCAAATTAGTTAAATTTGAGGTTTTCTCTGGTTTTCAACGAGTGAGTATACCTTAATTCATTGCTTTTATTATAACTTAATATCGGATATACATAAACGCCTTTTAGGTTTGTGTTTGAGTTGGTGATGCAAAATTGCCACAATTTACACGGAGTTGGTCGTATGACTTATATGTTTATTCCACTTTTGGGTCAATTGTATAATGCACATACAATTCATTTAAACATCAGTGACATAATGTTGTATATAATCGTGTCATTTTTGATTTTGTATCGAAATTAGCGTAGCTTGCTTTCTCTCTTATTTACATAGGCCTACGAATTTGCACCACCCATATCGTACGCCAACATCGAACATACATCTTGTTCTATTTACTTAGATATCACGTCGTTCACACCCACCAAGATCGTTGTTCAATTACGACATTTATTCTTATTTATTCTTACATTTTAAGCTTATAGTTGTTTTTATTCTACATTGTCTTAGCTTTTAATTGAGTTTTGAAACAAAAAATCTTCTATATTATGTTTAATGTTATGTTTAATGTATATGAATTTTATTTCTTTGGAGAGTACCTTATACAATACGAATATTTATTATTTTACGTTGTACGCGGTGTTAATTTATTGATATCGGTTTAAAAATTAATGGAATTATTATCTTTTTTGCATATGATACATTTCAAGGAAATTTCTATGTTCGAATTTAGATTGAGCATCAAGAATACTTACATTATTCAAATCAAAAGTATGGTTCTTCTGCCTAAAATTGACAGATAATTCCCACGAATTTTTTGACAATTTGCATACACTTTAATGTTGGACAAGTCTAATATGCAACCATTGTGATGTCTGCCCAATGTAGCAACCATCACAACCGTTGCAATTAATTTTATAGACAACTCCCGACCTGTACCTCTCATGTGCTTTACCATTTACTAAACCAAACAAGGACTTAATGGTTTTAAATTGTATTTAACTATTTTAAAGTTACTAGGGTTGCAATTTTGTATTATGCTATCTGCTATTTCTTTAATGTTTGGTAGGCGTTTATAAAGTACAACGTCCTTGTCGTTGAAGGTAAGAGGGATCAAGTACGAGAGCAGTAACGATGAACATATACTGTGATCCATCCGAACCCCATGTTTGTCTACCGATGTAGCCGAATTTAATTCTTCATCTTAATGGTCTTAATAGACAATATAAGGATTCGTATTGCTTTTAGTTACCCTTATCCTTTAGTTGTTTCAACTGGCCTGTAATGCGTCGCTCACAAAGCCATTACTACTACTCAGTTGTGTCGACTTTAATTTCGTATTATCAATTCCAAATAAATTCAATAAAAATAATCGTTTCGTTAATGGAAAGAAAAACGCCACCATGTAGGACTCGCTCGCGCCGAAACCCGATAATAAGTCATTATTTCGATATAATAAACAAAACCGCTTATCGCTTAAAAGAAATACTTACGAAATTGAACATTCGAACTTCTTTACATCAACATATTTAACATCAATTTAGTATGTGACTGGGTGCGCGACATGCTCGTCTGAACAACACGCGGGTGCATTCAGGCAACGCAAAACGATTTTTTTAATTACGTGCAACTCAACGTCTTCGCAGTGCCTAATGTGGTTAACTGATGTTACGTAGGTACGTATAAACGTAATTTTTGTTACAATACAACGTGCTTGCACATCTCCTGTTCTAGTCCAGTGCGTACAGAATATTGCGTCCTCCGCATATGTCGTATGTTGAAAAAAATTAAAATGAATCCTTGAATCCAAATCAAATTAAGAGACGAAGGAGTATTTTAGTGTACTTTCTTGTTAAATTTGACGTTACAAATAAATTTTTTTCATGTTTCTTTGTTAATGTCTATAAATGGAACAATTTTTGCAGTTGCACAATATTTACAATTTTTTTGTAGTGTTTGTTGTATTCCTAGGAATTCACACACATATGTTTTATGAAACCTGATCCCCGAATTAGAACGTCTTCTGGTGACTGTAACAAATGAATTCTTTAAAAGTATAAAAATAATAAACCAAAATAAATAATAATGCTTCACATATAAATTTGTAACAAAATACTAATTCTACTCGCAATTCAACTAGATGAATACTGACGTATTATAAACTGTCTGACGAAAAGTTTAAATTTATCCTTCTGCATGTGTTCTTCTACGAAACTTCGTTAAATTATAATTGACGAAAGATTTTTGTGTAGTGACAAAGTCTACCTTAATCATTCGTTACAGTTGCCTAATTTCCATTACAAAAACTAAATTAAATAAGAAATGAATTACCTACGCAGAATACTGGAAATAAAAATCTAATTAAAATTATCAAAATTAATCAATTTCTAAAAAAAAATCGGTTTATCCTGGCAAAGTCTTCTTAGGATATATGTCCTCAATTTTATTCTACGTGTTAAAGCAATATACTAGCTCAAGATAAGTATCAACTTTCAGAAAATTTTACTCCAGTATCATACAACATACAACATTGACTCTGATTTAACATTAGCATAATAATTATAATATTTTTTTAGTCCATCCACATGTCGTCTAAGACAGTAATAAAAGTTAGAAAACTTCAATCAAAAATAGGAGCAAAACGCTAATATTTTAAATCAACAAAAATGCAACTGATCACAATATCAGTAGCACACAGTCAGAAATCCAACCAAAATGGTAAATGAAAACACGAACAACGTAAAATAACTGAAACTAAAATTTATATTACTAATGTTGTGTAATCTGAAAATGCTTAACGTCATTGCTTAACGTTATTTTGGGGTTGTACTATATTGTTTACTAATATGTTCACATAAATTATTAACACAACCACTATTTCACAATAATAGAATATTATTTATTCTAGATGTACATTTCGAAAGCACTGCTTTCATCTTCAGTAGAATTCAAAACGCCTCAAAATTATAAAGTGACATAAATGACAAAAATTACGTAGTTAAGGAAAAATAATTATATATATTTAACAAGATCAAGTAATGCATTATTCAACGGAGACAAATCTGTATTTAATAATTTTAATTGAAATTTTTTCATAAAAATAGCTTCATACATGTTTAAATAACAATTTTGACAATGTTTTAATAATTTTATATCATTTATTTACAGGACATTCATTTACAATAAATGATATAAAATTATTAAAACATGTCAGAATTGTTATTTAAACATGTATGAAGCTATTTTTATGAAAAAATTTCAATTAAAATTATTAAATACAGATTTGTCTCCGTTGAATAATGCATTACTTGATCTTGTTAAATACATGTAATTATTTTTCCTTAACTACGTAATTTTTGTCATTTATGTCATTTTATAATTTTGAGACGTTTTGAATTCTACTGAAGATGAAAGCAGTGCTTTCGAAATGTACATCTAGAATAAATAATATTCTATTATTGTGAAATAGTGGTTGTGTTAATAATTTATATTACAATTTCACAAGCTCATTCAATTAATTAATATGTTCACATAATTCGTGATCTAAGGAAGTTGCCCTATTTTTTCTCAAACCTTATTCACGATATCAATGCTATTATGTTACGAGATTTCAAAGGTCATAGTGATTCTTTATAAGATGAAAAAATGAATAATTTAGTTAGTTTCAAATCAGTTGCTATCGTTGAGGTCAATCCGATTCTGAATATTAACCATTAGAGCGTAAAATAAAATGTTATTTGTAATCACGTCATTTTGATCTTATTTTTTGCCCTTGTTTGTGTCGCTAACGATCATTAGTTCATTCCCCGTTGCTATAGATGCCGTTTTCCATTACTGACACTTCTGCAGTTGATTGCTGCTTCTTTCTTCTCAAAAAAATCGACGCAACTCCCCGGTCTTTGTACAACACAAAGTGTTCTCATCTCTAAACAACTCGGTTACGAATCAACTGTTACACTTTTAGGTTTCAAACTGTTGACTTCTGAATGAATATAATCACTATGCCTTGCTATACTGCTTCCGAGTTATTGTCACACATCATTTCATGTGTACACTTATTGTCCTTAATTCAACGGAACTGCCAGAAGTTACAACCACTTTTTCCTGACTTTTATAACTTGCATCTAACATAGTAAAGTTGATAAATATTCTCATGCACAATCATTAATAATATGTCGATAACTAACCTTTTCGAGGTTGAGAAATAAGTCATTCCTAACCATTATAACAATCCTACTGGAGAACCTCGAATTTAGTCATAAAATTTTATGTATACTTGACGATAACAAATTACAGTAATATCTGAATATACATTTTAAATGATTTTTTGTAATATTTTTGCTTTCGAACGTCATATTCTCTCGTTGACCAGCTCATAGTCAGCGAAACGATCTTCCAAGCATCCCAGTTGAGTTTTGTGTGTAACTATTTCTTGTTTTTTTTTTGGATGACATGTTGGGCATGTTGTAATGCACGAACCACCTCACATATGATGGTTTTAATTTTTATCAATATTTCCTAATTCTCGAGACAACATTTCTTTGTTATATTATTTATATAATTCATAGAAACACAAAATATTGCAATTCATTCGCAGATCGACTTTTAAATTTGAATCTACATTAATTTTATAATTGCATTCAATAAATTATTACATGATTATTATTAAGCCAACATTGTATATTTTAACCGCTTCCATTACCAATTTATGAAGTCAGGATAAAGCAAATCATGCCAATCAAGTTATCTAGGGATAAACAGGCGAAAGGTGAACGACCTGTTCCCAAGAAACCCATACATCGGCCAACAAATACTTAATTATAAAAGTAAATAACATAGTGATTTGTAATTAAAACTTTAAAGCGGATTCAGAACGTGCTTACAATAACGCACAGACATAATGTTTGACGTACCATTTCTCAAAACTGTTTCTTGCCTACGGTGTCGAACGTACGAATAGCTGTCGTACAAGTTTAAAGTGCCAAACATGCCTGAGACTTTAAACTACACAGTGCGCCGCAGATAACATGTGTTTAATATGTTCTAAATTGTCGAAAGAGACAGTCGATTGCAAAAGCGAGACCACCGCAATAGAAAGCTCGCCCGTAACAATAACGTAACGTCATCGTGCTGAACTGGCTTAACGCGTTATGTAATCTATGGGCGAAAATGTCAACTGGGTGAGTGATTACCACTGACAGATATTTCCTATATATGCTTATTTTTGCGAACATTCTCTCACATCCACCTACGTGAAGCCGCGTCTACCTGCTCGACAATTGAAGGCTCTTAAATTATATCACACGTCTTTTCTGTAATTTCGAAACGAAATCACGTTTTTCCCTCCGAGCTGTGAATGGTAACGCGATCTGAAGTAATGCCATAGGATTTTTAAATGCTCGAGACGAATTGATATATTCGCTTGAATAAGAAAATCGGAATGTTATTATTAATTTACAAAAAACTTGATTAGCTTCGGAATTGATACAAATATTTTTAAGCTCTCTATATATTCACTTTTTAAGCTTTGCTATCTGACTTTAGATTCGTTATTTGATAGCGAATATGATTTATAGTATGCAAAGAAAAAAAAATAATTCATCACAATAAACTGTTCGATGGATTAGGCCTGGATGCAGCGTACAAGTGCATTCAATCCCGTGACCGGCGTCCTTGATATTATTAAATAGGAAACATTCCAGACTATTCCACAACTAGACGTCTGAATCCATAAAAATAAATTTCCTTGTCGGCGCCTGACAGATGGTACTGCAGTGAAAACGGTATCGAATCAACCTCAATACGGTCAAGCGTTCGATGGCATTCGCGCCGTTTAAAAAGGCGCACGCGTAGGCTTTAATTATTTAAATATCATTCAATGCGTGGGGGTGGTACATGCAAGTATCGATCTGGATATGTATATTATAACGCGTGTCCCACTTCCATTAAAAATACGACTTGAACAATGCCATTTGTTTTAAGGCTGAATTGTTTCTATCAACTGGGGCTATTTTAGATAACATGTACGACTTAGTGGACAGCAATTAGACCGATACTAATACATTAGGTACGATATGTGTGTATAATTGCGCGGTGGTCTTGGTGGAGAACACGAGTACATTAATGCTCACCGACACGCGTCGATGGTGATTGATTGTCGGGGCGTATCTACTTCGATTTTTCAACTGCTTTTTCTATGGTCTTTGTTTATGCAAGTGATTGTTACGACGAATCATAATTTGAAACAATAGGTTGTGGATGCGAATAAAAGTCGTAACGTATTGCAAATATGAAGGAGATTAATGGTGACCAATATTTTCAGTTAAGTTGTACATTGAAATCGTGTAATCAAAGAAACATGTTTGCAAAACTATAAGTTTAGACATGTGCTTTAATATGATAAAATGTAAAAGTATGTTTTTCAATATTAATGAAATTCCTTTTCATCCTGCGCCTCCAAAAGTCTTCCCCGCCGAATCTATTCTCCCTCAATTTAGTTCTTAATGCCCTTACCTTCATCAAATGTTGATCTTCACGACTTCGGCCAAATATTTCCACATACGTGCATCTCTGCTTATATTTTATATTACTCAATTTCCATCCGTCTGTTAAACACGTTCTTACTTTAATTTGTGCTATTGTATACTTCGTCTTATTGTTCTTCCATGGATATCAGCAATGTCACTTTCCATATCACGTTTTGTAGCAATATCCCTAACACATTCGTTTATGCAAAGATTCACTGACGGTTGGGACCAACGTGACTCTTTATTCAAAGTATGACTCCATTTGCTCTTCACCTACAGCGCCTTCTGAGATTTCTCTTACACATAATTTATAAATCCCTCAGAAGTCTCCCAAAGCATCATATTACATATACTGGTATCAATCTCTTCGCGCCAGTTCTATTCCTATGACTTATTGCCTAACCCAATCCAACCCAACCAAACCCTTACACTGTTTCTTCTTTGATGTTTTTGCAGCCTTAAAGCCCCTGTACACTTTTCAATTTTGCCTCGTCGTTTTATCTCTTTTTAGTACCTCTTATGGATTTTAGATGAATTTTATCTCGTGCCTTAATGCTAGTATTGTCTTGAAATGTTGGGATTCCCTGCCTAGTACCATTATCCTACACTGTGTTTGTGTGGTTGTATGTATATTTTTCAGCGACTCTTCCCTAATTCCCACCTAGGCCTCTTTCTCTTTATTTCTAATCTCCTATGAATACGAAATGATACGAAAATTCCGAATCTTTGGAGTTGTTTATTCAAAGTATGAATATCAGACATTCTAATAAACACAAAATTCAATTTATGAATGTAAACCGTTTCCAAATTGTGTGTAATTATTTTAGTATGTAGAGTCATCCAAAATGGAATGGTATGGCAAAATATGGGTTTTATTATTTATTTTAACAAATGTCACATTTCTACGAGTGACAGTGGGTATTATACCTTGGTTGGTCCTACCGTGACTACATACACACAATAGCATCTGTCATCTAGTTTGTCTGAAGAATGAGGTTACACTAATTTGACAGTACTATGCTTGAAGGATTTTTGACCAAGTATCAACCCCGTAAAAGCAAGTAATAAATTCTCATAGTCTCGTGACATTAATAGGCATTTATGTGGCGCTAATTTCGCTACAAATCTAAAATTTCATCAATTTTATTCGATTCGGCAAAACCAGATACCTTTCGATCGGCCAAATAAGATACTGTTTTTCTATAGTGCAATGGTAAAGTACAACAGACTTGTTGGAATGAGGATAGTATGCACCTCATGGAATGAGGATAGTATGCACCTGGCTATCGACGTCGATGTTTGGGGTGGAGATCTTAAAGCGTCCAAAAGATATTCCTCGTACGACCTTAGAAGCAAGAGTTAGATTAACGAAGAGTACTATAATTCCTCGACAGCGCAAACAGAGAAATATAGCAGAGAAAAAAAGATTGGCAAGCAGTGATATCAAATTACAGGAAAAAGGCAGATAAAGATAAAGATAAAGACAGCGACTATAAATAATATTAAGACAAACTACAGGTGCAAAAAGAAAACACAAAACGCTGTCTGTCTGTGTGTCTGTCCGTGTGTCTGTGTGTCTGTGCGCGCTCTAGCGTCCAAACGATTATAGCTAGAGCTCTGAAACTTTAAACTTAACATTTGTATGTAGCAAGGAGGAAAACGTCCTATTTTGAACGCAATCTCTCAACCGGAAGTGATGGTTTACTCTTATCACCTTTTCCATATCTCGAAAACGGTACACGTTACGGAAAAAAATATATAAATTATAGATATTGACATTTTAAACAACTTTCATTTGAAAAGTTTTTTCGAAAAACGTAGTATAACTAAGTATAAGTAAGTTTCGTGCGGACCACCGCGGATTTTTTTCTAAGGGGATGTGTTGTACAGAAGCAACTATACTGTTGATAGCACGTACCGTTAAGGAGCTAGAAGAAATAGCAACCAAGTTTATAATGGCACCAAATAGAATGGGCGTTCAACTTAATACAAATAAAAGCAAATACACGGAAGAAGTGGAAGATTGCAGCTATCTGAGAACCCTAAAAATAAGTGTACAGACGAAATAGCAATAAACCTGAGAAGAGCAAAAAGTGAAAAGGGCGCAGGAGGAATCAAGTGGGTAAATTGCGCAAAGATATCAAAGATGTCAAAGATTATTGAAGACTAAAGGCTTAAAGCTAGAAGCTTTGGAACGGAAGATTCTCAGTAGAATATTCAGTAAAAAGAAGACTAAAGGCATATGGGGCAGCGAACCAACACAGAAGTTTATGACGCATATCAAGTTATTAAGTTTATGACGCATAACGGGATTTATTAAAGCTCGTAGATTACCGTAGCTGGGTCATCTCGAAAAAATCATATTCGCACAACATTCGTACAACATAAGCTAGAGCATGCCAGATGGAAAAGAAAGTGAGGCAGACCGATGAAAAAAATTGAGACAGGCTACTTTGGAGGATATAATTGGGAAACACTGCAGAAATTGGAGGGCGTTAGCTAAGGACAGGACGAAATAGACAGCTTTTACTAAGAAATGGGCCTAGCGGGCCCGTGAACGTAATATTATATATAATATAAAGAATAAGAAGAATTAATGACTGATAGCATCCATCCAACTCTGAAACAACTGTTTTGTCTTCTTTAACAGGAATTTGAAGACAGCATTAAATGTATATATATTCTTTTCTGATATTTATGTATAGGTGGATACACGATGTTAAGCAAATTCGTAGAAAATGGGTGAGGTGAACCCGATATATGTTATGATGATGTCACATGACGTCATATACCTATACAAAACATCTAGATTTGCGAATTCCGGGTACATAGGTCGCGTGGTTGTATGTTTGTATGTTGGCTATTGAGGCTCTTCTATATAGTTTCTCATTAACTGACGTACGATGTTTGGTTTTTTTATATTCCCTATAATTAATCGTCGTCGTTGCGACGATTTTACACATCATCACGACAATTTACACCAAAAACACTTACGCAGCTTTTATGGCTGTGAAGAAAAATATGTAAATTTCGTTAATTTATTGTAGAAAATGATAGTAATTTCCATAGTTCGCTAATTCGATTGTTTCGAAAATTTCAGTACTTAACAAGACAAGTGCGTGCACGTTGAACAACAACAGCTATTTCACTTAGCACCTCCGGGTACGGTTATTAAATTTTAAACACCAGCTAGACGTCACTACGTCCGCACAGATTTCATAGTTATTACAATCATTAAATTTATATTTATGCAAATTTCGCGCACTTAGGATAATTTAGAACCAGCAAATCTAGGCGCATAAGTGCCAATTATGTGCATTTATGTAATCTAGACATAAGGCCATGGATACACTCGTCCCTATTCCATCGAATGACTCTGAATGTTCCTGAGTGGTATTGGTAATTTGCAAGATGTACAGCATTAAAGCGTAAGGTTTACAGTATCTTTACAGATCTTTAAATGTGTTTTAAATTGCCGAAGACGAGCAAAAACGTAAATTGTTGTGCAGGCTTCAGGAAGTGTTATTCATAGTGAAACAATATGAAGTAATACGAACACCAGATATAATTATACGTGGTGGGTCAGTTTGTTATCCTGTATTTTATGTAACAAGTTTTAAAACATTAAAAATGCTATTCAATTATTTTAATTGATTAGATTACCAAATAGGTTTCAATGTGTGTGAAAACCGTACTAGGAATTGTAACTTTCAGTTGATTTTTACAAATGTCTCTCGTGTATGATACATATTATAAACGTGATTAATTTGCATTGTAGTGAAAGTATAATTCACTTTTATGACGTAAATTTTTGGACGGAAATATGAAACTTTTATTTTTACATCGCTTAAAGTATATGTTTTAAAAGCAATTTATATTTATAATATGAACAGGACGTCGTACATTGTATCGCTACTTAATATTCTGGAATTGTTTGTTTAATAATGTTCACAGATGGTGAGGCGTTCCGTAAATTATTAAATTCGCCATAAACGAAATATTGTGATAGGGACGTACCTTATTATATTTATATTTTCAGCCGTTAACGTTCAACACATTTTAGTAATAAATTAATCATATGTTCTATGTAACATTTAAATGCGGTATTAATATTCAATGTCAACAGGTCTTCTTAAGCTCCCCGTTTATGAATAATTAATAGGAATTTATAAATATTTAGATTGCGCTTACAATTATTATTATTTTTACAACTTAGTTCCTTTTTATGGCATAGCCCAGAAGAAATTAACATTGATTTGAATAAAGCCGCGATGTCCGCCATGTCAATGCCTTATTTGTTGCAAGAGATGGCATAGTTGTAATAAATTATTTATGGGTTTCTACACCAATTACATTATTTCACTTCGATCATTTTAACGGTTTAGTGCAATTAAGAACCATAAAAGTTGTGTCGTTGATTTCAAAACTTTGATTTATGGCAGGTTTTGCATTATTGTTTTATAATTGTCTCATTAATTAACTAGGATTGTTCATGAAATAGAAATCAGAGGAAAAACGCCGAATTCATACGTAATGGATTGTCGATCACATAATTAGCGTTATGTTTCAAAGAAAAGATTAATTTAGGCTTCTACTTGCTTCTACTAGAATATATAATAACATGAGTTATAACTCATAAATAATTTTATGTTTACATCTGAGATTAAATAAATAATATTTTTTTAGTACAAAAATTTTGGTGCATCTTTGTAGAATGTGTAACAAGTCAGTTGATAATTAAAATTATATCTGCACACGTTTTAAATGATTTTTGAAATATTTGCTTTCAAACCCACACGTCAAAACTTTTGAATCCGATAGCAGTTACATTACTTAGTGGCCTATTGATAGCAGTCAACAGTTAGAAGTCACCTGAGTAAATAGACCATGCCATTCAGCAATATCTCAAAGGATACATTCATTACGTGCTATCTGGTAGTGGATTCTAGGTGTGTAACAGACGCATTGTGCCCGCGACATTATTAATAGCAATGACAATACCATTTAAATGTTAAAACGTCGATATTTCAGTCTTATATATTAAATATTGTCCCATAAATATGCCTGTAAATACACACGCAATTGATCTAAGATATTACCGACGCCGCAGTGTGCAAGACAAATTCAAATGAAAATTAATTGTTTAGATAGATGAATCACGCCATTTCAACATTTACTGTCGTCCGTTATTATTGCTTCATTGTGAGCAGCGATATTTATTGTGTGTGGCTGAAATTCAATATTTTAATTGGCAATTCCATTGCAGATTTCACGCATTCCCGCTATAATAACTAACAATTATAGTTTTTGCACGGCTTATATTAAATTGCGGTAATTTACTAAATAATTAAATTTAGTACAATGCGTTAGAACATATTTGCCATACTTATATAATTATTGTAATATACCCATTTCTTTCATAAGCGAGCAACCGATTATGTACAATCATTCACAATTAAAATAATTATTACCACCAGTTCAGTGTGAGTAATCGCTTCAGAATATGCACCGGGCGATTCCCAATCAAGACTGAACAATCTCGTTCTTATATCGCTAGGTTCGTTCAATGTATATGCACACAAACTCGTCGCATTCTTTGAATTGTGTTAAGTGGCATATGTGCGCCCCGCGACCGTATACATGAACTATTCGCCATAAAAATGTAAGTGTGATCTTTTTATTGTGTTATATATATTATATTGCTTAATATACACATTCATATTTTTATGATTCTAACATTCCATTGCCTTACAAACCACGACGATTTTTATACCAAAAAAATTAACCAACATGTTTTAATTAACCCAGTTGTACGAACAACAGGGCATATATTTAATCGAAGATTTTATCAGTAAGAAAAGTCGGTTATTTTATATGTACTCTTGAACTTATTAGCAGATAAAATTGTCCACGAATAAAAAAGGCATAAGACAAAGGGCAAAGATTAATAACAGTAAATCTCATTAGCGCGCACGCAAAAATGATCAATTGTTCTGCCACCCATAACCAGATCCACAATAAAACTGCTGGCAAATGGAACCTTTAGAGTCATGTAACAAATTGCACTTTCAATAATTTATTAGAATAACTCCCGGCCAGTCAATAGTGATTGACGTTTCGGTATTAGAAGTTTCCTTTGTGGCGGGTGACGTGATTTAATAAATTGTCTGCCGCTGTAAATGCCCGACATTTTTCGTACGTTCAATGTTTCTTGCCCTAGAAATGTTCTCGCATTGTCTTGCGGCGATTTTAATTATAATCGCGTGCTGGCTCTACAATAGATATTAATTACTTTATAATTAATCGTGGAAGTGATACTGATTTAGCTGCCAGTGTTTTTCGACGATTACGCTGAATGACATTTGTGTAAATATAACAGTGACTCAGACTACCACTCAAGCTACTACTCAAAATCATATCCGTGATTCAATAAATAACGTTAACAAGTGAAAAATTAATAACTAAATTTTCGAATTAACGAAAAGATAATATTCAAATAATTTTTTTTTTATTATACTACCCATAGTATACCTTAAATATATTTATTGAAAGGTAATTAACAAAATATTTTTAACGTAAGCGACGGTATATAGTAATAAAGTAACAATTTGAGATTTGAAATTTCCATCAAAATGACTAGACTAGTTTTACGACCATGGTGAGAAACGATTGCAACCACATATTAATATATTATTCGTAACACATACCTAAAATATGTAAAAATATATATACATATTAAATTTATTGTAATTATAACATAAGTAAATTATGAAACTACAATGCGAAGGAATTCAATACCGTAGGTCTTTACGAAAAATTTTGGAACGATAATAAAATATCACTCCGATATATAAGAACAGACCGACTGATAATCATCTATGTCATCACCATCTTCAAAAAGTATCAACAGTGCTAAGCTACTTGCATCCTCCAAGGTTATAGTAGGAATCATTAATCTAATTCGGGATTCGACATCTTTCGAAATCGTGCTATTTAATTTTATTTAATTAGTGATTATTGATTATCCTTGGGTTGATTGAGGTTTGAAATGAGATCAATTTCTGTCGAGACATATATTAATGTAGATAATTCAAATAAAACGTTCTTGTTTTTATCTTTTATACTTAGAAATAGTTAGCATTCAAGCACTTTTAAATAAATGTAACATTTCAATTTTTAAAAATATAACTTAAGTATAGTAAGTAAACCAAACAGTTGACGTGTCAACACGAGATATAAATCTAACGGATTTGTACACTTTCTATTTTTAGGCGCAATTATGTCGTAAAAAGCATCTTTACACACATACAAGGCCTGTTCAACAAATACGTAGATTGTTTTGAAATGCGCGGGTCCAGATTGCTTGAGGGAAAAATGCGCTTGGTGTCGCCATCTTCGTACAGATCAGCAGATTACGAGGCAGTTGATTGATTGGTTGATTATCTACATTATCTACTTAGAATGAGTGATTTGAACGAGCAAAGAGTTGCTGTAAAATTTTGTGTTAAACTCAGTAAATCAGGAAGTGACATTTTTGACATGCTCAAGACGGCTTAAGGCGGCGTTGCCTATGAAGCGTGCGAAATATTTTAAGTGGCATGGCGTTTTAAAGATGGTCATCATTCGATTGAAGATGATGAGCGTCCTGGACGTACTTCCACGTCAACTGACGACTCACACGTCGACACCCTGGTTCGGTAAAATCGACGTCCGACCATCAGAGAGCTTGCTGAAGAATGTGGAATATCATGTTACGAGATCACGGACGAGCAAAAACCCCTTGGCGTCCAGGTTTGTCAGGAACTGTTTGAACATTCAGAAGAAGCTGAAAACTTCTTGCCGAGGATCATAACTGGTGATGAATCTTGGGTGTACGGTTACGACATAGAAACAAAGGTTCAATCGTCCCAGTGGGTGGGTGAAATATCTCCCACACCAAAAAAAGCCAGCCAAGTTCGTTCAAATGTGACGTTGACAGTTTTCTTTGATGCCCAGGACGTGGTCCATCACGAGTACCTCCACCAAGACTCCACAGTGAACCAGATTTACTACATTGAAGTTCTCAAACGTCTGCGAGACGCTATCCGGCGGAAAAGGCTAGGAATGTGGAAGAGTCGTGACTGTTTTTTTCATCACGACAACGCTCCAGCCGATTCAGCCCTCAGAACTCATGAGTTTTTGACCAAACACCAAATTCGATCACTGTTCTTACCCACCCACCCTCCTCACCTGACCTCGGGGAGGTGATTACTTTGAACAGGACCCAGACATGTAACTTCTAAATACATTTTATTTTATGTCAATCTACGTATTTTTTGAACTGGTCTCGTATGTGTCCATGGTACATGAAAAACATATTTATATACAAAATATTTTGCGATTTGTAATCAATCTAGCATATAAATGGCGTGGGCCTTGAAAAGTGAATTCTTCTCAAAGCAAGATGTAATCGACTACTATGCCCATGAAAGTGTTTAATCTACTATCTAGCACTAAACATTCATTCGAAACCAGATATTTATTTAGCAGCACATTCTGAAAGAGTATTTATCGAAGGATAAACATTAAATGTCAAGGACCGAACCCAACACCACCCATGGAGTGGTGTTGGGTTAGGTTACGTTAGGTTAGGTTGGGTTGGGTTGGGTTGGATTGGGTTAGGTAGACACGCATTTATTTAATTTAAAAATCCACCTGCGATTCTGAAACTTAAAATGTTCTGCATGTAAATGTTGTAGAAGGTCTGGTTTAAAATGTGAATAAGATACACAGTTGGACAAATCCAGCTGTATATTAGCGCTGAAAATTTATGTTTCAGCGCATAACTGCACTTATACTATTATCACTCGAATAATTCACTTTTAATTCTTTCGTACATTTAAAATTGAAACTATTATCGTATGTGCATTTTTTATATAAATTAGAATTTTATACTCGTACGTTCACCGCCTTCATTTGTTATAGTCATATTTAATTTTAATGAAAATGGTTATTGTAATAAAACTATAATATCTACCACGCGTCGAACTTATGCAATTAATAATTATATAACAACAAAAATGTAGGGGGGAAGAAAATTGTTGTATATAACAACAATTAGAATTGTGAGCGAGAATAATGAAATAGCTGAACACATGATTTGTAAAGCAATATTTTTGGGATCAAAGTGGCGTTACCTTTACACGACCGCCCACGACGTAAGATGAACACCATTGTACTCCACAAAGCCACTTGGTTATTGCTTGATGTTGGGGAGCAATTTGGTAGCACAAAATTGCTAAAAGCTGCCTTCAACAGCCAATAATGTGACAAAATAAAGTAAAATAAATAAAATGTTAATTAGAAGGGCTAAACGTAATTGTCTGACCAATTGTACGGGCTAGGCAAGTTTGGGGTACCAACTCCCTTTGTTGCCAGGACACGAACGAGTACAGGAGATCAACACATAATTGGATTTTGCACAATAAAATCAAAATAATGGGTTATTCAATATGAAATGCTAAGTGTAGTAGCGCAAGGTTATTAGAACAAAAATAATAAAAATGTTACAAAATCAACAATGACAATGTTATAGGTATTCAATATTTCAAAATGGGTTGTTAATGCCGTCGAGTCAAAACCGAATAGCTATTTATGTAAGTAGTTACGAAAGGCGTTATTTTATGTAACGAGTAAATGTTTACGGAACGGGCGAATCGTGATCTCGCAAAAACACAAGCTACACAAAAAATATATTTGTCTAAATTTAAAGTCTAAAACCCATTTAAACATAAACGAAATACGTATATTTAAAAATTTCAGAAATTAAGTAGATATCCATATATTCCTAGTTACCCTTGCTGCTATTATTACTCATTATAACTAGTCACTGAGGCCGCCAAAAATGCTATTTTGTCATTAATTCCTGAAAAATCGAAAGTGAAATGTGTTTTAGAATATGAAAAATGGTGCGAAGAAAAAAAGGTGAGTGTCAGTGAAAAAGTTTTGCATATTTTGAAGGAAAAGGAGACTTAAAAAGCTTCCACTTTATGGACTCGGTATTTAATGCTGAGTGAGTGAGCTTTCTTTGAAAAAAACATTGCTATAAAATTATAGCCTGGTCTAATAGCACTTTTAAAAATCTGCAGTAGTCCACACTTAACTTTCTTATACTTACTTATACTCCACTTTTCGAAAAAACTTTTCAAATAAAAGTTGTTTAAAATACTTTAACTTTAGTAACAATAATTTTTTCGATAACATGTTTCGAGTTACGGAAAAATGCGATAAGAGTAAACCACTTCCGGTTAAGATATTGCTTTCAAAACAGGTCGTTTTCGTTTCTGTTATATACGAATCTTTAGTTTAAAGTTTTATAGCTCTAGTTACAATCGTTTGGACGCTAGAGCGCATACTAGTGACAGACGCACATTCCGAAAATAGTCAGAATCGATTCAGGGAACCACAAAACGTGTTAAAATCTCGAATTAGAAAATTTTTATGATTCATATTCTTATACATAAAATATAAGAAAGTAAAAAGACAATCAGACGGATGGCACACCAAGAAATCAAAACAGAATAGAGGCCGATGCCTACATTTTTTTAATGCCTAAGGTTAGCGAATATATATTTGGTTGACATATTTTTTAATATGATTATTTCTTATAGATTGTTGCAATTTTGGAATATCCGGATGTTATGGATCCTACTTTAGAGTGCATATTCCTAATACCAAAACAAAGCTCGCTGAAAATATTGGACTGCTGATCCTGTTTTCTTTACTAGCCACTGCTTCAACCACTTTACTAGCCGATTATGTGGATAATGTTTTGATAAAAAGTCCAACACTGTGGGAGAGGGTTATGTGGATAATTCAATTGAAAACAAAAGAAAAGATTTCCAGATATTGTACGTAAAACAAGTAGAGACAATATTATAGCTAAGTTCAACAAATAAGTAAATATTTATAATTAAAAAAACATTTCCTATAAACTTGAACTTTGCTGTTTATTTTTCTTAATTGATGATATAATGATTTTTCCTCGCCAGTTAGTTAAAGTTACATTTGTGTCACAAAGTGTCATTTTCAATGTCAAAATTAGAAAAATATATAACATCAAATATAAAACAACAATTCCGCAAAAATTCGAGTTAATTTCTGATCAGACTATTTGCAAATTCAAAATGTGTACCCCAATAAATTCAACAAATCGATACCGAAAGTGCGCAAAAATAGGAAATTTTGTCGCAATGAAAGTGAGAAATACATCACCGAATCCTTATTGTTACTTCGTTCAACTCGAATAATTGGCGGCATACTTAGTTCGATAGGGCTTTGTATTCCCGGGGGGGGGGTCAATCGACGTGTCAATGAGCTTGTTAGGGAACAGCTATTACACGCGCCTGAAAGTTCAACAACTGCGCAGCTAGTTACCCCTAGCAAACATTTTCGTTGATACAAGGGATTTTATGAATAGGAATTTCAATATCCACGCACTATTAATTAATTTTCTTTTCGGGAGTATTCAACGAACAAAAGCCGTAAACGTATAAACGTATCAAACGCAGTATTTACTCCACAATTTTTTGCCTATGACGTCAGGTTACATACTTATCAAAGATGCTTTGCGAAACATGAAAAGTTCGCAATCGATAATGTGTGGTTTATTTTATAAATGCAACTACTAAAATTTCTTTAAAGCTTCTATTGAACTATTTCATATTTTTATTTATCCCTATTTAATGGAACTCACTGACTACGAACATAAATGTAACAAATAATACGTATAATGTGAAAACAAACTTATAAACATAAAAAACACCCTGCCACACTTTTACCAACTCTAAATACGTATTTCGGCAACTATATGGCCATCTCCAGTAGAATCTAAAAAAGAAAAATTTTAAACTCAGTATTTCTTGCTAAGGCGTTACCTTTGAAGATATTCTCTACACTAGCTTACCAGTGGAATAACACTATATGTATATATTTTTTAATTTATAGATTTTATATTTATAAGTACATGTACATGTACTTGCTGAAATAATGTGGAGTTGGCTTAAAGAAGTGATCATAAATCATTGATTTTTTTATACAAACCGGATGTTGTACATAAGAATAAATGACACTTGACATTTGCGATCGACAAGAATCAACAAGAAACGATGAAATATTCCGATTGGATATGAAGGAAGCGTCAATTTAATTTTAAAACAGATTTATTACAAAACATCTAGTAATTTGCATTTTCTGCCTGGTACAGGAATAACATCAAAAGATATTTAAATTTAATATTCTATTTATGTATACGATGGATACGATTGTAAAATCTATAATAATATTTCTAAAATTTTAATTTGAATTTTACATTTAAACATATATTACAACCAACGCAACGCGTACGCAGTTTTAAATAATCGCAAACACATTCCATTTTAATCTTCGTCCGGCATTTCGTTTATGCACACCATAAAATCACAATGACACTTTCATGGCGACGGAATTAATATACCATAACTTTATGTTAAGCAGAGTCATTACTACATTTTAACGTTTATTAACGTACGGCATAACTAATTTTACATAAAAGGCACTTCGACTTTTTCATCCCGTCTCTACTTTCATAATAAAATTATAATATTTAATCGAGCGGATGTTGTGTTAATGGTGAAAAAATCGAAACGGGTATTTGACGCGCACGGTTTTTTTCTCTCAGTGGCGTAGAGAATGGACCGTGTTTGTACACTCCGTAAAAAAACGGACGTAAATGCGCTGCATAACTAATGTTATAAAGTGCAAAATACCGTTTAAGTCGCGATTTTTCCGATGCTTTATTACTTGTTTATCTCTCGCGTTCTTTTTAGGGGCCGCGCAAACGTGATGTTTTATGATGTAAAATTTACATTATGAGTTTCACATTTAATTTCTGAATCATGCAAGGTAAAGTGACTGTCGTATTAAGTACGTTAATATTGTTGTTTACCTCGGAGTACACCGGAGGACAGGAAAACTGAAACACCAAGCAAGAGATTTGATTTCAATTATCTTTGTGTGGTGGCTGGTGAGGGGCACTGGAGAAAAAAATAAATTTTACTTCTTGAACGTGCATCATCAAGATTAGAAGGTGAACAAACGCAGCAACTCAGTAGCAAGTAAATCAAGCGCATGTAAATCTTGATTTCTAGGAGAGAGGTCAAGTGAATCCTAAGCTGATTTATTACGAAACGGTAGTTGACGTTGCGATAAATGTTTTAAAGCGCAGCGAACGTTAAAGCACGCAGTCACCTAATTGAAGTAAAAAAAAAAAACCGAAAAAGAACGAAATCTGTGTGTCAGATCGGTTTTTCGTTGCTGATGCACTCAATGATCCGAGCGACCCGTTCCAGTTCCTTCTATACTTTATCATCTAATTATATATTTATTAACCATAATTTAATAATAAAATATAAAATGTAAACTAAAATATGAAATTAAAACGGTCACAAATTCGGTAGCGGTTAAACATTATCCGTGACCGTTTAATGGCGAATTCCCTAAAATGCGACAGCTGCTCGTCGCGACCTCTTTCGAATTAATCGAACAAAAACTGAATTCCGCGTAGGTGAACGCAAATGACTTGAAATTATTTCCCGTGTAACGGATTTAAAACTTAATTTAATAAGTAATAATTTAATCAATTCGCTTTGTACGAATCGCAGATTGTCTTGTTGCGCTTTCGACCGAATAGCGCGGATAAATAAATTGGACGGGAAATTAATTCAAAAATGAAGAAAAAGGAAAATGCAATTTACGAAAACATCTGTTTAATGTAGGAAAGAAATCGTCGTTGTGATTTTGCGTTGTTCCATTTAAAACAACCGATAATGATAATTTAAAGGCGTACTATTCTAATTGGAAACGTTGTTATGAGATATTTGTGTCATTTGGTTTTCTTCGACCTATTAGTGTTTAATTTATTAGTTGTATGACCAAGATGCAATATCTTCTTCGAGTTTTCTTTTGCAACTTCGATATTTTTCGATATTAAGGCGATTTCTATTGCTTGTTGTATATTTGATATTGTGCAGGAAATCATCATTTTGATAAACACTTATTTTCATCCACTTCACTTTTATTTACGTTTTCAGTACAATTAAAATATTTTCAATTTTTCTTTTAAAAACAAACCTGTGGCATCAAACGAAAATCAATTATATTTAAAATAATTTATATTTTAAACAATTATTTGACACATTAAGTGAATATCGAAATTTCACTTACTTTGCATATAAAATAATTGATTTTTTACACAATTAATTAATAACATAATAATGCACACATTTTACCTCAAAAAAGTAATTGTCTTAATAAAAATAATTTTTTTTATAATAGAACTTTAAGCAACGATGAATATCATATCGTACAATTCAACAATTGATTTATAAAATACATACAAGGCCAGTTATATAACAGTAAGATGTTATCGTTTATGTCAATCTTCACCATCCCGTTTGGGCGGAGAACTGTTCCCATAAGGAACAACCATATGCGTCCAGCGGCGATCAAAAGCGTCAAGAGTTTCAGGTCAAATCAAATTCGTCCGCTTCATTAACCAAACACAATGGATCGTTAATTTCACATAGCATTTTTTTCGGGCAATTAACACATCGGGTTACGAACGTAGGCCCGTTGCATATCAGAAATCTCATTAACGCGAAAAAGGAAATCGGAGCCTCCAAATTTAAGCGAGTAATGGGCCGCTGATTTATGGCGCATCCGAATAATGCATAACTGTGCTTTTCGTGCTCGGGCGACGTATAAATTACAACCGGTCGATTGCGCAAACAAACTTAATTAACTTGCATTACCGGATAAATTAAAAGAATTAAGAGGCATTCGCGGCGCGCGAAAAAATAACAGATGCGTAACGTCGCGAGCAGTAACAAATAAATAAATTGCATTTTTGCCTTTGTGCGCGATATTTAGGTTAGGCGTTCCGCAAAATAATGTTCCGCCGATGTGATTTTTAATTGAAAATGTATCTATTGTGCAGATTTTGCCGTGTTCATTTAATGTTGTATAACCGTTCGGATAATAGGGCTAATGAGTGATATTTATTAAAATTAAGTTTCTACACGTTCGATGTTTACGACATGAAAGGATTTTCATTGTTTGGCATAAATAACTTCGAGGCATTAAAATATAATTTAACTGTAGCATTTTTGCGCGAACAATTTATGCATGGTTAGGTAATCGCAATTTTAATTTTATTGCAATGAAAAGGGCAATGATATAAGTGCAAAGAACGTAATTGTCATAAATGTTTATGCAAATGCAACCTTGAACGCTTCCGTAAATTTTATTATAATTAAAAGTTGTACTTGTAGACATAAAAATAATTATTAGTACGTGTGTATGTGTCTTAAAGTTAGTTCTCACATAATGATCGTGAAGATAGGGATGTTTTTTTGGCCTATGGCTTTAAATTCTTTGGTTTGATATCCATTTCTAGCTTGAAAAAAAAAGATATTTTACACAACTTTTATTTGAAAACGTTTAAGAAATTTAGTGCTGATTACTGCATATTTTTTCATTCATTGTTCAATTTTTGCACTACCCCCTCTACATGTTTGCAATTCCTTTTGTTCATTTCATTTGTTAATCGTTTCATATGTGTTTCCTTTCGGTTAACTTTTCAATATAGTAAGTTTTTCTGTACATCTTTCATGTATTTTCGAGTTTCTATTGTAATTAATTGTCATGTACTTTCTACTGGGTACTTGTCTAGGCTTCCATTAATGCAATTCATGCTGGTTTCTGTTTTTAACATATTTCCATATTTCCTTCTAATTTCCATTTCTGCTTTTTCCTTATCATTCCTTGTAGTTTTGCCCGTTTATTTAGAGATAATCAAGCTAGAAAAACATTTCTTTTGTCTATTCGTTTTTTTAAATATCTATTTTTAAGTTATTTATTTATTTTATTTGTTCTTCCATTGCTTGTTCTTACATCAGTTTTCATCATTTATTAATTTTGTTTCGAATTGTATTCAGTTTGTTATCATAAAATGATATCAATGAATGTATTTTTTGTATGTGCTAGCGATTATTAAATTGTCATTAATATATTCACCGAAAACTTTGCTACCTGTGCCAAAATGCGCCCCGACTGAAAATTCCGGTACGTTGACGCTATATAGACGTGAGTCAGTGATGGAAACAGATTTGCCTAAAACTGACAAATCATGCATTTCAGCATATTAGAAATATTTATGCTAAATAAATACTATTATTGAAATGGACATTTAGATTGATTTCAAAGAATGATCTGTCATGGTTTTAGAGAAAATTCATGCTACAAAGATGTAATTGCACGGCATTGGCACAAAAACAAGCAATGTCTACATTTTTGGTGATTTAAATGTGAAATTATGAAAATTGTTAAAAAATATTCATTTCGAATTTTGTAAAGCGACGACATTTTCTTGTATATTGAATGTAATCAAGTATTTTGGCATAAATAAACGAATACCCAGTAAATGTTGGTAAATTTTGATGGCAGCTTCAGGAAAGATGTATTTCATTTCTACTAAGAAACTATGAAAATTTCGACAAAATACATAAATTTTTTTATTTATGTATTAATATGAAGCATATTTTTGAAATTTGAATCGGCCTGCGGATGGTACTCAGATTCGCTCTATTGAAGACGACGAACAGAAAATGATGAAGCAGGACAACAAGTGACATTGTTGGTGATGGAGAGGTTTTATTAACAAACGAATGTCCATATGCTCGATCAGCGTATCGAAAAATTCAATGTTTCTGACCTTTAATTCCACGTCATAAAACAGCACGCCTTGAGTGGTGCAACGAAAGGTTGTAATGGAATGAGGAACCAAGGCAGCTTTAGTGATGAATCAAGATTTTGTTTAGGGGCTCATGGTGGTCGGACAATGATTAGAATATGCCCTATGGAAAAAAAACAAACTTGCAGTTTCCTGTACATCGACATACGGCTTTCAATAAAAGTAATGGGGTGCGTGGCACTATCTGCCATAACAATAGGCCTCTTCTAGTGGTTCTTTAACATTAAGTGTTATTCGTTATAACAATGCCGTACTAAAACCAGCGTGAATGTTATATCTTCAAGAACAAATAACGGTTGTTGCCGAGTGTTTCGTGGCCGTGCCTCGATTGTGCTGTGTCGTAGATACATATTCACACCAGGGCTTTGTTGTGACTGTATCTTCTTATGAGCTAGTTGAGAAATTGGAGCGTAATGAAGGAGGCGTTACAATTGCACGTGCTGCATATGCATTAATAGTAAAAAAGAAGAAGTAAAAGGAGGAAGTTTTTGATCCATCCTTTATGGAGAGCTATTGAAGAAAAAGGGATTTTCATGTATAGTTTTCTAGATTGAGATGAACCGCGACAGTTTTGTCCTTACTTTAGTAAAATTAGTAAAACTTGGTAATTTGCTGGATCCAATCAATAATAATAAATAAGTTTTGTCGTTACTTTAGTAAAATTAGAAAAATTTGATAATTTGCCGAATCCAAGCAGATATTGAAAAAACATGAAATTCAGAAGATCTATATCTGCTGAGGGGAGACTGGCTTTAGCATTAAGATAATAAAATCTACTACATGACTCAATTAAATTCCGTGTACAAACTGACCATTTTCTATCTCCTCGTGGGGGTAACTTTTATATTTTTTTATACATAGTCGGTTATATTGGCAAAGTTGGCCAGAATTTTATGGGTAATGCGGTACTGCTTCGAAAAATGATCCTTTAGTTTTCACGGTTTTGACATAATCTGAAAAAACTGAGAAATGAAATTTGTCAGTGCCTAATAACTTCGAAACATCCAAGGAGAAAGTTAAACTTGGTTTTTGATCGTAGAATCGTAGAACTTGCATCTTTTTAAATGGAAAGCATTTTTGGCAAGAGCTTAAATAGTAGTTTTAAGAAAGCTGTACAATGAAACAATGAAATATACAAGGAGATATGTGTATATAGAGGCAGGCCGAAATATTTGAGCGGGGAGAAAACAAGCAGAGAAGAAAGAATTATTGCAAGAGTAATTAATTGATTTATTTGAATGTATTATTGAAATTGAACAAATTGGGATATATCATGGTTATATAGAAAGGTTGTAAAAATTAGGATGCCAATAAAGGTTGTTTTTTTAGTAGTTTTAACTTCAGCGATATAAACATTTGTATGTGTATCTTTTTCAGTTAACCTAAAAACGTAAAACTAATATAATTTTTTAATGAAATACAAATTAAAAAAGTATTACTTATAAATATAAACAAACATTAAATTTGTCCTACTCTGCCTGTTTAACCGACTTATCGGACTCCCCAACAAGGAGATAGTAATAGGCCACGCAGTACGAATTATGTCAATATCGTCTGAACTTCAGCTACAGAATCACAGTATTTTATTGTATCCACTTGTCATACAAGATGGAAAATGTTTTCTACAACTGAAATTTCCCAACTAACAGAAGAAAAATGCAAAAATGTAGCAGATGATTCTTGGGCATTATGACCAATTGCATGGAAGCAATTGATGGAAATCACATCCAAATACGAGTACCCAAAAATAGTGGATCATTATTTTTAATTACAAAAAGATATTTTTTGTTGTACTTTTGGCATTAATTGTCAATTCATTGCAGTAGATGTAGGAGGTTAAATCTAGTGATGGTGGAATTTTATTAAAATTAAAACTAGGAAGAGCACTAGAAGAAAATGAACATCCCCGCACCAAGGGCACTGCCTAATTTAGAAGATGACTTGCCATGACCATTTGTCATGGTCGAGGATGAAGCATTACCCTTGAAAGAATATTTGATAAGATAACGAAGGGCAGAAAATATATATAACACAAGTTTTCTAGGGCTCGACGTACAGTCGAAAACAACTTCGGTATTTGGACTCAAATTTTGAATTTTTATGGAAAGCTCTAAGTTAGCCCCGAAAATGCAGATACAATTATTTTAGCCACATGTACACAGCATAATTATTTACGAGATCACTTCAATTTCCATTAGTTCACACATACAAGACCAGGCGACGATTGTGCACCTACTGTCAGACCGCTGCCTTGACGAATCGCTTTTCAGCGATCGAAGGGAACACGGTAGGCCTATAAACGTAATTTAGATGAAAGGATCTACTGGGAATATAACGCAATACAACACAGTCCAATACGCGAGATATAGCAGAAATCTAAAAATTCAGCAAGAAAATGCTCGGCCAGCATGTGTTATTGAAGACTTTCTGAATAACAATAAGATCGATCTGCTTCCATGATCTTCTCTATTACCGAACTTATGACCAATTGAAGACGTGTGGGAATTGGTATGATGGTGGATACATGATTGACAGCGACAAATTCCAGAAGCTATGATAGCTTACTTCAAACTAGCATTGATTCACTCATTTCCAGTATACCTAACCGACTAGGAAACTGTGTAAGATATAGAAGAAGACCGACACAATATTATTATTTAGTTAATAATTACAATCCTTAGATTGTGTTAGTCGTTTGTTGCGCTAGAACAAAATATAAAATATCCTATCAATTTGGCACCCCACGTGTCAGGAAAAAAATAACACTTACCATTACAATATTGTTACCCAACCTGTCAACTTAAACTTATGCCTTGTGATAATAATATTTTATTAGCACAACCCAACCCAAACTTTCAGCCTAAAGTTATGCCTTGTGATAATATTTTATTATCACAACCCAACCCAAACCAACCCAACCTGTTAGCCTAAACGCATGCCTTGTGATAATAATATTTTATACATTATTAGTAATGATGAAACCTGATATTTATTGCTCATATTTGGCATGACTATACTGAACTCGGCCAGTTACAAAAGAGCAAATGTTTGTTTGTATATTTAAGTTTCTGAATTAATTTTCATAAATTCGTTTTTCATTCGACTCAAATTATTTAATTCATTGTTCTATGCACCTAACTTGGTTTTATGTAATAAATTGGTTTTTTATTTTATAGTTGTCGATATTTTTAATTTTTTGCATATTTTTATAGTTGGGTTGGGCATCTAATATGCTCTCTTATAATTTCGATTATTTTTCTATTTCGTTTACTTTACTGCAACTGCTTGTCGCACTTGGTCATATTATTATTTTTACATTTAAATAATTTCTAGGTAATTTTTTATGAGTTAAGTTATTTTCCAATTTAAATAATTTACGTCATATTTTTTAATATAACGTATATCTTTTTTTCGTTTAAGCACTTTTTGTTGTAGATATATTTTAAAAACCTCTGTAACATTAACCACAACACCGATAAGAGTTGGTCACCAAACAATTTTATGAAATGATAGATGCAACTTGCTATGTTTGAAGATAAAATTAATGAACCATCTATTCAACTTTGTTGCAAAAGTTGAATATGAGGAGGGGATATAAAAAAATATATTCATATATTCCTGTGACCAAGGAGGATATGAAAGATGCGATGTTTTACCGTCTTGAGGTGGTCTGTCGAGAAACGTTTGAATATTTGAGTGATAGAGCACCTTCCCGAGCATACAGACAATATTTCGACGCAAATTACGGAATACTGCGATGCATCTTGGAGCAGGCAAGGAGAGGGCCAGTGCTAACGAACCCGAGTGACTTTTTTGTTTATTCACAAATTATCAGCAATTTGTACCAAAATATATTACTGTGTCAATCAGTAACAATAAATTGGGTAGTTGCAGCCAGTTCCTTTCAAACTGTCGAGGAAACTTAAGAATTAAAGATAAAGCTGAAGGGAAACAAACTTGGAGTATGTTATTCAAGTGCTGCATGTTCTTTCTTGCTTTTATGTTTCTCTTTGCAATCTTGTACATGGTGGTTCTCATGGCACTCATCTTTTTAGGTATTGTTTACTTTGGCCTATGTAACGCAAGGGAGCAACTTTTACAACCAATGTTGATGTAATATTTGTATAATTCGTCTAAACAAAACGAATTGAAGTTGTTCTTCGGTAGCATTTTCTAGTAAACTTGCCATAAATGTTTCAATATGTTAATTATCCATGAAATTGTATTAACCTACAAATAATAGAGAGGCGACAATATGAGTAACCTGCTATAATTTATTGTATCAACATGTATACAAAAATCCTAGAGAGTTGCGACTTTACAAGTTGAGTGAACTCTGGTTCAAGGATCCAAAGATATTACAATTTTAAATATCGACTTTGCATCGAAAACTCTTGCAATGCTCGACAGTACATCGAAATTTAATTCCTAAAAAATACGTATCCAATTTATTCAATAGCTCAAAACGTAAACGCACAACTACTTGCTAGTTAGATTACATTATCAGATAAGTTAGCTGTTCCTTATAATATTACAACATAATACCGATACCTGAAAAATGCTCCCAGCGAGTCCTTAGCGGGGAAATTGTCGGTCGTAAAGATGAAACTTCTCGTCTATTCACCTCGTGCGCCGCGATCAAATGGGCCCCGCTTACAAATTTCTCATCATCGCAAAGTTTGCATATCCATATTTAAATTTCAATGCGGCGGCGACCGTTAGAGATCGGGGCACGCTCATGATTAAACGGGTGCTTTTTTTCAACGTCGCCGTCTCAATTTAACATCCGTTACTTAGTAATTTCGTGTGCGCTTACAACATTCTATTAAGCCGCCGAGGCGACACGCCCAGATGAAAGAAAAAGGCACGCAGCGAAATCCCCGCACGGGAGATTAGCATAATGCATTCAATGCATTTGCACCTCGGTGCGATTTACATATCTCTTAATGAAAAGTTACAATTACTTATTTAAATATGGGGTTTTATAACAATACGATTGTTTAACGCGAAAGGTTAACTAATTCATTAATTGTTAAAGCCTGCTGTTGTTTGCCAAAAGTTATTACAATAGGATATTTTTATTATGTATGTACATACGGCAATGTATGCTTATGTCAGATCGATATAATTTCGAAATTTACTTTTACAACACAAGACTTTATTTTTATGCATTTTTTTTTAATTTCAGGTAAGCCAATACATTTACATCCGGGTATTCAATAACTGGGTATGTAAGTACTATGCATTTTATTAATCAAGGCGGAAAATTAATGTCATATCATAACTATTACAAAAGAAATTGTAAAACTTACTGCTTTCATCACGAGACGTGAATATAGATAAAAATCAAATGATAAAAAGACAAATTTTGCTACGGGTTTTATCCAAAAATTTTACTAATTCAGGTAAAAGGTGTTTTCCTTGCAATTAATATGTTGTAACTATGATTTCAAATACTCTAACTTTTCTGAAGTAGAAGATCATCTCAAAATGTTGACGTATCGCAACTGAGTTGGAAAAAAAATGATAATAAATTATTCACAGGCAGATACTTCAACCAGTGTTTATCATGAACGTACTCGAGCCCAAGCACTGCTTGAAGAAACATTTCATGTAAAGCTTAAGTCAATATTTATTAAAAGATGTAATAATATTAACATAAAAATGAATTAAAATATTTTGCACTTATGATGCATGTTTTTTTGTAGAAAGGTAACATATTGAGATTGGTTACTGTTATGTGGTCCAGAAACCCTACAGTTACATTTGTGCTATATTTTCATGGACTGATAATCGGGAATACCATGTGCACCGATTTAAAAATATTTACTTCATTTAATAAAGAGGGGAATATAATTTAATTATTTTCCATCCATCCATATTGTTTTACACCATTGCCTAGTTTTATTTTTGCTTACATTGGCTCATTTTTTTACTTGTACTTGTCGCTTTTGTTGGTTTGTTTTGTTTCAATTTAGTTTTGTTGTGACTTTTTTCATGACTTTCATTATCATCGGTTGTATTTTTCGTCATTTCTTCATTTGTTTTGTATTTGTGTTATACTATTATATTTAAATTGTCATTTCTCTTCGTTTCACTTTAAGTTTCCTTCATTTTTTAGTTATACCGACTAGTTTACTTTTAGTTTCTGTTAATTTTATTCGTCAGTTGTGTCTTTCTTCTAAATTGTGCTTTAGCGTTAATTTATTATTTATCTGATTTTTTATCCTCTGAGTTTCATTCGTTTAAATTTCATTTTACTTTATTCCTTTTGATTTCATTTGTTTCTGTGTTTTTAATTGTTCTTAAAATGCGTTGCATTATCCTCTTTTATTTGTTTATTCTGAACCATTTAGCAGTTTTCGTTCGATACGTCATGTTTTCTTCAGCTTATATTAAGGCTTGTTTGTTACATTTCTGTTATCGGCACAAAGGCAAATTCCAAAATAATGTTTTGGAGATGATTTAAATATTGTCAGCAGGACTTTGGATTTTCTGTTAAAGTATAATCAAATTGGTCATATTTAAGGAACTCTGGATATAAGGTGAAATAAACACCCTGATCCAATTATAAATTATTTCATGCTTGATTATGAAACAGTCAGTATAAGAACGCAATGTATACTAATTCTTACAATATTAATTATTTTTATATTTAGTCCTAAATTCATTCATTCTCTCTCACTCATAAAGATCATAATAATAATTTTCTTATTATTTTATCAACACATAGTATCAACTATGCGGGTATGTCGTAATGATTGGCTGAAAATAAAACTAAAACGTTTTATGGCTAATTGCATTTTATTTCGTCGAATCGTTTTAAAATTTTCAGAAACTTTCTTAATTTAACTCAACTATATTTCACGTTTTATGTTATCAATGAATATTGTCAATAGTGATGGACTAAGTATCGCTTCCTATGGTACACCAATGTATATTATCAGTTATTAGCCATAATATTTGTAACCAATATCTACAAAATTCGATATTCTTAGTTTCTATTAAGTTTATTTTACGGAAAATCGCTACCGAATTTCCATCGTCGACTTGTTAATGGAAGGGAGTCGTTATTTGGGCGCCACGAAGATTAACACATTAATACAAGAGCTTTGATTGAAATAAAAACAAAGCATATAATGCAATCGTCAAATAACCCGCCATACAAACACACGCGCGTGCGCAATGGTATTAGCACAGCATTGTACGTGCTCAAAGAGCAACATAAAAAATGAAGTGCGAATTTGGTGGAAGTTAACATGGCATCGAAGAGTGGTGGTGGTAAACATACTTCGTGTCAATTCGGTGATTAGCGCCGCCTCACTTGCTGTAATTGCTTGAGCTAATGGAATTCAAAATCCCTACGCTACAAGGCAAACTTTCTCGGAGACACGCCAGTAGTTAAACGACGTATACAGCATCCGTTTTAACAAAAGCGGAGACGGTACACAGTAACAAAATACATTCGTACATCCATAAAGCACATTTGCTAGATCCCTACAACCACTCGAAGTTAATTTCAAGCGCCAAGATCAACGATCGCACTTACACGTCCTACTCCATCTGATACAGACACGACGCGATATACAGAAACAGACCAATGCATCTAGTCTAGTTCAATGATTTTTACATCACAAGCAAATTCCGACATGGATGACAGCTGTTTCGTCCGTCATGACTTATCAGGTCGTTCTGACGAAGCAGACGGCTGCGAAGCAGTTACAAGTCTCTACAGTACCGACTTAGCCGTTCAAAGTTGACTTCTGTGATCACGCAGCAGCTCGAGTGTGAGGTTATTGACGACTCTATGGCGTTAGTACACCCACACGAACTTATTGCAAAAGTTCCTAGTTGCAAAAATTGTAATAGTGTGGTAGCAAATGGTGAAAATAATCCACAGAGGTAAAATAATCAAAATGACAGGACAGAAAATTTCAAAATTGCCCAAAATGGAAAATTAAAAAATTCCACAATAACAAATTGTAAAAGATCGATCAAATTTCTCAATAAATATATAAAATAAAGCCAATGTTAATGTTATAAAATAAGAAACGTAAAAATATAAAAATTCTAAAATCCCCAGCGTTGTGAATGATAGAAAAATATTAGAGAAAAGATGTTGTTTCTGTGGAAACATAAAGGTTAAGAAATTACAATTACGACTCCCCCGCGCAAAGGATGAGCAGGATATTAAAATTGTTTGAAATTCCCAGTAAAAGGCCAAGATTCTGACAAATGCAAAAATCAAAATGACAAAGACGAAACATTTCAAAACTGTCTATCTCATCCTTCAGGACTAATCTGAGGTGCATGTACTCATACAAACACGAGGAATTTCTGTAAGTGTACTAACGCCATGTAGACGCCAATACCCTAACAGTCAAGCTGCTATGTGACTACAAAAGTTTGCTGCTTTGGCGACTAAGTACTGTTGATAATAGCAGCCTTTTTTGAAAATAAATTGGACACACGACGGCTGCGAAGTATTTACAACTCTCTACGATAATTAAGAAAAAAGTTGATAAGATTGGTAAAATGCTATAAATGCAGAAAAATATAATTAATACTATTTATGGTAATGGTTCGTAATACATTTATTTATTACGAAGAAAAATGTGTTACTTGCCAAAAATGTATGCCAATTTATTTAAAAATATAAATCTTTATTGCAATTAATTGACCATTTTTGTCAACACGCATATCATTTTACTAATCAAAATTGCAGGTATGTCCGCCTATCTCTTTACCTATATCCATGTTTGGTGGGCTCTCACGTTTGAGTGGTGTAGGCTTGGTTCAGATGTTAGATGAAGCTGTGAATAGTTAAAGAGTATGTACTCCATTTTAAACTGCCATTAACAGAATGCTAAAGTGGATACATAACCTACTTTGCAATCGTACAGAGATTACAGGAATTCCAGCATTTTAAAAAGGAGAAAGGAAATCAACGTCTACGTATAGAGGGCGCCGACAGTAGTAGGATGAGGACGAGATCCTAGATCTATGGAAAGAGAAGGTGCGCAATTGATAAGTGAGAAAAGGAAACGTCTATAGGAACGCACTCGAGCAGATATTTTTAACGCGGGGTGTTACGTCGACCGGTTGACAATTTATTCGTTCAATTTACTTCGTATCTCATCTACACACGCCAGTCGCTCTAATCGCCGTGTATCGCATAATTTATCGATTAAAAATCCAACGCCGATTGTAAATAACGACGGCCGTACAAATCTCTAAACTGAAGTAGTGCGTACCACAAATGCCCATCCATCACGAGACGTATCTAGGTTTCTGGCAACGCCGTCATGTAGTAAAACACTTTTTACCGCTGCATGTGCAAATGCAGTGTGCGGTTCGCGCATTCTTCACGGCACACACAAGTGACAGGTACGGTTCAAACGCGCCGTATAACGGTATCGGCGGTGCCGAGAACTGTTTCATAAGTCGCACATCCTCTTACGCTCGCTTATTAATATACGTAACCTGTTCTCGAGCCACGATGCGTTGTTCTGTGCGCCTTTGGCGCTCCATTCACGAAAATTATTCGTCGTCGATAAACTGGAAAATCGTGTTAAGTCTTCGTAAAAACGTGCACTATTACCTGGTTCCTTTGTGACCTTCTCAATTGAACCACATTACCTTAAAAATATATATAGTTGTACCACATAAATTAATGTAAAAAAAAGTATCTCGATCACCTAGAAATACATTTCGCACAAATACTTTGAATTATTGTTTAATTAATATTATCTATAATCGTTTTGAGATTGAGATTATTTTTTTTCTTTTTGAATTATCGTCATAATTGCCGGAAATTGAATTAAGTAACGGTTGTTTAGTGAATCTGGCAAGATGGTTAAAAACCTTCCTGAAAATGATGTCAAACACCCACGTTTTCAAACATGTCACCTTTCACGCTCTGTTAATAATTATGTTAGTTTTGGAATGCCGTAGCAGTGTAATAAAATCCTGGATTATTTTCTGTACCTGCCATTAGGCATATACACGATATTAGATTTGTTAGCATATATGCAGAAAACATATTTAAGTGTCGGTAACACGGATACCTACCCGCCAGTTATTGAGACTTCTGCAAAGCTTGTTAAGTCAACACGAAGCCAATTAAACATGCTAAATGTACGATGCATTTGCATATATTTAAGGAAATTATCAAAGAGAAAAGTACACACTCCATGGTAAGACTGAAACGATCGATGCAATTGGTTAACATCGCCGAAGAGCTCAAGCAATCAGTAGCTTACAATTAACATAGTTTCTGCTTTTTTGTAGCATATTTGTACTAACAAAGAATCATTGTGATAATCCTCCTTAATATCAATGCCGTCGACTTCTTAATTTCTAGCACACTTATATAACCTTTAAATCATTTCCTTATACTTTATGTATAAGAAAGTGTAGTAATCATAAAAACGTTCGAACTGGAGCTTTGAACGGAAACTGTTAAACAACTTTTATTTGAAAAATAAGTAGTGCCTTAATGAATTCGTTGCAAGTCTCCGACGTTTGATTTAACAAATGCACTTTCCTTAACTCATGTAAGTGACCCAAGGATTTGTCGAGGGGCCTCCTGTGACGCCGTGTGTACAGATGAATTGCGATTTACTGGGCAATGGTGTGTTTAGTACTAAATATTATAAGAACTAGTTATTGTGTCCGAATTTTGTGCTTTATATATCTCTATAAATTAATACATTATGACTGTACCAGTTTGCTGGTTTTTTCATTAATTTAGAATAATTCTGCTTCCCATTCATGTAGATCTTGACAGACATATTCATGGAGTCTTCTACTCTTCAATGGATTTCCAGCTTCTTTCACGTCTCTGTGTGCCTGACTGCCCATACCAAAAAAATAGTTCCCAGTCATTTAAAATCTTGCTATATCTACCTTGCTCGTGCTTGCGTTCACGAAATTCGCTTCTTTTTTATTTGTCTCCTATATATCTCAAATTCCATCACACCATCTTTTGCGTTAATGTTCGTTCTCAGTTAAGTTGCTCTTCTGGCTCAATTAGTTTGCATTTTTCTGGAAATTTCGACAGGGTAATGGTAAGTGAATTTAAATTGGTGTTTTCGTATCAACAATACCATCTCAGATCTGATAATAAACTCAGGACTTAGACCTAGAAATCTGGACTAAAGTTCGCCCTTTTATTAAAATAACTAAAATATAGGGTTTAAAATATAATGACGCCATGTGAAACTTTTTATTGAAATAAATGAACGATTTTCAATCACACCATCAATAAATTCTTTTCTGAATCAATCCTGCTGCTGTATAATATTAATGTCAACTTACTACTACTACTACCACCCAAACAATGCTTGACGCGCGTCATTAACTGGTCAGTGTTTTTGGCTCTCGGGCCCTTGGCATAAAGCATTCCATCAATCATTACCGATACTCTACAATTAGATGCGATTCAGGACAGTTAGCAGGATTGTCTTACTCACGGACAAATTCGATGTTTTCTTGCTGCAAGTAGTTACGATCTTAGCGCAATATGAGCTAACAAGATTGGGTCAGAAGACGTACTCGTTGTTTCCATACTTGTTAAGAATATAAGAAATCATTCGAATGCATTTATTTGAATAATTGAATTAATTGCAAAACCACATTTACGAATGAACGAACGACTCAGTACTTCTAGTCCGATTGCTATCCACACCGGCACTTTTCCTTCAACCTTTGCTTGAGGCCCGAATTGTATATTAGCAGGAACTAAAGAGAGTAAAAGCCATTTCCAAAGGAGTCCAAAATAAATTGATCTATTTCGAAATTTTCTCAGATTTCTCAACCATCTCAGATTTTGTTCAATGTACAATGGTTGGGCATCTAGGGCCATTGCTCTCGAGCGCCTTTGTAGTCATAACATACGTGATCATTCACAAATAAAATGTAAAGTTTTCTTTTCTTGTGATTTCACAACCACAGCCCATTGCTTTAAGATTTGACACAACAATCAAAATTTCCTGCAGGCTACGAAAATGCTATTGCAAATGCGTGCAAATATGTGCACATGGGGTCAGAAAGTGAGTACCAAAATTTGTCGCGAAAATGTACCTAAAATTTTAGGCCTCCATAACTTTAGCAATCTGAAATTTGACACAGCTATCACCTAGTATATGTTAACATTTTGCTCACGTATTAGCTATCAATCTCAATGTGCCTATGACCATGCAAAACAACGAAAAACTTAACTTTGTTCAATCTGTTTAGAGCCAAGTATATCAAAATGCGTCTTCATCAATTTTATTTCTACTAGCACCATTCTAAAGAGCATATTGTCTACTAGATATTAGTATTTCGATTATGGGGAGCTAAAAGCGTGAAAAAAGATTAACTTATTACTTCATATTTTATTAACACGTTTATGTTTATTAATATTTTCAAAGCTAAATATCTCAAAAGTTTCAGCTTGAATATTATTTTTCCAGCACCATTGGAAGGAGCATCTGATTTCTATAAGAAATCAATATTTCCGTATATATATTATTTTATTAATATATTCAGAGACAAATATTCAAAATATTAAAAAGTGCCATCTCCAATTTTTTATATCCGTTTTGAAGCCTTCCATATAAGGTGTGAAAACAACAGTTGGTGTTTTATTGGTGAGATGCGAAATGCCTGAAAACTTTTCGTACTGAACTTGAAAATTTCTGTTACTAATGTTGATGCTTTTCTACTTAAATATTGAGACACAAAAGTTCCTGTAAAAATCCATTATGATAAATTTAGCCAGTGCATAATCGTAGCGACAGTTTATGAATGTAATGTCTATAATATGAATTGATTTGTCTATGAGATTCTATGAGATATGGTTCCTGGTAACAATTCCAAGAAACCTCCAGTACTCTCCCATCATTTGCTTGACTAACACTAATCATGTGTTTCCAAATACTTACTAATAGCTTTGCTATCACATTCCAATGGATTTCTTAGGCAGCATGGTAATAATTTCGTTGATAAATACAAAGGGTGTAACAAATTTCATGAGTTTTGAAGCTGGAAAGGCCACAAAATTGAAATACTAAATTCTAGTGGAAAAAATATGATTTTTTCTGATATCTAATGGTGCTAGAAAAATAAAATTGGAGATGATATTTTTCTCAGAACAAATGTCAAATTTAGCTTTTTACTGCAATTTAGAGCTAATACTGGTGCAAAATGTTTACACACTACTAGGTAATACCATGTTCAAACTAGCAAAGGTTTATTTACACTTATGGTTAGCCCTACTTGGGAAAAATGGCCAAGTTTGCAAACGTATTTGATTTTCTGGACGACAAGTGAATTGGTGAACTGATTATTAAAAGTCAATTCACAGTCAAAGTAATCCAACCCGACAATTAATGCCAAAGATAACTGTTAACATTTCATGCTGCCAGCTAATCATCAAAGTGACAGTGACAACAAAATGTCAATATCATGCTGTTGCTTCAAATCCGAAGTGATGAAGTCGTAAAACGGCCTCCCAGTTGTCAACGTTAGGTTAATCCAAACTGGCAGTTAAATGTCAAATTGGGACTTACACATCGTCGAACTGACAAAACTGTTTGTTAGTCGTCATACTAACTGTCAAAAATCAAACTACTGGTCTTCACAGCGATAGTTAATCGTAAAACTTTCAAGTGGTCGTCAAAGTTCAAATGAATTGTCAAAGTGATGATTAAGCATCAACTGACAGCTAATCATCAGGCTGACTGTTAATCTTCAAATTGACAAATTGTCATCAACGTGATAGTTGCCGTACAACTGTCACTAAGTCGTTAAAGATAACGACCATTGTGAAAACTGACTGTTAAAAAAAATCGTTAAAAATGGTTGCCAAGAACCAAAAATTCGAGTATGAAACCAACATAGCAATAACCCGATTCATTATAGTTTTGCCGGTTTCACGATCATGTCCATCCTGGTTACAAGTGAATTAATACACCTGGTCATTGGAGCCCCAAGTTTGGCGCCAATTCGATGCCAAGTGCGATTGGATTTGATTGAGTTGAGTTCGTTTGGGTTGGGTTGCATTGGATTGCGTTGGGTTTGGATAGGATGGGTTGAGCTGGATTGGATTGAAGTCGATACCGGGTTCATCTTTAAGGCTATGTATTCTGAGAGGCAATAGAGAAACTGACGATGCATTTGATGTGATCATTATATTTATGTTTTCATGGACAGAATTTCGCTAAAGCAACCCAACCGATACTTCCACGAATCAAACATTATGTCTCGACCCAAATCAACGTTGTAATTTATGTTTTAATATAATAATATGTAATATTTCGGTTGAATCGATGTAGTTTGGTCGCACTGTGTTCATTTCCCATTTTTAATTAATTCATTTGTAAACTACTTTTTGCCCTTACTGACCTTATTCTAACTCCTTTTCTTCTAGAATGAATTGCTTCTATTTGTATGTTGGTTTGTGCATTTTTAATTTTATTGTTCATTTTTAGTTTTTTTTTTGTTCTCGATATTTGTATTCCTTTACTTTTTACCCATTTCTTTCATTATTTATTCATTTATTTTCATTCTACGATAATTCTATTTCTATTTTGGTTCTTTTTTGCCTTAGCATTCGTTTGATTGTGTAAAGTTACTTGTTGAGTCGTTTATTTTATTCTTTTCCAGTTTGTTCATGATTGGTATTGTGAATGTTTTACTTTTTGTTGGTAATTTTTCGTTTTGTTCTCATATTTTTCAATTTTTATTTCTGTTGGGTTGGGTTGGATCGGGTTGTGTTAGGTTGGGTTGTGTTAGGTTGGGTTGTGTTGCTTTGTATTATTTCTTTTTAAATTATTGACTGTGATTTTAATTCTTAAATTACTTTTTATTTTCTTCTTTTTGTATTCCCTTATTTTTTATTTGGAACTTACTTAACTTTACTTATTTTCCTCGGTTTTAAATACTTTTCGTGTTTACCTTTTTTCTTTCATATCGTTCTGAACCCCCAAACTAGCGGTCTTACATTCCTATACAGTCAGGTACTATATACTGATTTGACCGGTAACTCGATGCAATGCTAACTAATCCATGTGATAAGATTGGGATGAGTTGTTTCCCTTTCACCTCCATGCAAATCCAGGGAATATTACCAACCCTCGAGTGCATTTGGCATTGACCTGGACTGGTGACCAGTTTAACCACAGGTGATTTCGGATCCTTTTCACATGTTAGATAATCATACTCATATATATAACAAAGCGCGCTTTCACTTTATTAAAACTAAGTTCACTTAATCTAATTGACGTATGCACCAGCGCTGGCTGAGGATAGAACATTACATAAAATATACGCGATGCCCGAGTACATAATAAAAGAAAAACGTGACATTACACAAACTTCCCGGTAATTTAATCTATTCTAATATTCTCGTTTAGAGGTCTACGAGGCATTTTAATTTAATAAAAACCGAGTCCATTACGGGCCTCGATAATCGCACCGCAATTACCACGGAGCTATATGATGAAAACGACGGTATGCCGCTAAAAACCGGGACGACTTCCATGGAAAAGCGGCCGACTAATATCAAGAAGTAATTACGGACGTTTTCCGCGTGTAATTTCGAGTTGTTAGGCGCAATTAGCGCCGTAATGTCATAAGGTACTACCGAAGCGTCTGGCTTTTTCTCGCTCGGCGTTTAGAAATCATTTCGCACTGATTATTGTCATGGTCGTTCCTAGCCGGTGTCGCTAACAGACGAGAAATTGCCTTCATCAAAATAATGGGATACTCGTTGCGAACAATTATATATTTAATATGCTTGGAGTCGTATTCACAATTTGATTTGGCTAATATAAATTGCAGATAAGATTGTGTGTATCGATTTCTTCATTTTGCTTCATACGAAAATTGATCGTTTCTACGGAATATTTGAAGTTGGTTGGAATCGAGGACTTTCAAGCTTTCAGCTTTTAAAAAATATTCGTCCGGCGATCCTTCACGTCTCTCCTGAAATTTATCGCCTGAAAAAAGAAAAATTTGTTAAACGATGACCGCGTATAAATGATAAGCGTCTTACATTAAAGATGCCTTGTTACTGTCTTCATTATACGTCTCCTCGTTCCGAGTGAATTTAAACGTCAATTATACGAACATCAAGAACCGTAAATATCTCGTAATAAGATAAATTTCAGCGTTTTTATCGACGTTTTATATATACATCTAAAATGATGTTATTCTTAGAGTAAATTGTATTACAAATCACAATCACAATAAACGATAAAAGACATATATCACGCACTTAATATATATCGTCTGTCGGTCGTTTACTCGCCCAAGAATTTAGTATAATAGTGGAATTCTTGTTTTTGTCCTTGGCATTTGCTGCCGCTGACCACGGACACTAACGGGCGCCAAGATGTCCGCTAACCGATGTCTTCGACGACGTCTCGAGTTCCAAGAATGCGGCCTCCTAGATCCCGCGATACGCGTCGCACTTTACTTAATTTTCTATCGAGATGCTGCCCGGGAATTTTCAATTTCAAATTAATGCCGAATGAAAAAAAAAATCTCTAATGGAAATTAATTTAGATCTGTTGATGGACGGTACGATATCTTTAAGCATAACAACCGAGCAAGTGTTGAACATAAATAAACTTAATCCGTACCTATCTACGACTAAACTTCCCCATCTTCATCTTATTTATTCTTCGTTGATGCGTGTGATATACAAATGAAATGCAATTGCAACATAAACAAACAGAAATGTAAAATACGAGGCATTAAATAGCAACAATTAACAAAACAATTCTATATAATTTTACACGAAAGATAAATATAAACGTTTTGCAATATGGAATTTGCATATATTTATATATTCCTTTAGCATTTAATGTGGAATTGATTTTTATCATAAAATTGTTTATAGCGGAAATGTTAAGGTGAACCTGTTCAAATGCTATGGGATGAAGTGACGTCAAATACTAGCCAACGACAAACACATTGCATTAAAAACAACATATGTTTTCATGTACAGCCATAATTTACATAATATTTACTTACAAACATATTATTATTTGATCGATAAGTTCACGTTATGCACCAATAATTTTCATATATACTTAAAAAATTCAACTATTAATTTTAATCAAGTTTAGGAAATTATACTCGACAACTTTGAAATTACCGGCAAAGTCAGTACTTTAGTTTCCCACTTCATTCGCAGCTTGGGTCAACCGAAAACGCAACGTACGTTACATGTATCAGATGGTGTTTCGTTGTTACGGTGAGATTCGATTACCACATTAACTAATTAACATTTAAGATTAAGTATAAAACAATTTAATTCATTTAAACAATTTGCGTTTTTTATTTAAAATATAAGAACGTTAATGTGCAATCTGCAATCTGTAATTTTTCTTGATCTCTTCAAATCCGTTTGACAAGTGGTAAAATGTATTGTTTTTTATCACTAGACGTGAAGAGCCTGCGAGAAAAAAGTCATTCTATCACGCTTTTCCTACAAGGTTTTTACAATTCAGTGTAGATAACAATGATGTTCGTTTCTTCTTGAATTAATTAAACAACATATCAAAATGTTATTGCATAAATTTTCAGTATATGTGGATGAGTATTTTATTATCTTTTCTAACCTGTCTCTGTTGTCTTAGATCATAGCGGGCACAGATTCGTCGGGCCAGACGCATGGCAGCAATAGCTAATAATAATTTGAAAAACAAAAACATGATATTCATATCCGCATTAGCTTAACACTTCACCTAACTTCAACAAATACGATATTTACATCTTCGTTGGAATTTCTTCTCGTTGCTCTTATCAATGTTTTCGTGAAAGCATACCATAATATGTGGTTTAATCGTGTTTTTAGTATATTTAATTATTTATTAGTATATGATTAGAAAGTTTAAATTGTTATAATAATTTGTTATTAGTTGTTTTTAACGTCACATCCGGTGTATATTGAAATGCATTTTTGCATTATTTTATGAATTTATTGAAATACTACCACAGGCGATTCCATATAATGGTCATCTGAATACATCTGATACATCAATAACTTTCTTATTTTATTTATTTTATATTAATACTACCCTCTGCGGTTACTTCATTGAATGTAACTCAGATTTCCTCGTAACATTATCTGCAAATGTGAGTCCACATATAGAAACATTGTGTGTGTGTGGCTGTGGGTGTGTCTGTTCTATGAAAGTTTAAACTATAGCAGGGAAGAAAACTTCCTATTTTGGAAGCAATATTGCAACCGGAAGTGATGTTTTACTCTTGTCACCTTTTTCCGTATCTCGAAAACGGTAAGGTAACATGTTCTTATGAAAGTTAAAGTTACAGTTAAAAAAAAAATTTCAATTTTCATTTGAAAAGGCTTTTTGGAGTATAACTAAATATAAGAAAGTTCAGTGCGGACCACTGCAGATTTTCTCAACTACTATCTTTTTACTTAATATAATTTTGTCACATTATATCTGGATATTTTTACACAACAAATTTTTTATGATATCTGGTAACAAAGTTTATTTAATTTGAAAATTATGACTTGCGTAGATTTTATTAATGATCTGATTAAGATTAAGCTATAGTGATATAGATCAGAGGCCTAAGGTCAGGTTACAAACTCAATAAAAATCAAGCCACTATGTTCATATCTTGTCATCAACATCTTGCAATTATAAAGTATGACCAGGAAGACGAACCAGAGACAACTTATTCGTGTTAAACTATATAATTGAGAAAGAGGTGGAAATAAAGCAATGTTTGTAGATCTGAAAGCAGCATTTGACGGGATAGGTAGAGGAATACTGACAAGGACAATGGAAAATGGGGAGATATAGGAAAGGGTGGTAACAAGAGGACTAAGACAAGAATATCCCTTAAGCCCCAACTGTTCAACATTTACATTGCGAAGTTGGAAGAGATGTTAAGAAATGGACAAGATGAGGTTTCCTCAACCTAGGATAGGATTTGGTCCTTAGGTTACGCAGACGACATTATCCTGGTGGCGGCGACAAAGAAAGGGCTGAGGGAAATGTCGCGTAAGCTGGAAGGAATACGAAGCAAACGAAAGTGATGGTGTTCAAGAAATGAGGAGGAAAGAGAAAAGAAGTTCAAATGAGTAGGGAGGGAGAAGATATCGAACATGTGAGAGAACGTATATACTTGGGACTAGTGTTGAGGGAAAATAATAGCTGGGAAGAGAACGTTATCCATATATGTAACAAACAAAAAAAAGATGAAAGATAACTAATAAGAAGAAATAACTAAAATTAAATGCCGCCAAAGGATATACTGAACGCACAAGCAGGTCACTGTGAAATAAATTAAAATAAAAATTATTAGATGATGTAAGATCGTTCATATAAATTTTTGAAATCCCAAAAATAACAAACTCAACAAAATGGTTAAACAAGACGTAGTATAAATATAATATAAAATATTGAGATAATTTAATAATTGTGATAATTAAATGTGTTTTTTATGTAAATAATTTTATATTGCACTCGTTGTATTATTTTATTTTGTTTTTAATTGGTTTCTTTAAGTAAATTACTTTTAATTAATAACTTAGATTTTTATTACAATGTCGCTTGCATTTGTGAAATGATTCTATTTACATTCGTTATCGTTCTTGCAAAAATGTCAGAAGTGGAGCGCAAGGGAAATTCTTTGGCCACAGCGCATGAAAATGAAACATTAGACGTCAAGTAATAATATTGCCTTCTCAATCAAAGATAACATATTGAAACTAATTATATGGGAAAAATGCGGATGTACGCACTCGAGACGTGCGCGTCGTATAATTTATTGCATAGTTACCGTTAAAACGAAGAAGATTTATATAACATATGCCTCCGATGATAAATTATGCAACGCGGCCATCATTATAGGTTATGTTTGCGTTGCTCATTCATACATCGCCTACTATAATTTATATGAATCACGCTTTGTTACTTCAATAACACACCTGCTAAACAATCTTACCTGCGCCCGAATCGCCAACCGTACATTACCACATTTAAGCCGTATCGAATTTCGTTACTTAATTCGTGGCACATCCACGAACGGACGATCTTATCAAATGGTTTGATTATGCTAAGGACACGAAATTAATTTACGGTTCGTGGCAGTCGTCAGGAAGCGGTGCTGTTATTAATACAGCGATAAACCTGAAGCGTAAACTATCTTTGCTGTTATTACATAAGGAGCTAGTTTTTAACCTTGCGCTTTACCGGTTAATGACACTTGCTGAATTTGAATTTTAAATTCTCGCATGATTCACACAGACACATACCCATGCACGCTCATTTCAGAGATTTAACTTGTGAATTCTCGTCGTCGAAACAAAACCGATCGTGACATGTCAATTTTTTAATGTTATCCAATATGAATCCACATCAACGGAGGTTGATGGCCTAGCTGCTACTCATGCAATGATGAAATTCATTATTCAAATTATTCAATTCCTATTAAGAACTACGATTGTGTTGCAAAGTCAATCTAACTGTTTTAGATTATGCAACGCCCCGCCCTAAAATATTTCAAACGTGTTGCACTTGCCGAGCAAATTCACAACTCCACGGTATCCCAACATATTGAAAAGGGAGGCATCAATTATTTCAGTATAGAAAAAATCTTCAATTGATGCCTTATTTTGCTTTGATCCATACTCATTTGTACTTATACTTTAAGCACATCTAATTTATTTATTAATTCAATTCTTGCAAGTTGCTAGTTTTTGAAGTAAACAATAACATTACTATTAATAATATTACTATTCACATGCAGTCTATAATCTCAACAAATCATGCGCATGCATGTTGGATAAAACTTTCAATTTAATTAAGCGTCGAAACAACAAAAAACGCTCCACGCGTTTGTCAACGCTGCAGCGATATTAGCTTGTAACGAACAAGTAACCTTTTCCATTTTTCTCCACTTGTTGTTCCATGCAATTGCATACTTTTATAACATTAACCTGAATTATGCAAGCTAAAAGTTTTATATCATATCGCAATAAAATATAAGAAAATCTGCATCGTTAAACTGTGCACCGAATTTCAGCACCAAAGTTAATACCAGCATAAGTAAAGTTACATTAATTGTCCTAATATTTCATTTCGAATAAATTACATTTAGATACGTTTCAAAACACATACAGGGAAGATGGAACAAAATGGACTACAAACAAATAATAGGAAATAATCTGGTAGTAGAGACATGAGATAGAAATATATTATAAAGCAAATCAGTAAAAGTTGATAAAATACAGAAAGAGATGAATTCCTCCGCCGCAGGACTAAAAGAAAGAAGCCTAACTTACGAAGTTCTGTTTCGCTGGTGCAACTCGTTGTAGTGTTTTTAGTTATCTGGATGATGTCTTTTCCAGCTATTAAAGTAATAAGGCCAAATTTATTACAATGTCATCAAGTATCTGTTATCGGTGACAATTAAAATTACCCATAGGCAGCTTCATTTTGGAGTTCATCTAGGTGGGTCGTAGCACCTCGTTCCATGTTCCGTTAATAGGAGTAAAACATTTAATGCAAAACATCATGTAGTTTATTGGTTAAACACATAATATAGCGAGGTAGGTCGTCTGAACTACAATGACTTGACGCAAGGCGACGTCGTCTGTAGCTTCACTCCTCGTCGCAAACTACGCATGCGCTTTAAATACCTTCCGTTGTTGCTTACATGACAATGTTTATGTATTTAATATAAGTATCGGGTTGCATACTTAATAGTTAACAGTAGCATAATTCGGTAATAAAATACAACTACGATATAATTATTACACTACATCATGATATGGTTTGTCTTTGTCATGCACCTCCCAGCCCTCACTTCGCATGATTCAAACTTGTCGGTAAAATAGTATACTAAGTCAAACAGGGTTGGTTAGCTAAATCGTTTCTAGTTTTCTGACATTCTGAGGAATTAAAACGTTGCGATTTTGGAAAACCAAATTGAATTTAAAACGTCGATGCCTTTTTGTAGTTTTGCATGTTCTTCTCCAATTTAATTTAGCGATGTGGAAGAATGTGTAGGGCAAGGTTTTGTATTTTTATAATGAAGGGCCCAAAATTGGATAAACGCAAAACTTTGCACTATAATTTTGAAAATCGATAGCTGTTTGAACAATTTGGCTGGGTTGTTTTGTATTGGGTTGGGTTGGTATGGGCTGGGTTGGTTTGAGTTGGGATAACTAAAATATATAAAATAAGTCAGTTTTTAGATGTGATCGAAACTTCATCAATCGTCAATCCGTTATCAACAATTATTTTTAAAGTTGGAATGAATTATTTTTAACCTGGTACATTTTTATATTAAAATTCCAACAGAAAATATTTCTAATTAACATGAGGCAAGAAACAAATATTGTACTATTTATATGGACATGAGTGGTTTTTTTTGTGAAAATACAAATTTCGGTTTTTATATTTATAATCGTTTAGGACACAACATATGCATTTATACATTTTAAATTATTTTTCCAAAAATTAAGAAAATGCATATTTACAAAAAAAAAAGATAGTGTCTATACTATATAAATCATTTGATAAACGATTTTTGTCATACATGTACCAAGAGTTTATAATATTTGTAATAAAATTCGCAAAAGTTTGAAGCCGTGGGTCAACAATAACGCCCTCGGAATTTTAGGGCTGGCGACATCGTTCCGCGTTCTTGAGCTTGTCAACTAATTTCTGCCCCTTGTCCTTCACAAAGCTCCAAAATTTGTTGAGAAGTTTCAACTCGAAGTTGTTTTGATTTAAATATTTTTCGAAGCTCTACAAATATGGCCAACACAACCCAAACCAACTCAACTTACAACAAACATTAAAAAATACTTAAAAATTAAAAATAACATACATTTTTTGTATACTTTATTAAATACTGAAAATTTTTACATTTTAAAATTCGCAATTTCTTGCGACGCTCGTCTTTTTTGGTTGGGTTGCGTTGGGTTGTGTTGGATTTGGTTTGATTTTTTTTTAGATACGAGATGTGCTCGTCTCCAACCAAGCCCAACCCAACACTTGTTTTTTTTAACAGTAAGTTTATATTAAATACAACGACACACTGCTAGTGAATCGTCTGTTGGTTGATTATTAATATAGCAGTTTAGATATGTAAGATTGGCGGATCGCGCTGAAGAGTTCACAATGAGAACGAAATGATCGCACAAGTCTCTAAACCCTGTTCTTTTTTCATTTCCTATTTAATAAAATATTTAATTAACGTTAATTTCAATGCTTTAAACGTTTATTTTCAAAGCATGACAAAATTATACAATGAAACAAGATGAAATTAGCCAAAATATAAAAATAAATGTAATAGAAACAGATTTAAAAATTAAAAAACTAGAGTTAATATGTAATTGTAATGAACACATTTATTATTTGGATTTGGATATTTTAATTTTTATGAAAATTAATTGTAGTATGAAACAAAACTCCAAAATTATTATCAAATTAGATTTCTGTATAAGGTATTTTATTTTTTAAATATTGTGCCAATACATATTTTCCAATGTACCCACAGGTTCTTTAATGAGGTATTTCCTGAACTGAAAAAGTCACAGAGTGTTAAGTCAAGTAGGGTAGATAATTTAATCTGTGAAGTCTAAATCCTTCCTGCATTGTCATGCAAAAGAATTATATGGCAAGTAGTAAAATTCCCCAAAAAAAAACTTCTTTGCTGTTGGCAAGCCCTGAACTCCTGTTTGCTTTCAGGATCATAGTGATGATCCCTCGTTTCATCGTCATCGATTTTCTCAAAAATGTCTTCCTCTTGTCCTTCATAAAGCTCCAAAAACTATTGAGAAGTGTCAACTCGAGGTTGTTTATCGAATGGAATCAACATTATTCTTCTTCACATTATCATGGGGTGGTTCAAATACAATCCCTGCTAATTTGCTAACTTTCAGCTGTCGCTTCGATTTTTTCGAACTTTTTTTCGGTAATGGCTGAAGTTGGTCGATCACTTCGAGGATCGTATTCGATGGATTCCCGCCTTCATTTAATTTGCTTCGACCACAATTTTATTGCCTTATGAGAAGGACAAAATTCACCTTAAACAGCGTTTCGTAGTTAGGGACATAAGTTTTAAGAAAAAAAAATCCGCGGTGGTCCGCACGAAACTTACTTATACTTAGTTATACTACGTTTTTCGAAAAAACTGAAAGTTGTTTAAAATATCAATATCTATAATTTATGTAAGAATATTTTTTTCCGTAACGTGTATCGTTTTCGAGATATGGAAAAAGGTGATAAGAGTAAACCATCACTTCCTGTTGAGAGATTGCGTTCAAAATAGGACGTTTTCCTCCTTGCTACATACAAATGTTAAGTTTAAAGTTTCAGAGCTCTAGTTATAATCGTGGACGCTAGAGCGCGCACAGACACACAGACGTCATTCCGAAAATAGTCAGAAACGATTCAGGGGACCTCAAAACGCGTATATCCGTTAAAATCTCGAGGTCGAAATTTTTCATGATTCCTATACTTACTTATACATAAAGTATAAGTAAGTAAAAACAACTAGCTTAATCACGGCAAACACTGTATTTTTCTCAAAATATTAATTGATAGACTTTTTAACAACATGAAAGATATCTAGTAAACCGATAGCAGTCCATGGTCCTCAATGGCTAAGACTTGTCTCATCTTTGGGTTGGAGGCGCACCATCGACATTTTCTGGGCGAAATCCGTCAACATAGGGTGGTGAAATCCCAGCCTCAGAAATCGCGTACCAGATTAAAACTTTGCCAACAACTTTCGCTTTGTTTTAAATTTTACTTCTTTTGGGCAGTTTTCAATATCATAAGTGTAAAATCTATCGTCACCTTTCATTTTCGACTGTGACAGCATGAAATATTTCTCATCATCCATTATAATGTCACCGTATTGAGGTATTCTCTCAATTTGTACCTGGGTGTAGATTATACCATTCTTGGTGTACATCTGCTGGACGACGCCCCAGCTTTCGACATGAGATTCCAATTCTGTCTTTAGGAATGTCTATTAATCCTGTTTATGCCAAAACATGACGTTCCATTTTCGGCAAATTATTGCCAGGTATGTTTCGTCACACTCTGTTATTGCCCTATAAATCATTGCCTAGCTAACATTTTGATCTCTGGACAAATAATTCAAATTTAACAAATTCAGTTTTTGGCAACTTTCCAACTAAACGATAATTACTCGAATATTTTGATGGCATTTCGAACTTAGTTATTGAATAAATTTTACGATTCTCAATCAATATATATGAATAACAAACCATGATTTATTTCCCGGTTTCATGGTAGCTAGATCAGAGATTATACGCGCAACGCGTTCCGTTTCTAATTTGCGCCAAGCACGCAGAAATAAAATCAAAACAAAAATCAAGATGGTCGGAATTGTCGTGCATATTAAGCACTTCCGTTTCCATGGCTTCGCATTGTTGAAAGGCATAGTTGCACGCTTCCGGCGCGGTCCTTCACGGTGGATTTAATTGATCGTTAATAATTCAACGAGAATTGCGCATAAATTAAGACCCCAAAGAACCTCTGGCCAACGTCTAACGATGGGAAGTTTTAAATCATTCGAAAACTCTCTGCTGCAGGTGCGTCATTTCTCATTTGAAATATTTTGTACGAGGAATTTCCTGTCGAATAACTCACGCGTGGAATCAGGATGCACTAATCACTTCTGGTAATGGAACTTTGGCCAGCGCCACAACTGTATCTTATCGAACATTCAATTTGAGAATTCCCTTGAAGCAGTAATTCGCGGTTTTGTGGTTTTTGCTTGACGAGTCGATTATTCAACACCTAGGTATAGTCGCCTACAGGAAGTGTTGTGATTAGTTACGGCGCTTTCATTGAATGGTGATAACGTTTCCACTGAATTTATGCAATGGCAAAATATTAGTTTTCGTTTACGAGGAAATAAATCGAATTTAAGGATTTCTCACACCGTCGTTATCAATCGTTTCAAGTCAAGTGACCAGCGACTTAATCTAAATCAATCGCTTAATTTAAGTGCCACTTTATCGGATATCTAATTTCCGGTGCGAAATCTCGATCGCTTTCAATAAACGCACAATCGACGATGCTTGAAATTCGCAGCTTAATCATCATTGTTATCATTATTGTATTAAATCGTCCATTGATCAGGGAAATTGAATTTATCGTACAAACAGTGATAATAATCGAGCGTTACGCCCACGCCGTTCAATGGACAATCGCAATTAATCCACTTTTTATCACGATCCACAATTATTAACTGACGATTACGCAAGGAAGCGAGGAAAGTCTAACGGTAATTTACGAGACGTCCGGGCATCTGGGATCACCCGAGGCTACGTAGGATGAACAACAATATCGTTCACAGTTGGTTACGGAACGAATTTGGTCCGCCAATGGCGTAGCTAACAAAAAGGGTATTTGGTTTTTTAAAAGCTCGAAGATTGATTTAGAGCAATTGTTAGTAAGTACGGTCTCTGCGATTCAGTGGTTTAGTCACAAAATGTGAATTCAATGTTTTCTTTTTTATCTCCACATTTTGATTACTCTTTTCTTTAAAATTACCAATAAAATAATTTTAATTTGACCAACGAAGGACTTGAGCTTATACCTTTCCTACAATGCTTCAGATCGTTATATATACTACTACACTACTAATAACAAGGTTTTTACATTCATTCCAATATCCTGCCTTGTAAATGGCACACGTAATAAACGATTGCCTGTATTGCCAAATATCTGTCAATCTTTCATTGTGCTTTGGCCAGTACTGTTATTGAGAATTTGGTGAAATAGCCGTAAGGATATACAGGATACGCAGGACATTTGACAGCCTTCATTTGCAAGAAATTTCAGAGGATATAGCAGGATGACAGACCGTTTCACCCTTGCACGAGAATATTAACGCTATCTAGACATCAATTGTGAGGTGGCCTGATGAGCCCAGAAACGGTATGTTATCACTGTTACATTCGCTGAAATATATTTTCAACAAAGCAGTTTATCATTCGATGTGTATTCGCACGGGTTGTTGACGATATACTCGCTTTATTTTTATAGTTTTATACTATTTATCTGTTATTAATAAATACAATACAATAAAAATTCTGGACTGTATCAATTTAGTCGGTCGAACCATACCTCTGTAACGAAACATCTTGGTATAATTACACTTATCCGTTGGTCTCAAAAAGCTGTATTTGGAGGGGATAACAAGAATAGCCAATAAATGGATTGGCTCATATCTTTCAGGCAAAAAAAAAATATCAGAAAAACATAGCAAGTGTGTGCAAACGAAGTAATATCTATAATAAGAGCGATAAAATGCGAGTGCCACAAGGCACCATTCTTGGACCTTTCTTATTCATAATAATAATTGACGACCTACCTCAAAAGAGCCTACAGCTTGCACAACACGTATATCCACAGATGACACCAGCATAGTTATTGTTCAGCGTAGTACAAATCCCAACAATCAGACAACTGCAAGTTTGGTGTGAGAACAACGGAATCTTGCTGAACATCGCAAAAACGTAAATAATACGATTATGCTATAAAGGAAAAAGTAGACCGCAACAAACAAGTAGAGTCAGGGCAATTCCTGGGACTCTTCCTCCATAACAAACTTAAATGGGGAACACATATGGTGCAAGTAGTAAACAAACTCAGTGTGGTCGTGTACCTAATAAAAACACTGCTCGCTATAGTTTCGTTATCCGTGCTGAAACAAATTTATTTCGGACTAATACGGTTGGTTCTCGCACATGGGTTTTCTTCTGAGGCACTTCCAGACATGTGTGTGGCATACTTAAGCATACGAAGAAGTACTTGTACCGGACTATTTAAAAAATGTGGAATAATGACAGTCTACTCGCTATACATCTACACACTGGTGCAAACGACTTCGAGCATAGTGCCAAGAGGAATGAAATAGAGTCGTAGTCCAAATTGATTTCTGTAGACTGACAGTTTTTCAAACCTTTTGAGTTATATGAGGACCAAATATTTCAATCACCTACTAGAAAACATCAGACATGAAACGATTTTCAGGAAATTCAAAAAATTGTACACCTTACCCGCAGAACCTGTTATTTCGTGAATGATTTTTTGAATCTTAAGATTACTGACATGTGATACATATTTACTTCTAAATTCAACAACTCCTTTATTCTTGCATGAATATTCCATAATATATAGTGAAATATGTTTACGTATTATCTAAGTAATTGCATGCACCAAAGGCATGCACTGACATACCCTACAATGTAACACACTAGTCTTTGTATTTAAGGATCAAAATAAATATTTTCATTATTATTATTATTTCATTCAAAACATAATATATGATTTCTAACCTCCTGGGTCTATGGCCCGGGTGAAGTTGAGTCTCATGTTCGTCCATTATTTCGCTCCATTCCTTTCTGTTTTTCTACCATATTTCACATCTCTTGCCATTTTTCCTCGCCTATTTAATGCCTGTTTTACTCCTTCTTGCGATCTTTTCCTAGGTCTGCTTCTTGATTTCCTCCTGACACTTCATATTTATCTCTATATTTGTTCCTTTTCGTCAAATCAATAAGTAATTTCACATACACTATTCCTTTCTTGCGTCTTATAATTTATAGGTTCATTTAATAAATATGTTGTGTTGAAATTGTTCGAGCTGTATTTGTGTCTATGCGACAAAGATTAATCCTTTTAAGAATACAAAACTCTTTTGTTCTATTCCTCGCTATGTACATTAATAATAATGAAAAAATTACAATGAAAATTTTCGTTCTTTGCGAGAATTTGTTTTCAAATTCTGTCTAAAGTTTACTTCTACTTTTCATATTTCACTTGCTTTTGCTATTTTCGCCTTCTGGTGTTTGTCTCCTTTTTTGTATTACTGGTTCATCTTGTTATAATTCATTTTTGAAAATATAGTGTATGCATTCATAAATACATGTACTGCGTTAAATGCCACATTTTTTGTTCATTGCACTGCTGATGTCTGATTCTGTCACTTCTTCTCGACATATTCCATTAACATTCTTACTTTCTTCCTCTTCCTTTCCCATCATTAAATACCATCAACCTAATTTCTCATCTAACAATCTCCCTCACGTGACATCTCTCCACCCTTTTTCATGCACAATCCAAACGGCGTTAACCTTTCCAGTTCAAGTATATTTTTTGAGGTTTTCACCTTCTCACACCCGACACTCCTTCCCCATACATTTACATAATCGTCACACATTTTTGTAATTTCAAATATGCGAAACATTGTATTATCAAATTCTATAGCATAATCAATTTAATAATTTTTCTTATAAAACGCAATGTAAATTTATGGCACGTCGCTTGAAATTATTTTGAATTTATTTATTGCACAAATAATTTCTTTGCCTTCATACGATGACCGGTATTTATCCTCTCCTTCCATCTCTAAATGCTAATTGTCTTCCACTTTCTACCACTTTCGTTTCCGTTGCTGTATTCATTAATCCCTCCTGTAACTGTGATTTTGTATATCATTACAACCTATCCTCCATTCAATCTCCATAGTCAAAATTTCTTAACTCAGAGCTCACACATTGAAAAATCGTTCTGTGACGCCGGTCTATATATCTAAGTATTCTTTCACCTTATCTTTAGTATAAGAAAATTAAATTCTTTAGAACCATTCTTCTCGTTGGCCATAGTCCATCGTTTGGTATAATATAGTGGAACAATTTCTTGTTTTAATTTCTTTCTTCATAACGTAAGTGTGTGCTCATCCGAAGTTCCTTCTTCTTCTATATTTAATGCTCTACTCGTATATTATACGTCTATATTGTTCCTAGTTCTGTTATCCTAATTTATCCTGGCTTTTAGTTCTGATATTTTGATCGACGGTGCATTTGCTTGAGGAGTCCAAGCTGGTACATAATTGACTCTACGAACATCACGATGATATATTCCCTCCTACAAACATTTGTTTGTGCCTATTGCCAAATTTTAGTTTTCTTGTCAAATTTTAATTTTCTTGTAAATGTATTCATCCTTCAGATATTTCAGCAATGCTAAGTATTCTTCAACAACATTGCCCTTTTGCAACCTCTATATTCATGTTGATGACGAGACACGAATTAATTAATTTTTGATGTTTTAAGAATATATCGACATGCACTGGAATTCGGTTTACTCCATTCGATTAACATTAATTTATCTACTAGGTTCGTATATTCAATCAATTAATATCTCTTGTAATTACATAACACAAACTATGTTCTCTCACTCTATTCTTCCAGTGTTTAAATAAAAATATTATGTTGGTTACGAGCCGCTTCCTTGGTCACGTTTGGTACGCCACTGCCATCAGAAACCGTGAGAAAGTAGATTAGATTTATTGGTAATAGGTTTAAAGGATCACCAAGATCGATCAGTCAATTATCGGAAAAATATTTGAAATGAATTTACTACCTGCCACTTGGGGCCTATTAAAAACGAAAAATGAATGATCCCATTCGAACACGTCTCCTACTGCTAAACAAACAAATTAATTAAAACGTATTTTTTGTCGGATCTAGGCCGCCTTTGTTGTTCTATCACTGCGAAAATTGAATCAGATACGTAGTAATAAGACATCATTTATTTTACATAACTTCCTTGACAACATGTGAAACTTTATATTAATGGAAAATTACAACAAAGCCACGTAGAAATAAATTTATTTTTCAAATTAATTACCGATCCGTCGTCATCAATTTGGTATCTAGACGTGAGTTATTGTACATGTAATATAATATAATTATTGATATTTTCGAAAATATATCTCAACATCGATTACGTTTCACTAAAAACAATAATAAGCGAATCGATTTGCACACCACGTCGACCATTGCCAATGTAAAATTGTAGTGGCCTATTATTATTAAACGAAGCATTAAATTACTGGTTTATCTTCATTCTTTGAAATACCAATCAAACAAAAGCTTAATTAAATCGACTGCGGCCGTAAAAGTCGAATATAATTGCGTTTCCAGCCTTTGCAAACGAATTTCGCAAATTCACATGCAATACAATGGTCCAATAAACCTTGTTTTAGGTAGGCTTGATTTAATAGCGATAGTTGTCGTTATCGATGTTTGTATTATTATTATTATTATTATTACACATATTTCGGCGCATATATATCACAATAGGGCATTGTTCGAGTAACTCACGATTTATACTTGACATAAAAACGAAACTTTCGGGTAAAGTACGTTCAAAATGGGATTATAAAGGTCAGTTAATGGTCCACCCACAGTTCTTAATGTTAACGTAATTAATTTTTGGTTTTTGATTCAATTGTAATTTTCTACAACATATAATTTATTACGTTTCTTCCTTTTAAGTCAAATTGTATTTATATTGTCATTATATATTGTTGGTTATGAGAAAAACTAACGATTTTGGAATATGAAAAACAGAAATTTATTAAGGCTCAATATACAATATTTGTCTGATACGTGAGTTCTTTAAATCGGAAAATTAAATCGTAAAGAGAGCAAATAGAGACAGGGCGTGAGGCAAGGTTAGTTACTATAACTGGGATGCAGAAGTGTGTGCCTGGGAAAAATCATCGAATATGAAATGGTAAGGTTGCAAGGGGAAACATATGAAAAGTGAAGAGGAGAGAAACATAATTGAATGGGTGAATGAAAGTGCGTGGAAAAAACGAACAATAACTACAAATTGACTCTAATAATGAGTGAAATAGTAAGGACGTGTTTGAAAAAATGAGGTTGCAGAGAGTAGAATTTAACCATATGTCAAAAAATGTGGCATTGGAAAGAATGCATGATACGAACAGAATCAGCAGAGAGTAATAGTTATTTGTAAAACATGGGAAGAAATTGTAATTTTTTCTTCAAGGTCCTTCTGAGGATTATATGAAGAATTTGGTCAGGTTTACTAAAATCAATAAAAAAAGTCGCTCACTCAAATAGGCCCTTTGTAAAAGTCATGAAAGGCACCCAAAAATCATCATGACCCGAACAAGATTACTATCAGGTGGGGCAATTTGTGGTCGTCGATACTTCATTCATTGATCAAACAAGAGATAATTTTAGTAAATTTACCAACAACCACGGAACTGTTAATAATATGTCGATCAGTAAAGTAAAGCACTATAGACCATTGTGCATACCTGTACATGGCGCTCCTGAAAGTTCCTGAAAATATATCAAAGCTTGCAATTGTGATCTCTGTACTAGAGCTTTCCCATGTATGACGAACAATATGTAAAAATATTACCAAATGTACCTACAGAATTAAATATGACTCAAAATAATATGTGACAAAATATTTTGTTAAGCGATTATTAATGATTATTGACAGAAGCAAAAAAGGAAAGAAATAACACGATTGAAAAATAGATGCAATGAAATGGCAAAAAAATTAAACTAATTCAAAACCAATTAAAAGTTACAAATGAAATTCTAGTTGCAATAATTAATTGAAACAAAAAAATGTGACTTGACAATTGACAAAACGAAAAATTATAAGAAAAATAAATAGTCGACACAAATAATAAAAACTTGTGCGTAGAAAGTAAAAATAACAAATTAAAAACAAACTAAGAGGACATCTGATGATGTCCTTTTTGTTTATTTTTTTTCAACCCAACCCAACCCAACCCAACCCAACCCAACCCAACCCAACCCAACCCAGCCCAAGTTAATTTAACGTATACAAAACATCAAAAAATTCCAAATTAAACCAAAACTAACTAAAATTAAAAATCCAACATTCAATAAAACCGGTATATTGAGCAATTGGCAGGAAACCAAAGGAAACATTCCCCGAAAAATATGAAAATCTGTATAAGGAAATAAGAAGATAAAAATGTATAAAACCAAACCAATCGATAAGGCTGAATAAATAAAATACTGAGGTGGTAGAAAACCGCACATAAAAATAAGAAAAATATCAACGCAAAAGAAAAGAAATTGCGATACAAAAAAAGTTCAAGTTCGCTGAGAATAAAATCGCAAAAAACTGAATAAAAGTTTGAAATGAAATCAGACTTTTAGATTTGAAGCCGGAAACAATTAGTTTTTTGAACATTGCAAAAAATATAGAAAAACTAGATGTAAGAGAATGAAAATAAAAGAACTGAAAAAAACTGAATAATTGAAATACAAAATTAATACAAAGCCACACAAATATAAATTTAAAAAATAGTAAAACAAGAAAATCACAAACGCAATGAGAACAAAACTGCAAAAAAAATCCAAACCAACTCATAACTAAATAAAAGTTTGAAATGACATTGAATCAAAATTCTAGTTAAAACCATTAAATGAAACTACGAGAAAATTTAGTTTTCAAATTTGACAAAAACCCAAACGAAAAATTATAAGCAAAATCAAAATAAATGTTGATGTATGGGAATAAAATTATCATAAATGAGAAACTGAATAAAAATAAGAAAGCTAAAATAGAAAGGGAAATATGATTCAAAAAAAGTAAACGATGCAATTTGTAGAAAAAATTAAAAAGGGAGCGAAAATACAACTAGCGGGATATATAAAATACGAAACTAATAGAAGACTGCATAAAGGAAAATGAAGAAAAATTACAACGCCAGGAAAAACACGATGCAAAAAATAAGTATAATAAAAACAACTCGCAAATGAAATGAAATTCAAATAAAATTCTAGTCGTAATATTTGCGGAATATCAAAGTAAAAAATATAATAATAAGAGTAATTGATAACAAAATAAAGGGTTTAAATACGAGCAGAAACATTAAATTAGAACCCAGCCCACGTCAAAAAAATCTGACTATGACTATCACTACAAATGAAATCAGAACCAAATAGAAGGTAAAGTAAATAGGCAAACTAAATGGAAATGAAACAAAATTAACGTTAATTGCCCCTTTCGAGGATTATAATTTCCTTTTTTTCTCATAGTTTCCCATTGTTTTTTGTTGGTTACATCGCAAGAGCCATGATTACATGAAAATTGAATTCAAATTGTGCGATATTTTTTAGCGGAAAACGTATATGAAATTCACGAGAATCTTACATGTTTAATTGTGCTGTTACGTCGCGAATATCAATATAAAATGATGTATGCCTAAGTTTTGTAAATAATGGTTAATTCCAACGCGGTGTAATAAGTTAGATAATCTTTACGAAATTACTTGTTGAAAGGCGTTAGTTGTTACAATCGTGGATTTATCGATCACGAACCTAGAGGAATAACAATACTAACGTAATTTCTGTCACACAATCCAAAATTCAATAATAATGAGTCACGATAATGCTCCACTAAGAACAAAAAACATAAAATATTTATCACGAACTCTAAGCACATAACCGTTTATATAATGATACCTTTAATTTACTTCCATTCGCTTCTGTCTATAAAAATTAGTATTTTTGTCAATGTACATTTTTTGCTGTATACGTTTTGAATTGTCTTTACTTATTATTATTGTCTAATAAGATAGAAATTTTAAACAAATTTTAAAATAGCTCATGATGATTTATACTTGAAACAAAAATGTTGCAAAATAATAAGTAAAATCTCACACAAATTTTTCTGAAGTATAAAAGTGCAGAAGCTTTAACAAAAAAATGAAAGTATAAACAAAATGTCAGAAACTTCAAAGATGTTATATTTCTTAAATCGATTCATAAAAAATAATAAAAAATGCCTAACGTATAAATAGAAAAGGCGAAATATGTACAGGGGAAACAACCAAACAAAATCTTAGAAATATACAAATACACTTTTTCTGTAATATTAAGATGCAGGATCGATTCCCAAACGTTTTCATGGTTCATATTTGTTGAACAACCTTTCGTCGTTTCATGATGATTTTTTCGCCATTTTCTTTAAATTTTGAATACCTTTTTATTAACGAATTTGAAACCTAGGGTTCAATTTCTGCAATTATGCTACATGATTTAGAAGCACGTCTGAAAATATTTCTAAACCAAAGAAAAAAGTTTGTAAAAATTATTTATATATAGTTTTATAGAATTGTGACCATAATTTACATATTGTTTCACCGCAAGTATCCACATACGACAAAGCAAGTAGGTATTTTAAAATTCTAATCGTTTATACTTATGTAAATCGTCGCCAGATGCCTCAAAGTTTAAAGTGTTTTTCTTCCTGAACGTGCATATTTATAACTCAATTAGCGTGAAGTAAGTAAACGTATTCCATATTTAGAATACATCCTATTTAAAATTCCGTTTTCATTCTAACAAATGGCGATAATAGTACGTTATTCTAAACAGTTGCAGTTGTTATCATAAAAAGACATCTATGTATATAAGAACATATTACGTTGTAAATTACCAGTGTACGGTTGATGTGAATACATTTCTACTTGCTGTCTTCATTTTTGCAATTAGTTTTGCCATTATTGTACAAGGAACATTATAGAATAATTATAGTCACGCAATAACGCTGTGCTTTCGTTCTAATCATTTGGAATATGTGAAATTTTGAGTGTATTGATTTACGTATTTTCCGGTAATGCAAACGAACTTATTTAAAAATGTCCCTTTTTTAATATTACGGAAACTTTCTTTGTGTAAAGTTTTTGACCTGACTAGAGATTCCATGTGATCAGAAGTGATTCGAAACCACCATTTTCGTCATATGTTCGTCGACAATGTAAAAGAGTTTATGGTCTAATAATGATTTTTATTAGGGAACAAAATATTCATCATCGTGGCAAAGTTTCGAAATGGAGTTATTGAAGATGTGTGCGAAATTAAAAGCTCCTATTCGAACAATTCCTGAATTATAGGATATACAAAACGTTCTTTAAAACATTAAAAAATAGTTGTACTAAGATCAAGAAATTTGTTTTATTTTTTTAATTATTGTTATCACAAAATGGTACCTAACGTCGATAATTAATTACCATTTCGAAGATCCAGATATATAAGCAAGGTTATTTTTCCATTTTCCAACGCCATGGCCTTATCTAAAATCATTTTGGCATGTGAAAAAATCTTATGTACAGGCAATCCCGATACTCATTTCTCTCTTATCTTACTTTTCTGGTGCACTATTGATTCCATTGTCTCTCTACTCCCTCCCTCATTGACCATTCAAATATTTCGCACATATTTTCGCAAAAATTGTAATATATTTTAAAAATTTTAATTTTGTATGCTTTTCTTCTGGTGTTGTAAATTAGAAATAAGTGCGCCAAAAAGTTCAACAAATAATCGAAAGCAAATGTATTAATAGTTAATGAGAATTAAAAAATATTAAAACAAGTAAATGTGAATTATTAATATGCATCTCAGTTTGTAAAGATACAAATCGACAAAACCCTTTACCCTATATCAGGGATCTGATGTAAAATATAAAAAGTTTATATGAAAACACAAGAAACTGAAAATGAAAATGAAAAATCAGAAAGATTTATTAAATGGGTTTGAAGCATGAATCAGTTCTATTCTTTTTGACGTAGTTTTGGACAAAGCCGTGAAAAACTGCAAGTACAATTTAAACACGTATACGGTAGAAATTTGGAGGATAAGTGCAGCAGAAAGAAATTTTTCGTAGTATGCTGATGATATCAAAAACTACGAAGGAGCGAAAGCACACACAACCCATCACTAAAATAAATTGAAGGCGACTGGAATAAGTGAAACATATGTGAGAGTAGTAATAAATAGTGAGGAAAACGATAATGATGAAATAAATATCGAATAGCAAAAAAATATATGAAAAAAGAGATTCCGCAATGTAGAAAAGCCGCAATATTCTGAAAAGTTTGGAAACCAATGCTGACACAAGCAAATCATGGGCAAAACAGTGGCCCAGAGAAACACAAACGTATAGCAATTAGATTTCTAAGGAAAATAAGAAAAACAAACAAGAAGGGATATAAGTTAAATATATATAGATGCTGTCAATGTAAATATATTAGATGTGGAGACGACAATACAACAAAATCAATTGTGATGGCTGGGTCGTGTACAAATAGGAGGGAAAGCATTTGGTCAAAAAGTATATGAAGCTAGGAAATTGAAAAACAGAGAAAATGAAAACTTGGAAGGCACGGTTAAGTGGCAGAAAGCAGAGCACTACTGCGAGCAACATACGTCGACTTGCCAAGGATAGTAAATCATTGCAACGTAAAGTAAAAAGGATTAGGTGTGTAAGTAAGTATTAAGCAATGAAATGACTAAAACATCAACACAAATGATTAATACATATAAATTTTATCAAACCGTCAAATTAGTGAACTTTGACAAATATTTTACGATTTCTACGATTAGCCCACCGTTGCGATTATCTTCATGCACCCTGTATCTATTATATTTCTCATTCATTACATACCTGAATCTCGAAATAATGCGCTAGTCCTTACTAGCTACTATAAAGTAATTCACATTTTATTCCTCCTGTACAGTCACCCATCCCTTCCTTCGCCTGAACTCCTTATTATTTATCATGCAATTCTAACGAATTAACATATATGAAAAACAAATTAAAATGAAACAATCATACAACATTAAATGACTCAAACATAAAAAAGTTACCAATTGAAATTTAACACAATTGCAACATGCAAATAAAAATGATATTGCCCTCGATCAAAATATAACGGAAACGAGCCCGACAAATAATTAAAAAGGCTTTTCTTTAGCTCAATATAAAGAACGATTCTTTTAATGTTGTAAAACACCAAGAACTTGAATAAAAACAGTATGCTTACCAATATGAGCTAACACGAACTCCTCTAAGATAATTGAGTTGATATCTAATATAACGATAAAAATTGTAATCAAAAAGAGTATTAAGAAATTTCGGAGTTTATAAAGGTCTAAGGAATGAAATACAATACGGCTCAATATAATGTATACCGAAATTACAAGCTTTTCATGTTAGCTACTTGGAAAAATTTTTCAATATTTAAATATTATCGCACATTTACCATCAAACTGGAATATAGTATTTATATTGATCATGGTTGGGCGAAATGGGGAGCCTATTTCTAAAATGTATAGAGTACGCTTTAAAAAACGACCTCCAACAAAGCCCAGTATATTGTTTATTGCTACTTTTGATGGCATTTAGAAATACGGTATGTTATCTTTTAATTTGAGTCATAACCTTAATGTCGGATAACCCAAAACTAGCATTGATTCTCAAATCGAATAAGGCAGAGCAAAGATCTCTTCCACCATATTCGATTTGAAAATCACATTCGCTTTACAAATTGAAGCAAATAAGCAAAGGAGCTAAAATCAATTGACATTTAACCCAGTGAAGGCGACACGTGATTCTCTTATTGTTAAATGGGCGCCACAACGTCAAAAAGACAAAATGTTTACTCGTATCGGATCATAAGAACTTCCATTGCGATAATTGGACCGATATCTTTATGTCAATAACTAATTAAAAATATTCGATGTAGATATTAAGGCAGGCAGTGCCAGCTAAATTAAATATTTACGTGTTTAATGCAGGCTATTACAAGCGGTTGCATTTCAGTTAATAGTTTTGTGCTCGTAATTCCTTTTTTCGTAATTCCAAAATTAAATAATATATATATTTTAAAATATGGATATTGTACCCAATACAAGTTTCGCGTCAGTTTCAGTTTCAGTGTAAATATGGCTTTTAAATTTACTCCTCCTAGTTTAAAAACAAGTTATAACACAAAGCTAATTTTATTTTTTATATACATACGAAAGATTTCATTTGGAATAGTTTTCGCCTCTTGGCTTTTGATTCGGATTGTTTGTGGTCTCTCCTCTATAGAATATTACCCTTTCTGCCATTAAATATTATCATATTCCACCCTTGAATCTTCATAATCTTTTCATCTTGTTTTGGATATGTCCTCACTGGCTTTCCAACGTTACCTTATTATCATTGTTCCTAATTCCCGTCGTTGAATATGTAAAATCCGTTGTGGTTTACTACGGGTCTGAAGGTAGATTGGCATATTTTTATTTTTGTTATTCTGTAGATATTCTTATCTTTCAGAAACTTATGGTATCGTCAATATGCTCTTTTCCTCCTGGCCGTGCATTAGCTGCATTAGTGCATTATCAGATATTTAAGGGTATCTACTTTTTTAAAGTTGAAGTCTCCTATATATATTTATGTGGGTGTTTCTTTTCTGAAGTTTATTATATATTCAGTTTTTTTGTTTATTATCAGCCTTGTAGTTTTTACTTCTGTTGTTAGTATTATTACTGCTTCTATACTATTTTTGTCTGTTGAAAATGAAGCCAAGGCATCTGCGTGATATGAATTGCGTCTATCTTCTTAATATAGTCCTCCGAATCCATGTTTATTGATCTCTCCTTTCAACGCAATGTTAAAAAGTGTTGACTATGCATCTCCTTGTTTTTATGCCAATCGCATCGGTCGTCCTTTCGTCTCTTGTAACTGTTACTTGTAATTTCTCCATATTTATTACTGTCAATCTAGTTAACATTCCTTATCCAACATTTCTTTTCTAGTGCTGTTTTTCTGATCATGCTATCGAATGCTTGTTTGAGGTCAATGTTATGGAGATAATATATCGTATTCGTACCTCTTCTCAATTGTCCCGAACATAATATGAATTGAATCTCTGGTAGATTTTTATTTTAAGAAATGCTAGTACTGCTAGTACTCTCCTCTAGTTCTCCTGCACTACATTTTGTAGGACAACTTTTTCGAACAACGATATTAGTAGCTCAGATCTTCATACTCTTGACATGGTATCTTCTTGTATGAACCTTTTAGTTTCTTACTAATCTAATCGAGTCCTGGTGCTTTGCTTGCTTTCAATTTATTGATTACTTCGATGTAATCTTCATATATAGGTCTCTTTTCGTCACTATCTTTGCTGCCTGTGTCTGTGTGCGTCAAAACTGCTGAAGCTAAAATTGCGGAACTTTAAATTAAGGATTTACATATGGAGAGGAAGAGATACTCATATTTTTGAAAGCAATAACTTGACGAAAAAGGATGGTTCAGGCCTGTAAAAAATTGGTACGAATTATCGAAAAAGTCGTTCTTATTTTCTTTGAAAAGTTCATGCAGTGCTAAGGTTGCATTTTCTGCCTTTTCGTTCCTCGTCGTCGATTTCTCGGAGGTCCACCATGGTCCTCACGTTCCAATATTTATTATCTTTCTTTTGATAGTGTTATTTTATGTTTCATAATAATGTCTTCTTGTTTCATTACATCTATATAAAAAAATAAAAGGAAAAACGTGAAGAAACATATTTATTGAACCACCAATATCCTCTATTTGATGGAAAGTGCAAAGACAATCAGAGATTTCGTAAAAACACAAAAAGCCAATAAAGCAAGGCAAAATGAGAAAATAGAATGAATCAAGTTTTGTGCGGATGTGTAAAAACGGTATAAATATTATAAAAAACAACATTAAGAACTACTTTCCTATGAAACAGTTACGACTCAACAGTAACAATTATTAAATTAGTATTAAGTATAAATTTTAATAAAACATCAGAGTGTATAAGGTAACATTAATTTAACAAACCTGCGTGTAGCTATAAATGTGTGGGTAGGTCGTTTCATAAAAGCAAATGAGGGGATGAATGTACCATGGTTTTCTACAAAAATACAATGCGAAATTTTCCGGATTTATGGGTGAACAAAACCATCGACATTTAACCTTCAGTGACGTCAAGGACGGCTTGAAATATTAACACGAACGGAAATCAATTGTATATTATTTAGTCTTAAAAAAAACAATTTCGTTTTTACAAAATAATTGATTGAATATGCTATGTTAACTAAAACTGAAGATGCCAAGTAAGATTATATATAACATGTGTTTTGCTGTGTCGGCGGTCTCCATAAATCGTGATGCTCCACTCATTAGAGGCCAACGATGAGCTACTTTCGAGGCCGTCGCATCGATAGAACTTAGGTGTTAGGGATCACCTTTCATCTTGTTTTATTAGGATGTTAGTATTTTACAATTAATATATAAACCACATAAAATGATCCCAATTGTTTCCCAACGCGCAAAAATATTCCGAGTTTGTAAATTAAATTGAATGCACGTTCTTCGTAATTAAAACAATGAGTCATAATTTCGCAAATTGCCTGTACGTTTAGCTTTTTATAAAGCATCGTTTTTGATCGCATGCGCCTGAATTATTTGAACAATTCTCGGTCTGTTTGCTGCACACGAAAATTGTCTCGTTAGCATTCAAACTTTATGAATTATTGATAAATTTACGGTCGCTCTTCGAGCAGTTTTATTTTGTTCGTCACGGCGGGTATCCATTTAATTGGCGAGACGAACAAATATTTTTCACCACATGTTTAATTAATGCGGAAGGTACTTACCGACACTCGTCCATTTTAAATTCAAACGAAACGGCCCTTTTTCGTCGCAGCTGCATCGGTAATACAAACCATTATGCCGAGGTTCGACTCCGATGAATATAACGTAAATTTATGCGACCTTGTAGGCGAAATAAATATTGATGTAGCAGCCGTAAAAACAACGTGCAACAAGTGGCAATAAAAAGTAATTGTTTGTTTCAGATTTATGTTTTACGGTATCGTTTCTAATGAAAACATAAAGTAGATGGTTGCGGTATGTACAATCGAATTAAACGCACGCAATCGAACTAATTGTATGGTCTTAATTTTGGTATAAAATGTTAAAAGTGAGAGGCAGTTAACGTTTTAATAAAGCTGGTCACAGACTGGGTAAGAACCCTGTAACGAACAACTCGAGAATTTTAAATCACATACTGCGAGTATTGAGAAATCATGGTCATTAATAAAAAATAAAACCAACCTACTTACGTAGAATTAAAAATAAAAGTTCTTAGAATTAGCGAAGGTGCTTGCTCACAAACAAATTAATAAAACATGTGAGTACTCGACGGCAGTTTAAGTGAGACAAACAACGTTTATAACCTGTATCAGTGAAACTGCCGTCGAGTGTACAACATTAATGTCTCCATAAAATTCCATGAGTGCTAAAGGCGTTTACAGAAGAAAATGTCACAAAAGCTACGAAAATTATTAACCCTTTTCATCAAACATCACATTAATCGTTAATACATCGTATCTTACTAGAAGAAAAAATAACATAATTTTTATATTTATCCAATTTGCGTGGGAGTCAGTAACACTTAAAACAATGCACTTGTTAAAAAAACTCTTTGAATTGCTTTCTGCTTGATGGGTTGTAGAGAATTCATGTACGTACAATGATCCAATAAAATTAATCGTCCAGGAAACAATGTTCCTGCACCAGACGTATAAGCATAACCCAGATAAAAATCTAGAATACCAATAGCAATAAACAATAGATAACACAATATTAGATACACGATTATGAATTATGACCAATGAATAAGCAAGAATGTTAAGTACACTTAATGGCATGTATGAACAATGTCACCGTTGTGATGTCGGGAAATTTCTCAACACAAGAGATACGAGGGCGTTGTGTGTATGTTGAACATTTGGTGTAAGGGGGGGACACGACAACCGTAATGCGTTGGTTCGATGAAACAAAGGTCAATCTGTCAATTAGTCATGGCGTTTGAAATATGACTGCAAATAAATAAAACCAGTGTCCGTCCAGAATGTCGCTCTGACAATCCAAAGAGACTCGGATACGTCTAAGTGACATTTCAGATACCGGCGGTTTATTATCGGACGCGTTTCTTGCGTAAATTTTATGATAAATTATGTATATAAATGCATAGGCCTACGGAGAGCCGCCGGCTGTTTTGATTCTACGGCAGCAAGGTCGGCCTTATTAATTAAATTCTTGGATACCCTCGTGGCTAACTAATTTGTGTCATTATCCATCCGGCGTGCAACAAACCAAGATCGTTGTACAGAGATAATGTATAATAGTAATAATAATAGTTCGTTTAACGTCTATTATGGTCATATGACAAAGTCACCGCGTTTATGGCGGCGTTTTTTCTGCTATCTCTGCATCTACAGTCTTTGTAGTTATGTGCGTGTTTTCTGCGTAATGCCGAGTAGGAACTATTATTAATTTTGTTTATGTATATTTATACTTGCATGCTTTATGCACTGCTTCATCAAACCTCAACATGCATAAGAAATACAATAATGTAACTTAATATTTTACATAACGAAAAAATATTTATATTTATTTAAATAATTATAAAAATTTCTGTACACACGTTAAATTTTGATTCTTATTATTATTTATCGTTTTCAAATAATATTTTTTTCTTCCTTTTCAGGTATGTTCCCATTTCATTAATATTGGAGAGAATTGGTAAATATATTTTTTATTTTCACTGTAAATGATTTAATAGTTTTATAACAGTTTTTAGTATCGTAGCATAATAACTATTTTAAAAATTACGTGGTTAGTGCAGTGACATTGGAAAAAATAATTATCCTTTTCCTGTTTCATGCTTCACCCCAGTGTCGACGTCCTCGTCGTTTTTCTTATTACTCACATATCGATGGTATGAAGAACGTTTGAAAAGCTAATAAAGCAGTACAGCAAATAGTTTTTGTGGATCCCCATGGAACTGAAAAAAACGTATTTCAGTAATTTTCACATTGGCCTGGTCCTTCCCGAAAAATAAACTTATTACTGTTTCACTATATACTAATATAAAATAATGTTTTTAAAAGATTTTCATCATTAAGATATCAAAAACATTCTGATAGTCATTAGAATCAGCACGTTCAATTTGTTATCAACCCCCATTACATTTCAGTAAGAACATTATTATCTGTAATATTTTCTAAGAACTGATGAAATGCTAATCAGCACAAGTTGTTTCATTTTTAGTTTATTAGTTTTTAATTATAAATAAACGTAATTTAACTGACTCAAATCTATCTAAATCCAACCGATACCAACACAATGTTGATTTAATATAAGTTTTTAATTTAATACCACGAATTAATCACTAAATCCAAATTCAAGATAAATCCAATATATCCCAGCTCAGTCCAATTTAAATTTTCTATGGACATAAGGCAGAGAATTTTACCGGTTCATTTTCATTTCATTTTGTTGAAATGAATTTAAATTTAAGATTAAGAATTTTCATTCAATAAAATCAATGCAATAAAATATTGGTGCTGTAAATAAGTACTAGGGATAGGTTACATACAATTCTAATGTAGTAATTGATTCGTACTAAACGTCCCTTCGGGACGCTTATATGCATCGGTCGGCCTTGAACTGATGAATGCCCCTCATACAACAGATCGGTGGTACCCCAATATTTGTTTTCAAAGCCTAGCCCACTTACCGCCTTGTTGACCGTTCATTGTGACTTTTCGTTATCGAGACCACCTCGTTTGACGTTTATAAGGGGGGTTTATTATATTATTCGGATGATTACACAAATTTGTCGTAATGGTAATAATAATAAAGTTTGTTAGTTTTATGTTATTGTTTTTGGGATTATTAAAATAACACACATTCAGTAAATAATTCTTAGAATAAAGTTATATTTCCTCTCATACGTTTTGATTCAGTGGAAATCTACAATGGGTGTAATTTGTTTGAGGTAAAATTTACAGACACCTTTAGTCTTAGACAAAAACTAGTTAAAGGTGTTTAAATGAAAGATTTGGAGTTTACGTTGACAGGAGAAAAAGCCATAAATTCAATCTGTGCAGAATTGTAATACATTTTAATAAACATTAAATATAAACTCTAGTATCAACGAAGTTGTGCCCAATGCAACATTCCACAAATGGACGAAATAAAAACGAATACAAAAATAGATTGATTAGAAGAGTAATTACATTTTATGTATTTATGAATAATTGAAATTGAAATTTTTAAACAAAGATGAATAGTTCTACTAGTACATTCATGTTTCAATTCACGATTTCATTTATTAATGCTTTTCGTCTTTAGTTATAGCAAAGTTTTATTGCATTTTTCAACAATTTTTATGTTACTTGCTCTGCGTTCAGTTCTTTTTTTGCATCGTATAAGGTAGTTTTCGAATTCGTTGTAGTTAGGGAATCTTAAATGTTGAAACTTTTTAATGTAAATACACAGAAAAGATGAACCCAACCGAATACGATGGAAATAGACATAGACAATTTAGACAAATAATCGTTGTTTTGTAAGAAACTTAAATATAAAGCAATGTAACAATTTGATATGTTACAATATAGTTATTGTCAACTGGTTCAAGAATGGATATTGATAATAATATTAAAGGATATAAAAGAGATCAGTTGAATATGAATGTGAACAAAACAACATTCATGAAACGCGTAACATGGCCAATCAACTTCATCCAATTGGAAAATGGACAGAAGACCAGGACAAATTCCTGGAGAAATAACAGCTGAATAAAACCAGAACTTTATGAGAATTGCGTGAAAATCTTTTAGATGAAAAATTGGATCGCAGGATAGCTACGTCTGACCAAAAGTCGCCTGGTCTTCAAATGGTGGAAGCTGTATTTTTTCAGCAATGGTTAACAGAAACCATTTATTTCTGCAATATAATACATCACATACTGTATTTTTATCCCGAAAAAAATTTAATGCGTTTGGAAATTTCGTGTCACCCATCAAATATTTCCGAACTTGTACCATCTGTACAGCTTGTCATTTGTTTGGGAGTATGTAAACCTTGATAATCTCCAAAGATAATATTTTACCCCCTGCTTGGGTCAAAGATGGTTAAAGCTATCGAATGTGATTTCGAATATTTAGTTTACTTTGCATTTTATATAAAGTAGTAATACATTTTTTAAAAACGAACAAATCATATAAAAATGAAATACATATATCAATAGACACTGTTTTACATTTAATGGAATTCAGCAAATGAGAATTCTGATAAAACTGAAACAACACAACTGTTACAATTCTTTCGTAATTATGCACATACTTCGTCTTTAAATCCATACATAATTAACATTTTAAGAACTTTTGAAAATCCAACCCAACCCAACACATTAGTGTGTGTAATGCAGTGAAATTTTATTGTATGGTACGAGTGTTGGGATTTTTTTCACCTAACAACCCAACTCAACCCAACAATAATGCTATTTCTGCTCGGCCGTTCTAATTTTTATGAAATGTACCGATAGATTTTGACTTATTTTTTTTTGCAATTATTAATCAGAATTGCAGATCGCCAAGAATACATTTCGACTTGTATCTTCGGTCTGGAATAGACATTGACCTGCGGGCATACTGTGTCGTATCAAAGCATATGAACCTTATGTATTATCCGACTGTTGTTGTCGGTTGCAATATGTTAGCTAACAAAAACACGATTTTATGTGAATTGTGTTACGAGCGACATCTCGTATCAAGTAGAAATGATTCAAAACTAGAGAATTAGGTGACGTTTCAAATCGTTACGTTATTACATGAGATTTAAAATTTTTCGTCGAAAATTCTTATATTAATCAAGTTTTCGTATTGTTCGGTTTGGACATTCATTCCGCTCGTGTTATCAGTAATTAGCTGGTGAACTATGCGAATGTTAATTTTCTGGCAAATTTTCACACATAATTTTAACAAGGTGTTTTGTATGTTATGCTAAGGCGCGAGCATTGGTACAATATATAAAAAGCGTTGAAGCCAAAGAAATTATTAAATTATTAATTAAATTAGAACAGCAATGAAAAATTTCAGCCTTCAAGGCGAGCGAAACTAAAATTTGATATTTGATAGTAGGGGAGGGTTTTTATTCCAACTGTCTTTCTGCTGAAATTACCAATGAAATCTAAAATGTTATCTTCATAAATAAATTTGTCTTCTTTACCTAGACCGTAAATTTCACCTCAGTTACACTTTACCAGTCATTTCCTGCACCGCAACCTGCAGGGGCTCAAACTCGTTTATATCACCCAAAAAACTGGTGTAATTTTAACGTACATATTTATTAGATTCTCGGTAGCCACACACGATCCCAGTTAAAACACCAACGTGGACTTAATTCTCACACACCCATTTATTTTTTTAATCGTCCACTCGACCCGAACGGCCAAATTACTCACAATTTATTTAAAAATCTTCATAATAGATTGCGCGGCACACTAAAAATGTGCCTGTTGATTAATTCTCACATGGAGCAAGTGTGAACTCTGTTGACCATCGGCACTTGAGATCTGAAAGGTGTAACCTGCACACACACACTCTCTTGTCCGACGTAACTATGTGTATGTTTTACACTAATAGGAAAAACGGTACTTAAATCGCTTTTGGTCTCTCTCTCTGCTCAGTGGCCTCGTCTTGGCAAATTTATCTTCGGCGCGGAGTTAATCACAAGGTCATTGATTTATTATTTTGTTGGCATTGCCAATTTGTGGTTTGATTTTTTCGATCGACGTTTACCTTTTTTAATTTAGATGCTGTCGATTAGAGACGCAAACTTGATTGAAAGTTATTAAGACGAAGTGAATGTGGAATTAACTTCTTAGGTGTATGTTATTATTTTGTCAGTATTTAATCGAGTCGCTTTGGTTGGACGTGACGTTTGTTTCAGCTAGTTCAGTTTGGATCATTTTTTGCTGAAATTGTTTTTAATTAGCTAAGGCATTGTAGAGATTGAAATATATCGAATCAGAAACTTATATAGAGATATTAAGAGATGCTAATTATGCAAAAATATGCAATGAATATTCATCATCATTGGATTTGTAAAAAGATAGGTTGAACTCTTTGGCGATATTGTTTCCCAGAATTCATCAGCATATTACATTACGTCATAATTCACAAGTTCATTTCACCAAGATTTTAGTATACCAACGAAGTTTTCAAGTCATTGTTTTCATTGTTTTGTTTATTCACAACGGCTGGCGAATTACCGCATCATTAGTTAGGTACTGTTCATATTGTCAGCAGTAGTAAATTTCGTGCCTCATCTTTAATACCTCATTATTTACATGCTCGGCTATTGATAGAATCTCAACCCTATTTTGTTATTCGAAGTATTTTAGGGAATATACGCAATATTTTATTACTGATCGTATCGAGATATACATTGAAACAGCCATATTTTTCGGGTCTAATAATATCCACTCTCGTCTGCTCTGATTTGCCAATAACCCCATGCCCCTTGATGAGCGATCTGTTCAAAATCATTTACTACTAATAATATATGTAATAAATACTACAATATTACAAAAATCGTGTAATAATTATGTTGGTGCAGCTTTTTTCAGGACCATAGACTATCCACATGTCTATCCACATAATGTTCTTCTTGCATCATGCCCGCATAACCTTTACTTTCTTTTAACATTTATAGCAATTATTTTCAAGGATTTGTCTGAATGAAGACCATAACCCGAAAAAAATGAAGCACGTTGTCGACACCGGAGTCAAGGCCGCTAGGGAATTAATTTACATAGGCACACACACTAGCGCCACGCATTCTCCGAAACTGAAAACAACGAGGAAGACTTTCGTCACGCTTTACGACGGGAACGCGTTTGTTTTTAATTGAAACAGTTCACGACTCGCTTAAATTACAAACTTTCCCATGTGACATAATGGAAAATTTTTCGTGAAATCGTCGTAAACGTCAACGTAATGGACGCGCGGTTCGTGTAAATCACGCGCCGCGCGCTGAATTTGAATGAAAACTGAAGATTACGAGCGTGATAAGGCGAAATGACGCCATGCCGTTGGTATTTCAGATCTTTCCGTGCTGAAAGTGAGAACAGTAGGACAAAGGAGAGAGTGACTCACTGGCAGGGTTGCTCGCATTCTGCGACGCGTTTATGGCGTCTGCTTCGGCTTTTCTAAAACAAAATACGAAACTAATTACCATAACATGTGTTTTTATACGGAGAGCCGCGCAAGATACTCATCGGATAAATATTTACGGCGGTGTGAGTCACGCGACGCACTCTTATGTCATTGGTCGCTGTAATTCGTTCTTTTAGTTACAGCGCGACGATCGCGCCACGATTTATGGTTCGATTTCCTGGTAGTTTCGCCTGAGCTTGCGTTTTTTTTTATTGTGAAAGATTGGGAATGATAAGGTTTTAAGAAATCTAATTGTTCGGTACAATCGACCACATCGCACGCTTCTCCAGATTTGTCAATGCCAACTTTCTTTTCGTGAGGTTGCCTAAAAGTGAACGTGAATGAACTATTTGCGGTGCCATTAAATATAAGTAAAAACTCGCAGATGTTACCGAGGTCGATTGAACGATTGCATACGTATAAGCAAACGATCACCGCCAAATAATTATGTGCAATTACTTCAGTTAATTGGCAACGAAATACAATGAAAACGACTACTGCTGTCTAACTTTGTTAAAGATTAAAAATTTTAACGAGGAACATGACGACCCGCCAAATTTATTAAGACGTTTAGAATGTATAATTTTATATAGTGTGGAATAATATTTACAAAACAATTATCGTGATCTCAAGGAGATGAGAGACAGTTTTTCATTTAGTCCTTAGATATCTGGGGTGTACAATGCTTTTATATAGTTATAGCTTATGTACAAAATTAGGATTCACCATTTGCAGAACTTGTCACTCTCCGATTACCTCATATACGACATTTTGCCAGCAGAAAACCGATCTGATGTGTTCGCATTTATTAGAAAGAGCAACACAATAAGATCATCATTACAAAATGATATAATATGTTAATATTCATCAAAGTACAAAGGACTCTTCAGCACGAGAGACCTAACATGCAGGACAAATCTAGTTGTTAATTGATTATGGATATTAGTTAGTCATCTAACATCTCATCAGTACCTTCTCGACCCTAGATTTGGGTAATTTGAACGTGTGAATTTCTATCTAGACTGTCAATAATATCTGATATATTTATAACTAGTGTCATTTGAACCAATCACTGGCTTAAAACTGGAAGTGGCGGAATGGCTAGCGCTACATTTATTTACTAAACTTGTTAAGACTAAGGTTTGCGCAGGAAAAAGAAATCGACTAATCATTTCAGTATCTACTAACTTGCCAAGGACCCTAGGTCATACTGTCAAATGCCTATTGTCAACAAAAAACAATCAATCAATTAGGTCCAAAATTGTAATGAAATATATACTTAAATTCTAATCATGACAAAAATTATAACTTGGAATGAATCTTCTTCGTTTCGTTATGTCATATACATATACAACGAGAGACACCAAACTTGGGCATCAAATTCAGTAGTTCAGTGCCTCACCGATCTACAAAGTTTTACTCGTCACCAGAAATTAGACATTTCACTCGCAGTAAACTTTGTTGGGTAGAGCTCACTGATCGAATTGTCTTTCGAGCTGTGTTTGAATTATTGTTTTTCCTGGCATTTTCTGAATTAACTTTTGTTAAATTGCCATAACAATGCTTTTGTACTATTTAGTCTAATAAAAATTATATAACGGTAGCATTCCACAGTCGAGCAAATAAAAAGGTAAACCCACCATTCCAAGCAAAATTGGAATCTTACATTATATAATAAGTCAAGTGGCCAATGCCATCAAAGATAAATAATTATATTTAAGTACATATCATATCATATATGAAACGAAATAACATCATACATATGTACATCTACTTTAAGTCAATTAAATATTCCTGCTTCTTAAATTTCCTGAAATTCACCCTTCACAGGTGGTAAATTCTGAACATATTGAATCCATATAGCCACTGTATATCGCGCCACTGTAAGTCTACTCAAGTCGAATTTCACTAATTCTTGACCACGTCTACTATAGTTATGGCTGTCTTAATTTCTGCTCACATTTTTGCTACAATTGTTTAGAACCGGTTTATAAAAGTACAGCGAATATGCTGTCATTACACCATATGTATAAAATAAACTGGCATAGCTGATACCTGGTTGTACACATGCAATAATTCGTAATTTCTTCAGCTTGACGAACATTTTGCAGGTGAACCTGGGATACCCCAAAATATAAGTCCATATGCAATAATTGATTGTGCAAGTCCGAAATATATTTGTTTTAACACTGGAATTAATTTCCGCGCAGGGTTTTATTTTAAAACACCAAGGGATCTAGCTAATCTTTTATTTCAATAGATTTCTTATCAAATCTGGTTATTGTACTTCTATCAACTTACTCATTGATAGTGTGAAATTGGATGATTCGGCTTTTTCCAATATTCAGCAATACACTATTGTTGCCGTACCAAACTTTCAAGTGAGTTAATGCTTTTTCAGCAGCAGTAACTACTTCTGTAATTCATATTTCATATTGGTGTCGTCTGCATATATAGAAGTTGCGAACGCCCTTGGGAATTTTACCGGTATATCATCTATCATTATGGTGAATAGTAGTGACCACAAAATCGTACCCTGTGTTGTTAATTCACATCTGTTGCGGCCTTCCAATAAGATATGAGCCGATCCATTTATTCGTCTCGCCTCTTATTCAATTATTCGCGAACTTTCTCAGTGCGAACCCTCAAGTGCATCACAAGTGACTTGAATTATTTGTCAAGTGCATTAATTATTGATCTTTTTTGTCTATATTCATGCTGGGATTCAATTGATCCATTCCTTGAAAAATATGCACAAGTATGTTTTTCAGAGAATTAATAAAGCCTCCGAAGATTTGTTTTTAAAAATCGACACGGTTTTGGATAGTTTCAATTTATCTGGATAAATTTCACACTCCAAGAATTTATTAATTATCAAACTAAGATGTGTGCTTACTACATCGCTAACTTGTGTGGAGATATTTCCAGGAATTTCATCTATTCCGGTGAAATTTTCCCTACAACATTTTTTATGGCAAATTCAACTTCTGTTCTAGTGACTGGCCTAATATACATATCGTTCTCTAACCAGTTGAAGTCAACTCTTCCATATTCGGAAAGTGATTGTTGATGACATCAGCAATATCATGCTAGCGTATTCATTTTCTTTAATCTATACAGGGAAAGATATGTAGATTATATATATGGCGTCTATTTACTTCTGACATTCCACTTAGCAATTTAGAAACATGTTTAATTTTCGTTGTCATGCATATTTTTTCTTTCTTGGTTATTTATTTACATCATCATTAGCGAAGTCATAGCCGTAATCAACATCTATCTTCATCAATGAGAAGATTTTTTCTTTTGCTTTTGGTGTATACTTTCTGGTTACTGTTTTTCGATTCGTGCAATGATATCCTTTATCGTGGAATCAACTATTTCATGGGTATGATCAGACAGATGATTGCGAACAACTTTAGTTTGACATTCAGTAATTATAGTGAAGGAAACATCTGTACATTTGTATGGTAGATTGAATTCTGATGAGAATATCAATGCTATTCACCATGATATATTCTTTCATAAGATTCGTGAGTTCCCTTTAATCCCCTAAATCATTTATCATATTTACGAGGGCGGTTCACCAATTATTGTCCCTAGCATAGAAGCGAACATCTGAGAAGAACGAAATAACTTTATTTTTAAAGATATTCCCCTGACAGGTTGATTCATTTTAAGTATCGGTGCTGAAGTGTTTGAATGCTTTTGGAAAAAAAAACTGTATTTTGTTCCGCTAGCCACTCATTTACGGCTGTCATCACTTCTTCGTCGTTCATGAAATGGGTCCCCCTTAGATGTTCTTTTAATTTTGGAAGCAAAAATAGTCGCTACGGTCCAAATCTGGCGAATAGGAAGGTTGTTTCAAAGCCAGCGTTGCGAATGGCAGCCATTGTTTCTCAAACTTTCGGTATAAAATCTGCTAATACTGGCCTGTTACAGTGTGCCTACGTGTAAATAATACACAAAAAAACTCCCTCAAACTCCCAAAAAACCGTTCCCATGTTTTTGCCTGCCGAAGAAATAACACGAAATTTTCGAGGATGTGGAAAACCCTTATACCGCCATTCTATACTTTGGCGTTTCGACTCTGATTCAAAGTCATGAACCCAGTTTCATCCATTGTAACGATTCTGTAAAAATTCACCGGAGTCTTTGTTAATGATTGCCAAATTGGTCTCTACGATAACGTATCAGACGTGGTTTTGATCCGTTTTGAAGCATTTTTTTCTAAAAAATGCTGCTTTGAAACCCAATGAAATGCCCGCTATGACTATAATATATAATTCTTAACTATTAACTCTATTAACCAGTACCATATCATGCACCAAATTAATGTTTTTCTTGGTAGCCACAGTTTTTGGTGGGTTCCTGCATATGACTCTCTCAGTTTGAAATCTCGTGACCAATTTTTATTTACCTGGTATGAAGGCGCAAAATCACCAAATACTTCAGTCATGTCCTTATGAATTTCTAGCGGTTATAAACATTTCATACGAGGTCTTTTATAACAGCTCTTGTTTCAATTTTAACCAGTTTGACAAAATTACAAAAACACAAGGGAACTGAACTAATATTTCGAATAAATGAAAAGATGGAGGGGCGCAATTTTACACACACTAACGTTAATAAATGACACTTTTTTCATTTGTCAGTCAATGCCTACTATGTTAGGTACAGTACATGATGAACCGCCCTCGTATATTGAGATCTCCACACACACACATCATATCGCAAATGCCCTTTTCTTGTTTCGATAACACAACATCAATATGGTCAAATATACTTAGTTTGCTATTTGCAGACCCGTATAGACAATTAGTGAAAAGTTGCTTACGCTCTAGATTAGTATTTACTGTCGCGATTTCAAATTTTTTCCAATGTGTATATTTGTAACATTTCAGATCAACAGATCCTCGTATGATCTATGTTGTAAACTAATACATCATCATATACATGGTCTTCGTGTATTCCAACTATTTTTTTTTAATCTAGGTTTAATGCACTGGTTGGTTTTCTCAACTGAATATTTATTTTTGCAGGATGTTTCAATATTCATATTCAATATTCATAAGAGTAGTGATCGCTTCCTGATCTGCACATTGCAATATTTCCGCTCCTCTCAATTTTATGGCATCAATATTTTCTGATGGTTTGTTAATTTTCTTGTACAAGTGTACAAGTTATAGGTCGTTTTCGAGATTCGTTAAGTTGCCAACGGTTTATAATTCTTATGCATCATTATTTCATTATAAATTTATTAAGAGAAATATTCCCTGTAATAATATAATTTAGGACACGTTATATACTACAATACATACAGTAAACGATGATAGTTATTTCTAAACTGTTTATTAGTTTTCCTATTCAACGTTCATCAATGGTATCAACACGTATTCCGTGGATGTCGAACTTTTAAAATATTCGCCCCATTTATATATCGCCTCCGTTCCCACTGTGAGGGCTAAAATACATGGCTCGTTTATTGTAAGTAACGGACTATCTGTATTATATCTTGAAACAAACTGTACATAGTTCCATTATTATTTGTTAATCTTATTCAAATATGCCTGCTGCGTGTTGTAAAACTATGCTGTTATTCATATATATAAATCCATCTGTGTTTATCGCCCATCGACAGACGAATGGTTATAAATTACATACGTTGTATTAAAAAAATACGTTTATGGATTTGTCGGCACATTTTAATAAAACGTGACTATTTTTAAATATTTACGTGCAATTTTATAACTACGTAATTGTTTGGTTTATTGGTATCATAAATTTTAATTTAGGAATTTGTATTCCTAGGTTTTATAAACAGTTTTGTGCTGCATAAACAATATTCTATTGTTTCAGAATTTTGATTATTTAAATGATAAACATAAACGCAATTGAAAAAAATCTGTTTAATGTTTCGTATAACTTTCAATAGGAAGATTTTCCTAAATTTATGTACGGTTATTATACACAAGATTATTTTGATTTAAAAGATCCCAGAACAGAAATTATAATAATAATTTTTGTATATCATGGCACTACTTCACATCAGTTTTATCGCATGAAAGAGGTTCATATCAAATTTTCACATCAAACCGAACACAAGAACTAAAAATTAAAGGAATGACACAATAGGAAGTAAAAAAAATCTCTGAAATTAAATAAGCAAAATAACATTGAACCCCTGAACACAACAAAATGGGAAAACCCATAAAATTGCAGAAACTTAAATGACCGCGTTATTTTATCCACGCTTTTAACTCGTAACACGCGATTACAACATTTTGCTTAGGAATGCGCAAACGTCGATACGGGACACAGTTCCTTTTGTATCGATAATAAAACTTACTAATTCCGCTCCGAAACGGCATAATGTGTAATTAATATTTGTTCCAATAGCAGCGCCGCACAGATAATTGAATATGCAGGCAGGTGTATGAGTTATGGGCTTACGGAGCGCGCATAAAGATTTTATTGAACTATAATAACTCAATGACCCGTACGTGATTTTTCCGAGATCCGCTTCGTTTAACTCGGACATACGTTGCCCTAAATCGTTCCCCGACTGTCTCGGTTTGCCGCGCGTGGACGAACGAGATCGGCCGGGGGAGCCGATCGGAATTTTATTGAAATTTTGTAATTCGACACCTGTATTGAGTTGACTAAACGAGCAGCGCAAGTCGTTCGGACCATATAAGGCCGTAGTCCCTTTAGTTCGGCATATCGATGGGTCTTTGTCAACAGCGCGCCCGGGGCTTGTTTACCTGCATTTTGCCAGGACTCGTTTAAAACAGCTGGTGGTTATATTTGGGTCATTGTGTGCTTGCGCTAATGGCATAAGCTTTAAGGCGTTCCATTGTTGATCTGAATTTCTAACAAATCTCAAATTCTTTCAACTAATGGCAAATGATTTGGTTCACTAAATGGAAATAAAACAGTACTACACGATTTTTTATAAACGCCCTATTTTAGCGTTGAAAGAGATTTTGTTAAAAAATAACAAAAAATAAGGCGTTGGTTCACACGATGTTGATTTAAACAAGTTTATTAAATTTTATTTTGATAACCTATGCACACACACATAGCAAGAAAAACTTGCATGTATAAAAATACCTACGGCAACCTTTTCGCGAGTTTCAAAGACATAAGTATAGAAAAATAACCCTGACATAGCGACGATCATGCACATACTACTGGATTTGCGACCGGATAAGTAGATGGGTCAACAAAAAACAATTACCTTTTCTGAGAACGGTGTATTCAAACACGGAAAATTTTCGCAATCTGCACCATGGTAGCAGACCAGGAAAGATCACTACAACTAGGCATCATAGCATCGACTGTTCGAATAATTAGTGAAACAGTTGAAGCCAAAGAACTAATTCCTGACAAATAATTTATTATTTCAAAAGATACAGGTGTATCGTAACGGTAAAGTATTTCTTTCTGAAGGACGATATTAATTATGATAGCCACGAATCACAAAGATACCGCATGCGCCACCACATCAAAATAGAAGCTCGATGATTACTTGGCAATAAAAGTTCACATCGTTTTCAGCATACAGTACACCACCTTATGATCTGGATGCAGTTGAAACGAAAATAAGGTAGAAGCAACATTTAAAAAATAAGCTAGAAAAACAGGAATACAATGAAAAGAAAGAATAAGTGCAAAAACAAAGTAAGCAGCATAAAGACAGTGTCATAATAGAATTAAAGAAGAAATGATAACCATAACATAAAGGGAGAACCCAGTCATGTGGAAGAACATCAGTTCCTTTGAAATTGCAATGTCGTGTTTATTTTTCTGTTAATTGGGGGTAATGCAGATTCAAAAAATGTGTAAGTGTTTTTGTTTAGTTACTTCATTTAATGAAACAAAAAGACGACTGATGTAATTGACTTAAAAATGTAAAACATGTTTATCACAGTGGCATACCAAGTTTTATGTCAGTATCGGTGAAAATAATTAATTTGAAAAATCACGTACGTCTTTGTTACTCCAAACGTTATCGTTCAGTTTACTTGTGGAAGACAGAACTTTGTGATTTTAAAATTAATAACACACTTCTAATAGAACAACAATAATAAAGCTTTTAATTATTTAATAAATTCACAATAATAGAATATTTATTTACTTAACGTATTTATAAAATAATCTTGATCTTTTGGCATCCACTTAATCATTGATTTTATTCATTAATAGCTGCAATTTTTCTCTAGAAAGCTGTCGAATTTGGCTACATATTTGGCTTTCTCATTTCCACATTGAAAGGGTGACGTTTAGCATTGTAATTTCGCATAATGTCTACTTTCCACTCATTTTCCGGATATGAGAAAATTTATATTGTACATTGGAAATACAAGTTGTATATTTAATGCACTAACCTTAGAGAACGGATTAATTTTATAATTTATTGTAATACCCTGCATGATTTTAAATCAAAAAATCGTTAGATTCCATATGGCTAAAACTTTTAGGTATGCAACTGAAAACATTGTCTATTTCTTGAATAGTTGAATGGCTTGTGGTGAAAATTTAGTTATTATAGAAATTTCGGAATGTTTGTATCAAAATAATTGATAGCATAGGACATTGGGCAATTTTTATTTTCAAGCAAGTTTTTCAAATTTTGGTTGCCACTGCACACAGCCTGCAAAATGTTTAACAAAGCACTGGCTATTTCATTACCATTTCGGACCATTTGATTTTCATTCCAAATGGCGCAAGTAAGATTATAAACGCTAAATTATTAACTTCTGCCCTAGGGCACCTTAGACCATTTTCTAGTTAAAGCAGAGAACAGCATTATTTTTGCAATTTCTCTTTCTGTTTCTTTCTTGCCGTACAGATACCTCCTCCAGTGCATAGATCATATACCGTTTCGATGGTCTGCCACGTTGTTTTTTTCTTAAAGTCTATATTTCTTCGTCACAACGATCGTTTCTTCGTGAATGAAATGGTAAGTTATATTGTGTGCAAAAAATCTAAGGATAATCGATACATCGTTTTAATCTTCAGTGATGGATCTAAAAATTCTCGTGTGATAGTAGATCGGCAATAATGCGATTGAAATGGAAAAAATGATTTAATGTGTGCTTTTAGGAGTTTAACCTGATGCTTTCCTTGTAATGATAGTAGGGGAATATTAGATACTGCGTACTTCTCCAAATGCGCTCCAAACACTTTTTTTCAATAATCGACAATGTGCCTAAATAAAACTTCTTGTAGACCTGTATTTTGAGTTCCCCACTTTCAAAAAGTAGAAGTATGTATATTTTCTGCAACTCGATTCTGTTTGTTTTGTCATTTTTACAGTGGTTGAAATTTTTCTGTGTTTTAACTGTTTTGCAGGCACATATTCCAATTCGGTATCATGCGCCTTTTTCTAGCAACAGATTACCATTTCTTTATTTACTTTCATTTTGCGAGGGCTAGAGCAAACACTTTACAGTGGCTCAAATTGGTTCAGATCATGTCTATATTAGAAAATACCGGATTGTTGCAGATATGAATAAGAGGTATAAATTACTAATATGGCTAAATATTATCCTCGTCTGTTTCATTTTCAGAATCAGACTAAGGCACAAATTTAATAATAATATCACAGTGCAAAAATTAAATTAACGTCAAGTAACGAAATGTTAAAATTCACAGACGACTTGGATGAAATAATTATATGCTACTGAGCGACTCGATTTTTTCAGTTATATTATTGTTAATAACACTTTAAAATAATTGCTGATTTAGCAAAATTCAAATATATTGCTTACGACATTGTAACTCTAAATTGACGAAGTATCGAGTAAGGAGTATCGAATACTCAAGCATCAAAATCAGGGTAAAAGTAAAAACTATAGAACTATACAAGAAGTTCCTCGAAAGTAATGTAATTAATATTTTCATGGAATGTTAAATCCAATGAAATACCATGAAAGAAGTTACCAGGAAAATCAAAAACGAGAACTAGGAGGACTTTTGTTCCAATATGAAAGAATACTACAATAGTAAATAAAAACAGATTTATGGGGTTTTGAAAGGCCCGGGAAAACATCAAAAAGAGTATATGCAGTACATACAAAATCCCAAAATCTCACACTATCAACATGGACGTAGAGCTGGATTTTATTTTCTTTCGCCCATAACTAACTTTAAATTCTCTGAAGATTATAATGAGTTGTACATGTATGTTGCAATTTTTTTAAGATTGTAAGAACATCAAAAAGAGTATATGCAGTACATACAAAATCCCAAAATCTCACACTATCAACATGGACGTAGAGCTGGATTTTATTTTCTTTCGCCCATAACTAACTTTAAATTCTCTGAAGATTATAATGAGTTGTACATGTATGTTGCAATTTTTTTAAGATTGTAAGAATTGTCTTTTAAAATAATAACGACAGGAATTGAGTTTGAATCAAAAATCTTTATTCATGAGAGTTTGTTTTGAACACGATTTCAGGCCTATGGGTTCCTCGGCTGTGTCTGACGAAGCGCATCGTGTCAGTCCAATTGCACCACTCTGTCGAGCATTTGGAGCTCTGCCTCACCAAATCGCGCTGAATATTAGTTTCTAAAGCCTGAATAGTTTTACGGATTATCAGCATACACTTTAGACGTTATATACCCCCACAAGATGTAATCGTGTGGCGTCAGATCGTATGATCGTCGGTGGCCAATTCATTGGTCCATTTCGCGACATAATGTTGTCGTTAAATTGAGCCCTCAGTAAGATAATTCATAGGTAGTATGGCCCGCACTGCTCACTGTTCAGTAACGTTGGCCATTGACTGTAACCTGAGTGAACACCAAACAGTGCACTTTTGTGGGTGTAAATGAATCACGTGAGTTTCTTGTGAATTACCTGACCCCATTAACAATTTTGCTACTTCACTAACAGTTACTCAAAAAATGAGGCTCATTACTAAACACGATTTTGCGATAAAAATAAGGGTGAACTAAAGAGACAATTCCTGAAATCCTGACGCAAGCCATGATCTCGTTGCTTTAGTTCCTGCTTATTTCATACGGGTGTAGGTCAAGAACTTTTCGCAAAAGCTTCCACATAGTGGACGAACAAAGGCCACACTAATGCGATCGACGCTGAATTAAGAATTCAGGATCATCCCCCACACTTTCACTCTCAGCGGCTAGAGTTTCTTCTGTACGCACATTACGTGCATGACGCAACGCGTGTAACGTGTATGTGCATACGAAATTTATTCACAATACGACGAATAGCGAGTTCAGTTGGTCGGTTATGAGGACCATAACAATCACCTAATCTTCTATACTTCTTGCGAATTCAAAACCGTTTGCATAATCTTCTATTGTAACTCCATTCATGATGATTTGTCAACCAATATTGAACATAAATGTCCAGAAACTGTCAAAAATTACAGCATATGCATTGTTAGAAAGCAACGAAATACCTCAAATTTATTTTAATATCTCTCATCAAACAACTGGCGCAAGATGTGGAGAAAATGGTTCAATGAGCTAGAGTCGGGGTGCAGAGATTGCAGTGGTAAGGCAGTAGATATATGCGGATGACAAAGTTTTGGAGAAAGGTGACGCTTGTGTGTATTGTACAACAACAATTCTTAGAGAATGACTTAGAACTAAAACTAATGGTGGATTTAATAAAGACCCTATAGAGTTTAGGTTTGGTCAGGTTGAGTTACGTTGAGATAGGTAAGTTGTGAAACTAGGAGTGCGAGTTGAAATATTTTCAATATGAAAATATTGCAACTCAACCCAACCCAACCTAAACTCTATTTTAACTATATTTATCGCCACTACTTTCGATTCCAAGACGTTCTCTAACCATTGCATTCAAAATCAGATTTCTGAAATAACTAGAAAAGATTATTACAGACAAAATGTTGATGGTTGGATATGCTCTAGGAACAATAAAAGATAACCAATTAAGATTATTCAGGCACTTTAATCTCATGTGATTTGAAATTGGAAAATGTTTGTGTATGGCAAGACTGAAGAACAGCGAAGAAATCGGCAATAGAAAATTACCCGCCCAATTCTATTTTAACCGAACAATATGTACATAGGCTCCACCCTAATAAGTAGTGGTGTGAAGAGTGGTTAAAGTAAAACAAGCGCTAATATTTTTTGTGCCCCCAACGACGAGGAAGCGTATGACCATAAAAGTAAAATTAATGACCTTAATTTTGTTTAAATGAAATTCGTTCAATTTATTCCAATTATGTAATTAAAATGACAAGCCTATGGTACCGGTAAGTAAATGAGTTTCTTGCTGCCATTAAATTTGCATACAGAAGAGATCTTAAATTTCTCGTTGAAAAATATCAAGAGAGTGAAGTGCAGTCGCTACTTTACCCAACCGATTTATTCGACTGGAGCGTATTTATATACTTGCCTTTTTTGTACAATCATTTCCATTTGCGTTGCAAAATATTTTCGATGTGTGCAGTAGAACCCATTTTTATATGCAAACCGTTCCACTAAACATCGCCTCTTGCGCAAGAGATTTACTTTCCGAGTCGGTTATCGTGAGTGAATTTTTGTTGCACAAAACGCCTTGAAAGTTTTATCGTCGCCTTCAATGACGCTTAGACGGTTATTGGTAAACGGCAGTAAATATCCGAGGCAGTAGCTGTAATTAACCCCTGCTATTAATTAACTAACACTCGATCAACATCGAAATGATCGATTATTAATCGTATCGTACATTGTATTTGCTTGGATTACGTACCGCGTTGCGTTAGCTCAGCATTAAATTATTACAAAATGACAACGGAGCCTCCGGGCGTAAAATTTATTGCACGTTCTAAACCGACAAATGCTGCATATTTCTAATACAAATACTCAATTTTATAGACTAATTACATACGAGATAAGTAATGAACCACATTTGTCCGATTTCTTTGTGAGCAGAGGAATGCAGTTGTACAAGTGTAATTTTCCGTTTTTATTTGCTTCGGCTTCAAAGCGACCAGATTTCAAAGGTTTCCAGCATGTTTTCGAATCAGTGATTAATGGAGCAGGCGACGCTATCAACGTCGCCGAATAGGAGAAATGCAGGAAACAAAGGGTATTGTACTTTTTACTGGAAACGTTGCTACATTTCTAGCCAGAGTTTACGCAATAAATAATTGCTAATGAAAATCGCTTGGGGATTATTAATGGTGGCAACCTGCGCAATTAGGTGTATTTCTAAATCGGAATTTGATTTGTGCATTTGTCAAATTTGACCTTTACTAGTCGCTTGTGATAGCAAAAGCTTGAAGCTTTAAAAGTTTACATAAATGTCAACAGCGCCAAATGTAATGTGTTCCCTTTCATTTTAAACGGTGTACACTAACTTCAGCACACGTCTATTCTTCGTATTTTTTAAAATCCCGATTCATCATATAAAAAATTGATATCCGTGCAATTAAAATATTATCGGCGTTTTATCTGTCTTTTACTATATTATGTAATTTCCAATTATATTTAAGAGTCAAGATATTAAACTGTACTCAAATCCCACTTAAACTACATACGAAAGAGAAGTTTATCTATTTATATTCAGAATAACGTGTTGCCTTAGCTTTGGAAGCACTGGTTTAGATTATCACGAAAAAATATGAATTAATGCAACTATTGTTGCACAATTCGACCTATATTTGCCCAATTATGTACACAACTTAAGAAAAATCGTCGACGTTTGTAAATTAATTCTGCAATAACGCCGTCATGCAATCGTAACTCTGCGATCTTTACATTTGTTTTTCCGGCGTTAGCGCGCACAATGCACAAGGTCCGCAAAACCAAAAGAGCAAAGTATGAAGTGTGTTAAACAGAACCGGTAAATTTGCGTGTAATATTGTCACGCTTTTACGATCGAATCGTACGTTTTCATGCGCCGTTAGTCGACAAATTAACGAGTTTATCAGGCCCGCGGGCGCTAATTTACAAAATTTATGTTAATATCGATTCGACGGAATTGCTTTTAATTAATCATTTATAATTTGATGCAAGTGAGATTATGTAACTGCAAAAACGACTCGGCCAAAGAAAGTGAAACGACTGGAACTGCGATGGGTGAAATAAATGAATGGAAAATCGTCATCGTCCATCTCTGTTTTGTAAAAATACGTACTAGTTGTACTCTTCATTCATCCAATATATGTTATCTTTCTTGTTATTATAACTTTACCTTTCCACCGTCTCCCACTCAACCTCATTCTTAGTAAAAGTGACTAAATAATAATAAGCGATGATTCGAATAATAAATAAAACTGGATTAGTGTGGATTAGTGGAGGGTACAAACGTCCTGCGCTTAAGCAAATTTCGCAATCTCGTATCCACCAAAGCCCATTTAGTCGGAAGTAACCAGTGAGCAACGTTTCAGTCGCAAATTATTTCTTACTGCTCTTTCATTCAGATGCTCTAAGAAAAGTTACAGCCGTTTGTTTCACCCCAGCATCGCAAAACTGGAATAATCCAAAATTATTAACAAATTTTCTAACACCGCTTATATACATGAAGGATCCAAAAGTTAAAATAAGCGTCGAAAAACATATTAAAACTCAAAGGAAACAACATAAATTACTAACATCAGGGTAGAAGGGGTGCATATTATATTGTTACTCTAAGACATTTGGAATTCAGCAAATGACTATGTAATTGATTATGGTGTAGAATTTGGGATAGTTCCTAAATATACTGCTTCTTTGGTCGGAATACCAATATTTCAGAGCTTTTTTTTTTTCATGAAATGAAATGAAATGGTTACGCAACCATACCTTCGTGCGACGCATGCGTTCTTCTAGGCGAAGCAAGTAGTATTAGCTATTCTCCCATTCGTATATCCAATAAATATGTCCAAATTTGAATTATTGGAGAGATAGGTTCAACGTGAATACCGTATGTTGCGCATTATCTGAACAAATCTGAATTATACTATTTCAGTACAATTTATCATATGATAGGGTATTGCACGATCATCTATGTTTTGTTTACATCAGATGTACCTAAAGCAGGAAACACCTATTGGGACATTTGTAACGGTACTGCCATTTTTTCCAATAACGAAAACTCTGGTACAGCGGCAACAGAATTACGCCCTAAATTTGCCACAAAACTAGTGTAATAAGTGGAATCAAAAAACAATCATTTGACTCAAGCTGCTATAACTGAAAAACCAAATTAATTTTTGATAATCTTAAGGAGAGAGATGGAGGCGAAGAAACTTCTTTGGGGAGCACGGGTTGGTTTGTGAGATTTAAATCCCTATCGTTTTGCACTAAATAATATCGTGATGAAGCAAGTGTTGATGTAGCTACGGCGGCAGCTTTTCCTAAGGCATTTCAGGGTTATGTAGAGCAGCGCAACTATTCTCCTAATCTCCAACGTCGATGAGACTGGGCTTTACTGGAAAAAGTTACCAGCACGAACTTTTATTTCTCGTGAAGAACGTTCCGAAAGATAGGTTAACTCTTTTGTTAGGAGCCAATGTTTTAGGATCTTTGACAACTAAGCCGATGTAGTGTTAAATAAAGACATTTTGCCAGGTTATTGGAAATAGAACGAGAGAGCACATAAGATATTTAACGGGTTGGCAGGTGAGTTATTTTTGCCGTACTGTGCTTCGGTATTGTGAACGAAATAAATTACTACCTCTTGGACAATGCTCCAGGGCATCCTTAATTGTCTCCGTAATACATTCATGGAAATCATAAGTTTTAGACACTTTAGACAAAACAGATAAACACTATCCAATATTTTAAAAGGCATGAAGTCGGCTTGGGATGAAGTTTCAGCGAAATGCTTAAATGGAGTCTGACGTAAACTTTTGCCAGCATTCATGCACATCAGAATAATTTAATTGCAGACATTACAACATTGGCGTTTGATGTGGGATGAGAAGATGTTACAGATGAAGATGTGACAGAAATTTTAAAAACCCATGATCAGCCATTCGAATGAAGAATTAGAAGAATGATACAAAGAATTAGATCGTGAACAGTTAGAGAAGAATAAAGCGAAGAAGAAGTTCCAAGAGTTACGAAAACGACCCATCTAAAGGGAACGAAATGCAAATTTAAAAAAGGAGCATCATCGCATCCATTGGACCATAGTCCGAAATTCTTAATGGCAGAACAGAAATCTAAACAATTAAAGATAGATACTTTTTTCCGCAAAATGTAAGAGATCCGAAACTTTGAAATTTCGTTCGTTTTTCTCAAGATTTTTTAATAAAATTAGTTTACTTTATTTTATTATTATATTGATTTTAAATATTAAAAATATGATATATGTATTTGGTATAAAAAACATATTTTCTTCTTTTTTAATTTATGTAGAACGTAACACTATACCTCACAGTAAGTGTGGGTTCATTTCACACCAATTCGTAGGAACGGAGCTGCAGCATAAACCCAGGGCTACCAGTACTTAGGTATATACCTAGGCATCAGATTAAGCTGAACACAGAAAATGGCAACAGATAATAATTCCTTTATGGATGTGCTGAATTGAGCTATGAGATTATGCCAGTAAATCAAATGTATTAGAAGGAAGAAGTGAATCAAAAACACCCAGATGTAAATACACTTTGGTTTGTATCCAATCAAACTTCATGTCGATCTGGGAATCAACATTTTTTAACAAGTCACTAGAGAAAAATTACTAATTACCACGACAAACTAGTAACGCATGTGAACCCTCTACTTGAATCAGTACTACAAATGAAATGCAATAAAAGGCTGGAGAGGCCCTGGGCCATTGAATCAAAATAAATGAAATACTCATCTGACCATAATTTAAGCAGGTCCTGCCAGTAGACAATTTTCATCATATTTTCTTTCTAAAATTGGCGTAAATTATTATAAATAAGATTGTTTGAGTCAATGTCCGCTAGCCACCACAAATCGCAAGTTTTCATTTCAAGACCCTGTTCATATAACGGGATTTTTGTAAGATCACCCTGAATATGTCTGTTGTTCCCTTCACTATGGTAAGAATGCTTCCTGTCTCTATCTTCCGTTTTCTTCTGTCTACGATTTGTAGCGATAGAATACAAACATATTTCTCGTTTTGTGTAATGCCTGTAATGCCTTGTGTACGTCCTTCATTTCTACAATCCTTCCTGATCTTGCAATCCGTGTCTTTATGACTGAGTGGAGTTGTTCTTGGATGATGGTGTGATTCAGAGTTGAGGTACCGATTAGCGTGGGTCTTCTTTCGATATACGGTATGGCTCAGGCTTCTATCTTCGTTAATAAGACGTCTAGTAACGGCAGCTGATTTTTACCCACTTCGATTGTAAATCTGATTTTCTGGTGTAGCTCGTTCAGATGCTTGAGGAATGTAATAAGCCGCGCAGTGTCCAGTGTTTCTAGATTTCTTTGATATTGACTTGATTGTTGTGTTTAACATTTAATGAATTTGTATTTTACTGTCTTAATAATTTCTTAAGGCTATTTCTTAAGAAATAGCACTGTAAGGATAACTGTAACCTTAGGATTAACTTGACTTTGTGTTGTTGCGTTCCAATTACGTATTTAAAATTAGCGAAGTTTGTAGAATTGATACAATTGTGTTACTTTTGATACTGATACTTTTTATTTGATTTTGTTTATAAAAATGTTCAATGTGACAGTTTTCAATACACTTGTAACGTTAGAGTTATCTCACGTGGTTGCTTTTATAGAACTGATGAATATGCTCTTAATGATTATATTTGTTACACTTTTGCAGGAAAAATAAACAATTAAAAAATATAGATCTACAGCCTCCACATGAACCACATTAATGGAAATAAAACAGCACCAAGAAATAATGTATGGTCCTATTTTTTTCTCCACATTGTAACATTTTATCCTGGAGCCATATTTATGATAATTTCAGGCAAAGAACTTATTGTTGTACGCCTACGATGCATCGATAAGACCAGAAGCTGTAAATTTCTCCACGATCAGTGCAACTGATTAAAACCGAGGTATTATTCGAATTAACACCTGCGTCATTTTCATGATAAGAGACACGAACGGCAAATATACTTCATAATCTTAGGATGCATTACAAAAGTGTAGATGTTGTTTAGTAAATAAACACGTGTTGCAAAATTTCCGCGTATCGTCAAGAGATTGCGAGCTACATTTGTTTAATATGTATTAACGTAAGAAACTGATACCACGTGCATGTGGAATTATGGCGTGATCCATATACGAAAAATGTTGGAATGTCGTTAATGCTATTAATAATTATTCTCAGTAGACTAATCGTCGACTCGCTGAATATCGCAAATTAAACATTCGTAAGATGCGGGAGTGAAACACATAACATAAATAAATAATTAAAAACATGCAATGAATTAAAATCACAACGTGTATTGCTTTGTTATTACATACACGATAAAGACACAAATATATTAATACTAAGTTAATAACTATTACCTTATAAAAATGTGGATGACAATGAATCAGACATTGATAATATATCAACATTTGGGTCGTATCTAGGGTCGATGATATATTCGACCAAATCATAAACACATCATGACTTATGTCTATCTTTGTTGGTACATTTTATTTATTATGTCTTTATTTAATGTTATTGTATATGAAATGTGGGTCTATTTTATAAAACATAAACTTTTGATTAAAATTTAAGTTGCAAATTTATCACAAAGGACTACATTATAGAAAATTAATTTGGATATAATCGATTTATTGTTGGTCGAAATTTACCTTTTGTAATAAACCGAAAATTCGTTCACAACTATATTAGAACCAGTGTCGAAATTTTTATTAGTAACATATTCGACTTTCAACCTTCACACCCAGCATAACAATTAAAAAACAAGTTTTTTTTTCTATAGCGCGGTATCACCATATCGACACCAAAGAATTAGCAAATAAATCATTATTACGTTACCGGCCATGTATCTCGCCAAACCCAACTTGAACTTGAGCATTTCGTTGCGCAACTGCGAAAACAAAGTGTTGCAAAATGGATTTTAATAAGCTAGACGCCTGTATTCAATCACGAATTAACTCGTTTAAGTTCTTCGCCATTGACATTTAACAAACAACAGACAAATTGGTCTAGATAAGAAATCCGTTTAATGTTATTTAATTCGTGGAAGTAATTCGTTTTAATTACAAAACATGCAGTCCGTTAACGCAATGTCAAGGCTTTGGCTTTTTAATATTCAAGTCAAAAATGTTTTTATCGTGCAGTAATTAATTAATATTTCGGTTGGATCGCAATATTTATGTGCAGGGACGTATCCAGGTATCATAAAATCAGTGACATTGTAAATGTAATGTACCATATTGTTCCTTGTTTTTGGTCTTTATACCATTTTGTTAGTTCCGTTTGGTTTTGTATTCTTTTTACTTCTTCTGGGTTTTCCTGGTCTGCTATATAAAGAAGAGTTTGTATTAAAATATTGATTGCCAACCAATGTAAAAATATTGTTTATTATCTATCTCTATCTTCAGCTTCATATTTGACTGTGCCACTGGAACATCTACAACTACTCTACATTCATTGCAGCTCTATCCTGATCCGGTTCGAATAAATAATTGCGTTGGATAAAAGTGCATGTTAAGATGTTCGAGTTACTGGAAATAAAACAATGACGTGTAGACGACGTTGCATTCTATATATAGATTGAATTTGCATTTACCTTGCTAATAACCGTAGTATGTAGTATCTGCTTTGAAATAGATCATCGAAATCGACATGGTGTATCGTATGCAGTAGACTTATAATAACGATCTTTATGCATTGCTCTATAATTAGAATGGGTAATTGACCACACGTAGACATGTAACATGCCTATGCTAATACCTTACAATAACATGGCATCTATTAATACGTTTCCTTTAAATATTTACACGCCAAGCTGATTATATTTCACAATAACCGTTTGTTTTCCTTTGTCATTTCTTCCGTAATAAAATGCACGTGGTCCGCGTGAAATAAAATCCATTCATGAATCTCATTTTCGTGCCAGACGCAAAGAAACATGTCATTTGCATGCCAGACAGAAAATGTTTGTCTGCTGTCTAAATGTATTTTTAATTATTTTATATCTTTGCTTTTTCCACGTCTCGGTTTCAAAGAGCAGTGCTAAGCGACCCAATGAATCACCATGTTTTATGACCACTACGTCTTGTGTGTATAACACCCAAGCTTATCCACCTTTATTGCTCTCACTGCATCTAGTTTTATGAATGATGAAAAAAATGTATTGAACTTATTAAGACTAACTAAGATTTCATACTTTGTGGCGCCCCATTTTATCTGCTTCCATATTGATGCTCCCGCCATACATACCATAACAGGACACCCCTTCCCCAATTCCGATGTGAATTCATTTAGTTTTCGTAAATTTGAATTCTGTTTGCTATATTGTGCTATCGTTCTGGGAATTTGTTACAATTTTTAAAAGCTTTCTTTTACGTTTGTTTCTTTGTTTTACTGTGCTTTTTGACAATTTTTATTGCTTTAATTTTTCTTTGAATGTTTCAATACTCTTTGCCTTTTCTACATTGTTATAATTTAATAAATTTTAAATTATTTTTCGTCATTTTTACTTATTTTTGGTCCCTTCTGTGTGCTTGTAGTACTTGCTCCTCAATTCCCCAATTATTACTGGTATTCTATTATTACCCTTTTTAAAACAGAACGAGCAACAGTTTACTCGAAATTAATAGCTATATAGCAAATAGCAAAAATGCACACGAGGTATTGTTCTGATTTCAGTATTCCTAGCAACGGAAAGAATCTCTTTCAAACAGTTACAAACTAGAAAACTGCAATAGCGTTCAATGCCATGCCATCCATTGAAATATTATCATTATTTCAAGACTTTGCCAAACTGTAATTCGATGTACCTTTTATTTGTATAGTTGTATAGTTATTGTACATTGTAGTAAGACTGCACACATCATGATGTAATATAATAATGTTTTATATAAAATATGTTACATGTAAACTAATTGATATATATGTACTATATTGCACACATTATGTGGTCATAAAACATGTGGGTGGTGTGTGCCAGGAGTAATCACATGAAACCGACACAAAAGGAAGGAAGATGCGTGCCCTTGCTCAAATGAGGCAATTACCCTTAATTGCGCATACATTGTAAATGAGATATAGAAGAAGCGAATATTGTAAGCAGAAGGGCTGGGTTTATTTTTTTGTGATGATTGACATCTATAAAGTTACGTCCAAGATGAAAAGCCATTAACCTAACGCATTATTGTCCGGTAAAGCTATGATTCCATTGTACTTGTAGGTGGCTAAATCTGAACAAGCATTTCGTTTATGTAAGGTGCCAAAGATGCATTTTGTACAAAGGAATTGCTTTTGGAAATAATAGCCAATATAGGGGCCGCCACTGCAAGCGTCTGTGGTGGGCTCTTTTTTTGATTCAACGAATTTCCTTTAGAAGTAAATTTTCATCGCTCACATTTCTAGCGAAGAAAATCGTACAACCTTCGTTACATTATTGGATATTTCCTATGAGAGTGAAACTCTACTCATTGTCGAGTATGTCTTTCCACCGTCGGCTCTGTTCGGTTTCTGTCGACGAAGTGTACGCGTCAGTGTGAAATACATACAACAATATTTGTACGCAAATATATTATTAGTAACTGTAACAGGCTGTAAAATCAACCGGTTATTCATGCTTTTATAATGCCTACGAAAAAGAGGATTTCTAATGACTCCACAAATTTCAAGAAAAATTTCGTACGTCTTGTCACCGTCGTCTAGGTTCGGTTCCTGCCCAGGAAATGTCCGCGCCAAAGTCACAAGCAGTGCAGAAAATTATCAAGGCGTCAGCTCCCTTTGCTTCAATATCATGTTTGGTTTTATTTGAGCGTGTGTTCATTCATTTTCTTCTTTTCTCATCCCGCTTTCCCTCGTAGTTAATTTAATTTAATTTGAATTTTTTTATTACTTTTAATATATTATGGTTTATTTCCCTATGATTATATTGGTTTGTTTGATTTTAAATTATTTTACATTTTCATGTTTAAGCTTAACTTAAACCCTAACCAGTATCACGATATTGACATTTTGTTCGTTTCATTTAAAATCTGCACTTTTATTTAATGTTTGCATAGTGTTTTTGGCATTTATTTTACTTTAAATTTACTATTATTTTTCCTGCATTTTCTACTTTGGTTTTTTATTTTCTCATTGTGATTCCTTGTTAAACATTTGTTAGTTTATTTTTTTACTTTTATTGAATTATCATTTGTTGTTTTCTATATTTCCTTTAATTTTTTCCCTATCATAATATTTAGATTTTCATTTTTATTTAAATTTTATATAATGTTTTTTGCATTTATTTTACTTTAAACTTATTATTATTTTCTTGACTTTTATTATATTACCATTTCTTATTTTTGTATCCCCAATACAATTTTCTTCACTTCGTTTTCATTTATTTTGCTGTTAACATTTAATAGTCCCTGTACTTAATTATTTTGACTTACACAGAATTAAAAATTATTGTTATTATAGTAGAAAAATATTACATAATGCAGCATTCGATATAATAATTGAATATGATATTTAAATAAATCCGATACACCGTTGCATGTGATGTGTTTTCTGTTTACATTTTTTTCTTAATGATTACTCACAATTACGAAATCAATTTTTATAAATTGAGACACTGCTCGCTTGCCGTCGCTTGCGAAGAGGTGTCGGATAAATTATATTCAGAGTTAAAGAAAATAGATGTTTTTTTTTAGTATAGTATCCAAATTCGAATATGATGTTCCTTAGATTACATCTGATAACCATTTGGATTATAACAATGAGAGAGTGTTTGAACTCGGGGAAAATAATCGACTATTGATACAATTGTAATACATGCTTTTCTTCTATGCCAAAAATTAGATTTCAAAATATTGATTTATTTTTTGGGTTAATTTTCAATGACATGCATAAAACTTTTATGATATGGTTTTCATGAGACCAATCAACAGACGATGTTCAAAAATACATTGACTACCATAGCACGGTAGGATTTATATAACATCACCATCTTCAGCGATTCTCCGCACCCATTGATAAAAACGGATCACGTTATTTAAACATTACTAAGCCAAATTTAATTTTACTAACAATTTGCTGGTGCAATTATTTTAGATTTTACAATAAACATAATGACAATCCTCATATATTATTTCTATCAAACACTAAATTGAACATTTTTCTCAGATCATAGTCGGATTTATTTTACTTTTCATCCTAGTCACAAGTGTTTTGATCACATTGCGAGTATTATGTACTGGCAATGTAATCCATTAAAATCATTAATACATTTACCCTTCAACGATTTAATTTCAGTCCAAAATTTCTGACTTAAACTGTTGTCATTGCCAAATTTTCATCTGGATATTTGATTTTGGACATTTCTGTTTATTTTTAGTTTGATTACACATTCTTTTCACGATATACATTTTTATAATGTTTGAATTTCGAACTTGCTGCCCCATCATCTTGTCCTATAACTTACTATTGTCTTTAGATATGAAATATTATTCCAGAATAAAATTACAAATGCTTGAAGACTCAAGGCGTACGTTTATTATTTTAAATGAGTAGTATATGTCCAAAATGTTACTATAATTATTGTAATTGCTCCAAGCTGAGTTGTCTCAGACAGTTTTATTAAGTTTCTGGGTACCAATAAATATACCAGGCGACAATATGTCAACCATACGAACCATATAACGTGACAGCAACGGAATTATGTTTTAGAGTTGGCCCTGGAGGAGGGAGATAGACATACCATGAATGTGTAATTTTAATCCAATAAACTAGTTCATTTAAACTGTCACTTTTTGAAGTATTGTAAAACAGTTTTTAATGAAATTTTAACACCATTTGTAAACATGTTGCACGACGTTAAAGGAAGAGTTACATTGTGATGTCGGTGGTGGCCATATAACTCATCTCATTTGATAATTACTATTTGTAGTCATGATTAAAATGTATTATTTAAAATTTTATTGCCAACATAACCTGAGTTTTTACAGCTTTGCCTGCAGTTTGATTTAATCTAAATTTAAGTTACCGGAAAAGGGTTGGTACACCTGTTAGTAACGGCGAGTAGTTCTATTACTCAAAATTAATCTAAGACATACGCGAAAACTTCCAAAGCCCTCCCTGAATCACAATTCCGTTGCTCACACGTTATAATAATTCCGTATACAAACTCGTAAATTCTGGACCAATCCACCAACCACTTTTCGAAAAGTCACTGTTTGTTATTCGGCAATAAAGTTTACCGAAATGAATTAAAAAAGTAGCAATTAAAACCCTTCATTCAGCACAGCAAACAAACCTACAACCCCCCCTCAGTTCAAATAGAATTTCAGACAGCAACCAAACATTTCTTTCATTTTCTTCTCTAGCGATATTCGTGTCTATCTGTCTGTCTTTGAGTTTGTGCATATTTTTCGCAGTTAAATTCATGTTATATATTAAAATATAAGTTAAAGTTAATTGAAAACAGAAAATATGGGAGTTTTTTATTTTTACATATTCGTAGGATGGGGTTGGTGTTGCAGGTAAAAGAAGATTATTTTAAAAAAATTTAAAGGAAAAAAGAAAATAACTTTTATATTTTTCAGTATTTACTTAAGTAAGTTTTATTTCATTTATTTATAGTTTTAATATTTAATTTTATTGCTTTCATGTGGTTTTGGTGATGAATAACTGAACTACACTTTTCATTTTCATCTGGCCGCATCGCTAAAAATATATTGTATATACTTATCAAGTGGAATTATATTTTAAGCAATAAAACCTGAATATTTTACATTTAATTTAAATCATTAGTTAAAAATGGTTAAGATATTTTAATTAAAGATATGTGTAAAAATACACCATTCCAATTGAGGATTGTTGGTGTAGCAATAACACTATTCCCTTGGCGACAGCATTTTTCAGTCTGTCACAATTCCGGGTCAGGTTAAAATTAATCACCTCAGAAACACAATTAATATGACCATTAACAAAGGATATAAATTAACACGGTCGTACGAGATATTCGAAAATTATTAATGCTCGCTACATGTTTACTATGTTTTTTCCACGTCTCCGCGAGTGGGTGCCAGTAAAAGTACAATAGATGTTAAGTGTGTCACGCCAAAATAACAGTCACACATCCACGGTCAAATTTTATCCTGGATAGCGATCTGTAACATTTCACGGGAACGCCCACTACGCCCGATCGTTTCTAAAGCCAACAAACGACGATATAGGAGAAACATTGTGCACGGAATCGTTAGGAAATTGTAATGGCACGCAACGGTGAAATTGTTTTATATTACTTTCAGCGCTCAATGACAGATCTCGATACCGATACCGAGACAGGCTAGAAAATCGATGCATATGTATCGTTGAGAGAATGTGTCAAACGCGACAATCACACCACACACACTCGCGCACACATACCACAGACGTTCGTTTTCTCGGCGAGCTGTTGGCTTTAAGTTTGATTAATTGATTGCTAATTGTTAATGAATAGCCGGACACGCGGCGATTGAAAATTGCGTATAAGGACGGGAAGAGGGAGTGGCAGCTTGTGACACGATGTACTAAAATATAGGATGTGGTTTAGGATATGATTTGCATATTTATTTAGTCTATAATTATCACGTTGTGCCACAATACAGCTACTTCGTACATAAATTTCAATAAATATTTAGATTGGGAAATTTTTTATGCAATTATTTCGCAAAATTAAACAAACATATCCGTTATTTTTATCTGAATCATTTCTAGAAAAATTCCTGATTTGTATGTATTATTTTATTATTATCAATTTACAGTAATATTTTAATGTTTTTAATGCTCTATTAATTTCCGTACATAAATTGAAAAAAATTTTGTTGTGCTTTGCATAAAATATGTGATATAAATAATATGTATAAGTCGTTTTTTCTATGGAACTTAGTACCAACGAAAATGACAAATAAAATATTTTTATATCAATCGACGTCTCATGTTCGTTAATCTTGAAGATTCTAGTCACTCTTCAATATTCGACATTTTAAAAATTTTCCTTTACGTGTTTGTAAAATTAAATTGTTCAAGTCATGGAATATATCTAATTTATCTTTAATAATTTCTAATAATAATTTGAAGATTGTGCTCAAATATTTTTTTGTGATTATTGATGTTCGATAAGTTCTAATCATTTTGATTTGATTTAGAAACCATACTTAACCCCAATTCCAATTGCCTTTGCACCTGCAGTAATTTCTTTCCTACACAACAAAATGTGTTCAAAACAGACAGCAGGGTTCAAATAAATAGAAATATATACTGTATATGTATTGTTTAAACAAAACAATACCTTCCAATAAATATGTACACATTTTTACAAAAACAATTATGAGTAACTAGCTCTTCAAGAGCACTATCCTAGTTACTTCCCCAAGAGCAATCACTATTTAGTTCCTAGTGACATGTAGATTGCATGACTGTCGAGAAGCTTCCATATCTATTTGATCGAAGAACGAACCGTTGGAATTCGATCCTTCACGTCTCCCAGTCAATCTACGATAATTGAATTCTCAAACATCCATGTTTTTAAACTATCATTTTAAAACCTATTTAATAAAATAATTACATACACTGCCATTATTTGGACCAACTATCTCAGTACAAGTGGAAGAATGTTCACATTACGTAGTTTAGCATTGCTAAACACTAGCAATGAATTGAAGATGTATTGCAAGTCTCAAGCTTTTAGTTCAATTAGAGAGATCATAAATTTAGTCAAATTACCTAGACTGTAATATACCCAAATTTTCACAAATAAATATTGTAGTTTATGGGACATAACGTTTCTACCGTAGTTCCTGTCCAAGAACAATACATCTTAACTGACTTCTAAGAAGAAGTGCAACTCGAGTCGTCTTTTATGAGTTTCATACCTGGTTGCTCATTACATCTCCCTCTTGCTAAAAAATAATTAAATATCGTATATATAAAATTTACCAGCTTAATTTTTTAACAAAAGATACATGATTTTCAATTACTATTAATGAAAAAGTATCAAAATAAAAGTAAAAGTCATTTTTAAAAAATTATCACGTTTCATAGGGTTTGAGTCGATATAAAAAATAATTAAACGATTTTTTGGTGTAATATACAACCATTGTTTATTATGGACAAAAGTGGTAATGAATGGTCTTATTTCATTTATTGGAAATGAATAGTTTGAATTTTAATGAATACAATCCCTTCGATTAGATAAATTGCACAAAAATTTATATGAAGAATTATTGAAACAGAGGTTTCTACTGAATTCTAACCAAGTGCTTCTACTTAATTTTATATAAATATGAGGTTGAAGAAACGATTTTTACCCAAGTCATATGCAGCAGAGGTTCATATTTTTGCTCCCACTGATTCTTTCTTACTCTCATTGATGATGAACCATGGAATCTTGGTATAGGAACCTTGTATAATAAATATCCAAAAATATATAATTTTTACCTTGAAAATATTGAATTTATAAAAATTAAAAAAACACACACAAATCAACACAGCAGCCGGTACGGGTTCTTATTATGTAATACTTTTAAATTCACTGGTTCTATATTTGCTACAGAAATCAAACATAAACAAAAATAACAATATCCCAACCTATAAGCGTACAAAAGCTAGTAAATTAAAAATATCAAACGTTAAACCAAATTAAGTAGTACACAGTAATGGCACCCAAGGTAAACAAATATATATATATATAGAGCCAGTTATTGATGCTCAACAATTAGTACTACATATACATATGGGTCAATAGGCAAATAATTGAAGGAACTAGCTTATTTATCGTTCAACAAATAACAAGGCAGTCGAAAATTACGAGGTTAAAAACAAGGCTTCCGTACTTGGGGCGGTCACTTCTAATGGTTACATTGATGGTCATAAATGTGTCAAAATGGCCTATAGTGTTAATGCGAGAAATTAAAAAATACCAAAATTATAAATAAGGCAACAATTGCATTATTATAGTCATCTCAATCTTCAATTTCAAATCGTTTTATATTGTTAATTTTTTTTGATGTTTCGCCATTGTAATAATTTTCGCTTCTTTGTTAGTTCTGTCTTGCGCTTTTTAACAAATTTTTCTTTCAGTTTGTATTATTTTTCATAATTTTAGGCCTGGAGACTACAAATTCTGGACAATTACATTTTTCACAAGCTCAACATTTTTACATTTTTTTCACATTCACATTTTGTTTGTCATTGTGATTTTTAGAATTTTTAAACATTATGACGTTTTTTTACAAATTCTGATATTGTTACATTTCGTATTTTTTTAATTTTGCGCATTTTTAGGTCAGTCGTAAGTAACATTTTTTTGATGATTCTGCTCAAAAATTGCGGGTATTTTTAAAATGTTATACAAGTTTTACAATTTTCCCACCGTATAGCATTTTTGACTATTTTTAGAAATGTTTGCATTATTACCAATAGGCAACTTTTACATTTTGTTGATAACCATTTTTTAAATGCTCCCAGTTTGGCAATTTTTACATTATACAAAAATATCTTTTTATATTTTCTTTTGGATTTCTGGCGATTTTGATACTTTTTTGGTAATCATTTTAAATTTTTTTCACTATTTATCAATTTTGGACATTTTAGAAATTTTGTATTTCCTATTTAGACTATTTTTATATTTGAGTTATGTATTAAATTTTTTTGGTAATTACGTTTGAAATTCCTCCTATTAACAATTATAACCTTTTTGAAATTTTGTACATTTGTTGGGAAGTGTTTTGTTGAATTTCTCACAATTTTTCGTTGGCAGTTTTGACAATTTTACCCATTTTTATAAATTTTAAGATTCCATCTATCAACAAGGGTACTATGGATTACAATAACGAAAAACTAGGAATCATATAATTTTATCCTTGAAAATTTTTAATTTTTTTTAAAAATACTATAATCAACACAGTAGTCCGTACGGGTATGGGTTTTTGTAAAACTGAATTTACTGGTCCTATATTTGGCAAACTATTCGAAAATAACACGAGCAGGAATAAATCTTCAAAAGATTATTTTATAAAAATAAACACAGTGTTTAGAAGCTATATACAAACAAGTTTGTGATAAAATAATCTAGGACATTAACAAAAATGAAAACTAATATGTGTGGAAATAAAAACGTCTACATTATAAATCTTATGTTATTTATTCTAACTTATACTTGTCTTAAAGTAGATTTACTTGAATTCAAAGGCTGTCCAATCTTTAAATGGTCCTGAACGACCATAGCAAGTTAAAAACAGATAAAAAAAGGTTTTTTTTTAATATTTTTAACGCCAACTCAATTCACATATCGTTGGGTTGGGTTGGGTTGGATTTATTCTGTCAAAATTAATAGAAAGATGGATCGCCAATCAAATGTATGTATCATTGTGTTGGGTCGGGTTGGGTTGGGTTGAATTTATTAATGGAAACTTTCCAAAGATTAAGCTGCATTTTGGTAAAATAAAATAAAATAATAAAGCCAGAGCTGGATCAAAATAAAACTAAAGTAAAACAAGGGATACAATAGAACAATGTTCACCGAGCTGTAAAAGTTTGCGCAATACTTCAAAAGGGCAGTATCCTTCCATCCTCTTATGCATTAATTTTAGATTCGTATTTTACCCATTTTGCCAATAAATTTTATATTTCGTAATTAGTACGATTCAATTCGATTTAAATTTGACACTCTGTCGGGCAGAGTTCCAAAAATTTAACTTTCGACACCAGCAATATTTCTATGACGTTTCTTAATCATAAATTTACCACAAATATAATAAAAATTATTCACACATCAGTTAATAATATTTCACAAGACAATAACGTTCAATAAATTAACAACATTAAAAAATTATTTTAAAAATTGATAGGTGATACTAACGTGTTTTATGTGTTATTTTTTATTTTCGCACATTAAAATTAATTAAAATCTCCAAAAATGTGTTTTATGACTGGTCGCCCGTGTAATTAATAAACGATACCTACACTTTATGGCCTTTATATTTCACGACCACGAAATATAACCGTGTCAGTAGAATCTCTAAAAGGAGTTTGATACATAAGTGAGCTTTCAACTTTCCAAAGCGAGCCGAAGTGCGATATTATTATTAATGTTTTATCGGAAGAAAGGGGGTATGGCCATGCAGCGATCCCATTAGCTTGCAAATTGCACTATAAACTTGTTTAACTACGCGCGCTCACACTTGCAAATCGGTTACTGCGACACTTTTAACACTACGAAATTCTTCGTGGTATTTCAACCGACGATATCAATAAAATCTTCTTCGAGGAATTTAAGTTAAAACTTCCTGGCTGCGAAAAAATGTTCTCGTCGACCACTATCATCATGTTATGTATTGTATTTGTGCCAAAAATTGTCAGGAGGTTATGTATAAATGAATTATATATAAAATTTTATTATTTGCAATACAAGTTAATGTTTTTCACTCTAAATCTAAATGTTGTTACCATTCTGTACTGAGTGGTAAAAAATTATTTTTATTTTTCAAGTTCATGTTCATTTTTGGAATTTTTATTTCCACTTTGTTATTTTTTAATTGTTACTAGTCATTTGTTTTTTTTATCCAGTGTATGCTTCTGTAAATTTTAATTCATCGTATATTGGTTCATGTTTACTTTTACTATTTATTAGTCATTTATGTTTTATCTCTATTAGTTTTTATTAAAGTTTCCTATAAACTTTCCTGTTTGTTATATTTCTTACTCACAGATTTTTTAGGTTACATTGTATGTTCTTTATTATTTTGTTATCTTAAATTTGTCACATTATCATTTAGTCTTCATTTGTTTATTTTAACTTTGCGAACATTGTGCATTCAAACAATGCGTGGCTAAGAACGTAATCATTTGCTATTATACATTCCCATGACAAATTTTGTGTTAAATGCGACGTCAAAAAAGATAAGTTATACGTGTAACGCATACCAAAAATCGAAATGATTAGATACGTTTCAGTGGCAACTGTATCGCGAAAGCTTATATGAAACATTTCTTAAGATTGTTATAAACATTGAGAGCATTCCCTATATTAATGACATGTAGAATTTAACTGATTAAAATTTGTTAAAAAAAACTGACCATAACAAATGCAGGTGCACTTCATAATTTGTGATACACGCGTTACACTTTTATACTGCTCGTATAATATTGCGATGTCTAAGGAGAAGGGATAACAAAGAATCAATTTATAGAAATTTAATAATAATTTAATAGATTTACTTCGTCACGTTACAAATCTTAGATGAGTGATTCACGACAAGAAAAGTTTGATTGTATGGTTTAGATATATTTTTACGATTTCTAATTTTTAAACAATTTAAATTTTATATACAAATCTATCAAATTAAGTTTTTACAGATGTATTAGTAATTAGAAATAATGACGATTTAAAATAGAAATTGCAATAGCAATAATCCAATATAAACAATCGGTATTTGCAATAGTTTCGACACAGGATTAATAACTAACATAAACGCACTACCACCAAGAGATCAAGGAAATCCATTTCTTTATTTACCATCATTCGGCTCCCTATATCTCAAATAAAATTTCAAACTTCAAACAGAGCTAAAATTCATTGACAACCCTCTTAGGGAATCCCAAATATAAAATTCAGGTAAATCAAAAATTTTTTGTAATCTAAAAGATGTTGGGCGAAAGATACCTTCAATTAAATCTCGCTAAAAGAACATATTTAAAAGAAAAACTGAAAAAACAAAGCAGTGAAGTTGAAAATGCGCCACATCAGAACATGTGACATCATTGAAGGCACGATAGTGGTACGGAACGTTTCGGTATATGATAAAGCAGACGAAGTGGTGAATCCTTGAACTGCTTTATAAGGTTAACCTGTTCCAGTTGAAATGATCGTGATCGTATGTCACTTTAGTCAAATTTCTTAGAAGCAAATGAAGCTGAATAAAACTTATTCCTTAGTTGAAGAGATCTGGAAATAGTCGAGGGCGACAGTTGATAGTTAGCTAGATGTGATAGTTGATGAGTACGTTAGTTGATAGGATCTCAGATTTGAGGATAATCAGTCGACGAATAAAAAATCTTTTCACAGTATGGCACAGTTACCTGGAATTTCTTTTTATTAATCAACTCAAAAGAATTCATAAAGAGAAGCATCTACAATGGGTGTCGAAGTTGGTTGAGTTTATATCGGAAGAAAGGCTTAACAAAAAAAAATAATAAAATCTGATACAACAAGCGATAATGTCATTGTAATGTACCGCAAGTTTTCTGGCCTCCTACACCGTTCACAAAAACATGTAACTTTGATTGAACATGACTTTGTAACTTTATCAACAAAAGAAAATGCAATCAGATCCAACACCCAATTGTCAAAAATTTTGATGTCACAAAATATTAAAATGGAAAGTGTTGATAAGAGTACTGGTTCGGATTGAAACTGACTTCACAACTTCACAATGCGAAAATGCAATCCAACCAATCAAATTTAACCTATATTCAACTGAACATTCTCAAGGAAGTTGGATTACATTGGATTGGGTTGACTAGCATTCGGTTGGGTTGAGTAGGATTCGGTTGGGTTGAGTAGGATTCGGTTTGGTTGGGTTGATTGAATTGAGTTGGAGGTCCTAAGTGCAAAACATATAAAACAAAATTATTAGAATATTGCGTTGGATTTGTGTAAAGAAGCGTAAAGAAAGCAAAACAGAATTGTTTAGAATGTTAAAGAATTTTGGTTTTGAATTAAAATTGATTTTGTTAGGTTTGGTTGCCTTTTGGAAATATTTTAACATGACAATGTGTGTTTTTAAAAATGTTATGCAAATCAGGTATTGTCTCGCCGAGGAATTATTGCGTGCAAGCGCAGCGCAAAAATAAGCTAAAGTACAGTTTAATCATAGTTTAATCATATAGGAATGCTTCTATTGTTCTGATGTGCTTCCAGTTTGTTTACACAATATTATGATTGATGTATGAGCTTCAATCATAATATTGTGTAAACTGGATACAAATCAGAAACATTAACATATGATTAAATTATGACTAATCTTACAATTCACCTCCACTTAAGGTCCCCTACCTCTCTCCTGCTCTAACTTTCCTTATCTTATTATCGTCCTCTAACGTATTCGCCTGTGTTTGTTTCTAGAGCCCAACCGATTAAAGGTAAAATGAAACTTTAAACTTAAGATTTGTTATACTTTTTTTCATTTATTTTAATTCGTTCATCAAGATCCTTTCCAGGAAGAACCACCCAAATGAAAACAAAATTTAACCTTTAATATTTGACGTCGATATTAATTAAATAATTTCGGAAGGTTTAATTATCTAAATAAATGCAAAAACCTGACATTTATTTATTGGCTGGTTTCACTTTTTAGACTTATTTGTTTTGGTTTCTACAATATTTAATATTTCTCCTTGCATGTTTGATTGGTGAAATTCCAATTTACTTCTTAATTTTGTTTCATTAGTTTTGAAATATTATTATCTTCGATTATTTCATGCATTCACAGCAGTTCCGTTAGATTCTTATTAGATTTATTTTCCTGTTTTCCATCTGGATTTTTAATTATGTGCAAAGATATTTGGCAGTAGAATTGTTTTCCTTATCTCTTAGATTTTTATTTCTTCTTCTGGTCTCTCTTCTTTTTGTTGCATATTTTTCTCTTTCTCACTGTTATTATTTCATCTTGTGTTAACATTTAAGGGTTCTTTCTAATATAGCTTCCAACAATTTCAGAATAGTTTTACTTTTTCCTCCATCTTCTCCCCAAATTCTTTCCAACTGTTTTGTTTGCTCGTTTTTACCAACAATTTTTTCCCGTGTTCCTTATATACATTATACTTGCTTGTGTGCCGCTTTGTAAATACTTTTTCCATCTTTTCGCCTTGATCCATACCTCTTGTTTTATTCCTTTGCGCCACTAGCTTGTCGTTCTGTGTCTGTTTATCATCTTTATTGTTCCACAAGTTTCTCTCGCATTTTCCATTATTGCATCCTTGTTCATACTTATATCCACCCTTCTAATCTTGTGTTCTACTTTAATATTTCTCTGCCGTTTCTTTCTATCTTCATCTGTACCTTATTATTATTTTTTGTTCTTTGTCATCTGATCTTAGACATCACCATATAGTGCTCACTATATGTTTCCGGGCTTCTCATGGCTCTCGTATCTGTCACTTCGCATCTTCTTTCTATTTCAGTTAATATGTAGTATATTATGGATTTATCATTCCTTTCTTTTCCATGTCGTGTAAATTTAAGGACGTCTCCGAAGAATGTGTTTGTGACTATTAGGTTATTCAGTCGATATTAGTTCCGTTGCTCGTCCTTTTCTGTTTTCCGTGTTTACCTTTCACGTTCGTTCCATCAAGCCTATTCCCCACTCTTGCATTCGTATATATATTGCTTCTACTTCTATCAGTAACCAAATTTAGGTTGGACCAGAATTCGTCTTTCTTTTTTGCTGTTTCGCCTTCATTTGCAGCACTGTCACTTCCTTCCTTTCAATTCCTAGTGTTACTGATGCGATTCTTTAAATGTGCTCTCCATTCCTGTAGGTGCATCATCCATTACTTATTATCGCCCCCACCTCACCCCAACTCTATGCTCCTGTTGTACACTATAATTCCACACGTTTCCCTCCCCCAACATTGTCTCTCCTTTTTCTTTGTTCCTGTTATTGCTAGGATATCTATCGTCATCGTCTCAAACTCTTCAATAAATTCCTCCGGTTTTTAAATAAACAAATGTACCCCTGTATAGTGTGATTCTATCACTAGCAGTGATAGCATCGATAAATGTGGAAAGGTGCATGTGATGCGGTCACATATTTACCTATAAATATATTTTTCAGAAGATCATTAAAATCTAAGTTTGTGTTGCATAGAAGATTCACTAAGGTTTTTTTTTTCTACAATTTTTTGTTGTATATTTTACAAAATTAATTGTAATTCCTTATTATTGAAACTTTTTCAAAACTAATTAGATTTATTTGCACAATGCGTCGTCCAATTGTGAGCCTATCTACAGTTCGCGTCGTCGATGGCGTGGCAAAATTTTCGAACTGTTTATTTTGTATAAATGTTGAAACCGTCGTCGTCAAGCTACGCTAAATGAAAACAATTGCCTGTGAACGATTTGGATCGTGATCTGCGGAGATCTGTAATCCACCGTTCTCCTGCCGGGTGATCCCAACGTTTCACAATCTCGACGTCGATTTAGCGCTAGACTCGCAACACGACAGGACTTTACATTGACCTTTTTACGACGGCGAAATTAAAGTAATTTGCATTCATCGTGAGCGATTGATGGATATCTCATATCTCGCCGATCCGTCGATAGTAAATCAAATCGCCGACACCGGCGCTGTTAATCGCATGTGGACCCATCAATCGTCACTATTTCCTAGTATATGATAACAAATGACACGACATGACATAATAATTATATAGTACTTGTTTTATTCCATTGTATGAATTCCATGTGCTATCAATAATTCATTACATGCATTATGTGAAATTTTATTGCAAAAAAATGAAATTGCAATTATGAATGACTTCAACTAAGAATAATTGCTCTAACAAAAGTTGATTTTACTTCCCATATCCTGAAATATTTTACCGTTAACTTTTAATCAAGTTGTTTTCTTAAACAACGACATCCATGAATATGGGCGCCACAATGTTGAACACAGCACTCCCTGCGTGAATAATTAATAACATTGAAAACGCGAGAAAAAATTAAAAAAACATTAATATTCACAAAATAAACTGCAGCTAAATAATTGCACTTATAAAAGTTGTGCAATACTCTGTCAAACGAAAATATCACTTCAAATTCTTCTCTGTAATGCTTGGCCAATCATTCGGTTAATATTAACTTTACTAAAAGATTAAAGTTGCGCCAAACCTACATTTTCATTTCCAGTGAATGTCGGCCATATATGAATAGTTGGCCAATGCTCTAGAAGCCAACGAACGGAAGACAAGTAGTTGAGTAGAGATCTAGACCTAGAGAGGTTTCCAGGACTGACCTTGAAACTAACCGTTGCATGACGAAATCGGGACATCAGGTGGGAAGTTTGCGAATTTAAACGTTTGTGCTAATGGTGAGATTTAAAAAAACAAAAACAGGAAAAGAACAAAAATTATAACAAAGAAATCACAACACCAATGAAATATAAAACAGAGCAATCTTATGGAGAAATATTTAAATTATTGAAATATTGAATTTTTGGAACTCAGCCCGACAGAGTTTCATGCGGACCTGTTCATAACAAAATTTAAATCGAATTGAATCGAAATAATTACGAAATATAAAAATTATGGGCAAAATGGGTAAAATACGAATCTAGAGGATGGAAGGACACTGCCCTTTGGAATCTTTCAAGATCATATAAGTATTGCGCAAACTTTTACAGCTCGGTGAACATTGTTCTATTGTATCCCTTGTTTTACTTTAGTTTTATTTTGATCCACCTATGGCTTAATTATTTTATTTTATTTTACCAAAATGCAGCTTAATCTTTCCAATAATTGAAATTGAAAATAATTGAAAAGTTTCCCATTAATAAATTCAACCCAACCCAACCCGACCCAACCCAATGATACATACATTTGATTGGCGATCCATCTTTCTATTAACTTTGACAGAATAAATCCAACCCAACCCAACGATATGTGAATTTTTAACTTGCTATGGTTTTAGTCCGTTCATGGCCATTTAAGGATAGTTAGTTACAATAAATAACATAAGATCACATTCGTCAAAGTAATGTGATGTGGGATTTCCTTAAATTGCACTAAACAATAAAAAATAAAGAGCGACATTTCGCAGAACAGAAAAATTAATAGTGCTTGTTTTATATGACTCATCTTAAAACCATGTACGACTTGCAAAATTCGAAAACTTCGAAAATCAATCATTCTATTATGTGAACCGGACGGAAGCCGCTTGTAATAATTGTAGGCATGAAGTAACACGAATGGAAGGTTGCGTGCCACTAAACCACCAATGGCCTCAACCACGTTATTTGTATGAATAATTTTGTAAAAGGTTTTGTCAAATTACTCTTAGAATAAATCATTGTGAAAATGAATGAAATTTGAAGAAAGAGAGATGACACGAGATTTGATGATTATGATGAGTTAATGATATTTAATATTATATGAAAAACTGACAGAGACAATAAATCGTTTGGTATTAATGGTAATATTATCTTTTCGTAAATATACTTATTTTAGTATAATCGATTTCAGAGTATTTCAGCGATCGTATATTTAATTTGAAATATAATTCAATAAACATTTCTAATACAGTTCCAATTCTATGTAATTGTGTATCAAACCATTGTTTTACAGTCTTTAAACATTTACAACCAATTTTGCTTGATTACTTTAAAAAATCCCTGTAGATATTAAAATAATATTTTAAAGATTTATAATGTAGACGTTTTTATTTCCACGCATATTTGTTTTCATTTTTGTTAATCTCCTAGATTATTTTATCACAAACTTGTTTGTATATAGCTTCTAAACACTGTGTTTATTTTTATAAAATAATCTTTTTTGAAGATTTATTTCCTGCTCGTGTTATTTTCGAATAGTGTGTCTAAATATAGGACCAGTAAATTCAGTTTTACCAAAACCCATACCCGTACGGACTACTGTGTTGATTACAGTATTTTTTAAAATGTTTATAAATTATAAATTTTCAAGGATAAAATTATATAATTTCTAGTTTTTCGTTATTGCAATCCATAGTAGCCTTGTTGATAGATGGAATCTTAAAATTCATAAAAATTGCTAAAAATGTCAAAATTGTCAAAAGTGCCAACGAAAAATTGTGAGAAATTCAACAAAACATTTCCCAAATATGTACAAAATTTCAAAAAGGTCATAATTGTTAATGCGAGAAATTTCAAACGTAATGACCAAAAAAATTTAATAGATAACTCAAATATAAAAATCGTCTAAATAGAAAACACAAAATTTCTAAAATGGCCAAAATTTCTAAATAATGAAAACATTTTAAAATGATTACCAAAAAAGTGTCAAAATCGCCAGAGATGCTAAGGAAAATATAAAAAGATATTTTTGTATAATGTAAAAATTGCCAAACTGGGAGAATTTAAAAAATGGTTATCAACAAAATGTTAAAATTGCCTAATGGTAATAATGCAACATTTCTAAAAATAGTCAAAATTGCTATACGGCGGAAAATTTTCGACACCCAAAAAAATTGTAAAACTTGTATAAAATATTAAAAATATCCGCGATTTTTGAACAGAATCATCAAAAATGACGACTGACGTAAAAATGTGTAAAATTAAAAAAATTACAAAATGTAAGAATATCATAATTTGTAAAAAAAAATCGTAATAATTTTTAAAAATTCTAAAAATCATAATGACAAACAAAGAAAAAAATGCAAACACGTTGAGCTTGTGAAAAATGTAATTGTCCAGAATTTGTAGTCTCCAGCCCTAAAATTATGAAAAATAATACAAACTGAAAGAAAAATTGTTAAAAAGCGCAAGACAGAACTAACAAAGAAGCGAAAATTGTCGCAATGTGGAAACTATAATAATGCAAAAATTGCAATTGTTGCCTTATTTATAATTTTAGTATTTTTTAATTTCTCGCATTAACACTATAGGCCATTTTGACACATTTATGACCCTCAATGTAACCATTAGAAGTGACCGCTCCAAGTATGGAAGCTTTGTTTTTAACCTCGTAATTTTCGACTGCCTTGTTATTTGTTGAACGATAAATAAGCAGCATAGTTCCTTTAATTATTTGCCTATTGACCCATATGTGTATGTAGTACTAATTGTTGAGCATCAGTAACTTGCTCTATATATATATATATATGTTGGTGCGTAAGTTCTCGCGGCTGAAATCTGTGCTTCTTGGTTCTCGGGTTGTGAACCGCGTTGTAGAAATGTTCCCCGAAGGGTCGCTTCGACGTTTCGGCAGAGTCCCATCTGCCATCTTCAGGAAGCTCTTCTAGGTCTAGGGGAACATTTCTACAACGCGGTTCACAACCCGAGAACCAAGAAGCATATATATATATATATATGTTGGTGCGTAAGTTCTCGCGGCTGAAATCTATGCTTCTTGGTTCTCGGGTTGTGAACCGCGTTGTAGAAATGTTCCCCGAAGGGTCGCTTCGACGTTTCGGCAGAGTCCCATCTGCCATCTTCAGGAAGCTCTTCTAGGTCTCGCTGACTTAGAAGAACAGTTCTTCTAAGTCAGCGAGACCTAGAAGAGCTACCTGAAGATGGCAGATGGGACTCTGCCGAAACGTCGAAGCGACCCTTCGGGGAACATTTCTACAACGCGGTTCACAACCCGAGAACCAAGAAGCACATATATATATATATATATATATATATATATATATATATATATATATATATATATATATATATATATATACATTTGTTAACCTTGGGTGCCATTAGTATGTACTACTTAATTTGGTTTAACGTTCGTTATTTTTAATTTACCAGCTTTTGTACGCTTATTGGTCTGCTGTGTTGATTTTTGTTTTTTTTTTTTTTCATTTTTATAACTTCAAAATTTTCAAGGTAAAAATTTTATAATTCCATTATTCTTTTAACGAATACAGATAAAATTCTTTTACCAAACAAATTTTTATTTTTCGTTATTTTCGTTATTGAAACCCATGGTACCCTTGTTGAGAGATGGAATCTCTCGGAGTCAGCTTCGTTGATACTTGCTGTGACGTCACATTTGTTTACATTTTAAAATTTAATTTACGAATTCTTTCATAATGACTTTTGACTATTTCTAATACAGTTGTCTCTATGTTCGTGAATCTCCAAATTGTTACATTGTTTCCTTTGAAATTTAATTATTTATTTCTATTTGACCCGTCGCACATGGACGATAAGATATAGAATTAGATAAAATTATTTATTTCTTCGTCGATGGGTGTACACTTCGAGTGTGTCCTGTGAACATTTCATAGTCACAATTATAATTTATTAACATTATTTATTATTATTATTAACAGCATAATTCAAATTTATGGTTGTGTTATGTTTGCGCAGATTCATCTTATAAAAACTTATTTGCTTATGTGAATATTTAACTTGTATTAACCGATTTAAAATATTTACAAACATTATTTACACATCGTTTGCATATCATTTACATTAATATTATGAAAAAATCTAAAATTTTACTTAACGGGTTATACAATAACATAGCAATCCTCAAATTGTTCGAAAACTATTCACACTAGAACGGAATGTATCTTCTAAAGTAGTTTACAGTTCGAATGGAAATTTTTGATGAACTCAGAAACTGTTTCATTTGAACTACAACAATTATCTAATTGGCAGATATGCATTCTTATGATAATAAATCAACAATAATTTAAGTTATCGCGAGATCACAGCAATCTTTTTAGTAACAATCTCCCGGTATTGCACTAACTGAGTCAGAACATTTTTAATAATTAATATAAATTAAGATACTAAGACTTAAGCTTATGAGTAAAATACACGAGGAGATTTAAAAAACGAATTTTGTAAATGTGGTATAAAATTAAAATAGGGAAATAGCGAAATCATATTAAATCAGGACGAAAATAGCGAGTTTCGCTAATACGAATGAATACAAACACAAAATTCACAAAGAAATCTAAATCAACACAGAACTACGATATCAAAGATATCCAAAATTGATCTGATTATGACAATAAAAACATTGATTTCCTTGTAGTTTTCCAATTGTATGGTCTGCGAAATTTGAATTTGTTCGTGACTTCACGCCGCCACTGGAACTTTTCCGCGCCCGCCATCGACTTTATCCGTTATCAATATTGTTTCTTCGTTGGCTTCAATTTTCACGCTAAAATTAAGCACGTACCGCGGCCGTAAACGTACACGTGAATCTAATTTCCACTTTTATTATTCCATTAGTCGAAGAATCCGGTCGCTCTTTCGCCGATTTTAAACGTTCGTAAGGCTTCGTGCGGCTAAGATCTTCGGTCATGGTCACTGTGTCGAAGAAGTATGTAAAGCGTGTACAGTTCTTTTGCTCGCAACCGGTAGCCGAACCGAACGCGTGAATAAATCAAATGAAACCCCGAAGTTCATTGTTAACGCGGTTTGAAGTTTACGCCTAACTGGTTTTTTCACTGCTTTCTTGCTCTTTTTTCCGGCACTAAAGAGCTGTTACACGAAGTTATTCGAAAAATGCCGTGGTACAATACGTCTTTACGGTATCGTGTGACAGGACTTTCAGACGATCGTATTTCTTTTACGGTAAAGAACCTTGTTACGGTCCACTGTTGTTGACGTAACGATAAATTTTAATCTCTTAATTATTTTATTGTGGAAAATCGACGATGTTTTTAGTAACCGTCGGAATAATTTTAAATACTAATGTCAATATTTATTGATGGTTTAATAGATTCCAAGAAATTATGAGTACTGTTCCAAGAAAAAACACCATTTTATTTCCTTTTCATGTATTTTATATTTAAATTCCTAATTAATTCAAATTTTTAAAACGACCGTAGATTGTACATACCTAAAGAAATGTACTAAGAGATATTAAAAATTATTAAACGTGTAGCCACAGCAAAACTTGTAATGTGATTCCTGACTGTCTGATTCGTGTGGCATTTTTCTGTCATACATAATTTTCTCCTTTTCCATTTTCCAACCTTTAGCATTATTTCCAAAGAAAATTTCATATAATCTTATATGTGCTCTAAAATAGTTCGATTTTCGTCAGTTCCAATTTACTGGTGTATTGATTTGTTTTCCTAGTTAATTTCACGTTTGCTGTAATTTTTTTCTGTTTGGTTTATTAATCTAGTCGTCTTGTCTTTTCCGTTTATTTGCACCGTTCATGCTTGTTTTATTATTATTATTATTATTTTATTTATTCAAGTATAATAAATTTGTTGACTGAAAATTCTATGAAAATTGAATGGTCGATCGGTTCCTCGTATAATATTGTACTACCAATTAGGTTCTTAACATCTGTAGATGACAAACGTTGATTGATATTTGCAGAAGTTCGAAGGCAGTTTCTGCGACTTTATCAATATTATAAATTTATTAAAGATGCATCGTTACAACAAATTGATGAATATACAAAACAGTTGTGCTTAACAACATTTATTTTAAACTGTCCCTAGTTGTAGTCCATGTTAGTCGTTTATTTCTGTATTTCATTGTAATTTGTAATTGTTTGTTGAAAATTTTAATAGGTTGAGAGTCGAATGTGTATAATATTTTAGGCAAATACAACCAGGAGGATATAAAAATGTTGGGTTGAAAATCAAAATTGGTAACTGAAGAATTGTTTAATCTGAATGAAAGAGTAATGAAATTGCGCGAATGGGGATTAGAGAGTGTTGTTGATTGCATGTAAAAAATAACTGAGCCCCATCATGTGGTGGTAAGCGAATCAGCAGTAAAGATATTGGAATGTGAATTGGTGTACCAAAAAAAATGTATTAAGAGGGCTGCAACTTGCAGGCATGTGCCGATTTGGTCTGAGATACAGCAGATGGGTATAAAGAATATTTAGAAAAGTAGCCTAAAATAATATTAGTTATATTTTATTTCAAATTTATGTTGTATGGATAAAATAATCGCAACACTTGCAAAGCTAAACCGTTTGCTATAAAACAACAACAATTGGTAGAAATTTAGCGCAAATGTCCCATCCCCACAATATGGATGAATAAAATAATAGTTAATAACAATTAAACGCACTTGGGTGGTTTCTAGAATAATCGAACAATTGTTGGATGCAAAATATAGTGGCAACTATTTATATATCATATCATTCTATCAGGGCATGGGCGCATTCTGTTCGTAGCATTTGACATTTTTATCCAACGAACTCATAAAATAAAAAAAACGGAGTGCTGCTCATCTCGTTGGAAATGAATTATTTTGCACAATTTTGGACATAAACATTGTCAAAAATTCACATTGTTATTATTAATATTTATATGCCTATCATTTTTCTGTGTTGACCCATTGGTGCCCTACTTTATAGTGGACGATACTCATTTTACTTTCTGCTCGTCTAATGTCAGAAAACCACAATTTCTGAAATTTCAAAATTGCTTCTTCTTTGTCTTCCTTTAAATTGAATATAATATCAACTTAAAATGTATCTGTTCATGTGTGTTTTCTTCTAATGTGTGTAGCTGGTTCTCATCTTCTGTCTCTATCGTGAACTTTATTTTGTCGTGTTGATTGTTGAGATGTGCGAAGAAGGATTCTACTTCGATTCTGTTATGCGGCCAGATTATAAACTTGTCGCCCACATATCTTAGCCACACCTTTGGTTTCTTCAGGGCTGTGCGTAGCGCTTTTTCTTCGAAATGTTCCATGAAAATATTCGCTATTACCGATGACAGAGGGTTGGGTTGGGTTCATTGGTGCTCCTTCCGTTTATCTGTGTCTTTGTCCATTATGTCCAGGTCCGGACCGCAGGTGATCAGAAACAAAACCGCCAGAAAATTTTTGAAAATGACTCAAATAAAATAATTAAATAAAATATTTTTCTGTAGGCAACAATAAGTTTGGGCAACACTGTGTGTGTGTAATTTTGTCTAGTATTCTACAAGTAATTGCGTAACTGACGGAAGGGTACAACCTGGCGTAAGTAGTTGTTGTGAGCTTTTACTAATTTGCTTTGTTATTGCCGATTGCATCGATAGATATTCTAAAAAGCGTAAAGTTGATAGTGAAAATAAGAAGTTGTTGACCAAGTGGACTAAACAATATTGCTTCACGCTGCCTACTAGGCGAGAAGCTGAAGCAAAACTCTCGCTCTTGTTAAAAGTACTAATTTAATGCGACGAAACAACTCATCAACAGTTCTATAAAAAAAAATGCCCTGGACAGTGAAGCTCATCAAGAAAAACTCCAGGCATATCTAGCTTCTTTTAAAAAAAGCACGATTTAACTAGTTCGCTCTGAAGAGTAGCGTTGCGTGTGTGTCGCTTAATAAGTACCACAAGCCATTTTCAGAATGTGAGATAGTAAAAAAATTTATGTTGGAAGTGGCCGCGGCATCTTTTGAAAAGAAAATGGATGTTGTTGCCGCAATTCAAGCTGTTTAATTGTCCGCAAGAATCAATACAAGAAGAACCGAAATGTTGGCGCCTTGCTACGACATAGCACTTGATGAATCACGTTGCGTTGTTGATGAAAGAAAAATGTCTATTTTAGTGCGATTTTTGTATATTGAAAGTAAAACATTTAGGGAAGAATTGCTGGCAATATTGCCGTTGAAAGGCAAAGCTCGCGGATAAGATTTGATGACTTGATGACAAAAGCAAACATTAATTATGATAAAAGTAAAGAGAGCCAATGATATGAATGCTGGGTACTATCAATGCTGGGGTACTATCTTACCAGTGCAAAATTCACCAGGCAGCCCTTTGTGGAAAACTTAATGATACTCTGAAAGAAGTAATGGACCGCTTGATTAGTTGATTAATTTTAAGAGGTCTGGTTCTGATCTTCAGCACAGGCAGTTCAAAGAGTTTCTATATGAGTGTGATCGACGCATTCTAACTTACTGCAATACAGCAATGTTTGTTGGGTAAGTAAAGGTCAAGTGATTTTTTTGGCAAGTAAAAGAAGAAGTAACCTCCTTCTAGACAACTTGGATACACAAGAAACAAGAAAGTAATTGGAATTCCTAGCAACCGAACTCAATATGCCAGCTGTGGCTGTCCTGAAAGATAGCCTGAAACATTTAAATGCTCTCAATATCGAGCTACAAGGAAATTGTAAATTAATATGTGATCTGATACAATTTGTGACTTCATTCCGTTGGAAGCTGGATGTCTTTGAAAGAGACATTGCAAGAATGTCAAGAATTTATTCACTTTCCAACAATTCTTGAGTAAGAAAATAATTTTGAAATAGGCGTTGCAGTATTTTCAAATTTTATGCCAGATATTAGGCAGGAATTTGAAGCAGCATTGTTGAAGTTGTCGAGATTCTAAATATAAGCTACTAATGTAGCTGCGTAGTTGTTCCCACTTTCAAAGCATGTACTCCAAATTGAGATAATAGATTTGCAGGAAGACATTTGCATCCGCTGAAGAATTTTGAAGCAAACAAAAAAGTATAGAAATTGCGAAAAATAGCAATGCTACTATGTATGGCTCTACATATGTTTGTGAAATTGAATTTTTTGAAGAAACAATATTGCTGAAGACATGCTTAGAATAAGTTGCTTCCCGCGTGATACGTTCACTTTTGGCTCAAGACCGCAAATGAAATTTCTCCCATTGATTTTTAAATACAGTTAAAAGTTAAAATAGATAATTAGTAAGGAATATGAGTTGTTTCTGGATCTAGCTAAAAAATTATAAACGTATCCGGACACAAGATTCAGTCAAACAAATTCAACTGGGACAAAACTCATGACTAAGGTTTATCTGTGGCAACTTCACCACTCACCACATATTGTAAAATAATTTCCGATCAAACTCCCTTGTATTTGTACAGAAACAGATTTCGCACTGATGTCCATAATGTTAATATCAGGTACAAGAGATGAATAATTCCTGTTCATGGAACAACGTTTTTTCTGGTGTATAATACAATGAATCTAATCTGCACTGTTTTACTACCACTATCTATGTACGTTACAGAATGAAGTTTTATCTAATTTAGCAGCTAGAATTATTACCTTATTACCTGATTACCTGATTTTGTTACTAATTATAAGTTTAAAATTACACTTTATTTATTTATATATGTATCATTATTGCTTATATCAAAATTACGTTGGCAGAGCAAATTCAGCATGTTGCTATATTTTTTTCTTTTCTGCATTTATTTTTATTGTTAAGCAAATTTGTATAGTTAATGATAACAAATATAATAACAAAATTAATAATTTTATAACCTCTGAATTAACTGACTGCAATGGAAGACGCCAGTACAAAACTCCAAGATTTTATGAATATATAGTTTTTGAGGGCAACAAAACTATCGATTGGTGGAAGTACAAGGCAGCTCCGTTAATTTGAGAGCTTTTTTTGTAGTTAAAAAATACTTATGCGCTACCTCGTAACGTTTACTTAGGAACTTCTATGTATACGTACAATAACAATTGCTGAACGTAAACTAAATTATATAAAAGGGTGAAATTTACACACATTTATATTCTTTAGTAAACATAGCTTTTATAGAGAAACTATTTTTTTATAATTAATAATTCTCCTGAAAATATTATAAAATGGAGCTACCTCCTCAAGCGAAAGAATTGTATCTGTGTGAAAATGGCTTAACTTCTTCAACTTGAGTGTTTGCCATTTTTCTTAAAAACGTAAGAAAGTAAGTAAGTAAGTAAGGACAATGACATGACAGACATGAGGACATGTCAATATAAAGATCAAAATAATGTTTTACTAAAAGGACTATCACCAGTGACTTCAGAAGTAAAACAATGATATATAACTGAATTTTTTTACGGATTTGTTTGTTTGAATCCAAAAGAATTCATTTGGGAGGGAAGAAAAAAGTGGAATGCACTGGAACGGTAGCTAATTTGCAAATTCCTGTGAATAATTGCTGCAAAATTATTTCATTAAAATAATCTCCTACACTCATTCATTATAGCTCCCACATATAATGCACCCCTCGTGGAAAGAGCAACACCAGCACCGCAAAAAATGTGAAATGGGGAAACAGTAATGAGGGAACAAAAATACTGCTACAGGTCTTATTAATTGTGAAAAAAAATCAATTGTGAAATCATAGTGTGATAGAAACGTGATGAGAGAAACGACATGTGGGAAAGTTAGAAATACTGAAGAGGTATGGACACAACGGATGGGGTGAGAACGGCAGAAAGAGAAAGAGAGAATGGTGAACTGGAAAGGAGCACAACAGTAGGACAGAGAGAAAGAAATAATCTGTGTCTAACTATTGCAGCTAAAATTATGAAACTTTAAACTTAATTAACTTTGCTGCAATATATGTAATTTATTATACCGAATTCTGATATCCATATTGGTGAGTTATTCTTCTTACACAGTACACTGCTGTTTGCATATTCAATGATACTGTACCATGAGCTTCTTTGGCTGCCTTCAGCACTTATGTGATTTAATATTTTATTTAATAAATATCATGTAGTTAAGGTACTATATGACTTGTTTGAACGAGTTTCTCAGATTTGCAACAACTGCAGCGTACTCGTTTCGTCTGCGACCTTCCGGGATATAAGATAACACACGCTATTAATGAATTGGTTGTTTCGATTAAAAATAGCTATGGTTGCCACAAATAGCCATCACAAACCAATTTAAAAATTTTGTGGTGTGAATCGAGCCTTGGAAAGAAAAAAATATTACAGTCGAAAATATGTGTTATTGTAGTTCTTAAGCGGCAATTAGAAACTTCGGGCATATACAACCTGTATGTAGGAATTAAGCGAGAACACACGGACGAGAAGGTCCGAGTGGCAATTATTAAGACACAACCACCATGACCCGAAACAATAAAGAAATCAAAAGTCTGAAATTCTAGTATATGTAAACTATTTCTTCATAGTCTAAGAACTAACTGATAGAGCAAAATCTTATCTACGATACAGAATTTCGACAGTTGAAAAAGTCTGAAAACCGTCTGATGATCATGTCAACCTACAATAGATCAAAACAATAGCCAACTTGTTTATTTCAAAACAATAGTTCCCCACATTGAGTATTGATATCATGTGGTCCTTTTTTGTTTTTACTCAAGCGATTATTTTATAAAATTTATGTTTCAACTATTATTTTATTTAATTTATTTAGAGTTTCTAATAATTTGTCGTTACAATTTTAAATTGTTTTCGATCGTATTTAGTTAAGTCTAGTCTGTGTCATTTTCATAAACTTGTGCAGTCTCTTTGTTTTTTATTTTATTTTGTGTAATTCCACGTGAGTTTAACAAACAATGAATATGCCGATATAATTTTGCGAATTTTCATTGGCCAGTCTCATATATCCGAGTCGTTAAATCACTTCAAACGATCTAGTTTACGAAAGAGCAAGGTAAACAAATTTCCTTATTGAAATCACTAGACTAGAACTGTAGGTCTGCAAGATATGCGTGCCACTCGTGACATTGAACAGTCACTGCAAAAGGGAGTAAAAACGTGCCCGTAACGTTTGGAAAAAGCCAACCAGCCGACCGACCAACCAGCGACTCCGCCAAACTATGTTCGCTTTGTGAACCCGTCCGAGCGCTCCGTGCAAGTGAAATCGTAAATCTTAAACAATGCCCTCAGTGTAGCAGTTTAATTGATGATCCGAACACAATAAACGTGTGTTCTATTTCATGTCCGAGTGCGCCAAAGATGTCCGTGTAATCAATTTATATCCCTTATAAGAAAGTGTTTTTACATTCGTTCTCAGCGACTCACCGCTATGTCCATAAACGTACCGTTTGATATTTTAATTTAAACTAACGAAACGAAACTGAAAGGTCTGAAAAACGCGCGCTCTCCGCGTCCGGACGATATATCGAGCGTGCGTGGTACTGACCTGTTCTTCATACATGAGGAAAAGGTTCTGGGAAAATATCTCAAACGCGGCCAGTTCGCGGTGGAAAAAATGCGCATCATTAAGCGTACTTTGTATTCATAAAATACCAGCGTAAAGTAGAAAATCGCTCTCCCTCTCATAATATCAAGGAGCGGTTGCTTCTTACTAATGTTTTGCACTACGCTGATTGTCAGACAATGGCTGATGATATTTGCTATCTCATGTTAGCGAAAATTTATTTCAGTTAACTTTTTATGCGTTTTGTTGTTGTATAAGACCATGAACGAAGTAAACTTACCTATTAGTGCAGGTCAGTGTTTCCAAAACGTTTATTATATGATATATAACATAATGTACCTAACGGAAAGGTTTAATTTAATAATAAATAAAAATCAAACAATTTCTGCACAAACAAATTAATTCAGTAAGGTGTGTGTTAATATGAATAATCGGTGAGAAACGAATTAATAACTAAATGTTTTCAAACACATTTTTTACAACCACTTTAAACGTCTCGCAGTCACAATATCGATAGATCAGCGACGTTGTCCCAAACCGGTAGTAACCTAAACCCGAACTCTCGCATGCTTTGCAAAATGGCATAGGCCACCAAGGTGGCGATGTGACCGACGACATGCGTACGGGTGGTCCACGAATGCCACAAATGAGTAACGTATTTATGACGTAATTCGATATTCAAACGTTGCTCCGCTTTACATATTTAAATTGGCCCATAAATTACTACTTTATTTGTACATAGTTGTGCGTCACGTGTAAAAATCGCCGGTCTCCGCGGTAACGTTAAGATCTCCATACCGAGCGATGTATAACGGTGGTAAACGCGACAGAACGTTTCAATTTTAATGCTGTTAAATGTGGCAGTTTGTCAGATTATGTTCGATGGAGTTGGCGCTTATTCTCATCAATAAGTTTTAAGGTGCGTTTAACGTTTTCTATGACGAGGAATTCGATCGTTTGTTTAAGTTAATTTACGTTAATTTTAGCAAATGGTGATTAAAACAATTAATTGGTTCGTGTTCTTGAAAGCGATTAATGGAAAAGCTAACAATCTCCTTTCATTGCGTGTTACATTCAATTATTGAATTTAACTAATTGAAGTAAAACATCAACGAAACCTGACCGAACACTAACATAATAAAACGAATAATTCTATATATATCTTAAGATTGTGTTGATAAACTATTGTTTCGATAAAAACCGCATAAATGTCGTTTGGGAAAATATTTGATTCCGTTTCTTGAACTACATTACTCATTTATGTATGAGTAATTTACATAGCCGGAGCTATTAATCGTAAAATTTTTCACTACCTTACCGATGATCGTTATCTGCACAATGGAGCACTCTAGCATTAAGCCCAGTTATCTAGCGAAAGCATTTCAAATATCTATTTTCAGTTATACAAATTACCATTAGCGTTACTAATAGCTGCAGCTACATATATAATTTTGGATGATTTGCATAAATCGAAACATCGAAACCTTTGGTATTTTTTGATTAAATGTTAATATTTGTTTATTTTCTTCTCCAAACACTTATTAATTGTTATTTTTCTTTTCAGGTAAGCTACGCATCTGACCAACTCACAGGTAGTCATATTATTTCCACGTTGTTTCAAAATCAATATTATTGTATAAGTTAGGGACAATCATAGATTTTTCCGTTGTTATTTATGCTTATAACTTTTTTTCACCATTTTGGTTTTTTAAATTATTATCACCTTGCCTCTAACTGCATGTGTTTTATGACAAAATCATTGAACTACCTAATTTGTCAATTTCTGACAAATAATAATTATACTGATTTCATTTATCCAGTAAGTATTTTCCTTTTCATATATATTCAAAAAATTGGAGTAATACAATATGTAAAGTCTAAATCGTTTAGAGGATAATTTTAAGAATATATCAATGAAACATCTAATTAACAGTTTTACAATTATACAACCCAATATATATAAATTAGAAAGTCGTATTGAAATGAATAAAATTAAAAATTGGTTACAAAGAACTAAAGCAAATGGAATAGTACCTAGTCATTATGAAATTAAGTAGAGATACGCATGTATAACAATAAAATGTATTAAAACGCACTAGGCCCAAAAATAAGCAAACAAAATTGACAAATTAAACAAGAGTATTGCTGCGTCAAGACACTCAAACTACATTTTGCGCAAACTTAACTTTCTCGTTCTCTCAACAAAATGATGTGTATTCAAGATATGGCGTGCATTATGAAAATCAATGGTTTTACGTCCATAATATACCCAGTAATTATATCCAATTGCATCCAGTTAAGGACGACTATATTACTATATCTATCAAATCAAAACCAACAAATTTTCAATTTTCATAGCTTATTAGGTTAGATAGGTTAGATATACCAAAATTCTCTGTGCAAGAAAAGAGACGTACCGGGTCTTGTTAGGTCTCATGATATAATGTCATGGAATTGTTGCTCGTCTTTAAGGTATTAGTTTGGACTACACTAAATTACAAGTTCAACAATTTTATTTATATTGAAAAATTCAAACAACAAATCACAAGTTGTCCTAAGCGTGCCAAATGCACTTTTTTGGTATTTCTTTCTTTGGCACTTCAGCAATTTCTAATAGCAAGGAAAACATCACGAAACGCTTTCTATTTGGATCGATGTCCTTGTCGCTTAATCGGCGTATAACGTATCCTTTTTAATAAAACCAACTATATAATAAAAATGTTGTTTACCAGTTAATACCAATACCAATAAATACAATTTTAGTAGTCAATGATGTCAGATCTGCAATACGACAATATTTTACGTCCGAGAAATTCCTGAGATACAAATCATCCAGGTTCAAGTGGCGTTTTTGGAGTAGTGACTTTTGGTAATTTCTGTCCGGTTCAAATAAGTACACATGTCCATTTCATTGGTCGAGGCGGGGCCAAAACAATAATTATCAAAAATAGAGAATGACTGCGGTGAGTAAATCTTGAAAATTATCTAAAACCCGAAAATATTATAATTAAAACGTTCGAGATAACGTAAGCAAGGAGCAATCAACGTCGAATATTTCATACAAAATGTTTGACATATTATTCGATTAGTTAACACATATTTTTTTTCACACGCACAGCAGCTATCACAGCGTATCGAGTTTTGGGGCCCGGAAAGAATGAAACATTGCACGGTAGGAAGTTGCAACGCGAGCCGGGCGAGATTCGTCAAACTAATAAGTTTGAAACTCACAATTTAGCGCATCGAATGGCGTCGTGCATTTCGCGGTTCGTGGTTTACGTCGCGTTGACCTCTTTACGACAAATTGACTTCTGGACGAATTATGTTATTTCAATGATAACACATAGTTCAAAAGGTAAAAAAGTACCAGTCTTTAGAACTTAAATAACCTAACTCGTTGGATTTTGAAAGTGCTTTAGACTCGGCCGGCATCTCCTGGTCATTAATAAACAACTCTTCATCTTCATTATAAATTATATTAAATAAAAACAAGCCCAACAGTTATTTTATAACACATTTTATTTTGGGCGAACGAAAAAATCAAGCACAATTTTAAGAACGAAGGATAAATAAAAATAACAATTTGCTGAAGAAAACTGTAACCTAATTGATTCAAATAATTGGGCGCGAAATATGATGCGAAACACCTTGTACAAATGTCGCTATAAGTCAATACAAATTACTCCTCATCGAGAAGATGCCAATCCTATGTGAAGCTTAATATCAATGTCAGTGGGCCAATTCCAATTACAGGACAAAATACCCATGTAATACAAAATCCTAGAATTAATGCTGATAATATAGAATCCTCGAATTCAACCCAAGTCGATAAAGTGTTCCAGTCCAACCAATGTCGAGGGTCCCAACATAACTCATGGCCGTAACTCAAAATACTTCACCTCATGTCGCCATTACCGTAATATCCTAAAAACTAGATCGCTGATTTTGTTGGAATGAATTACTAAGAGCAGTCCGCGATTACTATTGCATATAAAACAATATAAAACTTTGCGTCTAAACCCATATAATACTGAATCCTGGAACCTCTGTCGTTACTATATAAAAACCTGGAACCCAATACATAAACAGGATCCCAACACATCGACTGCATAAAAACATCAAGCAACTCCTGTACTCTAGAGCATGGATGTTGTCTTATTATGTTGGCTGGAATCTGTTTGCCATGAACTTTACATATTAAGTATGAAATTATGCCCAACCATATACTACGAAGTGTTGGAATTTCTATCGGTAATATAGATTCCTCTAACTCAATCCGTGTCAATAAAATAGGGTCCCATGTTGATAAAACAGCTCAAGCAACTATATAATCTTCGATCGCAACCCATGACAATAAAACCCGGTAGCAACCCGACCAATTCCCAAAACAGCAACACGTGACTTTCGTATTTCAAAATGCTTGAACCTTGGTCAGTGCTATAGAATCCGAGTGGTGTCTGATTTTGATAGAATTCATTATATGATCTGTTTACCATGACCATTGCATATAAAGGAACAAAACGGTGCCCAACCGACATAATACAGAATCTTGGAATTTCTGTAAGTAATGTAGAATCCTCTAACTCAATCCATGTCAATAATGCAGGGCCTCCAATTCAAGCAACGCAAAATCGTCAAACGCATATAATCCTCGATTGTAACCCATGTCGATAAAACAGGATCCCAACCCAACCAATGCCCAAATTAGAACATTCGAACCTAAGTCAGTTCGATAGAATCCTAGAACATAGATGATGGACGTGTCAATAAAATAGTGTTCAGCTCAAGCAATATAAAATCATTGAACGTATCAAATGGTCGATCGCAACCCCTGTTGATATAACAGAACCACAATGCAACCCATTTCGATAATACAGCACTCCAACCAGTCGGTAATACAGGATCGTTTACACCAATCATTTACGCCATTTAACCATAGACTCCTTTTCAGTGAATTTTCTATTCATAAAATTTTTCAGCAAGGGCAACATGTGCAGTATATGAAGAAATTTAATGCAATTATTTTTTTAACTGGATTTTTGTTTCGATTTTTTTTAATAAAACTTATGTGGATAAATAATAAGTGCGTTACACTAATTAATTATCCAAAATATCTACAACATTGGATACGTTTTCTATTTTCGACGAATTCGTTTGAAACAACTCGCGTGCAAACATTAAATTAATTAAAAAAAAATTTAAATATTTAAATTTAAGTTATGAATATAAATGGGTCGCAGTCACGTTGATTAAAAAAATGAATATTGCAAATTGTATTGTATTGAGTATTGACAATCTACACGCATTCAAGGAACACCTCAACGGACAACATGCCAACATCAACACCACAATGGACGTATTAGTAAAACACAACGCCAGTTGACGCGCAGCCTCACATCACCATACACACCAGGAAAGATCCCTCATCACAACACTGCTAAAAAGAGGGGGAATAATTTGTCATGCTAGCAACAAAACAAAATCGAGGAAATCAGCATTTGAAGAACAGCTACAAACCACAGGAGATCCAGAAACTATCCGGAGCTAAGAAATAGAAAAAGGACACATAACAAAAACCACCAGGACACGCATTTCTGCCACTTATTGGTGGAGTTGCGGACAGGCCGACGAAAGCCCTAGAGAAGAAGAACATCGTCAGGTTCAGAACGGTTAAGAAAATAATCGAACTGCTTCCATTAGTACCTACAGCTAGTCAGAGAATCCTTGGAAATAGTGAAATAGAAAAGATGGATACAAAGTAAGTAAGGATTGGAAGTTGGCACTAAAAGAACGATCAAAGCCACATCAAGGACCATTAAAGACGCCGCAAGGACCATCGAAGATACAGCATCGTATACGAATTAGCGGAACAGAACGAATAAGTATCAACGAAGCAACGCAGCGACACTCTTTGCAAAACTCCTGAAGAAGCAAAATGTCAAGATTAATTCAACACATACGGCAGTACATTGCATCTTTACAAAAAACTTCAATTGATTGGAAGACAGAAGTATCACGATAGACATATTTAAAAAAAAACAACTCCTGAAAATATAGAGGAATACATATTCTGTACCCATGAAATTCATGAAATTGTTCAGGAACCTTGAAAATTAAACTAGATGGTCGAATAAAGACTAGCAAGGATTCCGCAAAAATAGGTAAACGGGGATGCAGTATTCAGAACCATGACAAAGAGAGAAAGTAATAGAATTCTCAAAACCTGCATATATATGTGCTCTGTCGATTTCACAAAATTAGACAACGTATGATGAAAGTATCCACAGTCATGGTAATGCACCCAAAGCACAACAATACAAAACAAATTCGAGTGCGAATCAATGACAGATATACCAACACCAAGCGACATCAGGCAGGGAAACGGCCTTAGTCCTTTTTGTAATCTGATAATCCCCAGCATTATTGCGGAAGTCATATCCTTGCACCCAGCTACTCAATGGGAAACATGAAGGCCAGCATGTTATGCTACATTGATGACACTGACATCGCGTCAGAATCAGAAAATGACATGCGACGATAGCTATTTTATAGTTAAATCGCATATATCGGCAATCGTCATAGTATAAAGAGCCTGTAAATCACTGTTTATAACGTTAAAACTCTATTTCACCTGGAAATAATGCTACTGTGTATCGTCGGAATATATGCATGTTTTAAATACTGAACAACAAAGGATCCAATAATGGGCATTGAGGAGGTCCAGTAGAACTACTAACATAATCAGAGATATTACTGTTGCACTTCCACATAGAAAATAATTAAAAAAAAATACAATGTACAGAATTTAACTGATCAAATAACTGTTTGGTTTAGAATCAGTAATCAACATTGTTTAAAGTCTTAAATCCTGTAGAGTAATTAAGCAATACAAGCACTGAATTTATTTAATTAGTAGGAAATTATATTTATTAATATAGATAGCCCATTGTTATTATGAAAATGTCCAATAATAGCGTTTTATGAACATGTACAAATAAGCACAAATGGAATTAAAAATCAAATCAGTCAATGCCAAACCCTTTTAAAAGAAATAACTAAGGAAGACAAATAAATAAATACATAAATATGAACCATTAAAATACACGAAACAAATAATTAAATCATATCGCAATTTTACTGCAAATATGATGAAACATGCAACTTCTAACATAGACATTTTTTAACAGAAACTTATTACTGCATCGTTTCAAAACAACTTTAATAATATTAAAGTTATTTAAACGAAGCCGTGTCGCAAGAAAACAAACAATTAACAATAAGCACACTTTCGCTTCATTAATTAAACTACATACGGTGCATTAGCGGCGCAATATGATATTAAAATTCCGGAGATTCGTATTCGAATGGAAGCAATAAAAAGTCGCGACGAACGCGAAATAATACAGTGAAATCGAAATATCTCGCCGTTATTTACGGCCGACGAGTGAATATGGGTTCATTGTTGCATCGAAAAGATAATACACTTAAGTGTATGTCGGTGTGTTGACCCGAAAAACAGGATTTCAAAAAGTAGTCAACATACTTACGGGTTAACTCTTAACCGATTGCTATTTATAACCGATCGGCGCGGGAAAACTGAAGATTCCGCGATTAAAATTCCTCGCATTCTCCGTCATAGTTTTCACGGGAAGGCGATTTTGCTTTCGCCCCGGGCGAACGAGCGGTCCCTGAATTTTACGGGTCGTGCGTAAACCGTGCGTCGTTCATTTGGTATTCCGTGGACGGTTTCCGTTTGAGTTATCGCGGAAGAAAAGTTGCCCAATTGTTTAAAATGCACCACAAAAAACGGTAAAAATGAAACGTAGAGCGTAAATAAAAAGTAATCCGAATAAAATGCAACGCAATCTGTGCACTTGCATCTCGGACGTGATCTGAGTCCGAAGCGCAAGATTTGGACAGCCGTCGACATGAAAAAATTAATTTATGTTTCGTAGAAATGCATAAAAATTATACTAATTTGCATAATAATTTCATGGAACTATACAACACTCGAATCAAGCGAGTGAAATGAGCATAACTCAAAGAAAAGCCACATGATGCCTTCCAAAGATCCAACCACGTGCTTTTATCGATATTCAATTAATTAAATTACCTTAAATTACATTTTTTACTAGTTCGCTTTCATTGTTTTCATTTAAGTGTTTGGTTTTTATTTTAACATGGGAATGGGAATGTGTTGAACTTTACTAGAATCATCCGACTAAGACTGGCAACATAATCGTTAGATGAAGCTCTTTTCTACTAAATGTGAAAAAGAATATAAACAAGGGTGTAATAATGAGGAACCTCAGTGACAAGGATGACATTACGGATCTCTAAGAAAATAAAATTTGCGCACGAGTGTGATTTGGTAGAATTTTCTCATACTTTTGTAAAGTTTTCTTTAGCTGGTTTGCCTAAGATAGCCTAAGATAAGATTGAACTGATAAGGACATTATCGTTGAAATTAATAACAAGGAGTTGCAGAACTCAATATGTACCTGGGCTCAATTACCACCAGGAACTGTTGGAGAAAGATCCTTTTGGTGAAAATACAATTGAAGCAGGTGAAGATCTCTTGATGGCGATCGCCTAGGATAGAAGAAGGAAGGAAGGGGGTAGAAATTTATAGGAGTGGGCTTGAAAACTCCTAAACAACCCCAGTGGAAATCTGAAGAAATGAAAAGTAAACGTTATTGACCTTACTTCTAAATATATCTAATGAGAACAACTATCGTTTCTGTATGGACTGCTTGAAGGAGGTGTGCTAGTCACACAACACTATATAACTCATATACTAATAATCAAATTATATCAGATATAGAACTGCCAGCACTAGAAAACTATCTACCTACTATGACTACAAATATGTTACCCCAAACCCCTGTAAAACACAGCTTACTACTCAGAAAGAAAAAGGCAGGACAAGAGCTGAATGTTGCTTGGAATGGAACCTAACTGTAACATTTGCAAGCACAAAATACCGAGGCGTTACACCAGATCCTACATTAAGACTTAATTAACATTCCATAAATACAAAGGCCAAAGTAAATGGTCACAATAACTTGGCGAAACCAACAAGAAGACATTGGGGGAGTTAGTCCACATATCTCGAAAATATCCGCCCTGGCCTTGTGTATCCAGCATTTGAATATGCAGCACCGGTTTGGACGGTTCCAGAAACGCAGACACGTCGATACAGCCCCGGAATAAGACGGTGCAGATCATGAATTTGTGCTTAAAACCAACTCTTGATTTGAACTAAAACTCTCGGACATACACATAGGTTTTGGCGAGATTGAGTCAAGAAAATATTCTGAAGCAATTATTGCAGAATGCATTCAATTTTATTGTTGAACTTTTGAATTCGTTTTGTTGCTAGTTGTTTACTCCATAGTTTAGCAGTTCTTTTGGCAGTACGATACCACTTTAGTTTCCTCATTTCCATTCCGATCTTCTCTGGCTAGATGACTTTTCATTGTCGTTTTCTCCCGCATCAATTGAGATTCCTACATAATTTCCTCAGCTATACAGTTCCTTAAAATGTTTCCCCAATAAACCCAGAGTGATTGATTTGGTCTGGACACGGTCTCCTTCTCGTTTTCATCTTCCTCCTGATCCTTCCCTATGTCCCATATATGTCGTGGCCCATATCTCTAGTGAAATTCTTCTAATGTCCTCTCTTCATTTCTTTGATTCTAGAATTTATCATGATTCTTATTTCAGAAAATAATTATATGCTTCTGTGGTTGGTATACCATTATATTTATTGAAATGTCTTTGTTTCTTATTCACCAATGGCTTAACTTCTTTACTAAACCAGGGCTTTGTTTGGTTGGGGGTGATTTGGAGGATTCATTTCCTTGCTGCTTCTTCATCTGCTTTTGAAAAATAACACAGTTTGACTCTTTGACGATACAGATGATTATGAACTATTTCGCAAGATATACCTAACTCAAAGATGTTAAACAATTTATTGAAAATACATGCATATATGAGCTTTGCGAATGGTGAGTTGGCACCAATCATATGCATATATCTTTTCCACAAAGTGCTTATATTTTTGGTTGATTTACAATATTGTGCAATTAACTGAAACATAGTTAATGATTGATTGAACTGAAACATGTATTTCTTTATCATTTTTGTCGATATGATGTCATATTTCTTGTTTTTTTTTTAATAACTAAATGGTTTTCATCAATTTGTTTGCCATCAGTAAAATGTGTTCATCCCTCCCACGAAATGGTGAATCTTTGCAGTCTTATTGACGATTCCAATCTTAAAAGCACAATCGTAGTTACTCTGACTACGGGATGCGTCATGAATAAGTAAATTATATTCACTCAGCTGTTTTTTTTATTGTTAATGAAAAATTGAAAAATGATAATTTTCTAACACTAACCGTCAAAATGTTATTTAACGAGCCCAAATTTAGTCTTGAATTGTTACTTTACACCTAAATTTCCACCAGTTAATGAATTTAAGTAATAGAATAGTATAATCAGCATATGAAATAATTGTATCTTTTAATAGACTTGATCACATCATTCATATAAGTAAGAAAAAAAAGTGCCTCAGCACAGTTCCCTATAGAACTCCTTCTTTTGTCTAGGTCCCTTTATGGGTCTTGGCTTCCTCAAGAACTCCTTTCCTAATTTCCAGCTTGTATTGGATTTTCCACCTCACTCACTCACAACCGCATTACAACTTTAAATAATTAAGTACGCAAGCTTCATACCTAATTACCTTTTAATTTCCTATTTTGCATGTAACTAAATGTGTAATTTCTTCATTCCATGTGGTTTTCATTTCATTTTAAGCTTCCTCTGAGGAATATTTGTATATGATACATTGAATATCCACATCAGTAGGTACGGTGGGTTTTTCTACTGATACTCATTATATTCTTCTGATTTTTTGTAACCTTTCTCATCCGAACACAATGAGGAGTGTCAATGTTTTCAGTTCCATTACATCCACATTTGTTTTTGCTTTGGTTGGAGGTAGTTAATCGACATCCTTGTACAGTTTCCTGACTTGTAGGCGTTCCTAGGTCCATATGTGCCTCTTAACTCTTTCATGTTCGGTTTTAGCATTTTTCATAGCAAAAGGGACATGGTCTAGAACACGTCCCTAATTGACAGTATTCGCCAATTGACAAGTAGAATTTGTTTAAATCCCAAAGGGGTCCCACAATTATTGTATATCGTTAAAAATAATGGTTTAAGGACTGACATAAACACAATTCAATGCAGGAAGCTATCGGCGCATTTTTGTTACCAGTAATGTTACAAATATAAAATACTGATTTTTGAATAAATGAAGAAACAATCCTTAATAAAATCCTGATGTGGAATGAAAAAATATCAAATAAAGCAACCAATATATTTCCTTCTTCGTCATCATTCTCTTATGCCCCTAAGTGTCTGGTAGCAATTTTTGTGAATAATTCCTCGGTAAAAATTAACTGTGTGGAAACATCGTGTGATAAATTTATTGTCGATTGTAGTATGAAAACACTGGATTGATTGACGTTAAAAACAAACTCTCCAATAATCCCTTTGCAACACTGTTGCTATAGAGAAGCGCACTTGCCATGGTTTTCAATATGCCGTAATATGCTACACATATGTTTACGATGCATTTATGTTACGTTCATTTACTTTTACGACTTAATTGTGGCTAACAATAGAAGTGAATACTAATCCCTTTGATATACATCCGCTTGACATTTATCTGTTTTTACGTTATGTACCACATAAAAGTCCACAACATTTTGATTTACAGGCCATGTATTATTGTTCACTTAGTAACTTTTACCCATTCTTAATTTTATTACACTATGTTACATTGTTGCGCTTTCATTGCCGTTTGAGTAATCATTCCGTGGACAGGACAGCAAGCAAAAAAAATGTTATTGTATACAAATTTCGTACCAATTATAAAAAGAATTGCCGTTCAAATTGCCTGTAGTTCAAGGCATTTATTTTATCTGATATCCGCTTTAAGTACCGCGTCAATATCAATGCTACATGCTTGCTTAACGAAATAAGCATTTTATTACTACATCCGAATCGTCTGGTTACAATACCGTAACGGATATGTGCATTTTTCAATGCGGATATTGCAGTGAGATGGCGTTGACTTTTGACCTTGAAAAATCCTTCCAAGTACACGAAAAACCTCTTGAACTGTATTTCATGTCGTTCCGTGTGGCTTTGCCGTGTATCCATTTGCATGTGTGTTCCTTGAAAAACAGTTTTCATAAATCGACGCAAACGTACGTATATAATCCCGACAGTTATTAATATTAATGTGTAACCGTTGTTGTGTGTCTAGGCTTCCGTTTTGTTCGTACCTTTTGTCTGGAACTAATCTCCGGTATTTAATAAATACGTATAACAAGCAAAAATATAATCATCATTTCTCACCCAGTTTAAAATACTCCAGTCGTCAGATTTTTCATTGTTTATTCTTGAGTAATTTTTAATTATCACAAAAATGCAGTAATTTAGTAATATCTAAAATTGCTTGGAATTACATTCCGTGAAATAACCAACCGAACATAAAATCGATTACGTCACCAACATTGAAATAAATCCAAAAGAAAGGAATCGATAGTTCGATAGACATGTGATATCAATAACAACTGGTTAAATTACGTAGAAAAAAACAACCAGATACGCATTGCATAACGTGATTTTTACCCAAACAATGAGTGCTCCACATAATTCTAATTGATCGGAGGTATTGCAGAAATAACGTAATTCTTACAACACGTCCTCCATTCTTATAGCTAATGGCCAGTACTTTAGTGCCTATTGTGAGTAATTGTAATAATTGGTGCACTTATTCAGTAAAACGTCTGGTAACAGTAGACATTCAAAACGCAATAAAAATGCCATTTATCGAGCGATTGGATTTCATGTAAAGGAAATTGTTGTGTCGCACCATGTGCAGGAGTCTTGCTTAATTCTAAACGTATTTCTCGTGTTTCTACTAACAGTATTTCACGTTACGGTTCCTTTTGAGATTTTAATCATTTTCTATATTAGTTCTATTTGTCTTGATCATTGTCTTAATTTTAACGATTTGTTTTTGTTTTTGTAGTTACTTCGTGGTTTCTATATAGATTCTGTTTCTTTAGTATGATTGCTCGATTTTTAACTTCTGTTTCATTATTTTGTTATTGTTTTACTTTCAGTTTTGATTCCTTTTCGTTGATTATTTGCGATTCCTTATTACTTTGTATCATTTTTAATTTTATTTTATGTTTTACTTTTCTTATGATTTTCATTTACTTGGAACGATGTTCCGTTCGTTTTTCGGTTTGATATTTGTTACATTAAAAAAATGAGGAACCAAGGTGATAGAAAATTACAGAGGAATTAGAAAAATTGAAGCAAGTGGGGGGGAATGACATTGAAGCATTGCAAAAATGGACGTGGAGAAACAACGTAGAATGCATTATGAACTATTTGGGGGCTAAAGATGGGAATAAGAGAACTATGAGCTACAATCATAAGAAGAGGGCAGAAATGGAAACAAGCCAACGTATATAGAATTCATGATAAAATGAGGTAGGGTTCATATACGATTGCTGAATAAGATTGGGGCTCGAAGAATAAAATGAATAGTCACCAACACAATGTAAATGCTAGAAATCAAAGTAAGAGCAATGGTAATCCTAGGACGTAGCAATAAGAGCAATAAAAATAATGGAAATTATCGAACATATAGATACGATATACGAAAAAATGTAATGGCAAGGCATCGCAAAGGAACCTTGGGATATAACAAATTCAAAATTGCTCTAGGAGCGCACAAATAGCAGAGCCACCAAATACAATAAGAAACCCATATCGAAATTTTCGGAACAGGCCTCTCAAGACTGAATGAAAGTGTTAGTGGAAAATAGACATTCTTAATAATTTACGTCAAAATAGAGGATGAAGTACATCTTGGCACTAAATGAACGCTGGCTGAAACTAGATGAACAGCTCATAAAAATCTATGGGTACAAATTTAGTAGATTATTCTACTACATTATTTAGAAACCTAGATAGCATTGCAAATAGTAGTTTTGAATCGATCATTGAGTGTAGTGGGATAGCATCAACTGTTTCGCAAGAATTGTTCCTGGTTTGGATAGAAAATATAAACAAATAACGATACAATACAGTACCTATAAGATACTTATTATGAATGATTTCAACATAAACTTGTTGAACACTTCAGATACCCAAACCAAAAAAAGTCCATTGAATCGCGGGTTTATGGAAATTCATCTACTTTATTGACAATATTTTTGTAGGAAATTGTCAGAGTAAAAACATTTCCATAGCTCATATCAATTGAATGCAATCTGCGGACGCCTAATAATAAAATATGCAAAATGTTGAAGAATGTTTAGATCCTTTCATTCGGTCTTACACAAAATCTCAGACGACGTATGTCCTGTCAAAATTGTTAAACGGAAAGCAAATAAAAACAAAAATTGGCTCAACCATGAAAAAACAATTGTGACCTAAACACACAACTTTATGAAGGCATGATTAAAAAATCTATAAATTGTGAAACGTATACTTCCTACAGCAAATACTTAACAAACGAAATAACAAAGGCTAAATTATTAATTATTAACTCTAATTATATTAAAAATTCTAAAAATAAAGAGCTATATGTACCATGGTAAATAGGATAACTGGAACCAGTAGGAAGGATTCTAATGTTAGTACTAGGAAAATAGATGATATTATTCGTGGCGAAGGGTATACTGGATTAAAATCCAGGATCGTGTTTCCTACTGATAAGGCGGAAGATGAACATCATTAGCACCTTGATTATCCATTATCAAATAATTTCCTTACATTGCTGAGCTTTTGTCGCACTTAATAAACCTTACATTAAATAGCGGAGTCTCTCCAGAACCCTCATCGTTCGTCCGATGACGGTTCTGACCGTCTATTCATAAGAATGGAGAGAAGGCTAATATAATGAACTGCGAGCCAATAGCTATACTATCAAATATATCCAATATATATGAAAAAATAATATTAATCAGAATAAATTATTTTCTGGAAACAAACAACATCTTGAGCATCAGACAAAGTGCATATGGGAAAGAGAGATCCACCAAGTTCTAATAGATATTATGAAGGCCATGAATGAAGGTGAACAGGTCAACGCGACGTTCATGGACCTCACGAAGACATTTAACAGTGCAAGTCAGAGTACTCTGTTAAAGAAAATTATGGGTTTTCGAGCGGTAACTCTGAGTCTCATTGAAATAGCTAACAGGAAACAAGGCATAGTGGTATCAAATGAAAATAGAGTGAGACTCAACGTGGAGGCCCATAGAGGAGTGCCGCAGGGTTCGATTTTAGGCCCGGTTCTGTTCCTATTATACATCAACGACATGCCTGAAATACAAAGCAATTACACAGCTTCGTGTGCAGACGGCACATCTGCAGTTATAAAAGCGTCAAATAAGGATGCGTTGCATCAACGAGAGGAACTGTCCTAAACAACGATGAAAGGACGGGTTACATGTAATAGCTGAAATTAAATGTCAACGAAACAAAACTTTTTTTTCCACAACGCCATGATAATCAGACACTAATCTCGTGTGAGGGCATTCTTCCTGGGAATAAAAATCGACGCAACAGTAAATTGGAAATCACAAATTGAACATCTAGGGGCAAAGCTGGGACCATTCAGCTACGCTCTTCATCAATAAATCTAGATGCGAGTCTGGTTGTGTGCCATGCTTACATGAACTCACGACTAAAGTACGCCATTATAATTTGGGGGAATAGTGTGGATGTGAATCGAATATTCATGCAAGAGAAGAAATGCCTCAAGAGTGTCTTTAACTAATGCAGACCAATTTTTAAGTCAAATAAAATACTTTAACTGGACCCTACTTGTTAAAATGTGCAAAGGTCGCGGAAATGTATAACAAAAAAAAACTCCATCATTGTCACAAGACACGAGGAACGAAAAATACTTACGTAAGTGCTCCCGTTACCTCATTAACAAAAATATAAATTTAGTACACCCGTTAATAAAAATTTATAATTACATCTCCCTGACAGAAGAAATTTACCTGATTAAAGTTTCAACCTCTGGCACCTCTGCAAAGTCTCGCACTGGGCTTTCTTATATTTACAAGTTATAAGGAAATAAAAAATGGTCGAATTGAAAGATGGCATTTTATTTTTCACTAATGTAAATCTAAATATCTGAAGAAATTTGCACTTTTTAACGATTTTTTTACAATTTTTATGGATTTTTTTATGTGCCACTTTGTATAGTATTTTACAATTTATAATGATTTTTACGAATTTTTCATTTTCAATTATTTTGGATATTCACCGTGCATTTTCGATTTTACCATTTTTTACTAAATTTAACGTTCTGTTTTAATTTCGACATAATTTCATTTTTGCATTTTTTTTAGTAATGGATTGCTTTTTAGTTCATTGCAGACAATATGGAAAATTCCACCTCTATATTAACAGGAATAAATCTCGGGCGGCCTCATACAATTGCAACAACCCCACGACTACTTTGTTGCCCCAGCGTGGTAATTTAAATCCGTTCTAGTTCATCACAAAATCCAATCGGCAATTATTATAGCTCCACCTGTAGCTACTTACGTTGCGCTTCTACATAAATTTATTAATATTTTAATCACTGTCCAGGCGGACATAAATGTTCGCAATCCACAGTCTCGCAGTACCAACTTAATTATTTTGACACGCAAGACACCTTAATACGTAAAGATATTTATAATTATGAACCCATATTTATCGCCTAACTAAGTTAGGTATGTCTACTGCGGCCAAGTTGCGGCAATACCTTACGTACGACGCCCCGCAACTACGCGCAATTTCAATATGGTAATTGGCTTCGCATGCCGTTATCGCGTTTGTCGTCGCGTTCTTATTGGCCTGCTCGTAAATGTCCAAGATGATTGAATTGTGGCCATAAGCATTTAATATAAATGGTATGTGATGTACAACGCAACGGTCACATTTTTATACATTTTCACCCAAATTTTAAGAAGTGTTGTTAATTAGCCGCCTCGGCGAAATGTCGTTCCAAATGTATTTTGATTATTCCATCTATTTGCAACGCTGCTCAGTCGAATGTAATTTAAAGTGTTGACGAATAGTATTTCTTTGTATCTAACTTATAAATCATTCTTAACATTTGGTGTCCATGATACATATCAGGTATATGTGTCAAATTTAGTTAGAAGGAACAGTCTTATAATTTACTTTAAAAGAAAGGGCAGATTTTATGTCATGAAACAAATTATAAAATGGAAATTACAGTAAGGTATAATAAATCAGCTAATAATAAAAGGTACTTGGGTTGGGTTATCAATTATGTGTCATTAAAATTATTTGGAAAATACATTTTGGTAATACTTTTGGTAATACGCCACGTGCCTAGTACAAATCGCCAAATTGGGAACTGTTTAATTTACGTCAACCTGAAAACCACACCATGAAAAAAAAGATTTCTTTTTCAGCATAAATCTTACCAATTCTAGCTGCAGCTTTTTTACGCCAGAGGAACGATTAGCATATATGAAACAAATTCTAACTATACGTACATTGCTCGAAAGCCAAAGCTCGATTTTCTAAGGAAAGAAAAAAAATAAATTTAGGTATCACCCACATTTCTAAACATTTGCAAATTTTCTTAAAGGTGAGATTGTAATGCCTTCCCTGTTGGTGATATCTTGCTTGCTTGATTATTTCCATTAAAATAATTATCGAGGTTATACGAGTATACATACATTCATATCATTTTAATATGTATTTACAAAGTCCGATAACTTACTAATGCGATTTAATTAATTGAACATTCCCGCATTATCGAAATAAAAATGTTTTACAATCGCAGAAATTACTTTTGCAATGTTTTATTTTTTAGTCTTATTTTGCCACAAATCTTGCTTTATAATAATATACAAATAAATTGTGATTTGTATTCTTACCGGTGGAGTTTTCCTTTTTCGTTGGATACCCCGATGCGCTCGCGCCCAAGAAACGAGTTTCGTTTGTTTCTGTCTATGAAAGACACAACCACACACACACGCGCGATAAATTGCTTTTCACGGGGGCAAGGTACGATTAATTAAGCGGAATTTACGACAAATGATTTGCAAATGGACGTTATTAACATTTGTCATGGGGGATGTAAATACCATGCTGAGGACTAAGTGGAGTCCATGAACCAAAGCTGCGTGTGCTAACGGTCGGAATGCAAATTTAAATGTCGAATAGTTGGGGCTCCAGACCGCTTTTGTACTTTTTTTCCTGCACGTGGAGAATGTGCAGAGGAATGCGCTGAGTAGTTTTTGTCGTTATTTGATTACTAAACCGGGTAATGACAATTTATTAATAAAATACAAATAACGCCATTAGCGGCGATAATTATTTTTTTTTTATTTTGGTACAAGTAACCGTTTTCGTATTAATTTACCAACTATAGCAACTCCATCTCGAACTGAATACCGCCGCTAATAAAATACAACAAAACGGCAATTCGAAACGATGTGCTTCGTTTACAGTGCGACTAATCAGCGCGCTGTGACGGTGCCATGTTTGATAATAAGACAGGTAGCAGCATCCAGACACAATATAATTGACACAATAAAACAGGTGTTAAATCTCGAAATAACCGGTCTCATTCTAATCACAGCGGGTCGATAAACATTGAAATTCCTTCAAACTGTTCCTCGAAAGTGCCCTCGAAGCTTTCGTTTCAGAGTAATAAATTTTCCTGCGCAGTATTTTGATCGACACAAGAATTATGTCCGTACATTAAAATTTAATGCATTTATTTCTCCGGTGGGTTTTCTGGCTTGTCGTCCAAGGCGAAGAAGTTACGCACCATAAAAATGCCGGGTAATGATTTTCTCATTAATTAACCTTGCTAATTACTTTGAAAAAACAGGTAGTGGTGGAATGTCGACTCGACGTTAGATTTCATTACGTATTTTATGCAAATTTATTCGTAATTAGAAAAAAGTGAAGCTAATAACCGCATGAAAAAGAACTCTCAAGATAAGCAATGGCGGTTTTGATTCGTGCTTTAATGAGCTTAGCACTTATGAATAATAAATACCATGCTTTGTATTTTTGAGTTTTGTTATTGCGGCCGTATGTATCGTATGTAAGTCAATAAGACTTTTAAAACAGGAATAGACTATTGAAATGGAGTGATAACGTGTGAAGATATTTTGTTTCAACGATCTCTATCGATCTCTAATTGAACTACTGATTTAAAAAAAATATGGAACATATCTCGTTAATAAACAACGACGTAACAATTATATTAAAAAAATCAAATTATTAATAAATATCCAAATCGTAAGTAAATGCATGTACACAAAAAAGTCACTTTACGCGCACTCGTTGCATAAATAACTTGCGCCTACGGTAAAATTTAATAACGTGGTGATATTTCCCATCTGACATAAAATGACCTGTAAAAGGAACCGTCGCGTGTAAACCCATCCGCTATTAAAACACAAACGAACCTAAGCATGTATACGTTTCGCACAGTAGCAAAAACTGAAAACTAAAAACGCTTCAATGTGAATGTGAATTCTCGCGTAGAGATTTTTCTTCAACGTCCACATACCACACCATTCTTGAAATGTCAAAGCTGATGCCCGATAAAAAACTGCGGTCATTTCAGCCGCTTACGTATTTCATACGTTAGTTTATTTACGCAGAGATGTGTATGCCTTCGGTCCGCGCCGTCTTTCTCCATCTAATCGTGTAAGAAAACCATTGGTGGAATTTAGCTTTCGCTGGTCGCCGTCTCACAATACATTTTCCTGCGTTACCGATATTTATGGCTAATTAAAAATGAGTCGGAGAATTTAAAAGTCGTGTCGGTTGGATTCTAACACCGAATTTATTTGACAGTGGGTGCTGTTTCGTTCGCTGCGTTCTTTCAACTGAACATTGTTTCTAGTTGAAGAAACTGCGGATTCTTTTCGACGCAGTTATTTAGCGAGCTAGTAGGAAGTAGTGGAGGAATGCGGTTTGATTTGATATACGCATTGCGGAGGTTTGACACTGGCAGCGTTGCAGCGTTGTCAAGTCGTATACTCGCATTGTAGTTACAATTTGTCTGCGAGCATTAAATTGAATACAATTTCAACGATAATATCCGGTATTTTGTGTTGAATGGACAACGTGATTTCAAGCAACAAATTTAAAGAATTTTTCCTCACATGGTAGCGACGAATGTAGTCTCCCGCTTCACAAAGTCTAGCTCCTACAACATCTATGAATTCTCGCAAGATTTACAGCTACCAGTTTCATACACGAGTTTTCCAATTGTACACTGCATTGTCCTCGATCTGGCGCATAATTTTATTTGTTGTTGCAAATTACGATTTCGCTTTACAGTGGCGGGCGTTCTAAAAACCCATTTAAGAATTGTTGCTGGACTCGTTCGATGGCGGACGCTAGGAACTAACTGTGTCAGAGGTTATGTTTTGGTGATAATATTTTGGGCAAAGTTATTGACTTCTGAATCATAGCAAATCATAGCATGATTGGTCCAAATATGACTGCCACAAAGTTAACGCCAATGCACATGCGCAATGTCAAAGCGAAAACTATATTTTTTCTGGAAAGCAAAAGCAAATTAACATCCAAACAAAGGATCATACCAACATCAAAATAATAAAACCAAATTTGTTAAATAACCGCACTTCCATCACAGAAATATTTTTTACTGTGGATTCATAAGCACTATGTTTTCTCTTGCCCTTCTACGCAGAATTACTTTTGCCAAATTATTCCAAACTCTTGTAGAATGTAAATAAGGTACGTCCATGTGCCCCAAGAAGAGACTACATAGAAGATTACTTCTTCTGGTCATCACACTTACACATTCTAACATGACACATAGAGTTCCTTCTCTGAGCCTACAGTCACATAGGGAGATAGATGCGCTTCGTTATCTGTGTCGTATTTTTATGCAGCAGTCATTCTATGAGAGTTCTTATGTCATTTTATTTCACCTTCTCATATCATTGCTTTTTTAAATACCCTAGCCGGGGAAGTCGGCCACTGAAAAATTGTTTTTCCACCAGTTTAAGTGGACCTAATTTTCGCGTCGTACTAGATACCACACATAGGCTTTGGTATACATAACAAAGAGATTTGCATTGCCTCGAATGAGCAGATAGAATGACGTTACCGTCTATATCAATACAGATGCTCTTACTTGCGGGAATTTTGTATCATGCATTCTGCACCGCATGTAAACCTTCTGTACCAATAGAAGATGCTCAAGTTGACCAGAAACAAAAACAAAATTTGGCTCATTTACAAAAAAAGGAAAAAATTCAAAAAATTTTGATTTTTTGATTTCTCAAAGTGCTCGTTTTGTTGTTACTCAAATGACAGATCTGTGATAGTAACAGAGGAAAAAGAAAAAAATTCCGAAAATGTTGATTTCTTGATTTTCGCAAAGTGCTCCTAGAGAAGTTTTGTTGCTACGCAAATGACAGATCTGTGCTACTAGCAGATGAAAAAGGAAAAAATTTAAAAAATTTTGATTTTTTAATTTTCGCAAAGTGCTCGTAGAGACGTTTTGTTGTTACTCAAATGACAGATCTGTGATAGTAACAGAGGAAAAAGAAAACGATAACAGAAAACAGTCAATGCATAATTTATGTAACAGGAAATATAAAAATGGCAGAGTGGGAAGAGAGGACACTGGGGCTGGGGTGATTGGGAAACATAGAGAGGAGAAAAGAAATAACAATGGCATAATACAATTCAAATAATGATATGAAATAAAGAATTAAAGTTAAATACATCACGAGAGAAAGTAAAGAAAAGAGCTGTACAATTATTGGGGAGAAAATGGATAAATAGAAAGAAACAGTAACCAAAAACTACAAAATACTAAAAAATATGAAAAAAGAGAAAACCAAACCGTAATATAATAGTTAAGAGCTATGAAGGAGAAATATTAGCAGATGAACAAAAAATGATGGAAACAATATTTTCAAGGGGTACTGCGTGATGGGCAAGAAGATTATTTAGAAGGTTGAATGGACAATAGACAGCGAAGAAACAAAAGAAACCGTGAAAACTATGAGAAATGGCAAGTCGATAGCTTATGACAGGGTACAGTAGCCAGTAGCTTATTCACAAAAATCTGTAAAAAAACATGAGAAAAAAAGTAATCCCTAAAGGCTGGCAGTGAGGGGCACTAATACCGATTTACAAAACTGGTGCCAAGTTCTTCTAAGTACGGCGTCAATGGTTTACGAAAAGACATATAAAAGCATATAAAATTAACAAAGTACCAGTCGCGGCAGTAACTATGAACCGATTAACTAGTTAAAACAAAGTTTAATGCGGAAATTAATAGCAGTTCAGACAATTATACTTCGACACTACGACAAAAATACTAATAATAAATGAGATGATCTATTCTTGCAACTAGACGTGTATGGTAGTAATTGTTATCTTTCCACTTATTGTGGATGATACATTACATAATTTTGGACACATTTCAAAAAATGTATAAACAACTGAATCTAAGAACCGATCCGTCTTCGCTTTATACGCCAGAATATTGCAAAACGATTTTGCGGATTCCTTTCTACAGTTTCCTACAAGTTCAAATATATTTTTAGGTGACTTCATACAGTATTTTCAGCTTGACTTTGCTCGAAACCTTCTTTTTTCCGCCGCTTTTTTGTCAGCGCTGATAGATCCCGCATTTCTCACAATCTGGGGCCAATTCGATAGTCTGATTTCTAATTACAGCGCCAGTCATTCGCGGTAGTCTCAGTTTTTCTCTTTACAATATATAGGGCATATTTTCAATATTTTTATTTCATCTATGTGTCTCTCTCAATCATCATAAATTCGTTAACGGAAGGTTAAGATTTTCAAATTTCCTTTCCGAAATCCCCTAATCGACAACGAATGTGTTTTTTTGTGCAAATGCTGCCCATGTTCGATGAGAAATTTTCCACAAATGCCTCAACTCGTGTGTAGTACATATTGAGCCTTCCAAAGTACTATAATTTTTCAGTTGTCACCATGTTTTTATCTTGTACTAGTTCTTTATCTTCCATGTGTCCAATTTTCTTCCAATACATCACTGTAACTTTAGTTCATATAGTGAATATCCCAAAGTTCTATTCTCGTGGGTTACTATAATTTTTTTTAGCCGCCATTCTCCCTTTAATATTTTTCGTACAACCATTTGTTTTGCATATGTATATGAAATATATTCAGTCTTGTTATAAGTTATTTTACTTGTCTATCATATGGCCACTTTACTTACACCCAACCAAACCCAAAAATAACTTTCACCCAGCCCAACCCAGCGCAACCAAACTATCAGTCAATCTCTGTTTTCTTATTCTTAATAATACAAAAACATTCAAAAGATAATACATGTCTGAAATAAGTGCAAAAAGACGATGATATATCCTTTATAAATTCCAACCATTATTTTCAACATGTTACTGATGGCTACCAACGTGAACAACGAAAAATTTAAAAAAATCTTAATTAGGTGTTTTATTATTGATAACTTCCAAATAATTTCAAAACATTTTTTTTCTTATTTAACCATTTTGCACAAATAAAACAAGTGGCAACTTCACATTACTTTTGCCAGTTAACAAACAACGAAATCGAAATTGAAAGTCGACACAAGCAGTTATGTGAAGTACAATTTTCTAGATGCGAAAGCTTGACAAGCACCAAAACCTTGCTAGTGTTTTTTCGTCTTCTACTGATCTCCATTCCCATAAGTATCATGGTATCATCCCCTCTCCTTTTATTCTTTTATATTTTGTGTTGTACGTCATATTCCTGGTTTTGCGTTCCCTTACCTGTGCTTCTACCAGCTCTCCACTATCTCCCTTTCCACTTGTTTCCCGTCCCTTCTTCTACTTTCTGCCTATTGTACTGATAACTCGGTCTTTTTGAGCATTTCTACCCTTCCCATTTGGATAGTTCTCTTATATTGGTCCTCTTTTCCTTAGCTACTCCCATACCTTCTTAACTAGGTTTTGCTCTGATTATTTTCCAGAAAACACTGCCTTGTGATTACACGTACTTATTCCAGTTCTCCCTTTTCAATTCATATATCAGTTCAAAATTCTTCTCATATGCTTCTGCATCAATTGCTTTAATAGGATGGGACTCAATTTTCTCCTTGTAGCCTCTTAAAAGTTTGCGAGAGCCGCAGATTTTCAATGTTATGAGTATACCTAACATAGTCGCTTATTCTGCCTTCAGCTTCCTTTAATTATCACCTTCATAACTTTAGTGTTCATGTATTTTATATGCGTTTTTTTTATTTCTTCGTTGTCATTTTTCTTCTGAATATTTACTGCCAATTTGTTGATATTTATTCGTTTCATGTTATAATATGTTTACTTATTTTTTTTTTCATATTTTTATTTTTCCGTCGATCAGCTTCCTTGATTTTGTTTGTGTATTGCTTTCGTTTGCGTGACTTTTGTTTCTTCTAATATTTATTTATTGTTTATGGACATCGATTCAAATGGTAATTTCGAAATTGGCCGTTCGTGTCATTTGACCATTGACCTAAAAAGTTCGCTCGAAATATGGGGCGCGTCATTCAATGCAATTGCTCAATGAACTAAATAGTAGTGCGGTAGTCGGGTATCAATGGTCTCGTTAAGCTAAATTGCTATCCAATCGCGCGGATTGTGAGCGACTTCGTTCAAGCAGAGCTTAGGGCTACTCGTTTTTCCTTTCTCCGTTTCGATTTTGTCAAGGCGAGAAAAAAATCCATTATTTCTGCAACGGCGGCGGCGCGTGGGTGCGATCGGTTATCTCCGTGTTTTTCGAGAGCAAAAATCGCTCGTTTTTATGACATTCGGTAAGTGGAACGAACGCCAAGATCTAGGATAAAAGTTCGACTCGAAAGGAGGAAAAAGTAATTGTGTCCGACTGCGTAAGGTATTTATTTATGTGGTGTCACTCGTTGTGACAATTGTATGGTACACATTCACGTTTACAATGTAATTGTGCAGGCCGATTATTTTGATTCGTATCTGCACGTAAGATTTTAACGCGGCTTAAATGTCAGAGCGTTTTTAATCCTTGATCGAATTTATGTTACGTTTGCATTGAATTGTTTAAGGTGCTAAACAAAAACGACAAAGATTGCCATCGATGGGAGTGTACCTACCTTGAAGAATTTCACACGCAGAATATTTAATTTTTAGATTCAACACAATACACGTAGTTCCAAATCATGTCGTTGATATAGTCCTGCTCCCCGTTAGAAGCTACTGATACTTCAGACAAGTTATTTTTATTAATGTAACGGTTATTTTTTGGTTTCAGTATTTTGGCAATGAAAATCACTACACATATCATTAAGATTGAGTTGGCACTGGGCACTTTGATATTTCATATAAAATTAGGCGTTCGCATATTTCAAATACGATCATAGGCATTATGTTAGATTAACCCGTTTTGCAAGTGGTTTCTACAAAACGGTAGTTCACGAAAAGACCGTGCAAGGAAACTCAGTGCCCGTATCATTAATATCGAAATAACGGGCCCGAGGTCGGACGGTGACATGAACTTTTCCCCTTTTTTCTTCCCTCTCTCTTCAATTGTTTGGTGTGAAAGTTCATTTCGTAACGCTTTTGAAAAATCGCTCGTTCGTACGCCTACTTGCCGTTGCCATTTAAGCTACGAATGCAAATAATAACTCCATATAAAGTCGTCGTAAGTCTCGATCGCGTGTGCAGTTTCCAACGCGATTTCGTTCTCCGCGAGAATATTTGTCACCGGTACGTTATGAAACGCGTGTACCATAACTTGGAAATTGGATGCCGATACGTGCCGTAGTTGTTGCAGAGATGTTCTGGTGATAAGTAATTTAGTCGTCGTTGAAGTGGATTATTAAACGAAGCCAACGTATTTTTTGAACAGGTTATTTAATAACAGTCCTCCGTTATCAGGACTATTAGACATACCTCTTCAATTCCGATTTATTACTTATTGACATTAAAATATTTGGCATTTATTTTAAATACTAAAATCAACTAGAGTATATTAATTAATATTATTATTATGTATATGTATACCTAGCCAGCTATGCTACATTAACGCTTAGATGACGATGTACGGTATCAGTCAAGACACCTCCTGGCACAACTTGTCTAATGTCAGTAAATGTATTTATGCAGATCTGATGAGCCGCAAAGCGACGACGCAATCATTATTAATGAAGGATCGTTCATATTAGGCCCAACCCAATGCATATTTTAAAAATAAATCTTGATTTAGTTATCTCCCACGCGCTCCGCAGTATATTCTTTAACACAATCACAGAACACCCATTTCACATTTTTCGTCTACTATTTATTTCCATACGGATCGTTTCCTAATCTCGTGGAGGGGGGTTTCCATTTATAGCTTACTTACCTTTCCCAAGCCTGTTTCGCCCCATGTTATATGTTCCTTACACTGATACCTTTCGCATCAACTACTTCAGCATTTTTGCTCTACGATTGATCTTTATTCTATATCAACTCCCTCTTACCATACTATTCGACGCTTAACTCATGTTAATCTAATCGAGTACCTCCTTGGCAAACCTTTCCTCTGCGCATTTACTCACACTTGGTATAGACCTCTTCAATTTTAACTCCCTTTGCAGATCGGGTTGATATAATTTTCCATCTTATATGATTAACCTTTGATTTTCTTTCTTTATTGCTGACATTTTATATTTTATCTTATCAGAATCAAATCTAACTTTGTTGTAACAACATTTAATTTCATTGATTTATAATAAAAATTAAACAATTACATGGTATTCTTGTTCTCCAGTTACTTTGTCGCCTGAACGCGAGGATAGCCTGGGAGTCAGCTGAGTGACAAAGTTTATGTTATCATTAGGTACGTCATCTCCCAAGTTTATTCTTGGTTCTGTTGCTTTGCATGTCCTCATTTCGATGAAAACTTTTTATTGCAAAATTTCAAAATTATTATAAATAATTTTATATCTAAACTAGCTAAGATGGAGATACAGTTGGCAGAGTTGCAGTGAATTCAGAGTTTATGACTAAGGAACTAAACTAGCTTAAAACTGCCCTGCACGTAACAACTTCTGAATTCCTGATTGGGATTTAAGGTTAAAGCATTTGTTAATAACCAATCTTGTACGCTGTGATAATTTTGCCAATATTTGAACTGTGTTAATCGATGTGTGTCTTAATTTATATTTCAAATAAAAACAATTAGATTAAATGTAAAATCTTTGATTTAAACAAATTTTACGTTTTATAACAAATATAAATCAACTAAACCCAACATTTAGGCGTTTATAATATATATATATATAATATAAAGTTGGTCGACTTGTTGACATTTTGATATATCAATTTGGATATGAAAAATTTCAAAAAAATTATTTAATTGGTTACCATTTAAAATTTTCTGTTATTGTTATTATATTTCAATTTATTAATTTCGTACCCGTGAATGCTTCATTGAAACATTTGTTTTAATAAAAAGATATGTTTATCTCATGTCCCTAATCAAAGAATCCCAAATAATTAGACACAATATTATTTTTTTGTTTGCTAAGCTGAGCTTTCTTACAGTATTTTCAATTTTTGAATTTTAGCAATTTCTGTGAAACTTTTGAGTTCCATTATATAAAATTAGTTTTGCGGATACTACTTGCTAACGCAGTGAGTTATCCTTATATGTAGTAAACCTGAATCAGTTACAATGAAACTCAAAATTATTTTAAATGAAATTGAATTGTTCTAATCCTATTATTAGAAAAGTTATAAAACCTATACTTACTTGTGGCAGTGAATACCCACAATAAAAAAAACAAATAAGCAAACTAAGTACAGAGTATACAATGGATGGAGGAAAACAAGTTAAGCAAATATTTGCAAGCACAAAAACTGGAAAACTAAGAACGCCCAAGACCGGGAAGCCAAGAATGACCCAAGAGAACACCACGGAACGAGAAAGTGCTAAAACAGGTACAAAGCGGAGATGCACCGGACTGAAACACTCAAAGTTACAAAGGATTCCAGTAACTGTAAACAACTATGGATAAAAATCCATAAACACTCAAACACCAAAAGGTAGTAAGGTAATAATAAATTTCATCTGAAATGAACAAATTGTTATTTTGAGTGATCTAAAAACAATTTACGCGGCTTATAATTAATAATAAGCCAATGATTTATTACCTAAAATTATGAATAACTTAATTATCTCGGCGATGCTCGCAGCTGTTAAATTGTAAATTGTTCTAAATAACTCAATCGTTTGAAATATTACTTGAACAGACTAATTTGACAATATAAAAATTATTTGTTAAATTAACTTGTCAAGGACTTAATAATTAATTCGACCATTCTCACGACTTTTCCAATTTTAAATTAATTTGAAAAACCTCACCGTTTTAAATAATATTGCCAGATTAAACTATACGAACGTTTTATACTGGGAGTCATAAACTTAAAAGAAGCCACTCATTTGGATCTTACTGGGGTATGCTAGATGAAGTCCTTGTTGCTTTTGAAATCCCTTTGCGGAACACCATTGGTGCCCAAGTCTTTTTCGGTATTCTCAATGTAGAGCACCTGTCTTCTAATCACAAAAAATTGCGTCACCATCAGCTGACTAACGACTCGGTTCAAGATGAATTTTTGTCTCCGTTCATTCGTTGATTGTTGATGGAGTTCGTTTCGGGGCAATAATCCCTGGATTATTTGAAAAAGTAGATGCTATTGTTTTAGTCTCTTGATGCCCTGACAACCGTACTTAGAATCACAACAATGATTCGTTTCGCCTCTAGTCGTTCTAGTAATCCGGATGTACGTAACCCCAGACTTCTTTGGCAGTTCCATCCGCCCCTTTTCCAATGAATTTACGTAACCCATAACGAGGCTGTCGAAACAATCATTTCCAACTCATATGGCAACGAGGTTGGATCCCACTATCTAGATCTCTGCCTACGAGATGTGGACATGAGAACTCCCCACCTTCCCCCTTCACTTGCATCTAGTACATGTAATAAAACATGCGATCGTACTCACTTGATAAAGTCATCAGCTCTGGACGCGTCCACTGTTACAAACCACCATCACTGGCTATTAGATTGTATGCAATATTTTGCGCTCTTATGAAATTAAGGATCAATTGTCGTCAACCTCATTAGTGCACCAGAACTATTGACATTCAGTTCCTGAATCGTAAAGGTGATGGACCCATTAACAAATCATATAATAATACACTGAGTATCATATCATACATTAATATCAGATTGACAACGTTGCATATTGCTCTAAAATTGCCCATCAAGTGTCATGTATCAAACTGTTTGACCTAGTTTACAACATTCCATTGTGTTGTTGCATTAGCCACTGAATACGTCAACAGCAAACTTAGGACTAGTTCAAAGGTTTCACGGTACGTATCTAATTACAGATCAATAACGCTTCACAGCAAAAGCAACGCTAGAGGAGGTGCAATGTAGGTTCAGAAAAGGCAAAAACACTAATGACCATACCAATTTAAAAAAATAACTCTGCTAAATAAGACAACAACATTATTGACTTGGAAAAAGCGTTTGTCCATGTTAAGAGAGAAAATATATGGAAAGATATGCAGGAAAGGGGAATAAAAATTGAACTTATAGAAAGAGCAACAAAGAGTATGTATGAAAATAGCAGGAATTGTGGTAACATAGGAAATATGACAACAAAGGCATTCCAAACAAGGAAGGACTAAGGCAATGAGGGGTCCTGAGCCCTTAACTTTTCAAGATACAATGATTAAATGTAGGATATATAAGATTAATATTAGAATGTGCGTATGCGGATGACGTTTTTATTATATGACGGGAAGTGAGAAAGGTCTACAGAATAACGTGAACAAATTACTTCGACGGTATCTTGAACTAGACTAGGGACTTGCGTTAGTTAGGTGCAAAATGAGACTTAACCAAACCCAATGTACAGTAGTGAAGTTTTTAGAAATCACTTGGATGCTATCGTGCGCTAGACCCAGCAACTTGTATTTAACAACACCTAATATTCAAAGCAATCCTTAAAAGTCATTCGTGGGTACGAACTTGGATTCCATTGTGGTTGCATCATATTTATTCAACAAACCCAACCCAAGTCAATGGTCAAAGATGTAGATCGTAGAACTTGCAAGAATCCCATCGTGGGCTTTCATTTTAGTTTCCTGACGACTTAAAATTTATTAACAGTAATCTAATAATAATAATAATAATTTTTACTCAATTTCATTTCATTAGTCTCACTTTAAATAAATAAATTTTTCCCAAAGTGACTTCGCAACTCGTCATTTGCTTTTTTGAGAATTTACAAACTCATTGCCAAAGTCATGGTTAAAGTATAACATAGAAGTAATTATTCAACGAGGTCCTCATCGCCAAAGTCATTGTTAAAGCAAAATACACAAACCATATTCCATGGAGCGATTCATTGATTACCAAAGTCATTGATAAATTAATGGAATTCCATTTCTAAACAACAAGGAATAAAAATAAATATAAATATGACGAAAGTGATGATGACAGCTAAACAGGAGAAATATACAAGTAGAAGGATAGAAACAGGAATAGGTAACATCCTAATTATTTGAAATTATGAGGAAAATGAGAAACAAAAAAACATCGAAAACAGGATTGGAAAAATGATGAACACATAACATATGATGAAACAAGGCTTTATAAGAAAGAACGAGGTAACAACGCGAAGCAATATGATAATATTTAAGACAATATTCAGACCAATTCTAACCCACGGAATTGAAACGGGGACGCTAACAGAACAAATGAAAAGCAATGTACAAGGAGTGGGGATGAAATACCTAAGGGATGTTAAGGGAATTATAAAAAGGTATAGAATAAGAAATGTAGATGTAAGAGAGGAATTAAAAATTGAATCAATCTTGCAATATATTGAAGAAAGACAATTGTGCTGGTGGGGCATATGCGACGAAAGGAAGAGACGACACAGCGGATATTTAAGCCAGGATAGGAAAGAAAATAGAACGAGGGAAACCAAGGAAAACATGGGGTAGTGAGCATCGGTAAAATGGAGGTGTGACAATAAAGGAGGCAAATGTAAAGACAATTTCGAAAGCACAGGAGAAGAAGAATACAGTTAAGTGTTAAGGATAATTAACATAAAGACGATAGTAATAGAACCCCATATCGAAAGGTACTAGCAGGATTTGATTATGTATGTATGTAGTTATGGGCTTTACTTTGCATCCCCTTCCACCCACTCATAAATGACAGATCCCATAAAAGCGTTGTGCGTATGTACGATTTTTTGCGTCAAATACCGTGAAACATATTTCTGCGAAAACGTACGCGTTACACAATATTTCGAAAGTGGTTGCTATCATTTTATTTGCGAGCATAATTTTCACTCGTTTTGCGTTCAAATCTAACTGTCGTTGAATTTACGAACGTTATCCGTCCCCGATAAGCGGGACAACAATCATCGTGACCTGCGGCCGCATTGCAATAATTTGCGAATAATGTGACCGTAATGGCGATATTAACAGAAAGATTGATCGTTATGTGTGCGTAATATACGGAACAATATGTTAGGTTAACAGGCGCATAAATGATATGAGTAGGCAACCGGTTCCGACTCGTCGACTTCAAGTCTCTTCCCGCCACTGACGCATTCCACAACGTGCATATTTATCATTGTAAAATTCTGACGTGTACTGTCACATTGGAAACAAAAATTCTTTGCATTAAATACCTATAGGAACAATTTACGAAACTTAAATAGGCCAACATATATATTTATTTAGGACGCTCTATTCCACATAGTAAATTAATAGACACACATTAATAAAAACACTCCAGTTTTTATTAATTGTTTATCGTTATAATGAATATGTGCAAATCGAAAAATGTGCGGTAATTAGTGCTTATGATTACCGACCTTAATTAGTTTTAACATACGGGTGCTTTTCCTGTGCTGGTTGGAGCACTCCTCGGATTGTGTCACAATATCATCAGTACTTAATATAAATTAGAGCAGCCTATCAATAATGCTGAATCTCTTTGATCCGCTTACATGTCCGCGTCTATATGTTTATATACGAGATGTGGAATCATGAGTCTCTATATGGGGCGTCGTATAATACTAAACGTTGTTCGAACGGTCTTTAGAGATCAAAAAAGAGCCGAGATCATTATAGCTCTGACTAATTAGTATGGCTAAGCATGCTTCGAAGGTCAGAAATAAAAGGATTTCGAACATTCGTTTGTTGATGATTTGGTAATAATAAAGATATGGTATATATAATTTTAATTCATTTAAAAATTGAAAAGGTTTCGAAAATAAATAACAAATTTGAAATTATCTTCAGCAACCCAGAGTATAAAATATGCTGTAGTAAAAAAGGGATTGTGCCAAGGCACAATATAAAAATATATACACATAGCATAAAATAAACGACAATGACTTGTCGAAATTTGAAATGGCTACGTTACGTAAATCGCGTCGCTCCAAGTGCCGATGGTTGCTCGGATCTTGAAACATGGCGAGTGCAAAATATGTCTACTTATGAAATACTACAATATAGAAAGGGTACAGTTTATCACATGACGCAATTGTGCAAAATAAACTTACATATCCATTGTAAGTTTATTTTCTATCAAAATTTGAATAGCGACACGTTGATTAAGTCGGGTTTTCTTGATCCGTAATCAACACGGGGATGCAATAACGAATTTGTGATATTCACTATCCAATTTATTACCGATCTTTATTATTTCAGACGTCTTCGAACACACAAAATGGAAATTATTTAACACTTATTTAGCACACAAGGCGTCAAATCTTTTGCATAATCGATGCAAAATCCCCAATCTCTTGCGTGTTGATCTATGTCAGGATTTGATGAAGCACTTATAGCGTAACATAGTCTATCGTTCCCACAATTATTTATATGAATATATAGTCTTCTTGAAAAAGTATAACCTAACCAATGTGCCAATTTCTACAGATTTGCTTTAACATTGTAAGTGTACATTTTCTAGCTTGAATTTAATAATCTCTCGTTGATAAAGATGCTATGTTGGTAGTACATAACTCCACCTTGTACACAATTTCTAACGCAAATTTTATCGTTCGAGTATTAAAAGTAATAATAATAAAAAAAACTCCGTAAAATCGAAGGAAAACCGTTCCAGTTTTCGCAACGAGCACTTTGCCACGAGCCGTATAAATCACTTTTATGTTTGAAGGTTCTATTTCAAAGACAAGGAAACGTCTGCGTTCTCCAATAATTGCAGTTTGCAACAAATGCGCAATTATACTTATTAACCTGTGCCACAGCCCTAAGCCGACCGCCTTCGGACGCGTGTAATATCTTTTCCGTGGTCATTTATTTCTGCGTTTCCTTTTTCTTGCGATTAGGACTTTTAATGTAAACGGCGATCGCTCATTTTAAACGTCGAGATAATTTGCGATTCTGTTATACTGTTGTAGGCAGGTTAAAATGGTTACAATGGGAGCATCGATGCACGAAACTCCATTAAAGTCTCATGCAGGCACATTTACAGATTTTCTCATTTTAAATATATTATATTGCACTATTAATAAACATATTTTTTAAATCATTTTTTCCAAAAATTAATCCCATAAATTAAACGATTGTTCCAACAGCACAATAATAAGACAGTATGAGATATGCATTATGCTCGACCCCTCCTATGAGAGAATGTATTAAGTATAAATAATCCGACATATCTAAACATCATTGCTTGAATATGCCAATAAAATAATCCTCTATTACAGTTGGTTCGGGAATTTTAAGTTAATTTGTTTTTAAATTCCAAAATGTGGCAATATTTTTAGAGATAGTTTTTCAACTGTGCATGGCTCTTAATTATTTACGTTGTGGAATTCCTACCATATACTTGCCATCGCAGTGAGTACTTCTATTACCTGTAAGACATCGACGTCACCTAAAGTGTACGTCCTGTAATTGGGTTCGACTTGTTCAGGTTCCACATTGAGGTCTTTGTAGATAGTATAGATGTACGTGCTCAGCTTAGCAAAGTTAATCTCATCCCATGATTAAAACGTTTGATTTTCCTGAAGAATTTCCCATCCGAAAACATTCATTTATTTCCGATATATATTTTCGTCCGACAGAGGATGTCGAGTACTGGCTATTATTACTGTTTGTACATTTTTCAGAGTTTAGGAGATTTCAGTGTGAATCACAATGCATGCTTCGGTAAAGTGTGCGTTTGAATTGCCCTGCCTTCGAAGAGTGCCTGTGGTCTCCTCGAATTGATTGGCATATTAAAACAATACTCTTGTTTGAGTTTTTTAATGGATTAATTTCATTAAAAACTTCGTCACATATCGATGTCTACTTGTTCCACATTTTAATTAATTTAACATTTTTTGCTGTGATGTGGTCCACATCCATTCTTACGGCGAAAGGAAGTGTACTGGGGCAGGACACGAACGGTTTGACAAAAGATATTTAATTTTGATTAATTGACAGGTAGCGTCGTTAATTGAGTAATTTCAAAGACGTCTGAACAATCGCTTATGGCTATGCGCGATCATTTTCTATTTTATTCACTTTCATTAAATTTTGATTTTTTGATTTTGAGTAATATTTTTGTTTCCATTTGTATTCCTATCTAGCTATTTTTGTATATTTTCAATCGACATTTCCTTTTATGATCAAAAGCGTGCTAATTCGATGTATTTAATACGACGTTAAACGTCATCTAAAACATGATTAAGCAAACATTCGATTTCACAATAAATTTCAATATTTGTTATTTACTGTTGACCTTATGACTCATGGCGAAAAATTCTACGCATTAGCATCCAATTAATTATAGGAAGCAAATCGATAAATACACAGTAAAGATATATTGATTTTATTTAATAGTAAATAACGGGTGTTACTGAAATAATCTGTCAATAAATAATATATCACTTCATTTCTATTTACTCTTCTTTCTTGGTATTTTTGTGCCTCAACTTTTCCCTGATAATAATCTTTCTAGGACGAAATAATTGGATGTGTTCAATATGATATTGAAAGTCATCAAACACATGATCAAGTAAAATTAAAATTTCAGAATAAATTTCAATTTGTGTTTACTCATAACGAAACATTCTACGCATTAGCATCTAATTAATTAAAGGAAGCAAAACGATAAATATATAGTTAATTTTTGTAGTTTTCTTTTTGTCAAAATACACTACTTTGAACATATAACGTCTTGCATTTAAATTATTATTTATATATTTTTCAGTTTTTTCAGTTCAAATTATTTTATGTTAATGTAAATCGAAATATTTCGAACATATAAAGTGAAATATTTGTAGTATTTAACATCTCTTAAACATAATGCAATATTATTTACGAATCTACAAAATATTCTTACTAATAACCCCATCATTATGTTTTGATTTCCAATAAATTACATACAATTTTATTGTACGATTATCGAAACTAATTCAATTTCTAATTTGCAATGATGTACTATATAACAACCCTTATTTGGTGTGTTCATTTTACCAATTATAATACTACCATTAAAATACCTAATTACTATTTCCCTTACCGCCACCTCGACCTGCCAATTCTTATTCCGCTGAGCGATGGGGTGGCGAAGTTGCTTCCAAGGTGGAATGAAATGGCTGCAAGGTGAAGAAAAGAGAAGTGGAGGGGAGACGCGCGCAGAAGAAGATTATTAAGAGAAAAGAGAAAGCGGCCGCTGTGAAGGAGGGGAAAATTGCAGAAATTTTTACAAGCAGTAAAAAGACATAAAGATCACCAGGGAGGGAAAAGACGGAGCAAAGGGGAAAGAAAGAGGAAAGGCAGGTGGAAGTATATGGGGTTTGCTAAAAGGTATGATGGGGTATTGAAGGAGGAAAAGAAAGGAAGATATCCATATCAACTCCAGTTGAGAGAGAAGATGGAGAAGGAGCGGAGGAAAGGAAAAGAATAAGTGGAAGAAAGATTGAGATAGGATAGGAAGAAAGAGAAAAAGAGGGGAGAGTGAGAAACTTGAAGAGGCTAGAGCTAATAGAGAAAATGGAGACGAAGAATAATATAGTGATAAGAGGCTTACATGTGAACAAGGGAAGAAAGAAGGGGCAGGCGGAGGAGTGGTTCAGAAAGGGATACCGGTGGAAGGGGAAGTGGACGAAGTGTACAAGTTGGGAGGTGAGGGCATAGATGTTGCATTCGAAAAGATGGGATCGGGAAGCAAAAAGAAGAAGATTATGAAGAACAAATATAAGCTAGTAGGAAAAAGGAAATTTGGAAGGAGACAACGAAGGACAGATGACAAGGAAGGAGAACAAATCTGGATACAGAAAATTGCAGGTGGGCGGCATATGGTAGGTTTGGTAGGGAGAATTAGGAAGAATGGTAGAAGAAAACTAAGGCAATGATTTACTATTACAATTAGTCGCATTTTTATTGTAATGTCTAAAGAATTAAGACAAAATGTGTTTTGCTTGCCGTACGAATTGACACTCATCTCGTATGATCAAAACAATGTACTTCTGCGAAATCTATGTTTAACGAGACGTAAGGTTATACTTTTGAGAAATACGACTAATAAGAAGTCGTATTTCTCAAAAGTATAATATTCGAACACCCCAGAGATAGATGTTAACGAGCCAGTTGGTAGTAAGGACAATACATCCACAGCTCTTATATGTTCCTCTTGAGGCGATTATGACATAACAGTTGATGCCTTTTAGAGACTAGAGGCACAAATATAATCTCCGCACAAAATACTGTTGCAATAGGAACAAATGATGATTAGCAATCTGAAAATAAATTATTACACTTCGACTGCAATAAAATAGATGAGAGATAACCGATAAAATATAGATTTTATAACATTTTTGGAAACTTATTGGAAACAACGCCAGAAAGATTAAAATGATGATTTGCAGGACAATTGACTACCTAAAAGGAAAGAATTGCAAATTAGGAGAGAACAATTTGCAAGATTGTACATTCAATGATAACATAATATAAGAAATATGAGTTCTCCATTTATCTTGGAAGAGAAATTGAGGAAAAACCGTTGAGGAAGAACAATTGAAATAATATTTTGAAACGTTGGCGCCATTTTTTTTTGTTCAGTATCATTTTCGTTGTGTTGGTTTGTTTTGTTTCCAGTTATTTTTATTCGTTTATTTCATTTATTTCACGTCTGTTAACTGTTATACTTTTTAATTCATTTGTTTGGTTATCAAAATTGATGAAACATGTTGTGTGGTTACTGTGCAGTTATATGTATCATTATTTACAAGTGCTTATTACTCGATATTGTGAAATTAAAAAAAAACAATAACATAAAGAATATCATGTCATAATTTTCAATTTTAAATAGTGGACAATCCTATTGAATATCTATAGCAAATGTATAGTTTTCAACTCGAAGTAATGACTATTTACGACACTACTCATAGAATAATATACTATTTGTTAGCCACAATACAGTTCTATCTACTATTGTTGAATTAATGTGTAATAATATATACATCATATACAATAAATCCTTAAAGCCAACGACTGAAAGGTAAAGACCAAAAAACGTAATAAAGTTTCTTCCAACTACCAAAGGTATCCTTTTGAAAACTTACGACACGATTTGGAAACTTTATTTAAACAATAAATTCAAGAGTCACCAAAAATAGAGGTACATTGCAAGGATTACACAGTACTGCAAATAATCTTTGAAATTAACAAAAAACAATAACATAAAAAAGCATAAAAAACATGACATAATTTTCGATTTAAATTAGTGGAAATCCAACTTGATAGAAAAATATAGTTTTCAACTGGTAGTAATGGACATTACTCACTTATTTATGATTGCTCGTTTACTACTCGTATTACTCGCAACCATTATACATCTAGAATAATACACTATTTTTAATGCATACATAATAAAGTCCTATATCTGAGCGTGAAGGGTACAAACACTGAAAGAATAAATTCAAAATTCACAACAAATACACTACACCACACATAAACTGGATACAAATTTTGTTTTTTTGACCTTAGATCCTAAGTATAGTTGTATGCCTACTTACGCTAATGAAGCCTTTATGAATTCATGTGTGGCTAATTGCATTTAGATAACCTACACCCAATTAAATTAGAACAATGTCAAGAGATTAAAGTAACTTGGTTTGTCCATAAAAAATATATTAATCAAAATCGAATCATCGTCAGCAATTACATATTTCGTACTATTACAAAATGTTAATAGTTATGAACGTTCATATTATGCTACTGAAAAATATCTTTACGCACGATATTTATTCGTATGAACTTGTTGGTATTCCATTAAGTTCCGGACTCTGTATATCCTCGACATTATTAAATTACGACTGTTAACACTTTTAAACGGATTAAAAAATTATCGGAGACGAAGACATATCGCCTTTTAACCGATTCTCGTTCCCGACAGCACTGTCAAGTTGACACCAGGTAACAAACTGGCCCCGTGCGGTGGCCTTCGAGATCGAGACACCAGATGAGAAGACGTGAATTTCGGACGGTGCGCAGTTGGTCAAGACCCGGTCCAAGACGCAACAGTTGGTGGGGAAGAACACTTACAGCAACAGTTCTTCGCGAGTTTTCGTACCGTCTGGTTGGCAGTGAGCGCGCCGCTCTGCGGTTTTTTAACGGTAACTCGCGATTGTCGGTGCTAGTGCTTGATGGTTTCCCGTCCAAGGTATAAATTTGCTACATCTGCCCTCTGTGCCGTTGTGTCTAACGGATGTGCTGTGTCCCGAACCCGAATTTTTCGGCCCCGTCCGATACCGAAGTGACAGATTCACGCCGCGCAAAAATGCGAAATGCGAAGTAATTGCGATGTCGAGTTCGAGGCGAAAATTCGACGCCGGCCGAGTTTCGGTGCTTTTTAAAATCCGGTTCCCTCGTGGCGATCTTCTAATCTAAATAACACCCGGAGCTTAGAGCGAAGCATGTGCACGGTCAACTTTTTTTGCCCGACAAATTAAAATTTTACCAACAGACCATCTTGGAGATTGGTGTAACGAACGTATGTATTTTAATGTATGAACGATAAAATTAATAGATTTAAAAAATACCAGTACAATATATTTATTCATTCCTAACAAAAAATCGTATAGTTAACTTTCTTGCTGGATTAAGTCGAAGACGAAAAAGCATTTAAAGGTTGGAATTCAGCCTTTATAACGAACAGCCCCAACGGGGATCACGTAAAAAAAACCTTTTTTCTGAGCATTATTGAAATTTTATTTCAGTAACTAAAAACTTCCTCCAGTAGACCAAAACTCGAAAATTAAATAGACGATCCCACAAAATAAGTCATATTTTGACTACAAACTTTATATTTAAATAAATAAAAACTAGAAATTGAAATTGGAACGGAACCAAAAAGTTCTAATAAACGAGGAACTAAAGATAAATGAAGAAAACGAAACTTGCTGAAGTAAACTAATAACAAAAGTAAATTGAATACAAAATGAACAAAGAAATAAAAATTAAGTAAACAAAAAAGAAAAGTAACATTAATTAAATAAAAAACAAATCGCCTACATATATGATGTAGGCGATGTAGGTATACAAGTATAACATAATCTAAACAAGAATATAAATCCAGTGATGACAATAGGAGACAAAATAATTGAAAATGTACCGAATGATTACAGTTGTAAAAGCTTATAAATAAATTTATTCGTTGGTGGAATTCATTGGAAAGAAAAAAACGTCAATTTTTTCGAATTTTTCAATTTTTTTTCTTCATGTTTTCCTCAGTCACTTTTAAAACAACTTTTCGTCTTCTTATGCGTTGTAAAAAAAATGCAATTGCATTAGTTTATTTTTGTCGATTATTTGTTTTATTATTTTGTCGTTATTTAAGTTCTGTTGCTTTGATTATGTATCGTAACATACTTTTTGATTAAATTTCGTCTATTTTGACTTCTAAATACTTTTATTTTCTAGTGGGGTCAATTTACAATTATTTTTAATTTTTTTGTTATTTGTTTCTTTTCCATTTGATCTATTAATGGTTTCTTATAGTTAATAAGAACAATCAATTATTGTATTTTTACTTTTCGTCTATTTTTTAATCGTTTCATTTTATTGTTTTGTTGCATTTTTGGTATAGTGTAAATTTTTTTGTCTGACCCCCGAAACTGTGCTTGCTTTATTGATTTCGTTGTACCGAGTTGACGAATATATTTCAATATTCTCTGAAAATATTGAAATAGCTGCAAATCACGAAAATAATTACCAAAAAGCACACCAAGCTCATAAACTGCAAAAACGAAAATGAATTATATATACAAATTAAAGTAAAAATAAATTAAATGAAATGAAATAAAATTAAAAAACAAAATAAAACGTTTATTTTATCATATATTTATGTTATAAATAACATCAAATTCCTATGTAGAAAATTTCGACCACCACTTCACAAAACTTGGCCGTGGTTTTAAATCTCCATTAAAATAAGAGAGTCGGTTTCGTTATAAAGACGCGACCCCGTTCTTTTTTTTTCAAAATCTGATACGAACTCTATGAATAATCGTATCGGTCGATTTAGAGCGTTCCTTCCAATTCGAAAATAATCCAAATTCCAAATCTCATTATTTATTTTCTGTCTCGCTTCACAGTCCCTCGTTCCATTTTTTACATCCTGGTCGATATTCGGTCACTATTCTCCTGACCTTGCTTTCACTTTCATTATTGTTCATTATTACTTGCTACCGATTAATTCTCAAGCAACTGATTTAAACAGCCCGTCGAAGTGTTGTGCATTGGGAAACTGCAATCTGCTCGTATTTAACTTCACTTATTCGATCTCGCGTTGGTCTATTTCGACACGTAACTGTTAATTGCTAATTGGTATTATTGAAATGTGTTTGTACATGAAGTAATTGCTTCCTCAGTGTTAAGGACAAATGGTATATTAGTTTTTGTTTGTCCATGTGTGGTATGCAGTTGGTCGTAAAATATAGTTTCTTTGATGTTACGGTTTCTTAGTTTTAGAGCACAACATTTTTGACATTACAAATGTAAATAATCAATTGAAAAATTATTGTAAAATATGATAATTGCGTTTGTTCACATTCAATTTTGTATACTTTTTATGTTTCTCTAATTTTTCACAACAAAAAACTAACGAGCGAACATGTGAGGAGTATAAATGGGGAAAGAAAAAGAAATAAGTGAGGCACGACAGAATGTCTGCAGAAATGCTAAAGAATATGGGTACTATGAAACCATGAAAAGTAAAGGAATATCAAACAGCAAGGAAGGAACAGTCAAAACAATCAAATGAAACACAATTTAACTGAAAATAAAATTAAAAAGGATGAATAATGTCTATATGATTATTAATTATTGATATATTTAGTTTGTAAATTGGACTTGGCATAGAAATGTTTTTCATTATTTCCTGTTCCATTGCAAATTCCGTTTGGTTCAAATTTTCTATGCTTACTGACATATCAAAATATGTTTGATGATGTGCTCAGGTGTTTCAATAAAAATATTAATTAGTTTTACTTGGTTAATTCCTTGATTTGACTGCGTAGAATTCATTGGCTATCTGGGTTTGTTTAAGTCCGCTAGTTTACTAAACATTTATTTTATTTTATTTGATTGATATATTTTAGGTTCGATTCAGTTTATTCTTATTTCAACAGATGTATCACGTGTTGATAGCTATTTCGCTCTCTAGGGGCTCATCAGACCACACATACACGCGCTGCATAAATGCACAAAATCATACGAGTGACAAAAGCTTTGTGTGTGAGTATTGGCACCATATAAACATCAACACGCACACATTCCTGCAATGGTCTGTATCTGACTAAGCCGATACTGTCCAGGCTTGCAAATACTACGCAGTAATCGCCACTAAAGTTCGCGTTGTTTAAAATAAATTTCCACGGATGTATCCGGTGACGATAGCTCTTTTGCTCTCTCTAGATTCATCAGACCTTTGTAATTATATTGTAACATGAGTGCGCGGGCATAGACGTCTTGATGCCGCTAATTCAGCGAATGTATGTATGCATGCGGTTTGATGAGCTCAGAGACAGCAAAACAAACGTCGTGACCTGATACATCCGTTGGAATGTATATTGTCAATGCGGTCTGTAGTTGGAAGTCTGGACAGTCCTGGCTTAGTCAGTAGATACAGACCACTGCAATCACGTAGCAACATGAGTGTGTGAGTTGACGTCTAGATCGTGCTGACATTCACACACAAATGCTTGTGTGTGATTCTCACTTTATATTCATTTTTTGTGCATAACATAATTTTTAAAATATGAATTTAATTTAGTAGGCTTTTAGCAATTAATTTTGTTTCTTTATTTTCGTTCGATTAATTTTGACTTGCTTTCCTTGAATTCTCTTAGTTTTTATTCATTTACTTTTCGAGTTCGCTACTTATTATCTTATTTATTCTGTTTTCATCTAAAAATATATACTGTTTAAATAATAATAGAAGAAAAACAATGGCTAAACCAAGCAAAAGAGAAAAAGGAAACTATACGGCTAAAGGGAGAACGAAAACGAGAACGACGGAACGTAAATGAGACAGAATAATACACGAGTAAAGAAAATCTGTTTTATCTCAAAATAAGTGCTGGAGATACTATTCTACATGTATCTCCAGCCTCTCATGTCAGTCTCGATGTCGAACATAGGCATTAATAGTGCACACCCGATTGCAAGGTGTTTTGCCATTATATCTACACTACTGGAATAAATATTCTTTCTCATATAAGCTATACTAACGCAGCCCAAGCAAAACCCGGCCCATATGAACAAAACCAACCCAACAAACATATATTTTATTTAATGGAAAACAGATCTCTAACTTTCTTCAAATTAAAACCAATGTAAAAGGTTTGACTTTAAAAAGTAATCATGTAACGTTTAATTATAAGTCGGAAAATCTTTTATTATATTGTGGATAAAGTCATTAAGATTAAAGTTACTAACTCAATGCAACTTAAATCCAACCCGGAGTACCCCAACCCAAACCAATCCAACCTAAACCAACCCAACCCTGCAAGTATCAAGAGCAACAGTATTTGTTAAAAAATATATATGCAATAAGTGAAACCGATAGATAAGTACCAAAGTGAACTATTCTTCTTCTCTTATCATTTGTACTGCAATTTAGGGGATGGATTCCTTTCTTTCTAAACTTGTATTCATATCATCTATTCCTCCAGATTTTTTGACCAACCCACCCCAACTCATCCCCCTTAAAAAAAGTGAGAGAGGCAGTGTGGGATGAAACCAATAGACGAATGCCAGGGTGAACTAACCTTCTTCTCTTATCCTCTATACCCCAAATGTAATTCCAATGAAGAAGTGTACAAATCCAACTTTTTTTAACGTGTCTATGAAAAGAAAAGAAATTTGAACAATAAAATAGTACAGACAAGACAGACACCAGAAACTATCTGAAAAATTTAAGTATAATCGATCAAAAAGAAAGAGAAACAATATAAACCAAATTAAAAAAAAATTAAAGCAATACAGTTATAAAACGGGACAAAAATTAAATTATCAGCAATCATTAAATATTTGAGGGTGTTTTATCAATCATCCACTCTGGTGCCAACTCGACTAGTGGAACCCAATTACACAATGTGTTAGATTAGATAACATTGACTGTCGTAGTTTCAGAAAAAAATATTAAAAAATGTGTGGCCAGTCAGATCATTTGTTATATTAACCACCATATCTCCGAAATAAAATTCAAATGGTACAATTGAGTTTCGACCCCAAACCTTGCGATTACTATCCTAATAACCTAGACCACATCAGAGCAGTAAACAAAACTTTTGAGGAAATCATCAAACACAACAATTAAACCTTTACCAATTACATTTCCTAGGTTGAAATAAATATAATTGGAAATAATTCGTCCAATTGTTGATTGCTTTATTTGTAATGTTCTTTTGTTAAAATTACAACGATAATCTATAATCATAAAGTTTTATTTTACAATTACAATTATTTTTTACCTGCAAAACCCCTTTCTAAAACGATTGCCCATCGCTATTTATTGACGACCTATAAAGAAACCTTGCCCATAACCATTTTCACACGCCTAACCAAAGAGATTAAATAACAGGTTCAAATTAACTACTATAAGTTTAGTGAAAATACTGCTAAGTAAAATTAAAAAAGTGGCAAAATAAAACCAATTATTTATATAGAAATAATATACATATAACTCAATAAAAATTAAAATGATTCCCAATTAAAATAATTGTAAACAAACAAAACCAAATTCTGGCTAAAAAGTACGAAAATAATCAAAAATATCGACGGCTGCGCAGCGACACGTTCGTGACGGACACTCCGTATATCTCGGCAGTCATGGTTATGAGGAGAACGGTGCACTGACCATCGGAGCCTTGTCCGTTGGTTGTCGACCTTTAAATACACCCGCACGACCGGTCCGTAAGTTATTGGCAGAAAAACGCACGCCAAATCGGACAGCTCTATTCGATCGACGTGGCAGCGATCGTAAAAAAGCGGAATTTCGGGAACTAATTGACGAAACTTGGAAACTTCCCGTTGTAACGAATCCGCTTCATTATGCCGGACATGACATTCTTCGACGACGGCTTCGCGTAATGGAAATTTCAAACAATCTTTATATCTTGTGTAAATGTTTGCATTGAACTAAATTACTCATTTAATTTATTTGGTTATGCTTCGCACGTAACCGGCGATAGGAGTTGGCAAATAATAAAGTTTTATTGTTAATACAATGCTAAATATTATTGACAGGTTGTATTGATATTGATGGTAATTTATTACCATTCAATTTTGGTTAGTGGAATATTGTTTAAGATGATGTAATTTTATACGTGTAGTTATTAATATTAATTATAGTTAAATAGAACGAAACGCGAATCAAAATTAGTATTTTAAAACAAGGGTTTAACAAGAATTTGTTATCTATACAGAGTTGATCCAACTTTATTTATTTATTTTATTTGGTAATCCCAAGGGACTAGATTATATTGTATTGGTGAATCTGTTCACACATATTGTTAGATATCCGGTGACAGATATATAATATTTGTTTTATAATTTTCAGCTTTTAACTAATTTCAAAAATTACTATAATGTTATTAGCGACTTGCCAACACAAATATGGGCACAAACAGTAGCAGGTTTTTATTCGGTAAACATTTTTACTCAAATGCATTATGTATATGTGTTAATAATCTTAGCTTTCAATGGTGGCTGATAATGGTGGGTCGTATAGTGTCGTCCTAAAGGGGTGAGAATATGAAAAGTTGCCACATTATGCATTTTCACAAATTAGTTAAGGCGTCAACAATTTCATGAAATATTTGAACATTTAAATTTTTTAAAACTTAATTATATAAGTACATAAATATTTGCGGTCACATATTTTTACAATAATTGATTAATATATACTACATCAATTAGAAAATAATGTGCAAACATCCCAGCATGATAACTAATGTGATTTGTGGAAATTTAAACAATTTATATCTACATGTATTAATAGACACAATATTTGCAGAAACAAAGAAATATTAACCAAAGCAATCGACTTACATAATTTTTTTCTTGGGTCGTCGGCCACTGAATCTGAAAATTGAAAAACAATTGATTAAGTATCGTATCGTTTTAAGTGCAATGAGATGTAGGGTTACATATACTCTAGCAACTTTATTAAGTAAAAATCTTAAAAGTATAAACGTGGTAATTCGCAACGTTATATTTAGGTTGATAACGGCTTACCATCTGTGAGCATTATAAATAAAGCAATTACAAAATAACAAATAGTAATACAATTATTGATGTCCTCTTTATATAATAAATATAACTTGCAATGTGGTTTCTAAGTCAAGTAAACACAAAAAATATTTACCAAGTGGAATTCAGCTACACACTCAGTATTGACGAACATTAAGGACGAAAATTAAGGATCTAGACGATGTTTACTATGGTAAATAAAAATTCGTAATATTTTCATTAATATATGAAGAAACTCATTGGTCATACTAGCGAACATTTCTCTTTGATGGAAATTCCACCCTTAAAATGATTACTATTATTTTTTATAATAGTGAGCGATATAATTGGTGTAATGTTGTGCAAATATAGAATTACATTGCGCCAGTTCTTTTTAATGTTTACATGCTGGTGTTTCTTCGTACCATTGACTGTTACACAAGAAGATTTTGACTACTGAGTAATCTCCCTCATGCAACTTGTGTTCACTAAAATATCGGTTATAACGAACAATTATAAATGTAGACGTCTTAATGCATAACACCTCATCTGGAAACCCCCTTTTTTATTTATCTTCAAATTTATGTGACTTACACAAATTGGTTCACAACGAATTCACTTTCAATTGTTATAACTAACCTGCAGCGAATATTCAATTTTTTATTCCCATTATAACCCGATGGAAAAGTAATAAACTCGCCAAAGTTTTTAACTTGGCCGCATATAAAAATCCTAATGTGTTCAAGTGACATATATATCCCACTTGTCGTCAAATCGGAGTCGTTATAAACTGTACTTTATTTTAGTGATTTTATAAATTAAAATAATAATTTTAATAGATCAAGGCTCGAAAAGATTACATAATCACTTATAACAAGTAGACTTGACCAACATGACGCGGTTAATACGTTACGCGTGGTATGAAATCGTATTAGGTGAAATCTTGTTAATGTCTTACCTATTACGATAGTGAAATGTCTTTATATTATTATCTTCAGAATAAAAGTAAACGGGGAATTATTTTATTATACAAGAATCGCGTTATATAAAAATTTTCAAATTTATATCCTTGCAACTCTCGTTGCAGGGAGTTTACTGTAATTTTAAGCACACAAATTAGAATCGAAATAAAAACACACTTTTGTGATGGAACTGATGTAAACGCAATTTATTCATTGTTCCTAAGCTTGAAGCAAATGCTCGAACCAAAAATTTTTCTGCTTTTTTTTCCACGTCCTCATTCAGTGGACCTTTGCCAAACTCCAACAAGAGGTCTTCTGCAAACGATTGCGCTGCTTTTAAAGCTGTTAGCTTCGTACTGACTTGCTTGTAGTGCCGCAGCCGGTTAATGAATGAATAGCTGCTTTTAATCGGTTGCATTAGACTGAGTAACTTGTCTATAAATCTTTCGCTCTGAAACTGATTGTGGGCTTTTTCTCATATTTGCATGCGGTTTAAAAGATCAGTGCTCATTTCACGATCTATCGTTTGTTTGTTAATAATATTTTGTAGCTCTGTTCCACAGCTGGAGCTCATATGCATGAACCGATCTCCTTGTTTCTTCATGAAGGTCACAATTCCTCTAACGCATAGCTCATCAGCAACTGTAGTGTTGTTTAAAAGCTCGTGATGCAAATTGTATTCATCTTGATAGACAAGGCCACATAAATCACGAAAACTTGTGGTATTTGGACTTTCTCGTGTTTGATCAGATCATGGAGCAACACGGGTTCCTTTTTTCTTGTTCTTCGATTATTCCTCCGTGGGCTTTAGCTGGTTTGTTGTAATTTTGTTCCAGAGCGTGATCCATAGCCACACAACTAAACTTTCGCCGAGTATTTTTTTACAACAAAATATCCAGCTTTGAATTCCGCATAAATCTCAGGAAAATTCAGTGGAAGTTGTGAACAGTCCTCTAAATAAACACTTGCGCACCGACAATAGTTTGTCTTGTCAAATGCAAAGAAGAGTGGTATTGACCGAAAAATCTAGCAATTTGGCGGCCATTTTTAAATATGGCAACCAAACGACCATGACTTGGACTACGCGACCATTTTTTTTAAATACTCCTATACGTGTTTAACTAAACCCCGCAATGAAACTTAACTCTAGTTCCTGCACTATAGTAACTCATACGTTGTAGGATCCTGCAATAATGTATTCATTTTCCCTCGTATTATTAATTATTCCCATAATTACAGTCGAATTATCTTTATCAGATCTTAAAACATGATCTCCGGATGTTCCTTGAGGAACTTTCTTGTTGAGTTACACTCCTTAATTAAAGAATGTGTTACTTTGTTTTTATTGACAAAATTCGTAATAATGTTTTCAACTCTAATTTTTCAACTCTACATACAATTCATTCGACATTAATCAACGTATCTCTAATTTCTTCTATTTCGTAATTAATAGTGCTTAATATATAAAATGTTTGTTTGATTTCCAATTCAACAATGACACATTTATGCATAATGTTATGTAGCTCTTTAATGTTGCCATGGTCATTTAAATGCAAGGTATATATATACAATTAGTAGTGCGTTTTAAATGGTTTGGAACAATATTGTTGTACCTACATATGAGTAAGTAAAGTTTTCTGTTCTTGTATGATGCCATTTTCTTTAATAAGCATTCCATCTGTTGATGAGGGATGTTGCATCTGGACCATATTGTTGTTTAATCTTTGCGAAAAAGGACATCTTGATAATGGTGCTCCGAACAGCTGTAATATGTATGAATGGTTTTGTTTTCTTGTGCTAGGATAATGTTTAATAGAAATTTCTCCGAAATAGGACGATGACGAGTAAAGTAATTAAATTATTTCATTAACTTACGTTTCGCCTTGAACATGAAAACCACAGATCAGATCAAATTAATAAACGTTTTGTCACTTTTTAAATCATGATTGTAAACTATAGCCTTATTAAATTGTCAACATAGGTAATAAAAATATTGTATTAATAAAACACTGTGGAAATCCTGACGAAATATATAACAACGCGTTATTATTCCAAATATGTATTTCAAAACAAATTATACTTCAAGCAATAAATAGTACATGTCAGTTAAACGACATTTGAGGAATTGATCAAACATCCAACTGCAAATAAGGGCCAAGATTATAAACAGGAATCAAGACGTGCCCTATTTTAAAAGTTTGGAACTCTAATATAATTGCCTCAGTGGTGAAGCAAGATAATTATTTGAAAATAACTGCAAAAGCAAACGAGCAAAGTATTAGAATAAAATAAAGGAAAACAACAAAAAACTAGTAATTACATGAATACAAAATGAAAAATATCTACATAATGTTTATAAATTTGTAGTAAGAAAACTGCTGAATTAAATGAACAGTTGAAAAGAAAAGGAAACCAAAAACAAAGCATTTTTTAAATTAAAAACTAGGGAATAACTAAAAGCAAAAGAAATATAAAGCAAAAATTGAAATGTAGAACATTATTAGAAGTGTCCAAGGGAAGGAGAAACAATTCAAACCAGGTATAACAGAAACGACGAAATTGAGCCCAAGAATGTTGTAAATTGCTATATATTAAAATATGTCGAAGTTGTAGAAAAAATGAGAATAGTGGCGGAACTGAGCAAGTTCATAAATAGGTCTCTAGATCAGAACGAATGCTCACATTCAGCTAAGGCATGACAAAATGGCAACAAAATGAGTCGAGGGGAAATATACATACTAGGGATTTCAATAGTAGAGTGCTTCTCATTATTACAGGTAGAGATAAGAAAATACATCAAGACCAAAAAAGTTAGAGAATGACACTATAAGATCATATAAATTAATGAACAGGGATATCGCAAAGAAATATGAGACATCATGAAGGGAAAGCAGGAAGGGAACATGGAAACGACAAAAGCATTAGCTTAGAGCATAATTTGCAAATATTGCACAACTGATAGAACAATTCAAAATTACTAGTTACGCAAAGAGGATAGAGATAGAGTTGCAAATAATGTCGAGAAAGAATGGAAGGCAGCAAAGGTAAAGCAAAACTATTTTACAAATATTCAAATTAAGAAACTGAACTGAAAAGAGTACGATCCCAAGCAAATCAAAGACAAAATAGTTGCTGACAGACACAAAAACCATAAGTTGTAAAACTACCAAAATAAAAAATACAGACGACATACGTGACTCAAAAAATCTACATAAATTATAAAGGAAATTGAACATACAGAAAAATTTATTAATTTTATAATATTTCAAAATTTAATTTAAATTTTACACACATGGCATTCCAATCGAATTAATTGTACTACTAATTTGAGAACCTATTATGTTCACTGAAGATTATTGTAGAAGAGAAATATGTGAACAGGTATAATGTTCCCAACGCAATCTACATGAATCCAACCCCGTTAAAAAAAAATCATTTTTATAAACTTTCAAAATTGCGCATCTCAGTTAATGTCATGGGCAGCAAAGTTTTCTGTTAATTAAAATATTATAGGTGTTCGTCATGGATGATTATTTTCTAATTATTCAAATATTTTCAGCGAGTGTAATTAATTTGTTTTGTGTAAACTCGTATATAACGCCAGAGAATTTTATTGTGGCTGTTTATTTATTCACATTGTTAGCTATACAGTAAAACGTCATTGTATCCGCTCTTTGTTTACCAGTAGTTGTTTTACTTCGTAGAAAATATGTATTTTTATAAGAAGTCATTTTTGGAGCTGATCAGCCCAATCGAACAAAAGATATCGCTGGGCAGGATTTTCAGTCCCTTATGTCCAGACTTCCAGCATCTTCTTTTGTTTCTCAGAGCGAATTTTTGCGACATTAATTTATTTCTAATATATCATTATTTTGTTTTAGTCACGTATGATGAACTAAACCTAAATGCAAATTATATTATTTGCCTATATAGTAAGAAGTCACAAAAACCATTGCCATTATTATTTCTTCATCGGAATTCAATATTTTTCGACCACTTCCCACAAAAGTTCTTCTGGCGATATTTTATGTAAGGTGGAGTCTATTTTTCGTAATGTATATAAACTTTCATTTCACATTTTCTAAGTGATTCTTGACTAGCAGTTTAATACAATGACAAGAAAATAATAACTATATTCCATATCCTTTACACTATGTATTTAATTAGCCTCGCGCTAAGGAATTATTCAAAACATTCTTGGGTATAAAATATCAAAATAACCGATAGTCGATTGCTTTGCATTAAGATTTTATACTTATTTTAAAAGATCCGCACGAGAACTTGAACTTGTTAAAAATATTTTTTAATCGTATCGAATCCAGAAGAATTCTGACAAGAAAATCCCATTACGGCCGGCGGCACGGCAGATGCGAGGCAACCGGCGATAAACGTAATTCACAGATACGCACGATAAGTCCTCTCTTTACGGTGACAATTTCCAGAACGACATTTATCTTTCAGGGGGCAATAAATGTCAGGTACGAATTTTTGTCTCGGATCTTCGGCTGCGTAGGGATGCGTAGAGCAAGTGCAAACAAGTTTGCACCATTATAAATCAAAAAGGTAGATAGCATTAATTGCCATTACAAGATAAACAAACCGAACAACCATTTTTTTTTCTACGGTAATGTCCGTAGTTTCAATTCTCTGTACCTGTGATTTTATTCGAAAGTCACGCCGGCTGGCGGCGCAGGTAGAATTTTTTCTCCACCGTTTGAACGCTGGATGGAGTCTTTCGCATCCGTATTTTATGGCGCAAATAAAGTTCGGAAATAAAAATATCAAACAAATTTCGTTTACGAAACATTAGCTATTTCTCGCACGTTCGTTAGAGGCTGGCGTTGCCTAAAGTATTATTTGTTTATCGATGGACTAACATCTGTTTTAAATAACGGGTGTTGGTGGCGAACGCTCCAGATAAAGTTGCATGTATCGTCACAACTCCTAAAAGCTCGCAACCACTCGAGCACGTTATAGTTTCGCAATTCGCGCAATGCAGAAATAAATTAGCTCCTCGGTTATCTTCCGTTCATGGGTCGTTGATTTAATCAATTTTGGCTGTGTTTTTATTACAACAGTACGCGCTAATTAATAATTTATTGACGATAATGCGCATTAAAACAACAATAAATTTCGGTTCATTTAAATTTATCTGGCATTCTATTTTAGTGGAAGTGTAAATATTTTTGTAGAAAAACAGTGCATCGCAGTAAATTTTGTTTATAGTTAAATTTACGACTTATTCTTCGAAAAAAAAAACGTAATTTGCTTAATGAAAATGTTATTACAACGTTTAGTAAACGATTAATGAATTCGGTGTTACTTTTAATTACCTTGTCAAGTGATTAAATTTTTATTTATCCATTCAAATGTATATAGTAATTCTCTCATGGCTAAGGAATTTCATCCATTGAATTAACATATAGCGATTTTTTTAAGGAACGACATCTGGAATTAGCAAGCAGTTGAAGCTACGCGAAATATTAATGTGATGACTCAGTTATACAGATATGTGAAAAAATCACTATAATTGTTATTGTAATTGTAAAAGACGAAGCTAAATAATGCATCGAATTTTTGCGTTCTTTACGTTCACACAGAACAATAACGAACAATAAACCACTAGAAAATATTTGTGTATATGAAAACAAATGTAATAGGAAACTAAAAAAATAAAAAACTGTAATAACCGAAAATAAAAAACTAATGATATGCTAGCTTGAAGACAAATACAAAAAACCCAAAATAGTATTCAGTATTTATAAATTCGAGACCCCTATACATTTGCAATCCTTTCAACTCTCTGCTCTATTATCTACATAGATTTTATATTTCATTGCTTAGGATATTTAATTGAAGACTGATTTCCTAATCGGTACTATTTTTTTTATTATTCGTCGTATTATTATTTGATGCATCTCTAAAATACAATTTATTTACGACTATGCTAGATAAGAGGTTTACAAATATCAATTTACGACATTACGAGTCATGCAATATCGTTTCACGGGTCATATGCATGACCCATAGGTTATAGGTTTGGAAAGTCTTATCTCATTTCGTTGCACATCTGGAATATTTGAATAAAAACAAATAAATATTAAATTTCGTTTAATTGCCTAAATTGTTGGGGTCTTATCATATTTGCAGATATTTTTCGTCAGTGTATATATATAATATTTGTACTTATACTACATCTTGCCAACTGTGATATATATTATAAAATGACCCGATAAAGAGCACTTGCGTACGACTGAAAATAAATTAAATTGTTAAACTCGAAGTAACCATCATTGCCACATTTGTATGCCCAAAGGTAACCGGAAACGGATATATTTGAATATTATTGTATTATCTACGATATATTTGAGTTACTATAGTCCTAACAAAAGTAAATACCAAGTTAGAATAAAAATATGCAAGTGTAACGATGTTTGTAACTGTTTCGGAACATATCCGGCTTGCGTCGACTAAATCCAACAATACCCGTGCCTTTAATCGACCATTTTTTAACGTGCCCGCGTAAAACGATTCTCTTGCGCGCTTCTTCGAAATCGCCGTGACCCAGTTTTCAGCGTAAACCAAATGTGTCGGTAAATCTCATCCGTATGGGCATTTCATCAGAACGTACAATTAATAAATGTGGCTTGCCGGAAACCGTTACCGTTATTCTCTAATTTTATCCAATTTCACAAGACAAACGCCGCATAATAAACGAACGCGCCAGCGCCGTAAACAACGAGCCGGCGATGTTTTGTAACAGCGTTGGATGGAAGAGGCGCATCAATTCGCTAACGGTTTGTGTATTTTGTGTCAGCTCGTTTATTTGTATAATGCGACGATCAACACGAAATATTTTAATGTTGTTATTTAGTTTTACTTAGCGCTAACGTACATGGTGTTTGCGCGCTAGTGGTATAATGACATACAATCAAGTTGTACACAAACTTGTAAATAAATAACATATTTTGCAGCGGTGATTGTGATCAACAAATGTTTTTAACATCTGGTCAATAATCCGACGATAAATATGACGCTGTCTGCTATAAAACGATTAATAAATATTATTTTCGAATAATGCTCGCAATCGTAAATAGTTCAAATAAGAAGCCTAGAAGCTCGTGGACGTCACTAACTGATTCGATACGCTTTTCTTGGCTCTCCCTCTTCATAGAATCGTAGTGTTGGTGTATTGTGGAGTCGTAAATAAATGTTTGAACACAAAATTTGCTTTTGTTTGATATTGTTTGCAAGCCGTTGTTTGACTGTTAGTAATAGCAAGATGTTTACGTGCCATTTTCCTCGTATTTTTCTCGTATTATTTCCACTTTTAATAGGAATTGATTAGCTGCACAAATAATTCTTAAAATAATTGCAATTTCTGTAGGATATTATCAAAATGTTTTGTTTCAAATTCATTCACGAATCCAATAAATTCAGCGACACTGTAATGGGTGAATAATAATAGAAATCTAAAACGCTTGGTTTAGTTTCATAATTTTTTTATTCGATTGCGCGACAGCTGTTTCGGTGGTCAGCTGTCGAGCATTCGAATAAAAACGTTATGACACTAAACCAAGTGTTTTATTACTATTATTATTATTAAATCATCAAGTGCTCAGCGACCAGTTAATGTTGAATGTTTCACCTAATGGCCAAATTACGATTCATTGACGAATTGTAGGAAAATCTTACGATTCTTTCTCATATAGTCGAAGAATTTATGGACAAATCCGATAAACTCATTGATCATCGATAAATTACTGGACTATTTCGTGGGTATATTTATTCGATTCGTCGACAATTTTAAAATTGCATGAAGACCAATTGGCGAATGTCCCAATTGTTCGACGAATCGTATATATTCATGAAACATATTTGAATGAATACGTGAATTTCTTAACAAATGTTGGCGGATGTATATCCAAGTTGGTAAAATTAAATTAAATTAAATTAAACGATAATAAAATTAAAACCATAATCATTGCAAATGTTAAGTTGGGTTGGGTTGAATTGATTGGGATTACAATGCAAAAAAATCCGCGGTGGTCCGCACGAAACTTTCTTATACTCAGTTATACTACGTTTTTCGAAAAAACTTTTCAAATGAAAGTTGTTTAAAGTATCAATATCTATATATATTTTTTTCCGTAACGTGTACCGTTTTCGAGATATGGAAAAAGGTGATAAGAGTAAACCATCACTTCCGGTTGAGAGATTGCGTTAAAAATAGGACGTTTCCCTCCTTGCTACATACAAATGTTAAGTTTAAAGTTTCAGAGCTCTAGCTATAATCGTTTGGACGCTAGAGCGCGCACAGACACACAGACACACACACAGACAATTTTCAACGATGTAAAATATATCATGCACATTGAAGCAATAAGAATAACAATATGTTGTAAAACATAGTGAATTAATCAATTCGTCGCCGAATAATTGTATGCAAATCCGTCGATAATATAACGAGTACTGGGTCAATATATCGAGTTAATAAATCTGTCAGATTCATAGAAAAATCGTTGAACATATAACGTGAGAGCAACGGAATTATGTTTTAGAGTTGGCCCTGGAAGAGGGAGATAGACATACCATGAATGTGTAATTTTAATCCAATAAAATAGTTCATTTAAACTGTCACTTTTTGAAGTATTGTAAAACAGTTTTTAATGAAATTTTAACCCCATTTATGAACATGACGTCAAAGGAAGAGTTACATTGTGATGTCGGTGGTGGCCATATAACTCATCTTATTTGATAATTACTATTGGTTGTCATGATTAAAATGTATTATTTAAAATTTTATTGCCAACATAACCTCAGTTTTTACAGCTTTGCCTGCAGTTTGATTTAATCTAAATTTAAGTTACCGGTAAAAGGGTTGGTACACCTGTTAGTAACGGCGAGTAGTTCTATTACTCAAAATTAATCTAAGACATACGCGAAAACTTCCAAAGCCCTCCCTGAATCACAATTCCGTTGCTCACACGTTATGACATAATCAGTGAATATCTGTCAACAGAATCGACTGCGTATATGAAATCAAAAATTATAAGCTTGTAAGTTAATGTGACATTTTCAAAAATCGAGCTTAATAAATATTAAAATTTGCCCGATAAAATTTATTTGGCAACACTGCGCATGTGCTGAGGTCGTCCTAAACCCTAAGGTTGCCTCCTACCTACCTTAAGTGTGAGGACGGCGTGGAATGCTCAAGGAATGTCTATAGAATGAAAATAATGCGCTAAGGGTTCCTTACCAGTAAGGAGGCCTTAAGGTATGACTATAAATACGGGCACTAGTTACGGAGATCTTGAGCTTCATACCAAAACAGTCCAATTGGAAGTAAAGTCGATGCAATCACTTGAGGTATACGAGATATTGTATCAGATACTTTTCCACAAATATTTTTGCGGTACATTTGCTTGAAATCTCTTTTTCAGATCCTCAAGGACTCTTGTGATTTTTGTCGAAATAATTGAATTTTCAAAGAATCTTCGGGCTGTGTTTCCGTCGTTGGTTCTTCTGTATCCTGGTTTTGGCTTCTCAATTATAATTAGTACCCCAGGCGTTTTTTAAACTCCTCCTGGATTTTTGTTTTACTTTCGTTAACTACGTTCTTGTCTGTATCTTCTTGTATCTGCCACTTTTTAGTATTTAACATCGGATCCACGCATGTAACGTTGATAATCCAAATATTAAATACGATTTGTTTACTTTTCTTTGACACATCGTTTCAATATCATTGAAATTATTGGCTGCGGTACCCCACAAATAACACCTTTGAGAAGATAAGATCGATGGAGCAACGTCGCATACTTTACCACCGGTCATGGTAAATATTAATTTTACATTTTTTCGTTTATGAAAAGAAAGAACGTATGAACGATTAAATATTTTCTTCAGTACGTTTTATTGCCCTGTTGATAATTTCAATGTTTTTCTCAGCAAAATGTACTCTGATTGGTCTACAAAATCGAAAAAACGAGGTACGAAGATTTTAGTCATATCATCACGTTATTTACAACGTTCACTACAAGCTGAAAACGTACCATCGACGTGATAAATGCATTAATGTTTGTCCTGAAATATTTGCTTGTACTCCTTTTATCCTGACCCATTACATCCCGATTGCATATCAGTTTTAGATTCAGAATTTGTTCGTCTGAAAGGGTTTCGATGACTTCACTTTGTCTTTGTACCAATAAAATACGTTGTGTAGTATGGTGTAGAAGGCATTGTAAACCTACAAAATTTTCGGTAATTGTAATATTTTCAGGTCGACATAGTTTTTTAGCCTGCATTACAGCCTCATACGTGGGAAATATTTTCTACCAAATGTAATTACAGTCGATCTAACTATATTGTGTTGATTAATTTTGTTTCAACAAGCATTGATATTGGTTGATTTTGCGTGATAAACTATCTTTTCCACTTACGACTTTACGATATTTAGTAGCTCTAGTAGGTGTGGTTACCGGAGCTTCTTATATTACTTTTGCAGCATTCACCTTGCCAGATTTTCGGAGACACAACTGCGCTACGTATAAGAGTTTTGACGTACTCGTTTGAAAACATACCATTTCAGTTTTGCGTCTCTTTGAACGTTCGCTATTGATTTTAAAATCAACGACTGGGCGGCCACCAGTAGAAGGCAAATGGATGTCCATATCTAACCATTGTCTGTTTATTTTTTGAAAATATTCAAGTTTCCTAGGTTAGATTGCCATTTTGACTTAAAGGCGATAACGAATTGTGTATCAATGTTTATATTTACGTAGAGCTTCGGCATATCCGGTAATTTTCTGGATATATTCTACCAAATATTTACTCAGTGCTTCAAATTTAGTTGAACGATAAGATAACATTATATCCATCACCTCTTCTTTTTAAAGTTATTGTATTACTTCGGGACCTAAAATTAAGTTGTAATTAGTTGTAACTTGTCGTTTAATCTTCTAACAACATAAATGTAATATTTCGTATTTTTTATATGTCACAGGCTAACGCGAAATTTTGTTCTCTTTAATTGTTGTGTATATAACTGTTCGCAAATATTCGCAGATTTTTTAAAATTCACGTATTAGACATAAAGCTACAACACTATAGCAAGAACTTTACTGAATATCGTAGAATTGAATATTTTATTATAAAATATTACTAACCTACGCAGCAGCTCATATCTCATAGCTTTTAAAACGTTAACTTTTACTCAATTACAAACTTTCTGCGCTTTCGAAAAAAAACATTAAAATCACTAACTTATCATCTCTGTTTATTCAATTTAAAGTTGGCATACATTTCAATTCTTAAAGTCTAATCGAAAGTTTAATCAGATTCGTTAACAAATCGGAAAAATGTGTCGATGATGTATACTAACTCATAAGCTACCACACATGGGGCGAGATTACGTCCTTATGTACGTGGGCGATGGTGTATAAAGCATGGTTCATATTCGACGTTATCCAAGTTCCGAACACGTAAGGATACTTATCCGAAAAAGTACTATGATAACGCAAAATTACAATTGGCGTAACATTAACATCATGATCGATAATAATATGCGCCAGGGTGTAGCCAAGATAGAATTTAAACGGCTAAAGCAATCCAATTAGCCTTGGCGCAACCACAGAACACAATAAACGTGTAAATTTCAGCTGTCCTGAAGTTAATATTTACGGCAACTTTTAAATACCCGCTTTCAGCACGAAACACCAAAACGGCGGTACGATCGTGATTGAAGTATTTCCAACAAATTGCACTAACGAATACCAATCACATCGGCAATCAATCTCGTGATCAATCTGCGACAACTAGGCAGCGAGCGAGATAATAATGGCTTTAAATTATCCCCGACAAATATATCCTATTATGGATAGTGTTGATTGGGCCTCGAACTCTTATACTACGCTTCTTATTCCATAAATTTGTTAAAATAAGCAGCTTCGCGTAGGGTCGCATAAACAAATACCCACTTGAGTTCCACGAACGCACGAAGTCAATGACCAGTGACCGCACCCCCTATTTCGTAACCAGGATTGCGCCCATGACCTTGCGTTCGATTCAGCATTTCAGCGTCGAAAAATGTAAACAACGGGACGAGATCCCCACAGATTAGCGCCCATGTGTGTACTTTATATCGCAGCCAAAGACAAAAGGACGCGATACGATCGGGGCACTTCAAAAATATCATATGGGTTATATGTTGGCGTGCTATCGACCATTATAATCAGAGTTCCAGTTATAATGGCGGTCGTATAACACATAATAGAGCAGAAACAATGGAAATAATGGAACCTTACACCTAGGATTATTATTAAAGCACTGCAACGTGGAAAATCGCCGCAGAAATTCTAAAATATCTGCCTTGCTAACGATACCGCATTTGCGGCGAAGATTAGATCAGATTAGTACATAATCTACATTTAAATGCTGCGGTGGAGCGCGTAAAATTTTATATGCGCATTACAATAGATTTGCGGGAATCGATCGCAGATGTCGATCACGTCGGGTCGAGTTTTGAAAACGCATAGTCAGCGCGTTTAAAATTGCACTATTGGACATTAAATTTACCTTGGATTCCATTTACGATTGCAAATTTAATTGAAATCCAAGTTTACGCTTGATTTGTTTAAAATTATTGTTTTATTTAACTTATCGCGAAGTTGCAACGCTTCGCTACAAGGTTTCGTGGGATAACACGGTATTTCGCAATGAAAAATAGCACTTCCTCTCATATTTACGGCGTTTGTTTTACTGCGCCATTAATTAGTAACGCAGCAGAACTAGGATGTATATTAGCATTGCAGCAACATTGATGTGATTGATGATTAGTGAAATAATTGCCCAGATAATAAAACGCACTTATTATTATTCCATAGGAGCATTACATTATTCGTGGGAATTTGTGACCTATCACCTGCACATCAACCCAACCCAACGTCTGCGCGTATTATTTCCATTCTCTCATCTTAGTCTTTATCGTCCTTTCCATCATAATCCCATCTTATTATTCTCTTTCTTTATTCACCACATTTTTCCATTTTCTGTTCCCCACACCAATGTTGGTAAGACTTCACCTCATACCCCGCATGCACTAGCTAATGCATCAACAACTCTTCTTCCTGTATCCACCGCCATTGCGGACTGTATCTAAATATTTTTTCCACATCAATAAGTTTTTCGTAGTATGTTCTTCGAAATTGATTTTCCTCCACACATGCTCTTCTCAATATTGATTACCGCCCTCCTTGATATATATCTCGTCGTAACTCAGTTATCACATCAGTACAACCAATCAACTTGCATCTCTTCCAAATGTCATTCTTTTCATTTAATGTTTAATCGCTGATTTCTATTTCACAATAACACGTAAAGCGTATAAAGCTCACGAAAATCATGAACGCGTAACCAACAAGTGACTCGCCATTGTTGATCCAGGTTCAGGGATGTATAGATTAGACAATACACAGTCTCAGGAGGCATCGGTATCTCAAGACTTCATATACTTCATATACACTCTGGTTTTCTTAGTGTCAATACAAATATTTCTATACGCTCCGTTTTGGTCTAGTTTCACACCTAACTAAGATGGTGTGAGCTTTTCCGTAAACTAATTCATTCAATTCTAACAATGAATGTCGTAGAATTGGCCAATTTGATCATTTGGGCATCACTTGCATAGTATCGTTACCGTTGTACCAAAATTCGAAACAAAATTTGAATATGAAATTATATGCAATGCCTTTATATCTGGAATCTTAATCCGCCACTGCACTCTACACAACGCTAAATGTTTCACAATATACAATCCAAATGAACCTTTTCGATAATAGATAAGAAACGAGCGGCCGTACTAATGAAATTTAACCGGTAATCTGCCCGACTTGACCCGCATGTCCATATACATCGCACGTTACAGACAAGCACGTCCATTGTTATTCGATCTCTTGCGCGGGTGGAAATCCAAACACAACACTGACACCGCAAAAGGCGTCGGTAGTAGAGTAGGTGTGCGCTAACGTCGAACCATTTGTTACAGAACTCGAACTAATGGCTTCGAAGTCGTCGCAAAGCCGCACTTTCCGGCAAGGAACGCAGCAACGCCGACCCACACAATGATGCCCTCTCGTTCAACGCCTAACCTCCAACAGCAGCAGCAGCAGCAGCAACAGCAACAACAAAATCGCGAATCCAAGGCGTCGATCTACTCATACCTGCAGAACCAGTCCGGATTGAACTTTGCGCCCGTAACGACGACACCAGCGACGACGACGTCGACGACAGCGCCACCGGCCAGAGATGACGATTCTCCGCCGCCAGCGCCGCCCGTCAGAGATTCGTCGAGTCTCAGGTCGATCAGGTATGGTCCCGGTCACGAGAAGTTCCCGTCGTGGCCAGTCCCAGCAGCCGCCGACACCCCACAAGCACTGCGAGCGCCGCCGAGCGGAGGATCGCATCGATCCAAGTCCTGGACCGACCACACCAACTATCCGAAGGAGAAGGTCGTGACTTACACGCGGCCGTACATGAAACGACAACATTCCTCGCATACGCAACAGGTAATTGAGTTTTCATCATGATGTCGTAATTTAATTCCTTTTTAATTTGATACTAATTTCGACTTCAATCTCATACTGAGAAATTATCGTAAGATACATCATCAGTCCTTCCACTTTGTGGTTAACTTCGAAGTGCTTGGTCGTTATATCTTCAAATTTCTCGAAACAGTGTCATTCACTATGAAGGTTATATTGCAAAACCTTAAAACCTATGACAAACTACCGTTTTTACGAATTCTAAATTAATGATTTCTTTATTATTTTACTTACACCAAGAATCGAAAATATAGTCATCTATACTTGACATATGAAATGGGCTTCATTTATAGTCACCTGTTAATCAACGTTTCAATTAGCAATTCGTATTAAAATATCTTTAAACTCTTCTAAAATATGACACCATAAACACGAGTTAGTGCTTTACATAGAGTTTTAGAGATTTACAAAAAATTTCGATTGCTCTCGTAAACTATCTGCCTTGTGATAAAAATTGTGCATCGCTAGCTTACCAACTCTAATTTGTCGTAGAGATAATTTAGCTCTAGCAGTAGACCTCGTATATTAACCAAACTGCTTGGGCAGGTGAGTTGGATTGGTAAATTTACTTGGGTCAGAAACATTGAATTATATTCAATAATTCGCAACACGATTTTAAAAGAGCTGATTTTATAGTGAGGACCTTGCTTTGTCCTGAATTAAATGGAGAATTAGCCAACGAACTGATCAGTAAGGAACTAATGCCTCTGTATTCAGATCGTGATAATTGGACTTGGGTTGGGTCGAGTTATTTTGGATTCGATTGAGAAATTCAGTTGGACAAGTTAGATTGAATTGCATTCAATTGTCGTCAACATTTTATGAACTTGCTGAATTTATAATCAGGACGTTGCTTTGATCTGAATTTGATATAGAATTCGACAACGAACTAAATAATTTACGTGGCCAGTGAGGAACTGGTAACTATGTATTCAGTTCGTAGCAATTTGAGTTGGGTTGGGCCGGGTTGGTTTGAAAAATCAGTAAACTAGGCTGAATTCTATTCAGTTCGTTAAAGTTTAAGAAGTGGATGAAGTTATAATCAGATCGTTGCTTTTGAATTTGATACAGTTTGTTTGTTTGTTTGTTGTTTGTTTGTTTGATTCAGTTTGTTGATTCGTCAACAAACTGAAGACCCGACGGTGTATTTAGTTTGTTGTAATTGTTCTAGCGTTAGAGATTTCGCCAACGAACTGAAGATATGTATGTGGCCAGTAAACAACTGATGCATCTGTATTGTTCGTGATAATTGGACTTGGGTTGGGTCAAGTTCTTTTGGGTTGGATTGAGAAGTTGGATAAGTTAGATTGAATTATATTCGGTAATTCGCGTCAGAATTTTAATAACTGGTTGAATTTAAACATTCAAAATTTAAGAAGTTAATAATATATGACAACAAAATTTAATGTCAAAAACTTGCCATGATTTGTATTCTACATGTACATATGCGAACGTTAATTAAATCGGTTTGGAATCTTGAACAATCGTTGCATCCACGTTGACCGTAGTGCCATCGGTTTCAGTATTTTAACTTTAGGATATCTTACTGATGAGGTGTTAAACGTTAAAAACACTCAAAAATGTGATTTTTGAGACGAAAATCTGTAGACGTATTGATGTATTTCCGCAGGCTCTACGATTGCTGAATAAATTGCTTACCCACCCTTAGACGTGTTCGGTTATAGATTGACTGTGAGTGTGTGACTAGATTTGTGTTAATAATGGTATTCGAACCTGAAAACAAAATCGAATCCATTCAATGGACTACTATCCAGAATCAGGTTATAATCGTAGGCTGGACCCAAGTATGGAGGACATAATTTCGAGATAATGAATGGTTATGGCCTTCTTTTAGAGAACACCTTCATATTTGTCAACACCAACCAAGTCAATATTTTCCTGGTCGCGATCTTCCATCACCAGAAATAGTTCGTTAATTTTTAGATTTACAACACTTTCAAGCTCCACAACCTCCAATCCAGTTGTGGTCGATTAGATTCGTCAACCTACATGGATTTTGCAAAAACTTTTGGACAATTTTGAGGGGATTACACAATTCAATCTAAATAGGCTCATTATTTTCAATGTTGTAAATGATGTGTGTATATTAGTCATCTTCGGCCAAGTATTTTTTTTTACTGGCACCGGATCAAGCTTTAACTCTCAACGAATGACGTCACAATTCAATTATTTTGACCCTGAATCCTTCAACATCATCTTCTGCAAAGTCGCAAAAAAATTGAGACGTCCCTAATTTATTTCTTATTTGAATCCAGTTTCGTATCCACCAGAGACTTTTCGTCCTTATTTTCGGTATCTCTTCTTCAAGTAAATGAAGGAACGTAATTATAGCTCCAAGCTCCAATAACTCCATTTAAAGCTTTATTTAGTCCATCTGAAGATTGAATTGTGATTGAATTATATAAACAAGAAATTTGAGACAATTCCAATATGCCTCGTCGCTCAGGATGGAATTATCTCCAATATCTGGGGCAAATGGAACAACCCCAACTTCCAGAATGTCCTAGATATTGATATAGATGTTTGCTGTGACATGGACAAGTTACGCACGGGCTTCTAATAAAATGCCAACCCATACCATTACGGAACGTCCATTATGACTTGTGTTATCACCTGATGATGACAAATAAAGGTTTTTCCTCGGCAAAACTGAGATTACTCCAATATGAGCAAATTGTAATTTTGTAAAGTGAAAGAAAAAAGATAGGGAAAGAAACAGAATTAAAACATGAAGACAAAGTCATGGAAATAAACACACAACAATGTTTTTTTGTCATATAACACTAATGTCATAGTCAACTGTTTGTAAAAAAAACAATAAGAAGAATAACAGAATAATACAATAGGTTTTGAAGTCAATTCTAATGGTTGATACAGTAAGTAATTAACTGCTTAGAATTAGGTGAATACATTTCATTTCATCTGAATATGTAAAGCAAGGTAGATGTTGCCACAGTCATAACCAAAGAACTACAACCAATAGAAAATGGCGAATAGGAAATATAGCAGCTTCGAATTGCTGCAACACGGGCCCAATTTAACTAAAAGAAACGTAAACACGTAAAAATCGGGCAAAATAAAATTAAAGCGCTCACTAAGTAGCTCACATTCCGCACACCGCAGTAAATCCACTGCTCTTGGGCATGCATTTGACTAACTGTCGTATATATCGTGTGAAGGATCGTCAATTCTAACGCGTTACATTTCCCACACTACATTATGAGATTAGGTATGTGTGTAATTGTTCTTGGGCGATTTTTTAAATTCTTTTCATTATCAATTTAAACTCTACTTTCTCATGCTTGCGTTCCACTATGCTCATTACGAACCGCCGGGGCAACCGTGCAGCTGAAACTCGTAAATGTTCACCTCTAACGTGACGTTGAAATAAAATCACGATTCACCAGTTTTCAAGGTTTCTCGTTTATACTTTAATGTTGGTGTGAAATACGGAATTTATATGCTTAGTTATGTGGTCTGTTATATTCATTCAGAACGAATGACGGCACGTCGTTGTTTTAAAATTACCATCATTAATCATGCCATTAGTTTCTAAAAAAATAATAATACGACGCGGTTACGTTGGCAAACTTCAGGTATTTGGGAGGTCTTTGAAACCTTAATGTTGACTACGTAATCCAAGACTGAGTATTTATAAGTCATTAGTCATTGCTTTATTTCTTATGTCAAAGCATCGTGTCCTTCATCGACAATAGAATATAAAAAAAAATAAACTAAATATTATCGATTATAGAGAAAGGCCTTCAATAGCTCCTGCTTGAAATTGCTCTGAAATACTATATATTATCACTGTAAGTCACGATTTTGCTCTAATGCTAACTACTTAGAGCTGTCAATATATGATTTATCGATTTTCGATGCCTCCATTAATTCGTATTATCACAGATGTTAATTTAATCATTGATCAAATACAAAAGTGCATACTTTTTAACTTCGCAGTGAATGTGTATTTTAAGTATGGTTTATATGTTGTGCGTGGTAGTATTCGAATCCATAATGCGTATCAATCCTAGTGACTTATTTTTTGTTGCAGAAATTGAAAACCGTTATGGAAAGGTGCGAGAAAATTCCCCCGGAAACGTACGAATCTCGTTTTGAAAAAATGACAAACGATCGCCTCTACCTGCCGCGCGTTGATCGCGACGGCAAACCCCTGGGCGACGTAGAATACAACGTGCCATCCCCTCCCGAAAGGGACCTAAACAACAAACCCCAACTTACGCAAGCAGAGCTCGAAGAGTACGCCCGTTCCTACCAAGAGACCAACATCGAGAAATACGCCCACTACGACCAAGAAATCAAAGGCCTCGAAAACTTCATCGAGTACGCCCGAAGCTACGAAGAATCATTGTTCCCGCACATGAATCAAAAGCACGACGAAGCCGTCCTGAACCATCTCCACCAAAAGCAGCTTTCGTACGCCCAATCGGAAGGATATCACAGTTACGTCTCGAGTACCGATTCTACATCGACCCCCTTCTTGGACAGGTTGAGAAGGGACAGCGAAGCAGTTCCGTCCAGGCAAACGTCGTCGTGGGACGACATGTCCGAACAAGAGACGGCGAATCCGAGGCGCGAAGGAAGAGACAGTGTCGTTACTACTAGTTCCGGTAGTGCTTCATCTAGTGAAACGCTGAAATGGCATGGATCGATGAGCGACTTGTCTGTCGCGAGCAGTTCGTGTGCCCATTCAGCCAATTCATCTTCGACTTCGGCACAAAGGCAGCAGCACATCGCGCATAGTGCACGCGTGCAAACTCCACAAAGGCATCATTCCGAAAGCGTACTGTATATGAGCGGTGAAAACCGCGCTGAAAACCCAGAAGTTTGGAAGGACAAAGAAAGTAGAAACAACAACACGAATAAATTAAAATTGTTCGCCGTCAATACTTACACGGTACAAAACGATCAGCCACAATCACCACAGCAACAACTACAACCGCAGCCACAGCAGCAAAACAGCAGGTATTTATCTACTTTTTAATACAAAATATTTATATTTGGGAACCGTTTTCTCGTCGTCCTAAATCATTAATACATCACACAATTATTTAATATTTGATTTTATTTTCAGATTACCTCCGCAATCTTTATCAGTAGCTGATCGGATCAGCGAATTGGAGAAACAACAGAAATACTCGTACCTAGACCCTGAGAAAAAGCACAAAGTTCCTGACCCGACGCTAAAAGCGATCCAAAAGAAAGCCCTGCTATCGTTCTATGAACGCCACCACAACAACCCCTCTAAAACCAGCACCTGGAGATCAGAGCCACAACTTGCCCAATCACAACCGGCCCTGGTTCCGGCACCGCAACCGCCTCCACGGATCAAAACTCAAACTCCATCGCGAAGAGCGTCCTGCGCTTCAGATTACGCGTCGAACAACAATTCCAGGCGTAGCAGCTTATCGTCGACTCGCGATTCCAAAGACGGTAAAATAACTCCTAGACATCAACACAGCAATTCGTGCGGGAGTCTGTCGACTGATTTATTGGGCCCCGTCATCGTGGGGCCGTCCATATCTCTGGACGATTGGGTGCCCGAAAAACCGCCTGAACGTCCTCCGAAAAATCCACATTTGAGAATCGCCTATCCGGATCTGTTCCAAGACCAGCGCGTTCCGAGCCCTGACCTACCGCCTCCTTCGCCGCCAACGGTTCTTGAAGACGAAGTCATCAACAGCGATGAACCTCTACCCCCACCGCCTTCAGAATTGGAAGCTTCACATTGGCAACATGAATTCGACGAGCGACTAAAAGAAACGACGACGACCAATCAATTTGCGGCTCCGCAAGTCGAGTCCACACATAAAACAATCGAAGATAGTTACTTGCCAAAAGAACTTAGCATGGAAATGTCGAGGAAACCTATTCTTGGCATACCAGAAAGGGGTAGCACTCGATATTCCTCGATTAGGCACATACAAAGCGAAAGTAGACTTGTGGGCAACGAGCCTAGACAAGCGAATAGCGAAAACAGACTTGTAAGCAACGAAAATAGACTCTCGAGCACCGAGAATAGACTCGTTCAGGTGCAACATGAAACGAAAACAATTTCCAATGAGGCCAGATGCAATGAAATGTCTGAAAGGTACAAAGTTAAAGAGCAATTGCTCGGTTTTCCGAACCAGAGAAACTACGCCGAACGCTCCAGCGCCCGGTATCCGTCCATGCATAAATTAGTTTTGAATGGGAACGTCGCAGTCAGTCAAAAGATCGTCAATGGCGTCTGCGATCAGTACCGAGCCGAGCCTTTAAGGCAACAGCTGTCAAGTAAAGATGACGACAACATACCCGTTATGAGAAGTAATCAAAGGGCCTCAATAGCCGACTGCACGCCCAGAGAGGCCCCGCCGCCGCTACAGCCGAGACAGATGAGGATCAACCAGAGTATGAGGGCGAGGATTTCGGAAAGTCGACCGGGCGGTGCTTCGATCAGGATGTCGCCACCCAGAGATGATAAGCTGAGAGATTCGAGGCCTTTGAACTACCCAATGTAAGTAATTTTTTTCTGATATGGTTTATATTTTTTTATATGGTTACTCTTTTTTTAATATTCGCCCCACGTCGTTCGTGTCAAATACTTGAAAATAAAATAGTATGTGTAGTGCAATATGATTCGTTAGCGTGATACCGTGTAACATCATTAATCCTTTCACTATTGTCGCATAAAAGTGTATTTTAATGATGATTGTATTTCAAGATGATCTAAAAAGCCAAATATAGAGCTGCGTCTTCATTACTATATATTGTTTGTTTGTCAAGAAAATTTCAAGAACATGTATTGACGATATAACTTTTAGAATTATAGACGACTTAACGACGTAAAATGTTTTCGCATACTATTCTGTTTGTAGTTGATGGATCGTGCCCTAAAAGACGTTTTCATACCTAATTCTCGGTGACTTTTATTCGATAATTTTCGTAACTTTTACTTTTATTTCCATTGTAATGCTCGCTTATTATAATTGCCTCCTGTCCATTGATCCATCGAACATTTAAATTGTTAAAAATTCACATAAATTAACCGTGACCTTTATTATATCTAATTTCAATAATTATTGTGAATAAAGGCTCGATTGTTATTTTTTAACAAAAGTAGAACAATATTATGTTATTACGTCAGTTTCTTGCACGAACTACTTGCGTATGAACTTGCAATGCTACCAGCTTACTCCAAACGAAAATGGAACGACGAAGAAGATTTAAAATAAATTAAAGTCTTCTCGTCGATAATCAACCAAGTGTTTCACATTAAGTTGTGAATGTACCGCTCTGCCAAATATGTTGCCTGGTTTAAAAATTAAAGCTAGTCAAATATAAATTGAAATGTTTTGCAAGCGAAAAAATATAAAAATTACTACATTCATGTGAATATTGCATTAAAATGCTATTAATAATGATCGAACCGATTATTTCCGCAAGGATTCGAACGTTTGGATCATTGGACTATCGTTTCGCTCTTCGCTTTGCTTTGAGCACCTCAGCAGGAATACCATACGTTGCAAATATAACATAAGTTAATTAATTTTGGGTATAATTGATAAAAATCGCCCTACCATTACTAAGCCACCTAAATACATTTTAACAGAAAGCAACGTATCCTGATAGAAGGATATAATATATTAAAATTCAAATTTTGTATTTATATTATGTGTTACTTTCTATAACATGGCGAATAAAGACAGCTGAAGTCCGAAGTACACGAAGGTTCACATCAAAGCTACCGCAAGGCCAAGCCGAAACGACGACGTATATCCAATTAAGGTATCCAACAGGTATACATGTAACGTTTTCGATAAAGCTCATTGGGCAGGTGATAGAAACCTTAACATTAACACATTCGGCCAAGTTTACAGCAGTGCAATTGTGAGTTCACTAATATTTTGGAATTTTTAACAGAATGTAGATATTACTTAAGTACGGTTTACAGAAAAAGTATGCATTAATTTATAAATTACTGCACCATCAAAGTGTTGACAATTATTATATCCAAGAAATTCGTTGTTATTATCCAAATCTGTGCTAAATTGAAATAACTGAATTGCCCGGTAACTTTCTTAAACAGATATACTGGACAATTGTGTCTACCATTCATATTGAATTAATGACTACCCTTAAAGCTAACATGCAGATGTATTCACAACATCAAATATACCATTACTTTAATAATTTAGGAACACCAAAGTGTTCACTATAATCATTCCTTCCTAGGAAAGTTATGAATACTCCAAGCTGATCTAAATCATTTTACTTGAATACCATGCTATCCTACCATTTTGTGGACGTCCAGTTCGGGTTCCTGGTAACTCACCTACGCAGATTATTATTATGTCAAGTGCTATTCATATTAATGATATTTTTTTTTATAAAAATGTAAATGCAGTGCATATCTATAAACCTATAAATAATATAAATCCTAGAAGGAAAATTCAAAACAGCATTTGATCTCGTAAGGATATGCAAGAGCAACTCAACATACTAATTGGTTCGTAAACAACTCAACGATACACTAGCGCTCAAGAAGATGTATACTCGCGGTTTCTTGATATGTGTTTTTTGTCCATAACTTTGGTGAATCTCAACATTTTACCTCAATTTTATTTCTGCAACACTTCTTCAATGCGGGGGTCAGATTGTGATGCTAGATTAAAGCTGAATGTTTTTAGTTTATTTTTAATAAATCAAATATGCAAAAAAAGGAGGAAAAGGTCGAAAAATCATATATCAGGCGAATGAGGATGTCCCATCAAAGTAAGTATCTTATTAATTGGTCACATAAATGGGCTATCGATGCCATATAGAGACCCATTCTGACTTCTACTCGTTCGCCATAACTTTTGAATGCATCGAGGCATGTTTATGGGAGAACAGTTAAAAATCGTAACTTTACGAAAGATGCCAATATTAATATAAAATTCGCCCAATCTATTGAGACTGTGCCAAATTCCATAGTTTGGTATATGCATTGACTATTTGCCTGACTTTCAAAAAGTTATGATTTTTGAAGTTTTCACCCAAAGACTTCCTTCAATGCATTCAAAAGTTATGGCAAACGAGAACCAGTCAGAATGGGTCTCTATGTGGTATCAATAGCTCATTTATGTGACCAATTAATAGGACTCTTACTTTGACGGAACATCATCATTCGCCTGACATATGATTTCTCGACCTTTTCCTCCTTTTCTGCATATTTTATTTATTAAAAATAAACTAAAAATATTCAGCTTTAATATACCATCGGAATCTGATTTGTTCATTAATTGAACAAGTGGTGCGGAAAAAAATTACGGCCACATGTTGAGATTCAGCAACGTTATGGACAAAAAACGCATGTCAAGAAACCGCGAGTATGCATCTTTTTGAGCGCTACTGTATAAAGAATAATCAAGCAAATTTAGTAGAAGTATAGATACAAAAAACAAAATCACTATAAATTCAATTGATGAAATTACAGCATAATCAGTAAAACCGAGATTTTCTAGAAGAGTTTTGTTTGCGAAATAACTAATGGAAAATGTAAGGATCATTGGAAATTTTTAAATTGCCATTGATAATATAAATAAATGCAGGGGCCACCTGTCTTCAATAACTAATTATTTAGGCTCAATCACATCAACGTTTACCCATTTTTAATTTTGAATGAAAATATCATTTTTAACAAGGAACATTGATGAAATTTCTAATCATGTTATAACCATTTCTTTGTAATACAATAAAATAAATTGGAATACAATCGTGTAAATTAATGAAAAAAAAATACATTAAAACCATCATAACTAACAGTGTTGTCCATGGATATAAAATGCATTTACATAATATCTAAAATTTTGTCGTTAAAAGAAAACACGTGCAAGAATGTTAATGAAATAAGTTCAATCATGTCGATGATTTTATTGCCCAACAGATTTTGCTATATATAGAAATCATCATAAATCGCGCAGAATTGCTCTTTTATTTGCTAGTGAGGGCATATTGTGGCGTTGGAGCAAATGCTCATAGTCTATATTTCTCCCAGGACACAACCCATCAAGTTTGAACGAGAGGAACTTCAGAAAGCGGTAATGCATTTTCTCAATTGACAGTTGTTGTGTAGCATACTGCTGATACCAAACCACACATGCATATTCAACTTTTGCTCATAATAAATCCCAAAATCTTAGAGGCCAATATGCACATAGTTTCAACGTGACTGGCAAAGGTGAGTTGTCAGTCAAATAAAACTCATGCTAAGTTCGATCTGTTCAGTTGCTGATCATTTATGACGTATGTTGACACAAGTTTGTTAACTCTTCTACTATCAGATATTACACAGAACAATATTAAAATTCAGTTTAAACTTTTTGCACCTGTTGATTTAAATTCATCTGAAGATTATCTCTACACCCGACTGACTTCTAATTACTGAATATATTGATCAATAAATAAGATAAAGAGCAGTAGTTAGTTTATTGAACGATCGTTATTACTCGTATTTTTTACCAGAGAAAAACGTTAAACTCACCATTAGTATAGTTTGTCACTGAACAATCACAATAAGGTCGGAACGATTGTCTCAAACTGAACAAAATATACATTTTTACCTATGTATTTATTTATATTTCTGTCGTGATTGACAAGAGTCGATCCCTTTGTCCTCTTTGAATCTCTTCAATGTTTTAACAACCTTTTCAAATTATATGTTAGAAATGCCCTTGGTGGTCAAGAAATACAAGCAGTTTTAAAACAATTATCCAACAACTGAGTTTTTAAAAATGGGTCTGAATTTTTTAGCCCCGCATTGATAAACAATGTCTCCACGAATTAATTTTCAACTGGAAAAGTATTTTCAGGACGAGACCATTTAAAAATATTTATGTGTTTACAAGATTCATCGACGGTTTTGAGCGAGTAGGGTGCACTTATGTTAAAAGGTCAATTACCTAATAAGCTACGTAGGGAGCTCTCATTTGTCATAGAAAATTGAATCTGGAACAATATTTCCAAGAAAGTCCCAAATAAATATTGCTGAATGTTAATTCTCTTCATATATATGTTATCCTTAATTATTTATTTCATTTATCCACAATTTTATTCCGTTATTATCTAAGAGCCTCAATATTCACTTAATCCCCATTAATCTTCGACTAGTAAGTTATTTATATGGCATGAAAATAAATTGGTTGTAGATAATTCATTGTCAAATCGCACATCGGGAAACCCCATTTCAATCCAACCCATCGTCGTCAAGCAGGACGAATTAAACTCCTGTTTCCTTGCTTTATTCCAAGAAGACCATTATGTCAAGTTTTAATTGTGAATTTGTTTTCTCTACGACGTATTTTTTTGACGTTTATTTTTCTTTGTGTATGTATTTGAGAATGGAAATGAAGAGGTTGTTGTTATCATTATAAGGATATTTAGCACATTTTTGCTGTAGATACTCGCTGAATACAAATTTGACTCTCATAAACAATCTTTTTAATTAACGTTCACATTTATAGATAGTTGACCCAAAAGGAATATACGTCAATCCTATTTGCACCAATGAGTAATGAGTGACTTGTGATTCAACCTACAAACACAAATTTATTACGAAAAAGTCAGTTTGTACTTATGTAAATGGTCAGTTAAAAAAAATCTTGGCCTTATTTGTATAAAATGATTCATGTATGATATAATCGCGTACTGTTACTTATTGGCAATTTTTCGAAGCTCAAATGCCAAGGTCGTGTTAGTGGCAACCAATACGCGAAGCAATAGGCAACCAAACCAACACTGCTGCATCGAACTATCGCACTCGAACGACACAAGACGCAAGTAAATGAGCCGTATCGTTGTTAATTCCAAAGGGCCATTACAACCAATTAAAATTAATTATGTAATTAAATTGACAAGACTTAATTGCGGAGCGCTCGAATTCGAAATTAATTCTTCCTTGTGGCGTCGTGCGTGCAAAAACTCGTCCGCGACATTGAACCCGAGCTCGCTTTTTCGTCTCATTTTTATATTGTCGCTTTCGATCGCAATAATTCAAAATACAGAATACGGCGGGTAATGAAGTTTTAAATTTCTGCGGTCGAACAAGTCCTAATAAAGACGCATTGACGTCTAATTATGGTCTGCGGCCACGGTTTTCCTTGTACATTTAAATTGTGATTATAACGATGCCAACCAAGTAAGCTCTTCATTAAAGACCTGTAGTTTATGGACGGGACGCCCTCCGTTCGGTAACAGCTGTTAGTTATTGCCGGCTTTGTAGTTTACGAGACCTATTATCGTTTAAATTGTTTCGATCGATTTTTCTAGTTTACGGTTCACAAAATACACAAATTAGTCGTAAACGGTTTATAATTGGAGAAATTATCGAACCTCGAGTACGTATCGTTAAAGTTATGGTGGTTTGAAAGATTTATATGTTTTTTAATTGTCCTTAAATTTCTCATTCTTGTCGGCCATAAACCTTGAGCTTTCTCATTTTTGTTTATATCTCAGAAGAATTTAGATTTAGGACCATCAATTCGAGCAGCGTAATTAATATTCGAATCAAATTTTAATTTATTTTTATTTATTTTAGAAATTCATAATTAAAATTAAAATTACGTTATATTAATGTAATAATATAAAAAAAAATATGTTTAGTCTACTTTTACCAAAGTGGTCCTTACTGCACTTTTACACATCCTTACAATAATATATTTGTGTGTTATAGACGTTTAAATAACTACGACAACTTGTCGAACCTAAAATGCCAAAGATTTTTATTTCGATATCAACGAATGCGACATATGTATACTTTACAAAGTAACAACACTTATAATCACCCTTATAATGGTCTGCAACCGCTACAAATACTAAGTTCCTACGATTTTACGTAAAGGTGGCACAAATATTATTTTAAAAATATGATAAATAATTTAAAAAGACTACAAACCTAGAAACGTAATTTGTATGTTACTAATTATTGAAAATATGATAATAAAATAATAGTAACTCCCCAAGAAATGTAAAATAATTTTTTTTAACCACTAACGCGTAGTCAATTTTGAAAATTATTAAATCGCAATATTTTCTTTTGTAACAGCCGATAAAAGCCTAAAAGTTTAATAGTACAAGCTAAATATTCTCATATAATTAAAAACACGAATGACTATTTTCATAAGTATAGGCAACCCAATCCACTCTCTCAATTGCGTTGCCTATTCCCAAGTGCGCAAAAGACAAACGTCAATTCCATGCCAATAAATCAACTTTAATTAACGACGATAACGAAAATATTTTCCAAATTTAATTAAACTTTTCAACACAAACACTCAGCTATCTAAATCGACGTTTATAATAACGCATTATCGCCGTAATTAGGGCGATAAGAGATCGTTTAGCAAATATTCATTTAAGGTCGGCTGGAATAATCGCAATATTTACACGGCTCGGTGGATTACAGTTCTCCGTTCGCCTCGATTGATTAAAGAAATTGATCCGATTTTATCGACGAGGAATTCGGACTCGGCTATTTTGGTTGAACGCACCGATAAATCGTAAACCGTGTGTAAATCTGGTGCGAGATATCCGAGGAATTTCTCGCAAAAACACCAGGAAGGATGTTTGCGCCGTTGAAATAAAAACCCGGTGTAACGTACGTTTCGCGTTATGCACTCGATACTTTTTAACTGCGTTGCATTCACGACGTTCCTACGACCGTGTGGGGACGTACGTATAGATTATAAAAAAAATTGTTGTGTAATACAGATACAAATAATATGTATTAAGTACCAAATAAAACTTGAACTTTACTCGGCTAGCGCTAAAGAAATATGAAGTGGCTATTTATATGGAGTATTTTCGATTAGAAACTAAGATGGGAAGATACAATTGTCACAATAAGTGGAGTGAATAATAAACATTATTTAAAAATAAAAATGGGAAACAATTTTAATTGACTTTTGCGTTGTTTATTTTTCGGTGTCTTATTATTTATTTTTGCACCTCCATTACTAACATTTTCAATTATTTTGGATTTTCATTTTTTATTTCTTTATACATTTGATTTTTTGTTGTTTTTTTTTCATTCCTCTTTATTGATTTGTCACCTTTTATTTCATTTTTTAATTTCGTTGCAACTCTAATGATTTTCGTCTTTGATTTTCTATATGTTTTCCAATTTCGTTTGCTGGTTTTTAATATATTTGATCTGTTTGTGTTTTGTGTTATTATATATTTCACAACAATTTTTATGTGTCTTTTTTAATATGGGTTGTTGTATTTGCTATTTGATTTCTTTCACTTTTTATTTTCTCACTTCGGTTATTTCCATTTATATTTCTTTCATTTTCTTAGTTTTTCTAACTTTGAATAAATTCTATTTGTTGTCATTGCGTTTCGTTAAATTTATTTGATTTCTTTTATTTCGTCTTCATTTGTGCTTCAGATTGTAAGTTAATTGCCACTTGTTTTTATTCCATGTTGTTCAGTTTCATTTGTATGTTGATCAATCCTTTCGTTTGATTTTTTTTTTAATGTTGACAATTTTTCCATTTAGACAATATTGAAATTCTTCACAATTTTCGAAATATCGACAACTTTCTAATTACTAAATGTCTTTAATATAATCACAAATATTTTATTGCAGAAATGTCTTACTTTTTACTGAATGCTATATTCAAACGCACTATTAAAACACGTCAGAGTGTACGTCCGTACGTTTTTGACGTTGAGAAAAAGTACAAGTGGCCTTTTCATTGATCGAAGCGAGGACTAATGCACGACGCTAAGCTTTTTCGAAACACTGCTTGAACGGTGCGAAATACGACAAAATGGCACATACATTGTGGATACTCGTATTCCCCAAAATATAGCGCACGAGGGTATATATCCTTTTTACTTTAGAAACTGGACGTGTTCAAAGTTCCAACGTCGCATTTCGCATAAATGTTTTTCTATTCTAGCTCGAAACAGTTGCAGTTGTAGATATGCCTCGCCGCCTAGATTCCATTAGCAAATTTAATTCTCCAGAACTTTGTTTTTGTAATTTTTTTACACGAACAACGGTTTTCGTTGCGCATCGAGTTTTGTGTTTGACTATGGCGTCAGAAATTAAGTTACTTTTAATGACAACACTTGGTTCAAAAATTAGTGAAATATAAAAAATACTAAAATGATTAGATTAAACAAAGCAAATGATACAATTTAAGATTTTACTTTCATTTTTGAATGCAGAGCAATGCAATTTCGCTTATCAGACACAATTTGAAACATTTTAATGAAATATGGGATCCTCTTTCGCTGCATTCGACATTCTACAACTTTTGTATCATTTCGTTTTATTATACACGTTTATAATGATGTTTATGAGGTGTTAATAGACTGCGATATATTTTGAGTACCAACTGCGGTCCAGCCGCCACCTATCGTCCTACGACAGCTACAAAGAAATATTTATATGTAGGATAATTTGTATTCCATGCATTAAATAATGTTTAATGATCAGAACCAATTTAGCAAAAGCTTTGATTTTAATAATTTCGCTTCTTGCTTATTTTTACTCCAGTATGATTGTCCTACCAGTTCGACAAATTTCTATTAAATTGGTTACCGCTCCATTTCAGGAAATTAATGCAGTAGAATTTTCAAGAAATGCAGAAAGAATTAATGAAGGTAGTTATAGAAAATAAGTTAAATTAGTCTGCAATTTTTTTTACTAACTAAATTTCGAGAAACCCACAAGAAGTATATAATGACCTGGAGGGCAAAATACAACAAAATAGAACCCAACCTAACCCAACCCCAGTGGATATTTGGTGGATCTTTATTTTCGTTTAACATTATTATTAATTAATATAGTCACTTTTAGTAAAAGAATTAATGAAACTAGTACCAGTAAGTAACTTAAATTAGTCTGTGAATTTTTAGAGGTTCCTAAATTATTTTACTAAAATACTTACTTTTAATATAAATTGCGAGGAAACGCACAAAAAGCATATAATGAACTGGAGGGCAAAATATAACCCAACAATATTTGGTGGGGATTTCTTTCCGTTTAAAATTATTATTATTAATTAATACATTTTTAGCGCCCTAAGAAAACCTAGTCATTTTTAGTAAAAGAATTAATGAAGGTAGCGACAGTAAATAACTTGAATTAGTCTGCAAATTTTTAGAGTTTTGCTAAATTATTTTACTAAAAAATTTACTTTAATCTAATCTAATAATTTGCGCAAACGTAGAAACATACAATTAACTGGAGCGCAAAATACAACGAAAATACAACCAAAATACAACCAAATTACAACCAAATCTAATTCAGCCCAACTAAGCCGAACCTCAGAACAGAAACTAGGTCTCTCATATAAAAAATATCGTAGACGTTACGATAATTAAAAAATCACATTGAAGCAAAAAGTCGGCTGGTAGCTTTTAAGTTGTTGCTTTTATTTAAACGTGTTTGTTTTCTTCCTTGAGCTTCCTTACAGTCTTATGTTAAATCAGTTCGTTGCTCAGCGTTGGTTCAATGTTCAACTATTTTGAATCTGAATGATAAAGTAATTTATTCCATTACAATGTACACATATAATGCTATCATCTAACATATATATTTCATCCTGTAAGTCATGGACGATTGAATCCAGCAGCAGCAGCGTATGCAGTCGTCCGATCAACATACACTGTCTCCAAAACATACAATTTTGTTCGAAGTTTAGTAACCTTGGCAAACACTACTCTAAGGGATTTTTCATACAGTTTTTGAAAATTGCATAACTTTTTGACATTTTCGATAATTTGAATAATTTTGACGATTTTAATAAATTTTATAGCTTTCGTATCGTGGGCCGTTTTTATCTTTTAGCATTTTGCAAATTTTAACCAAATTCACAATTATGACATATTTAAATTTTTTTAAGATTTTGACTATTTATATTTTGTATTTTATTACAATAGTCATTACCTTTAAAATCTTTCACAGTTTTGGGCATTTTTGTGAATTTTGACCTATTTTTGTACCTGCAGTCTTTGCCTGCTTTACAACTACACAATAAATACCAAATACGTAACCAAACCCTAAACTACATAAAATTGCAATTATTGCAATTGCATTGTAGTCTTTTAATTTTCAGTTTTAAGACAATTTTTACGTTTGCACGTTTCACAATTTTTAAATTATTGACAATTTTGGCTCCCTTGGTAATTTTAATATCTTAATAATTTTAATGTATATTTATCGCAAAGTTTTAGGCCTTTTGAAATTTTTTTGGAAATTTTTTATAATACAAATTCTTCAGAACAAATTATGTAATATATTTTGTAGTATTTTTAGTATATGTATTCCAATATTGTAAATTAGAAGAATATATAACCGAAAACCAAACTAGTTGATGGTAATTGTTATAAAACAAAATTTTTACATTTCTCGAAGTTATGGGGTAATTTTGAAATTTTGGCATTTTTGACAATGTCTCTGTTGAGGTTAAAGAAATTCTTTATAATTTTGAAGATTTCACGTGTTTGCCAAATTTTTGCATCTTTTGAATTGTAGACGTTTCGATAATTTTCATGATTTCGATCTTTTTACAATTTTAACTATTTTGCAATTTGATACAATCTTGGCAATTTTTATCTATCTTGAAAAAATTTTGTTAAATTGGCAATGTTACACAAATTTAACATTTTTTCCCAAGTTTGTATTTTTTACTGTTTTCGACAATTTTGTCTAACAAAATTTTGGCCTTTCACGAATTTTTACATTTTTGATGGAGTTGCCAAGCACTTGCAATCCCAGCGCTTGAATGAACCCCTAAGTTTCCAACGAAGCTATACGTTTCGAGCTCGAGTACACATGCATTGTAGTTTCGACTTGGACAGATAGGTCAGGGACCAATGTCCGGATTTGACCATTAGCTCATGTTTCATTGTCCTAGTTTGTTTACCAGTTTTCGCATCCACTATTATTTATTTCATTGGTTTGAATAAGCTACCTGTCTTTGTGAGCAAATTCAATTTTTGTTTCATTTTTTTATTCTCCTTTAATTTATTTCATATCGTACATCACATCTGCTTATTTTGTGTATCAGAAACTTACTCCTAGTAAATAAAAACAAATAAACTAAATCTAGAAAATGTATTCAATGCAATACGAAACGAATTATTTATCAACTTCATTATAATATGCAAAGACACCTGTACTTCCTGTATTATTGGAGATATCCATTGTTATTGCACCTTAATAGACATCGATTATACAAAATTCCCATAAAAAATGCACCTCCTAGAGACTGCGGCAATTCATTCAACCAGCAGAACAATGGATCGTAGGTGAGTCGACAGAAAAATCTCCCAGCTAACGTACGTCTGAAATGGCCTATAAAATCCGGAGCGGAGAGGGTTCCAGTTTCGCTCCACCTGCATTTCCGGCCGGTGGTACCGACCGGAATACGCCGGACTCCCCTCGCCCCACAACCACCACCATTACAATATTATCTCGGTAGGTTATCGCACTCCTCGTTTTTATGCGCCGAGACTAATGTCAAGGTTATTATCGCGTTGCTCGAACGCCCTCGACGACGGCGACGCGCCACGCTCCAGGAAGTCCTCCATTGTTTAGGCAACAATTTAACACTCGAACGCAGCGCCGCGCCATCGAAGGATGAACTAGAAAGTGCGCGTATCGGATCGGAAAAAATCGTAACTCTTTTTCCGAATCGGTGGGTCCACTTCCACAGTGACTTTCTTTCCTGTGCGAAAAAAATCAAATTTAACAGGTTGCGAAAAAATGCGTTTCAAGCGGAACCTACTATTGCATACCTGTTATAATAAAACGAAAATGAGTGAATAGAGTATAATTTGGAATTATATATATATATATATATATATCACAAGTCGTAAATCACATTTATTTATTAAAAATACTTTTCTGGTTTGACCCGTATTTGATCTATACGTCAGATAAATTCTACAAATTGTAATTGGTTAGTTTCGATCCCACGCACTTGAAGTATATAATTATCAATCAAAAACTGAAGGCTACAGTTATGCAGATAATTTATGCATATACAATCATTATTTTTGCCGGATAGCGTAAGAAATAATCGACGCGCCTTAACGGAACTACTCGAAAGGAAGGAACAAGGAAGCACTTTTAAGGAATTTCGTGACACTTTCTTCATTTTTGCCAATCCACACGTGAATCAAATTAAGCTACAACACCGCCTCGCCCAATCAATCCACGGTGGAAAAAATATTCACCATCGTTAAAATTAAAACTAAATTAAGCGATTCGCCAGACGAACGTTGCGCAATTCGTTATGAAAGGAAACACAGTTCGGAGCCGACGTACCGTATTAATTAATTAATAATTGCCTCTAATCAGTCGATACGTTTTTCTTGCTACTTCTAAACTGCAAATTATCTCGTAAAACGATCGTTATATGTTGATTATTTACAGCGTAGCGCAGTCAGACTTGTTTCTCACACGACACGCACACATAAATCCTTCAATGGCCTTAGACCACCATTATTTTCCTTTGAGCCGCATTTTGCAGTCCCACATGTAGTGGCACCATTGTTATTCCTTTTGCAAAGTTGCACATAACATAAACGTTCGTAAAATATCGCTCTGGAAATCTCACCAACGACCTTGGTGTAATTTGCATATAATGGCTCGTTTGAAAAAAACTTGGTTTACATACATATAAAATTGACTCGTTAACTTTTTTTATGTTGTTTTAATTTAAAGATGAATTCCCTGCACGGTGATCTAAAAATTACTTATCTGCAATAGCTTTGCCCTTTATATTATATTTACAATTATGGAAGAATCAGAGGGATTAGGAGAAGAATGCAATAGACGTGCTTAATTATAATTAGCTCTCGAAGGATTATTTTTTTGGCTTCGCTCATCTTAAGGTAAGGAAACGTGAGGATTTCTAAACCATTAAAAATAACAAGCACACAAAAAAGACAAAATATATTTAGTAGTCACGTGCGTAATGAAATACTCGCAATAGCTTAAGGGCGAACAAAAAAATATTAAAAAGTACCACAGAAACGGTGACACGAACGTAATAGTACGTGCAAAATTACTTGATCAACAGAAAAGAAGATTGAAGAAATCGGCAAAAAGAATAACCAGTATAGCTAAAGATAAGCAATGACAAAAAATAAAAATCAAATTTACAAAAAAAAACAAAATACAACGAATGAAAACAACCGATGCGAATAAAAATGAAACATAAAACCTACCTAAATAACTATTAACATGAAATATAGAACAAATTTTGCTAAAAAAAGAAACAGAAGTAATTTTACCATGGAAGGCAACCCAACCCAACTCCCACCTTTCATAATTTAAGTCCAACCCTTATTTATTTCAGTAGTGAAGATTCTGGAATACTTTCTGATAATTGAACACACTATAGTAAGCTTCGCACTATTAAGGTATCTGGAGTCTGGAGTCATGAATCAAGGCAAACAAAACAAGTAACAAATTGAAAAATATTTAACTTAAATAAATGCCGACAAAAGCACAACCAAAAATGATAAATCTTGCCAGTGCAGTTAGGCATGATGCTCCAACAATAATCAGACATCATGTATGTACCCCATCTACATTCTCTTCCTCATAAATTTTTATGTCGTGATGGAATCGCTCGCCCTGTGGCTAAAAGCCAAGATTCCCTGGGAATCTATCCAGATGGCTGAAAAGGTAATGTGTTTTATACTCATATTACAACCCAGCATTTTGAAATTGTTTAGCATAACATTGACCAACACGGAGTGATTTTCCAACCTATGATTTCCCAGAAAGTTTTTTTTAATTTAAAGAAATGAAATCCAGGCCGATGATTATAAATTGGTCATAACATGATTGAAATTAGGATCATTCACCAATTTTCGAATCTGTGGACAATCAAATATACCAGCTTTTAGCTTTTCAAAACTTAACCTTGCGCGCTAGGTATTCAAAACACAAACTATCTTTATCTAATGCTTTAACGAATTCTTTCATAAGTCCCAATTTAATATGAGTGGGAGCAGAATGATTTTGTTCCTAGAAAGCAGCGGCAAGTTTATAATCAATGGTCGCTCACATCTTTGCAGTCCCGCAAGCACGAAAACCATTGATATTTAATGTATTCACCTTAACGCCCAACAACAAAATCGACGTAAATATCCCATTGGTGATTATAGTAACATACTTTCTCTGGTACAGGTGAAACTGTCTGACATTTTTCCTGCAAACTTGTTGAATAACGCAATGGAAATAGAACCGTCTTTATTACCATTGTGTTATAGTAAATAATAAGTAAATAATAACATATTATGCTTCTTTTGGCACTGTCTATAAAAATGCACCATTCACATGGATGGTATTCAATGAGTCCCATTTTATTAAGAAAAATTGAAAATTGAAAAAATCAGAAGTCATTTTTTCTCCTTTATCTCTGTGCCCAGGAATAACATTTTTTTTTTCTTTTAATCGAGAGGCCAACAGTTCTGAAGATTATTTGGAAAGGTTGAGCTCTCCGATTAGGTCACTTAGCTCATCTTAATTAATGGTCGATGGTTAGAATTTTTGTCTTCAAATTCATTGTCGTTTTCGTCACTGATACTTACGTCCATAGCATTGTCTTCCGGTAGATGTTCACAACACAGACATCATTTGAATGTGGCAATGACCTTTGAGCTGAGGTCAAATCTGGATGAATATTTTTTTTTGGTCCATGCCATGTTACTTCACTGAACAGCAATCATCAAATTTTTTTTTGTTCTCTGTAAATCATAGGTACTCAAGTCTTCATTTGACTCCTTGGCCTTTTGTCCACTGTCCTCTCCCCACAAATGCAACAAACCGCGTTCGGGTCATTGAAACAGCGTCTTCTTGACGCTATATATCGCCATATCGTTTAATTAGTTTCGAATATTCTAAAATTTCCTATATTGCGTTCGCCAATACAGCAGGGGTTGAATATTCAAAATCAATAACTAAGTGCAGATACTTTTGGGGAAAAAATGCAAGGATTCCTATTATGTAATTGTAATGTATCTTGAACAGTCACTACGCAAATTGTAATTCAAAACATGTCAAATCCCTTGGCAGATAATTTGATGGCAAAATGCGTGTCCTTCACACCATACATACGGGCGAGTTATTGCTACAACTAATTTAGTTGGAAATCCGCGTGGTTAATTGAAACATCGCCCGTTGAAATGTAAAATTTGAACATTAACATAAAAATTATTTTAAGCTCCAAACGCGACGCTAAATATCGGATATATTAACCGTAATTAAAATTTTAGCTATCAAACGGTTAATCAATATAATGTAATAATAAAAGGGGCCGTGGGAATAAGATTAACTGTGTGCCTGCATTAAAAAAAAATGTGTCATCCTGATTTGTTTTTTTTTATTGATTTCGAATTATAAAAATTACTTCTAGAACGTGAATTTGAAGGATGTTGTTGCTTCTGCGTATTTTTGTACGCAATTTACGATTCAAAGAGCAAGTTATTTTTAAGTTATTTAAAAATATTTTTTTGACTCACCGCATCATATTTTTAAATATCTATATGTTTGTTAAATATGACGAAATTCACCAAAAATATCTTAAAAGTTAATAATTAATAATTAATTGCAGAGCCATTCAACCACCAAGTTCGTAATGATTTGTTTAATATCAACATTTCTAAACATTAGGAAACTAAATAGTATAGCTTTTCTTGAAAAACGTTATAACTTTATTAACATTTATCTATGAGACTTGATAATGTAGCTTTAAATTCTTTCAATTTGCTCCACAAATTGCTCAAGAACCAAGCAAAATATAGTTTGGTCAAAAAATATTATTTTATTTGATTATATTATATTAATAATTTAGTGTTACGTATATTAATGGGGAAGTCCTGCCAGTGAATTTGCACTTTGCATTAATATTTTGGGTACTCTATTTTTTTAAGAAATATATTGGGTGTTCCAAGTGCCCTTAAGGCGTTATGTTTTTGAATTCGAAGGGTCCCTAGGTTTATATTCTAAAAATATTTTGAGCCGGCATGGGCGGTTCGTCTGTGGGACGCGACATAAGCTTTAATCTACAACAGCCTGTATACAACTTGATTGTCAAAACTCAACAGAACCGGTGATTTTAATTTTTTAGTGAAATTATGCTTCAAACAATCATGAAACTGAGAGGGTAGTTGGTGGGAGGGTAATTTTTTATCCGTGGACTAAGGGATCATCAATGTAAGTAATAATGCCACTAAGAATGCCCTTCTATATATAAGATATTGTCAGTGAATTTTCAATCTGACACAAGTTTAAGGGCAAAATTATTTTTTTTTAATGACACCTACTATCAAATTTACAAATACTAATTTTTGAATCCTGATTTTGAACATTTCTTTTGTGGTAGGAGCCTCGAGGTAGACTTGACGTGATAAGTATAGGAATATGTACCATCAGACCTAGATTTTGAATCGATTGTTGGTAAGTTTGTGGGAGATTGAAAATTCACTGACAACACCTGTATATAGAAGGGCATTCTTGGGGATACTAATACTTACATTGATGATCCCTTTGTCCAGGGATAAAAAATTACTCTCCCACCAGCTACTCTTTCAGTCATGATTTTTTGAAGCATTGCCTGCATATCTAATATTTCATTAAAAAACGAGTTTTGACAAACAAGCTGTACATGGATGTATTCACAATTCTTCATAGAATTCAAAAATGTAAAATACACAGGATATTCCATTTAAACAAAGTAGAGTTCATGTCGCCCCCGCAGACGAACTGCCTATACCGGCTCAAAATATTTTTAGAATATGAACCTAAAGACCCCCTATACATATTTATACTTATTGTTTTCGAATTCGGAAACAACGCTGTAAGGGAGCGAAAAACCCAGATCAATTGGTATTTAAATGTTCTTTACTATATTAAGGTTTAATTTTATGTACTTATGTATTCGGAATTCGCAAAATTATTGTCATTCTGGGTGTTTCTGTGCAGGTAAAAAAGCCTTTATTGGCATATTTCACTGTCTATAATACTCTATTTCAAGCATCATTATTGCTCTTCCCTCTTCCATCTCTTCCTGACCCTCCATTCCTATTTTCCTTCTTTCTCCTACACACCCCCTTCATCCTCTTTATTCTTTAAGAGTCTCCGCCTCTCTCCATTCACCCCCATGCTTCTTCTCCAACAATTTCCTTTCGTCTGCTCATCTTCTTCCAGCCTCGCCTCTTTGTACCCTCATATCCAATGCTCCCACTTATCCCAGCCTTCTCCACAGAATTCACACCTCATGTATTTCTCAGCCATCCCTTGCTAAAATTTTCTCTTCGTCTATTGTGTAGGTATTTTGTCTTAAAAGTCAGGTGCAGTCATCATAATCTATATCCGGTTCATACCGCCCATTTTCACCCATTACAAGAACTGTCAGACCAAGAAGAGCTACCTGAAGGTGTCAGATAGTCAGAACTATAATTGTTTTTTAGAAAACTTTTCATTGGCATTAAATTATATTATTAACTCTTGACGTAACAAACTAGTTGATGCTGAAATGTTTAGGAACAATCGTCAAGTAATTGCGCGGTAAACTCCACCTCGTAAATGCAGACTACAAAAGTGTAATGCGAAATACATTACATTTCCCAAGTTTAACTGTATGTAAACAGAATTATATTTATAATTTTCGACGCACAATTTCATCTTATAATCGAATAGTTTATGCTCCTATGCACTTGCTAACCGGATTTTGCAGTTACGTTCATTTTGAGAGTCACTCTCCTTATTTTTTCATTTAACGCTTCTTGCAAGTGCTGGTACATTAAATTGAATTTTACGAATGTGTTATATTTGTATATACTCTATATTATTTTGTAAACAACAAACAATAATTACTCCCCTACTCTAAACAATCTTATGCAACAACTGCAATGGTCCAAATTGCACAATTATATTTGTGCGACTCATTTAGTCAGAAATTTGGCGATTATACTGATAAAAAGCGTGTCAGTGCACATTTTTCCAATAAATTCATCTTAAAGATAGTAATGTTTACTTAACGGTATCTAATCAGGTTAGCGGAATTTCGCTCACTATCAACCACGAAACTATCAAAATACGCAACGCGACAAATTATCTCTTAATAACTGCGAAGATTTGCGTTGACTCATCAAAACATGTATTTTCAATGATACAGGCCTCGAATTTCAGGCGCGACAAAATGCCGGAGTCTGCATTATGGACACTGTCCTAGTTATTGTTATTCGCTGACACCAGACGCTCAGTTAAATGAGACGTGACACACATTTTTTTGTAAGCGAATTGACAACTTTTTCCACATTTAATTAAATTGACAATTTTGGCAAGCCAATGCTGATTTCTTCTCGCGTTTTGGCGTGTTTTTAACTCAAAAATTAAGAATTAATCATAGATGTAGTTTTTTCAACTTTGTCAACAGTAGCTCATTATTTGGCGGTAGTAACACCTACGTTCTTCATAAAATACCAGACAAGGATTTATGTTCTCATATACATTTACTGTGTTGGTGTGAAGAAAAATGAAAAAACTTCGTAAATTACCCAGTTAAAATAACAATAATTTATCTTATGCTGGTTTGTGATATTCTTCCAAAGTAATTTATAATGTTTTGATGGCCATGAAGTTTCCAGGAAATATTTTTGCAACTGTAAAGATCGAAATCCAGATTAATCGGATAGATTAAACATGATCCTATATTTGTCGAATGAATGTTTCACTGTACGCTCGTCGATGTATACGTTTACAGCGGATTCGTTATTCATGGGATCGAATAAATATAATACGTAGCGAAATTAATGTATTCGCAAAATCACAGTTAGGTTGTTTACGTCGTTATTTGTCACTGACCGAGTCGCCTTTTATCATTTCACAGATCGTTGCCCATCTCCTGCTGCATATTCAGTAGCAAGGCAAATGAATGTCTTTGTTTAGAAGAATTTCTCCAATTACTAGGCAAATAGGAAGTACGCGGATAAATAAATTTACGACGTCCTTTGAGCGCTTAACTCATATGTTTATCGGCGGTAATAAATGATTCATGGTCACTCTGAACGAAATGTGCAAGAAGGAAATATTTACATTTTAAATATTAATTTCGATTCGAGCCATAATATTTTCGCTTTCTTTAATTTAATTTAAAGGATAAATAAGCACTTAAAAATATATGCATTATTGTCTATCTGAGAATCTAGGCGACCAACTTAAACATAACGTAGACGATGGATAGTTTCATTTATTACACTTTACAAAAATTCAGCCAGTTTACGTCAAATAATTTAGTCAATAATTTTTAATAGTGAAACGTTTTCCAAATATAATAAACAGAATTGCCGGCCTGGTTTGATAGCAAACGTTTATATCTAAAATTTTAAAATAAATGATAGAAGATTCCGGTTTAATCATCAAAATTGCAGGATTAGAAGAGCTTTACGAAAAGGGCTGATAAAGCTTTATAAATAGCTTTCTATGCATGAATTTGATAAAATATTTTTAATATGCAAACTGATTTTGATGCAAATAATTAGGTGTTTATGCTACATAAATTGTAATATAAGTAAATTTTGTCAAAAGATACCTTATGCAAAAAAAATATTCTAGAATGAATAATGGGATTGAGCATATTTTATAAAGTGAGTGATGAAATCAGGAGTGTATGCGAAAAGGGAATACACATCGTTCTTAACAACATTCCAAAATAAATTAGCCTTCCATAAAAATAATATTCAGTGTGTAACAACCAAATGGAATAAATTCAATATTTTCATGTTGGGATGGAAATTTGTAAAACAAGATTACCCTGATTTTGTTACCTGCCCCTACAAGTCACGTTTTTAGTCAGTTTCGACTAATTTAATTTCATATGACGTAAATAATATCAATAATAACATAAAATACAATATTCAATGTAGCAAATGTTCAAAATGTGAACGGCGCACCTCCAACACAACAACACCATAGTCTAAGATAAAATTCTTGCCTGACATTACCTAACATTTGAGGCGTGACGGACCTAATGACAGTAGTAATTCGTTCCTTTAAGCAATCCACATCTTGCGGTTTTGTGTTGTACACAACACTCTTGACATAGCGCAATAAAAAGAAATCTAGTGGTGTGTGGTCCGGTGACCTCGCAGGCTATTCTAGCGGCCCTCGCCTCCCAATTCATATAGTGAGAAAAACGACGTGAAGGTATTGCCGGACATTAATTTGATGATGTGGCGGTGCACCACTTTGGAACCAGATGGTATCGGCTGCTAAACGTGGATTTCTCCAATTGGGATATAAGTGAGTCAGAGCTGGCGACACATTATTTTGAAGAAATTGCAGGTAATTTCAAGTCCATTCAAATTTTGTTGAAGAAAGAACGGACCAACGACACTGTCTCCTATTATGCCATCCCAGACATTAACTTTTTCTCGTCTTTGAGTATGCAACTCTCTCATATAATGAGGGTTTTCTCTAGCCCAATAATGACAATTTTTGCGATGTCCATTAAGAGCGAATGTTAATTCATCAGGAAAAATAATATTTACGACTGCTATACGATTATTATCTATTCTTTCCATAATTTCCTCGCAAAACTCTATTCTTCTATCAAAGTCGTCTTCATACAGTTGATGTACTGGTTGTAGCTTATACGAATGCATTTTATCTTCTTCCAGTAATCTGGCAACCGAGCTGTGACTGATATGAGATTTGCCACAGGAACTTGGCGAAGTGTGTGGATTTTGTTCCAATGCCAGGAGTTCAATTTGGTGTCTTCGTCCATGGGAGGAGCTTTTTTTAAGTTTTTTACGTGACCAACAACTCTAAACTGTTTTTCAGTTTTACCAATTATACTTTGAGATATGGGTTGGGTTGGGTTGGGTTGGGTTGGGTTGGGTTGGGTTGGGTTGGGTTGGGATTCGAGAAATCAAATCGAACCTGTCAAGTGATTGACACTGATCCGCTAGTTCGTTGGCATGTAACAAAATCGGGGTATACTTGTTTTACAGTGTTTTTCTCGACAATTTTCTGATGTAAGATAATAAAATTTGCTAGCGTAAAAAGAACTGAAAACTCTATCAATATCTCTGTAAAAATATCTAGAGTTCTGATTTAAACAAAATATCGGATAATGACCGCCATAACAAACAAAGATTGACATGTTTTACCATTTTGCTGTCAGGCAACCCATCATGAAAATATTGAATTTATTCCATTTGGCTGTTACACGCTGTATATAATACATTACATTTTGTAATATTTTGTTGCAAATAATGAAAGCGCAGAAATGCTTCTTGACAACACATCATGAACAAATTATGAAATAACTAAATTTGTATGGAGCAAATTTACTGTGTCTATCGTTTTAAATAATATCTAACAGTTTTAAGATCCAATTTAAAACAAATATAGCTGGAAATGTAATCTTTATTTTAATTCTGAACAACAATAGGAAATTATTAACTATTATATTTTTTTTCAATAAGGGTGGCGACGTTTTCCTGAATTTGAAAATTATGTGGATCTTTCTCAGTTTTATGTAGAAATCAAATTACATTATAGTTAACACTTGCGCCTTTTGTTTTTGAAGTTTCATTATTTGGGATTACATTTCAGGGACAGTGCACTTGACTACACTTTTACCGTTATGTTGTATGCTGTGTGTTACAGAAAATACTTGTGTTACGCGCACAAGCAACTTTTAGGCTAAGCTTCCATCGAAGATTGAACAATTGTCAAAAATACCAAAGTTTGGCTATAATTACAAATACTACAAATCGCCATTCTCTTATGACAATTTAATAACGAAAAAATTTTCTTAACTTTGCAAAACGCTAGCTCTGAACTTTTAACAAAATTATATTTCTAAATGGTCAGATTAATTTACACATATTCTGTCAAATTATGTACCCTTACACAATTTTACAATGTTTTAAAAGTTTTCTTCCCTAAATGATTCTAACCTCAGAATTTTAACAAATTACTCCTAATAATGCAACCTGGATAATTTTTTTAATTATTTTCTAGGATTTCTACATCCATCATTTGAATTTGAACAGACATGTGTAACCAACATTTTTGCCCAACATTAAGATTAAGTATGGTTAAAATTTTCTGTGAAACAATGAACTAACGCGTTGTTTTAACTCCTCCAATCATTTTCTAACCGAATTAATATCAATTGACATATTTACAATGTATCTCTCGTATTCAAATTAACATTAAATTATTACTTTTTATTTTCTAAATAATTTAAATATTTATTTATTTGCACAATACTTTTGTAATATCAGCATAAAATACACCTTGACAAGAATGATGCGTAACCATCACAGAGTGTGACTGATGAGTGTCTTCATGGATATTAAAGAAAATATTACCTCTTTCTTATTTACTATTGTGTGTTGACATCGTCATCGCAATGGTTAATTCCAGACGTTGTAATTGATTGAAAATATCCGTTATGTAATATAAATATTGATGCTTAAGTCGTAGTGAATGTACAATTGAATGTTATTTTGTCTTTCTCTTTATTTTACATAAACACCATATTTTAACTCAAATTGGTAGTTATAATACTAACGAACAGAACATAAGACTATTTGTTATTCTGCGTTTGCTTACTTTGTAAACGGCACACAGCAATTACATTAAAAATATTAAATCTTTGGAATATGACGAATTTTGTTATATTTGTTGGTTTATATTATTAATGAACAAAACATGCAACAAAAGTGATAATTTATTTTTTTGTAATATATGTACTAATCGTTCATTTGATTTCAAAACATATCAACTTATATTTTAATCACGATAGTAGATACTACAACTGCTTCGCTGCAACCAGAATCTATTTAAATTCGTTCGCTTCCAGTTTCATTTCTATCCCATCAAAATTCCTTCGCGAGTATACAACAAGGAATTTTGCGGAAGCGACAAAAACCAACATCGCAACTTTACAGTTCGACGTATCCATCTCGGCGGACTCCCGGTGATTGTAAATTGCGAAATTTATTAACATTAAAGCTGATCATTAGTGGAAGCACGCAAATAAACGAAGCTCAAATATGTCAGACGTAATTTAAGAAATATTAGTTTATAAATATTCATGCTTGGAATATTATGCGTTCGTTAAGTCCGAACAGATTACTTGTCGGAGACGCTTTCCGCGTTCAGAATCATAATTGATTTTCGAAGTGACGACGACAGTTTTTAGTCGTTTCGCGTACTTTGTATTCTATGACTTGGATTTTTTTCTTTGTTTTATCAATAACCGATTTTATCGGACATTTCTTTGAGAATTTGGGTTTTCAGTGATCTGTAATAAATTCATATTAATTTTTCGCGTGGCCAAAATAAAAATAAAATATCTAGACTTACTATTTAAACGATAAAATCACATTTGGCCTCATTGTCAACTTTTAGTTTAAACGTGCGTTTCATACTTGACCTTTAAAAAATAATTATTAATTAACATGCTTGTTAAAAGTGTCGTAATAAATAGTTTTATTGTACAAGTTCTTCAAGTCGTGCATGTCGTTAACTGAAGCAGATACGCAAATGGTCTTTACTTACACATTCCACTTATAATTATTATCATAAATCGGGTAAACAAGTCTAAATACTTAAACTAACTTGAAATATTATTCGCATTTAGAATTAATTAAATAATTATTTCACCATTCCATAGCGAATATTTCGATGCAATTTGTTCAAGTGAAATATCACCCTAGAAAATTCCTCCTCGCCTGCGTTAATTGCATAATTTATAATGCATTTCTATCGCAGATTTATGCCTACATAATTAATTTGATTTTAACTTTTTCGACCATTGCAAATCGAAAATGTCACCTTACAATTTTGTACTAAAATTCAATGAAATATTTACGTAATCGTACGTCGAATGGTCGTGAACTAGTTATTGCACCGCTTCGATATAGTCGTCCAACTGTGACAGCTGGATCTCCCAGTTGCACATCTGCCGGTGGTTCGGTTCGTGTCCGTTTACACACGAGGCCCCCATTGTGAAAGCCACGCTGACCCCATTTGTCGTCGCCTCTCTCGTTCAATACCATTGTGAACGCGAAAACGCCGGAATAGTTACGAAGGACGCGCCCGTGTTTAAAGTGAAAAGGACGATTGTCGTTTTGTTTTGGTTCCGGGCGAACACACGCCACTGCTCGCGATTGATCGGCGCACGGAGATTTGGAATCTCATGGAACCAGTTTCGCGGAAGAAACGGTTTTTTTTATGAACAGGACGAGTGCAGGACCGGCGCAAGATTTGAAGCCCTGGCTATAATTTAATGCCAAAAACTATTTGCAACAAATCATATTTTGCATATTCTGAAGAATTAAAAATAAATAAGTGAAGAACGCTAAGGGAAATTTGCTATCCAGCCAACCTAACTCGACTTCATTCAACATCCCTAACGTCCGAACTTGTATACTACCTCGATATGCACGTCCTTCTACCAATCCAACGCTTCAAACATTAGTGCTTTCAAATCCCATAAATCAACTCCTACACTCCAATTATATCCTATTCATGATTAGCCCTTGCACAACGTCATTGAGAAAACCGTCCACACACACTTGTCTGCTCACTTTGCGAACTTTTCTAAATAGCAAAATGTTTCCGTTCAGGTAGAGAGCCATAAATGGTCGTCTCTACGTTCACGTGTATATTTAATATTTTATTTTTAACCAAGCCTCTTGGAAATCAGTTGGGAGTAATTGATTGTTTACAATGAAGCAAATTCGACAGCGCTTTATTTCAAGCAATCCTCAAATTCACAGTTGAGTAAAAACGAGTAGAAAATATTATGCAAAATAAATTTGAACAAGTGGACTAGTACAGATACAAAAACATCGAAGCAGTTCAAAAGGGAATAACGTAAGGAGATAGCCTGAGCCCACTTCTTTTTATAATAATTATTGACAGGGCACTGAAGATCACAAAACAAAGAACGACAGTTGTAGGGGACAATAATCTTAGGCCAGTAATTGTAAATAGTTTAAAGTATTCTGCCGCCATAGCACTTATTGCTAATGTACTAAAGTGAATACATTCGTGGATATATGGACAGAAGAGATACAGAGGAATTGAAATTAAGAGTCATCTGTGTATAATAAATAACAAAAGGGAATGCGGCGATGGTACGAAAATAGAATAAACTTAACTGGTATGGGCACATCATCAGAATGAAGTAAAAAATTAGTTAAAAAGGTCTTCGAGCCCGAAAGACGGGGAAGGGAAGATAGAATCACAGAAATTGACAAAAATAACGGAATCAAAAGATTGGTAAAGGAATGGAAGTAGTGGAAGAAATGGATAGAAGATGTACAAAGAAATCTTACATCCTAATTGTACTGCGTACTAAGGATACGTGAACAAGAAGAGGCGCTAAGAAATAGAATAATTTACAGAAATTCAAAGCATTATTCTCTAAATGAATGCAAGGATGTGATCCGTTTTAATAAATAACACAAGTTTATTTTGAGTCTACATTGCTGAAAGTTCCGGCGGCAAATGAGCCGGTTTGACATAATCTCAAATGCGTAGAAGAATATTTAAACATTACTTGCCTGACCTTCAAAAGTTGTGTTTTTATCCAAAAAATGTGTAAATTTTATTCTTGATTAGAAATCCAATCTGTTACGTAAACAGCAAAATTGTTATAAATACGAACTATTTTATTAATGGGTTAAATTAGAACAAGATTATTATGTATCTACTGAAAAAATGATGAAATAATAAATTGCCCCTTGATCTTCTCCGTCTTCACCCCGAAGACCAATTTGAAGATGTGCAGATGTACCTTTGCCGAATAAACGCTTTAAGAACACATTGATTTTTATTACAGAATGTTGTGGTAAACCACTCTAGTATCAGAATTTTATGATAATCCTTAATAATTAACCGAAAAATCATTGAAAATTAAGAGAATTCTTAAAGAATCGGTGTCTTAAAATTTTGGATACATTATCAAAAAATCGTCTAATATGGTCATTTTATAAATTAAACAGTGTCAATTTCTACAGTGGTTTTATTCAAGTTTTGAGTTAAATGAAGTTCAACTTTCTATATCGCACTTGCCTTTAATGTGAGTTAAAGACTTAGATAATGTCATGTTAATCTTAGAATAAACGAGATTTTTCCCTGCGGATTATCGTTCAATTTTTGTAGATAGATGTTTAATACCCTAGACGTGGTAAATAGGATCACATCTAAGAGAGCTAAGTTTATCATCAGGTGTGTGCAGCCTCTTATTGACTTGCCAGTATAGGAATAATTGTTCCCTGCACCTTGAACTTCGTGTATGTTGACTAGGTTAGGTTAGGTTAGGTTAGGTTAGGTTAGGTTAGGTTATACCAGTAACCTAATATCGCTCCTCCACTGCTACGGCAAGGATCTATTGTGGCTCCCACCTATATTTATAATTCACCCTATATATATATCCGTGCTCTTTATATAGAGAAGGATTGTTGAGGGTGATATTTGGTCAAGTCTGCCCAGCGCAAATTGTACTTGGTATAGTCGCACTCGGAAGCATCGGCCAAGCCCAAACTATGTATAATATATGACGCCTTAGTCGGCTGTGTCCAATATTAAGGACTGTTAGAATGAGCAGGTCTCCTACCTAGATCTAACAATGTCTTGGTACTTGCAGCAGATGAGCCCTTCAGTACTGTCTTGGAATGCCCACTCTGCCATGAAATAGACTGCTTCGTTTCCCTTCATACCAGTGTGTTCAGAGAAGGCTAACCTTGTTCGCTCTCCCTAGTTGACAGAGCAGCAATCCCAGACCCATCATGGATGTACATCGATTGTCAGCAAGGACTTGCAGATCTTTTCTGCAATCAGATCTTCATTGATCTGCGCTACCAATGGCTTTTTTTTATGCTGTATACTGCTTCAGTCTTTGGTTTGCGAGGGAAAGCCCGGTGCCCGCTCTTGAAGTTCTCTTAGAGCCATCAGTGAACAAGCACGAATCTGCTTGTAACTATGACTCTATAAGGCAGTCCGAAATTAAAAATCGTTGGCATTGTAACAACCCCCATACCCAGGGTGTCTTTTCGATATCGGTCGTTAGCCTGTTACGTACAATGGCCAATTTCTGCGGGTTTGCATAGCCCCATGGTAATAATAATATGTTGTCACCCTGGCCTCATTTCGCAGTACAATATGTAAAGGAGACAGGTCTAGTAGTATTTCCATAACTACTGACGGTTTGGTGCTTAGCGCCCCCGTTACCGGCAGGCTAGTAAGGTTTGCTCTTAATATCCTGTCCTGCCCTGTCCTGTGTACCATTCTGGCTTTGCGAACATCAGAAACACCGAAACCTAATATCGTGGGTTTATCGGGTTTTTGAATTTGTAGATCTGACGCACTAAAATTGCACGTACATAGACTATCAAACAAAACAAGGCAAATAGCTGTTTCTGATTGTTGGTCTTAACCAGTTCTCATAATCTCCTGTTGCATAAACCACAAATAAACCACCTTACATCTTGGAAACTTAAGTATACAACCCTTTCAGCATGGCTGCGAACGTACAGTTTGTTTAAAGATATAATATCGTCTGTTCGCTAGCACGCACTGTATTTTCATTATCCATCACAACTGGATTTGTAGACGACAAATAAATTGGCCGTACTTCGTTTATGTTCATTTTCTTGAGGAAAATATTCAATCGATCTTCGTGTTGCTAATGTTATCTTATCCAATATTTTTGTAATTATGATCCTGAGTAATCTGCTACCAAACTGCTGGTTGGTAGTATTTATTTTTGTGGCAATTTGACGACTCCCGTATACAACCCATTTTATATCATAAATTATCATTGACGATGTTAGGATATGGATGACGTGAGCAAAGCATTGTATTCTAGGAGGGAGATATAGCTACTTCATTATGACTTCAATGGATATAAACGACGAGGTGACCGGCGGCTTTGAAGAACATCACATTATTACTAAAGCGAAGAAATCGCAACTCGTTGAACGATAATTGAAAAACGAAAATTAAAATAAAATCAAAGACGCCACCGAATGTAACTTAAAGTAGGATAGCATCGTTTCTAGATGACAATTAACACATCGTAATTTTACCAAAAACTACTCTGAAAAATCTACACGAACTTATCGAGCTCAGTTCCAACTACCAACGCCCAATGTAATCACATTTCTGCGATATTAACTGCATTTGAAGCACCTCACATACACATATCGTGTGTCAATCTACAATGCACATTAGCGAAATACAATGACAGTACTTATCTTGACTTATGATGTATTTTAGGAAGCGAATTTGGAAGCAAGTTGAATTCAATTTAGAGATAGAATTTTGACACTTGTCAACCTCGATTGTAAAAAATGTAACTTCATTTTCTGTCTTTTGTGAAAGACTAGATATTTCGTTTTTCACAATTCAAATTGTTGAAGGGAATCGCTGGTAGCACATCCCTTGTCTGAATTACTTTATTAAGGACTGCAGCATACATTGTTCAATAAGTACCGTCCAAAAATATACAATACATATAAAAATAATTATTGCACAATAGTGATTATATCTCAGTAATTTGCCGACCATACCAAATGATCCAAGCAACCAAATGCATGTTCATACACCTATTTTAATAAATTCGTCATGTCAGATGTTATTTCATTCTGATCATTTTCTACTATGACGTTTAGCGTCATTTTAGCTACCTGGTTAAATATTTTCATTTCATTATTGAATTAATTTGTTTATATTTGGTTTGTCTTCGTTTGGGGTTTCTTTCTGTTCGTTGTTTTATTTACATTCGTTACCATTACAATTAATTTTAGAACTTGTCTTCAAATTAATCAGAATGCAAAGTGCTCATTAAAACAGAAAATGTCTACACCAAGAACATCATTATTAATAAGAAAACGTAGTTATTATGAGGCAAGAGATAACTCTGATTCAATCTATTAGTAATAATTTAATATGGCGCTCATCAAAATAAATTTTCTATAATTTTGAACTCGAGAACAATATTAAACCAATTATGCATTTCTCCAATTTCTCTTGCTGGGGATCGTGAGAACACCTCAAGTTCATCTCACAGCGTTTACTGTTACTCCTACATTACAATACCTTATTATCAAGAAATTTACCCTCAGGATAAAAATTAGCCATACTTGCAAATGTTTAGCGTATTGTCTACCAAGTTTCCATAATCTATATGTATTTTAAAATTCTTATACAAACGTGTAAATATTTACCTATAAAAACGCTCGTTTCGTCTTATCTCACAAAGTTTACATAGTATCACAATGTGCGTGTTCTAATTTGCCACAAATCAAATTGGAATACCCTCGATGTCTGTGTTATTTGCGTTAATTTCCAATCTTTATTGACACAAACCGATATAATGACCTCATCTTACGTATGTACGAATGCTCTTGTTTGCCTCTCGCCCCGGGCGCTTCCCTACTTAACCCGCGCCTTGAACTGACCCTGGATCGATCTCACTTTACGGATGCTCGACGTAACTGCAACTCTCGATTTTCAATTTCAAATTCCGAAAGTTGTCGCCGACGAATTAACACCTCGAGGCTGATCCGTTTGATTAATGATACGGTTTGCGTTTTGACACTCTATGCAGCAATTTATTTATTAGCGTTGCCAATTTCGCGTTGCAACTATCTTGATCAAGTAATAACATTTATAACACAAGGTCTGTTAACAAATTAAAAAATGTGATAAAATCCACTAAAGACGAAAGTAAACCATCGAGATCGAGATTTAAATATTATATCGGTCGATATTTCGACATTTGTTACAGATAAACCTGTCGGAATGTACTTAAAAGCGTGACTAGGTGAATTCTCGAAATGGTATTTCACATTTTAGTGAATGATTGACACACGCTCTCGTTTTGGTGCATATAAAAAAATAATTTTATTTTATTACGTAAGGTTGTTACATGTCGATGCAGAAAGTCCAATATAATGTATATTGATGTCGAATCATTTGCATAGAATTTACATTTAACGAAATATTTCAGTGTAAAAGTAATCTTGTGGAATTCGTTCTTCATGATTGAGGAGAATGGAGTTGATTTGCAACGTGCTTTCGACAGATTTTGGCGACATAATGATTATTGATTAATCCCACGTCCAAATTATTAAGGAGAAAATAACAAATTCCAGATTCCGTTCCGGTCAATTGACTGTTACCCACTTGGTCGAGTTTGTCTATCGATGTATATTCCGCTCGAGACAAACGTTGAAACCAGTTGTCCGCAAGATGCGCGCGATATTAAAAGCGCCTTATTAATCTATCAGCACCGGAAAATTTTAATAAGCACGTACCCGGAGTAATCGGATTTGCAGGAGTTATAGATTAGAATAATTGTATGCATGCGCGGTGCCTTTTTTGCCACTTTCGCTACGTTAGGTTATCATTAGGTCGCGATAATAAGCACCGCGGTCATTTTTGCTGGTGCGAGGTAATTGCGCCCGTTTTCTATCGACTTGCACCGGGCGTTTCGTCGCCCTTCCAAGCGACCTGTTGATTTCAGATCGGCGCGTATATTACCACCAATAATTTACCTGATTTATCACTTTCGATTGGCGCGAAAATTTAATTAAGGCCTTCGAATTTAAAACGGACACCCCGATAGCCAGTTTTTCGTTCGATTTAACAAGTCGTCACGAGTAAACGGTGGAAATAATAACTGTTATCTGCGATCTGTTGAATGTTTGAAATTAATTTCCGAACCAATCTGCGTAGTAGCCAACAACTTGTGGGTCATTGAAATGCAATTACTTTAATGACTTGCTAGAAATACGAAAAAAATAGAAATTATCTTAAAGCTCTTTTTGGCGTGCAATTTTGCGAAACAGTTTAATTTAAGTTTGAAACGTTGTAGGCGTCACTGATCATCGTAATTCGAACGCAAGAATTTAAATTATTCCACAAGAAAATAATTTCAAAGAAATAAAATGGTTGAAATATACTACAGTTTCGAAGTATTGCAATTAATAATTTAATTAATTTAAATTAATTTAAAATAATTAAAGATGGGCATACATTAACTTTATAATAACATATTTGAATTCTAAAGTTCCTCAGCTACTCAAATCAAATTAATGAAAAAAAAAAACTGTGGCAAGTTATATATACAATAATTAGTTTAATTAACATAAACAGTACATAGTTAATCTCATTATCCAAAGTTATGTATTGTAAAAGTATCAATATCGTGTCGTGGATAAATCAATCGCTATATTATTTACTTTTATACTCTAGTTTGACACCTCAACAGGTCGAACTTACTCGTAACGGGTGTGGACGTTAGTTTCATTGCATTACAACTGCATAACCTCCAACCTGATACATCATTTCATTGATATGTAAAGTTGTTGCTCCTAAATATTAAATGGAATACTTCAACGAGTCAAAATTACACATATCAACATTTGTAACATTTCAAACAGTTGGAAATTACATTGCATTTACGAATTTAAGAAATATTTGCGAACACCTAGTTGTGAATTTGGGGCACAAACAATAATAACACTTCACAATCAATCTTTGTTTGCAGTCACGACGTATGTTAAACACATTTTGATAATAATAACTTCCTTAAAGTAAAAAACAACTAACACTTGTCTTTAAAGCACCATTGATTGAAACAAGTAATTCTAAGCACATATTAAATTACTTTTAAAAAATACGATCTAAAAACGTCACCTTTGTTCGAAAGCAACTACAACAAGTAATGTAGCTCTAATTGAGCCAGGACATGTGAGATAAAAAAATGGTTGGGCTGGGTTGGGTTGGGCTGACTTGGGTTAGATTGGGTTGGGTCATTTGTTGGGGTACTACCTGCGAACCCATAATCGCATCAAAGTTCAGGATTAAATAGTTGAGTCAAATTTATCTGCAATATTTATGGGAGCGATGTACCCGAAAATATATAAAATACAAGAAACGTTATTGTTTATAGTGATAATACAAAATAATATTTGACCAGCCTATATACACAATATAAATACAGCACAAAAGCCTTCGGCTGATGTAATTATCCTTCATTACTTGATGTGGACGGATCATGATGGTTTTATGCCAAGAGAAACTCCAAAATGATCGCGTTGGCAATGTATATTGTTATAACAGTGTATCGAGGGTAGATTTTATACAAATTGTTTCAATATACCATAATTATAATGGAAATTATGGAAGCTTATGAACCGTGGTAGGCCAATTAGCCAATCAGCAGCTACTCAATTATTTCACAACTAAAACAGGAAATATTTTAAAGTGGGAAGTTTCTTCATAATGTATTTGGCCCATAAATTAGAAAAACATGATTTTAGTGCAATGACAAAATGATACAGTTGCAAGGAAAAGTTTCAGAAAAGATACAGAAGACAGGTGTTATAATGATGCAGATCAGTAAACCATATATTAACTTTGAAAATTGCAATCGTAGCTATGATCAAAAATATCAGACTGTTAGTTACAATCCCTTAACAAAATAGGTCTTCAAGGTCGTAAGTATAGTTATTCAATAATCGTTTCAGGCGATTAGTTTAGAAAAAATTGTAAATTTTGATGTAAATCCACTGATGCCTTTTGTGTATATTAAGCTTAATCAAAATCTTATACAAATTTGTGCATCGAAAGTGTATACAGATTTCTATTTGAAAATTGTTATTATTAAAGTTTGCAATTTTTGATACAAAAAACATACAATCATAATTTGTAAATTATTTTGGGTCTTGTGAAGATTTTTACCAATGAAAATAGAGGATTCATTGTCAAGTATGCTTTGAAGTAGAGAATTTGTTTGGCTTGTTTTCTCGATATTAGTGGTATCGTGTGTAGAATTATATTATTAATAACATTCCTAACCTGAAACCAATATAAATCATAAATCATTTATGAATTAAATTGTCAGGATTGCAGAAATGTTTACATTGGAAAAACATAACGATTAAAACGTCGTATTACACAACATAAAGGTGATATTAAATGCAAACCAAGAGAATCTCCTCTTTCCTCTCATGCCAGATTTGAAAAACATAATATTGCGATGGTGTTCGAATTTTGGAAGTTGGAAGAAACTATTAAAAGAGATTTTTTTAATGTGCTTCGTAAAATGAATGGCCAAACTATTAATTCTAGGCAAAACACCGATTAATTAAGTGCCATATACGCCAATTTATTGGATAATCTTCCGTAGCACTTGGTTTTTTTAGTTTATAATTTTGAATGTTTCGTTTTCCAACTATGGTTGTTATCGTATCTTTTATTATTGGTATTTTAGATGACATTTTCTAATAAAATAAACTTCGTTTTTTTGTGTTAATTTCGTTTGCCATTTTGATAGTGTCAGTTAGTAGCCTTTTTTGTCAAAATTGCTTTATTTATTGATTTGAAAGATTTATTGTGCCTGTGATGCCTAGGAATTCAGGAATGATTGTTTTACTTTTCGGTAAAAAATCATATTAATGTGAATACCAAAAGTTTAAATGGTGTTATATTTTCTTCTAAAATTTACCCGGTGTTAAGAATTTTATGCCAGCAAACCGGCTAATTAAAATGTAGGACTACCTCTCTAGATGAGATTCACAGAATGAATATTATGTATCATTGTAGGCAACATTATTATTATATTATTTATTTTATTTTATTTATGTATCTATTGTAGTCATGAACCTTAACTAACTCATCATAAACTGAACGTAATTTGGAACAATCTGAGATTATATACACATATATACATGTCTTTGAGAGACTATCAAGGTCAATATAAGATGTAATTAGAACGCGGGATAAATATGTACGAAATTGAACGTATTTTTTTTATTGTATCATAAATTGTGTTTTTCTAATAAATACCCTTCAGCTTAGTACCACATCTGACATAATAAAGTGAATCGAAAATTAGAGTGACAAGAAGATATGAGGCTACAGATAACTCTGAGTACTTCGGTAGCAGAAAGCAGACAGTGGTAAAGATAATGACAAGAATGGGGTTATCGGAAGGGATTGAACAAATATATGAGGGTGAGCGTGGGTAATGAGAACTCAGAAAGATTTAAAATTAGAAGAGGGGTGAGACAGGGATGCTCGCTGAGCCACCAACTCTTTAATACCTACATTGCGGAATTGGAAGAAAGGCTAAGGAAAGGACAATATGGGGAGTGAAATTATCGGCAAAGATATGGTCGTTGGCATTTGCGGATGACAGTCTCATTGGCGGAGAGGGGTTAATATAAATGGCGAATAGGTTAGAAGGATTCACGCACAGAAAGGGGTTGGAGCTCGACACAAAGAAAAGAAAAATTATAGTGTTTCAGAATGGAGGAGGGAAGTAAATGTGACATAGTAAGGAGATATAATACAACAGACGAAGGGGTGGATGTATTTAGGACTTGTAATGAGAGAAAGGGGAAAACAGCGAAGGAACGATTGAGAAGGAATCTATGGGGAAAGAGGACACGGAATTTCCAAGAAACAATGAAGTTATGAAACATATGTATGAAGAGCATTCTGATGTCCGGGGCGGAAGTGTGGGCTTAGAGAAAAAGGAAAAGGTTGGAAATGGTACACCTAGGGTTAAGAAAAATTATACTGAACTTGGAGGGGTCAACTGCAGACTATATAGTTAGGTAGCAGACAGGGAGCGAGAGGTTGGGAGTAGAGGCGGGTAAAGGCCAGTGAGGTATGATATGACAGCGATGGGAGAGAGAGCAGAGCAGAGCCTAGTTAAGAAGGTATTGGAGGAACTAAGGAAAGAGCAAGAGAAGCACAAGTAATGAAAATTAAAATTAACAATACCAGAATAAAAATATAGGAACGGGGCTACCAAGATACATAAATGGTGGGAAATTGGTAGCAGACGAAAAACACTAGCAAGGTTCAGCTGCAGAAGCGAGGCTACATTGGGTAGGAGAATGCAAGGACCCCATAGGGTGTTACCGAAACTTACAATCTTCCATTCACTTTATTTTGAAACACACTCTCGTTTGCATTCCAGGTTGGTGCAATGTACAGTATCGTGTAAAATTTCCTTTAAAATGGATAGTTTGAATGTTTCTACGAGGGTTGCAGCGTTTTTTTTGCCAACTTATTAATTTACGGATAATATTGTGATATCCGCAGAGGTTCCGTGTGTCACGTACTCTAACCCACTTGAAGAAAGAAATGCATTAGTGACTTCACTGGTAAATATTGTTTGTAAAAGGAATGATAATATCAAATAAAATAGTATTGTCTTCATCCCCACTTCATTTATTTGGAGCCAAATCATTTGACTCATCAGCTCAATCTCTCCTCGTAATTTACTTCGCCGTACTTACATAGTTGTTTGTAATGTTTAGTTTGTACGTTTTTGGAAAAAATGTCTATCTTGTATCAGTCATGAAATCAGAAGGGCAAAGCTTTTCACAAAAATGTCGAATATCGAATACAATCACAATGTAATTCAGTAGAGCAGATAAAGTTATTAAGGATTTTACATGCTCTTCACCAACGGCTACTCCAAACATGTTTCGGTGCATCGCGGAAAGTTTCTTGCAACGATATAAAATTAAAAAATTGTGGTAGCAATTAAAATGAAAAATAAACATTCGGAATGAGTTTATCATCGAACTGCGACAATAAACCTCACCAGTCCGGACTTTGCATCCTAGTGGTAAAGTTTAAGTTGGTTTTAGTGGGGGGTAAAACGGACTGCACGGTTTGGATACATTTACTTCCATTACTACTTGAATATATGTCTGTAGGTTTGTTTATCTAAAAGTCGGAAGCAGCTGTTGAACTTGGAAATTAAATATCCTTCCAATTACATAAAATAACAATCCATGAGGTTCCATCAGAAAAAAATTCGATGACATCATGTACCCTGTAATTTGTACCATGTTTAAGTGCAATCATATTATAAATAATGTCTCTTCTGTTTATATTTTTTACAGTCCTGATGATGTGAGAAATGAACCATGAAATATAGACAAGTAAAAAAAGCTATTATGATATAAAATAATGTCCCTTTGAATCTTTGTAATATAGAATCTTGATTCCTAGACAAGTTGTAATATTTGCAATAACATACCAACAAAATTGCAATTGTTACGTAACTTGAAGCAAATCACATTCGCATGTTTTAGTTCCTAATTTTAAATTGTCCAAATTTTAATTTATTGATTTAGAGTCCTTTTCCACTGAAATAAATCAAAGGTACGAGTAGATTATTTATGCCACCTTTTTATGAAGTTTGTGATTACCTAGAGAATGTTTTATCGTTATTTTCGGTCATATTAATTTTAAGAGGCAGCTTTTTGACATCGATTTGTAGCGATTTACACTTTGGTTCCAAACATTGCATGAGACATTCATTTCATCTCCATGCCCATTAGACGTTGTTTTACGCGTTGAGGAATTTAACTTGAATAAAACTCTATCAAGATTGAGAAGACGATAAAAATCAAACCCATTTTGTAGATGTAGTCGATTAATATTGTACGCGAAGGCCCACGCTCAAACCAGTCCGACACTGGATATCTGGCGTCCAAAGACTTGCAGAGAAAGACTTGACAGTAAAGTTCCTCCCTTTCACTACACCTGGCGGTTACTATCCGTCTCGCTCCCACCAGTTCTCCGCGCGATATGTCGGCGTCTCTTTAGTGGGGGGCGGACAGTTCCCTCAGGTAAACCGCAAACGTGCTAGTTGACAGTTGGCGTCGGACGTGTGAAGACGTGTGAAATGATAACCTATCCGTTCGGATCTAGTGTGCGTGCCTTGTTTGTGTGCCACCGCCGGTCGACTTGATCGTGCCTTTATCGCGAGTGCTCTTACCGACTTGAATTGTTTGGTTCTGGTCGCCGAGATGGTTTTTGGCAGCGGCAGCAAATTTCGGATTAGGAGGTTTGCATTTTTATTGATCCATGTTTTTTTCTCCGATAATGGCCAGTGGTGTTTTGTTGTACTTGCCGAAGCGCATTGTTATTGGTGTGTGGTTGTGTAATTATAGACGTGGAAAGCGTTGTTGCATGATTTTAATTACAACTCGCGTCTGGCAAAAATGCCCGTTGGAATTATGACTGCTAATTGCGATGTCGACGATGATATCGACGGCTGTATTACCTTTGAAAGTAAAATATTCGAAGAAATTACCACCATAATTACAGAGTACTGCGTCCATGCAAAAAAGTTTATTAACGCGTTATTGTAGAATTTGTTATGCGTTTGTAAGTTGTTATTTTCAGCTAATCTTCCAAATGAAAATTGAGTAAATGTTTATATTTTGATTATGGAATTAAGTCGCACGTATATTTTAATAGTCATATGCACATTGCGATATTTGCTGTTTAAACAAATGAAAAGGTCCTTCGTCTTTGTTCAAAGTCAAATATTTGTACACAGATTTTTCTGAAAAAATTGACGTGGTAGTTTCCATGGCAAACTGAAGTTACCTAAAGAAAATTCAATTCTACTCAACCGTATCTAATTGGCTGTTTCACATCTGTTTCATATGCAAAATTTGTAACGACATTAATTAACATTTTACTTATGCTCATTGGGTACATGTTTTTCTGGGCGAAAGCAAAATAATTTCTCAGTTCTTTCTAAAAGACTTTAATCATTGAAAATGACTTTTTCAGGATTTTAAACTTTTTGTGTTTAAATTTTTTTAATTACCTAGTTTTTATTTCATATTCATAAATAAATGCATATAATGTGTTACAATAATATACTCGATTTTTCATTGTTATAAATTTGTATTGATCCAAATACCGAGTTTTGGATGCCACATTATTAACAAGGATATCCATCGAATGATGAAATGGCAAATAAATCTTAACGTAACTACGTGTTAACGTTAAGTCATTATGCAAATATTGATGAATGTGTTTGTTTGTATTTTAGGATTCATTTGTTGTATTTAATGTGGCCATTGACATTTATATTTATATTTTGTCATAATTAATTAATTTTATGTAGAAATATAATTTGATGCTAATTTTAAACATTGTATCATGTTTGTTTAATTTCTAATGCTTTCGCATTTATTTCATGTTTTTACATTTTGTCCTGTTTTCGTCCATGTCAAGCTTGATTTGTGTCTTAGTTTAATTTTGCTAACATTGATTTTCTTCTTAACATTCGGCTGTTACTATCGAATTCATGAAAAAATCGCGATCTCAAAGAAAAATAACCAGGCATTTTGTTAAGGATGTAAATTTTCCATTTAGGGGGAAAACGCAATTAAAACTTTAACGGACGTATGTTAATTTATTTCAGTTTTATTTTATAGCTGACGATCTGACGTATTATTTTTTTTTCATTACTTATTAGTCTGCTCTTTCTGATTTACAACAAGTACCTTTTTGGCTTTTCCTATGCGTTTTGTTATGTGATGACATTTTAGATTTTAATTCGTACCTTTCCTGTTGGTTAATTTCAATTGGTTGTATTTGTTGGTATTTTCGTAATTAATCGCTTTTGTTTTAATACTACGTTTTTCTTTGTCAGGGATTGAGCTTTTCATTTCATTTGATTTTTAGCAAATTTACCTTTTCATTAGTACTTCTTCATGTTCATGTGTCATTTACATTTACTCCATTTTATGCAATAATTTTTTTATTTTTATATATATTTAATGGATTCTATTACAAGAAATACATCGGCTTGGATTTGCTCCGACTGGCAGGCAAGTTGGGTTCAGTGCAAATGCCTTTGGGTTGGGTTAGTAGAAATATGCACACAGTTGACTTTGGTTGGCCTAGCCTGAAAGCTCGTTGATTGAGTTAAGCTTCGACTAGCTAGTTAGCTAATTAGCTAAAAAAATATCAACCCAAGTGATTACATCTTTCGGGGTCGAACCCAACCCAACCTGATACAATTCAATCCAACTCAAACCAACCCACCCTATCTATTTTGTCATTCGCAATTGAACACAACCCAACAGGTGTGCATTTTGGGCTCAACTGAAAAATAGCAGATAAGTTGGGTTGGACCGCATTACGTTGGGTTGAGATGACTTTGATTGATTCAAGGAGGTGGTTTAGCCTAAATCTGAGCTTCAATTATCTATGTGCTATTCATCCTAATCAGTTCACATTTTGCCAAATTTTACCCACTCATCTTTTATCCAACCCAGCCTACTCTAAAGAAGTACGATTGAGTCGAACCCAATCCAACTTGCCTGATATTCCGCGTTCGAATATATGTATTATGTAGTCTAGTCTGCAGTTGAGTGGGTTTATGGTGTTTTTTTTTGTTTCGCTTTTTTGTTTTACTTTGATTATCACAATTTATATATTTGTTGTTGTTGCTGATGTTAATTTTCGATATTTTTTGACATTTTCCCTTGGGTGTTGCTTGCTGTTGCATGTTTATTTTTTATATATAGTGAAATCTATTGGAATCTTCGCATAGCTGGTTTTTATATAAAAAGCTTATCTAAAACTGTTCCATTTCATGCATTGAATGATATTTATTTTAGTATATGAATTTTCTAATGTTATTAATAGTAATTAATGTGAACCAGTTCACCAAACGAGAATTCTGTCCAGTAATTAAAAAAAACATAAGAAAAGAATCGAGTAGAAAGAACTACTTTAATACAAAAACGGCAGCTAGGACCCTAGCATTATTTCTCAATTTCAAAAATATGTTTGGTTTAAAAAAATGTTTCTGGCCCAAATTTTAGCCCCATTTAACTGGAATGCCATGAATACGATCAATACGTGTCGATCATTAAAAGGGTATCCTGGGAAAAGTTTCTATAATGCAACTGGAGCAAAGTTAGTAATACAACAAACGTGAAACATGACAGTTCGTGCTCCAGTCAAAAACAAAATAATTTACAATATAATTCAAAACAGAAGAATAATTCCAATAGAATAACAACTTACAAGTGACATTCTATATTTAATCTCCAACTGAAACGAATGCCAGTAAAAAACTTCCATTACAGTTACATGCATTTGCATGATTTCCTTCCAAGAAATAAAACTTCCAACCCAATCCACCTGCCTGTAGGTGCAATCGATTAAATATCGATTAATTATTTATTCTGACAACGACTGGCGGTAAAACTCATTGCAAAATATTACGCTATCGGTGACCTTGCGCGACCATAAATTATTTAAACGATCGCAACCCATAAAATAGGCACACCCACAACAAATGCTCTATATATCCCTTATTCGCCGCGCGTTTACGGTTAAGCCTTAATTAAATTTTCATTGTGCACGAGCTGGGAAGTAGAATTCTTCCACATGTTACCGCAATATTTAATTACAATAGATGCGCGCTCGTCCGCGGCGTATAATTCTGTGAAAATCGGCCGGATTGTTCGTTTTCTGTGACACATCCATCAGCGTCGTGCGACACGCGACGACAGCTTTGTTCCCCTCGTTTTTAAGACCAGCAGCGGCCGATGCAAATTAATAAAGTAGGTTGATGCCGTCGACTTGGAGGTTTTCTATTTGTGACATTATTGATATATCGCTGAAAGAAAGTTGTGCACTTTTACTATACGTACGCGTTCATGTGTGCGCTTTATTTCGTTTTGTTCGGCTGCCATCGCATTAAATTATTCAAACGTCTTTGGCGTAGAAACTTTTTATTTCTATAACGTTGACCTAATTTTCTTCGATACAACTGGATGGAACTACGTACGACGCAAGACGCGTAGCGGACCGATTCATTTGTCTTAAGTGCACGGACGTGTGCAAATACGCATAGCGCGAACTATTAATCAAGGATTCACGTGAAGGAAACAAGGCCTAAGCCCACACTCTTCAGCCATGAAGGCAGGTGTGGCTTGAGCGTTATTTATTAAAGTGAATTAATGTACGAGATATTATCCTTTTTTTGTTATTATATCTTGTAATAGCGTAATATATTTAAGCAGGATAAAGGCATGAATAGATTGCAGGCGCGCAAGTGAACCCTGTTTTTAATTTATGTAAAATAATAAATCGCAAACTAAAATGAAATCAAAAAAAAACTAAAATCGATATCAAAAACCTAATAAATAATATTTTATTGAAACGAAAGCCAAACGATCAAAAGTAGACCAACGAAATCACAGTAAAAATACATTGAATAAACCAAAAGCAAAGGACCAGAGAGTTTCAAATGGAAATAAACGAAATAAAACGGTTAAAAAATGAAAATAATTTGTATGGAAGAAAATAAAAAATTGCGACCATACAAATTAAACCAACGCATGGAATTCAAATAAAAATACAATAATCAAAAAGGCAAAGAAATTCGAGCCATTGATTTACAAACATTTGAATATTTAATATTCCTCAAAAGCCTTTTCGTCGACCAAAAAAAAATTACCTCGAGCCACAAAATCCCAGACAACGAAAATAAAATTTTGAAATTTCTAGAATAACAAATTACAAATTGTTAAACGTCGATTCTTGTCATCAATCTTCAGTTGTTTCATCGCCATTTAATTGTGGAACGTATGGTTATTTTTCGTTGATCAAACAGCATACGTTTTTGCAACAAATTTTGTTGTATTTTTAACCTTAAATGAATGTACCACGTCTACCACTGTCATTATATCGAGCATTAAAAGTGGTATAAACGAATTAGAGCCTCACGTTCAAAGTAAGTAAGAAATGTAGTAACCAACATAATTACCTACCACAACAATAATAATATTAACAATAGCCAGAAGAGAAAACCTGAACACCCATTACACAAACACTGACTAGAAACCCAACAGTTCATTAAAAATAAACAGAATTACTTACTTTAAAAGCGGTGAAGACTAACAAGTAACAAAAGGTTTACATAAATAAAATAAATAAGATAATAAAACACACGAAACACTAAAACACGACAACGAAACATAAATGAGCTTATAACAAAATGGCACAAAGGTAACCTAATTGACAACAAATTAGTCTTCAAGTTAAACGCAAACAATGCGCAACAAGTAAAGTTGTATCGATTACCCAAATTACACAAACGAGATAATCCCATACGATCAATAATCAGCACAGAGCCCACATATAACGTTGCTAACTTCCTGGCTAATTCGATAAACCAAATCATATGAACAAAAATATACTACACAAAGGTTACAAAAATTACCAATAGGCCACCAGTTAATTAGTCTGGACGTTGTTTCTTTGTACACTCTATCCCTATAGACCTGTCTACCAACATACTAAAAAAGTGGATGTTCTCAAAACGCACACCACACTAAGTAAATATTATTTAATTGCGGCGGCTCTTTTTTGCCTTAATTCCACAAATTTCAGCGTCAATTCTACATCCAAAACTATGGAACAGCCAAGGGGTCTCTAATAATATTAACTGTGCGCGTTATCATTCGTTTTGAATGATAAATTAATTTATCCTCGTCCTGAAATGTACAAGTACATAAAAGTGGCTACGTGTACCCTTCTTAAGACACAATATAATATTACTAAGTATAAATAATAACAAATAAATATATAATATATAATAATAAATGCAACATTTATTAACGTTTTGCACACATTGCAATAACAACTGTAGTTGACATGCTTATCTGCCAACTTAAAAATTATTTTGTGTAAATAGTGAACTTACAAATAAATAGCTATCTAGTTTTCTAACTGCTTACGACTAACTTAATAAATATTTTATAAATGCCATCAACGTCGTTCACATTTACATACAATATGTATTTCACATCTCAGACGAAGTACGAGTACTTACAACTAACTTAAGCATCATATAAAATTATCATTTAACTTGGAATAAATACCCTTACTGTTCTTCAGGTCTTGCACACACACATTAACTATTCTTGACCTTCTCATGTCTCAAACAAACTAATTACAACTAACATAAATATTATATGGTTTAACAAAGGTGCACGAAAGTATGAAAGTATGGTGCCATAAGTAACAACGCTACCAAAGGACTGGAAAGCATTGCCATTATATAAGTTAAAGAGAAATGTTAAATACATCATTTCAACTCTAAATTCTAACATTATATGTAAAGATTTGTCAATGTATATATAAAATTCGTTTTATTTTTTCATTAATTATATTTATCGTTATATTTATCTGGTCAAACTGTATATGGCAGTTTCACATTTCAGTTTGAATTATCAACCATAATGAACTTAAAAATAAATGTTAACATTGGTGATGTTTTGCAGAACGCTTTCGTTTTCGAAGAACTAATTTGTATGTTTAAAATAATAAACTTATAATAAATTCCACTAAGTTGCGATCCTTGACATTGTCACGTCTTGAACAGGCTACCTTATTACATAATATATACGCTATACCCGTTAACCATAAATTTATAAATTTCATTACCGACTAGGAATGAATTCATAGTCATGTGGTAAAATTATACGTCAGCCTCCATACAAATCATTCAATTCTGCCACTGGTGGCGACTGTCGGCTTGCGATGATATGGACAGCTACCTGGAGCTGTCCGTTATTTCTGAAAAACTCTTTCAGAGTAGAAAATTTATGGCTTACTGCTTACATATTTTTTAAGTTAAATAAGTGTGAAAGGTGGTATTACAATTGTACGTATGGCTTTGAATTACCCAGAGATTAATTTTTCTTAATTTTCTTTACGAGGTAAACGAGCGTCCGAGTATCGCAGTTAAATTTTGCCGTTTTAAAATGCGGAAACGTACCTACATGTTTATTATTACTTCGCGGTAACGACACACACACACACACACGTACACACCAATCATAAGCGAGGCAAAAATTCCTAGCGTTATGATGTAAGTGCCGTGACCGGAAAAAATCGAAATTCCCGCGAGTAATTTAGAGTCGTAGCTCGGCTATTATTTCGTGTGGTAAATTATTTCGGTCCGGAGGTAATTGCTTTAATTGATTGTTATGGCGCATTTACGGCATCACAATTAGACGTACTTTTGCATTGTTCGAATTTAAAATCTCGGATTTACGCCGGCAATTTATCTTTATGGTTTCCTCATTAGAACCCATAAAGTACTCGCTATCCGTGGAAATTGTCTGAGCGATTATCGACGCACCTGATAACGAACTAGGAGCTGTATGAGAATATTTGACTTGATGTTCACAACAAGAACGGAAACAAATATATTTAAAAATAATAATAAACGTGAAATAATTAAAAATTAAGTAGATTTAAAATACAAATTTAGACAAATCAAAATACACCAAAAAATAAATTCAAACGGTATTTGGTAACAATGCAAGAAGGTAAATAAAAGATAATCAATTGAAAAAAAGTAAACTCGATGAGTAAATAAAAATTAAAATAATGCTAAGTACATATGGTCGAAAAATATCGTAGAGAAAAAATGTGAACAAAACAAGTAATTTAACTACGAACATGTCAACTAAAATAAGCAATGATCTTGTACAAAACATAGAATTGTTTGTAATGTACTAGAATCCTTCTTACAAAATCATTTGTCTACTTTGTTGTCTTATCTGGTTGTTCTATAAAATTCTATTTAAATATTTTTTAATTGTGTCATTTCTCGTATAACTCTGGCTTTGTAAATTTGTGTTTATTAACCAACAAAACTACATGTTGCATGTCATATTGAAATTGAAACTCAAATGACTAATTTTTATTAAATAAATAATTTTGCATATAACAAGATAACCAATTAAACCCGACCGCTGTGATCGGTCATCTTAAAATAAAAGTCCAGCACCGTTTTGCGTGTACATTTTTTTATGCATAACGCTAATGGTATCCACTTCGATGAAATTTATCCACTCGAATCAGTCGAAATACACTAAATCAGACGCGGCGACGAGTTTTTCTTCCTCCGATACTCCGCCAGGATATTGGCATATGCAAATTAGTCGGAATGCGCATAAACCCTACTTTACGTGTACACGCAAGAAAAAACCACGCTGGGAATTCTATCTTTCTTAATCTCTCCTGCAGACGACTTCCGCGTTTGCAAAACTGCCAGATTCCCGACGCCTAAAACGCGTTTCTGCAACTGGCGATCGCTGCTCGATCGGCGGTGGTCGACTTGTCTTTTTCGTAAGTGGTCGATTAGCGTTTTGAAACCGACGAGGAAATACATGACATCATTTCTAACGGTCATTAGAAAGGAAAAGTCGGAGTTTTAGGAGGCGAACGAGTGGGAACAATATTATTTATACTTGTTCGGCTGGATGTAGGTTATTCAACTAATGCAGTCGGTTCGATTCCGTGCAAAATTTGCATGTAACGTCTAAATTGATACTCATGAGTAGAAAATCTTCGTTTGTAATTATTAGTTTTAGTATCGCGACGATGTTAATCAACTGCTAAATGGTTTAGAAACGCAATAGCAATTTCGTTGGAATGTCGCCAGATGGACGAGTTATATCACACAAAGATGATTTAATACTACTTATGTTTGAGTGTTTTTAAATATAAACTTTGGTCATCGAAGGTATGCGCTTAACAAGAATTTGCCAACGCGCATCGGAACTTTAGGAACGCTTGTCATAAATAATTTCGAGAACATTTGTAATTCAACAGAAGGTTGTTTATTGAAATCTAAATCAAGCCTGCTCGTCTATTTATATTTATTACTTGGAAGTGAATTAATTCAAACGTCAACTACTACAATAAATACCACATTGATCAAGTCTGCTGATTTAACGCGGCTGTAAGGACCCTGGCTTTTATCTAAATTTAACTATTACTGCATCGTTGATTCAGCTTTCCATAGTTAGCTTTCGCATGATTTGTTTTATTTCCATATTTTCGTTCTCGAATTTAGTTTGTTTTATTGTTGCACTGGTTTTATATCTATATTGATTTTAGATTGACTACATTTAATTTTGTTTATTGGTTTCCTCTCGGCTTTCTTCTTGTATTTTCTGTTCATTTGCTTTTATTTATTTTTCGACTGTAATTATTGTCGACGAAAAAATCAATTGATACTATTATTGAACTTGTCATTTCTTTCATTCTTCGTCTTGTCTTCATTTATTGTTTCACATTTTTTACACAGTAATCTTTTATTTGTAGCCACGACGCCCTTATCATTTTAGGAAAAGGTCGTTGAAAATTTGTGTTTTTATTTGCATTGGGTTGGGTTTGGTTTTATTTTATTTATAAATGGGTTGTGTATTTGTTTTGATCCTTGTATAATTTTTAATAGTTCAGCTTCGTCTATTTTGATCAATTATATTTCCATTGTAGTTTAACATTCATTTACTTCATCTGTATCTTTTTACTTTTGTGGATTATTTCTTTACACATTTTTGTTTACCAAGTTTTTATGTTACTTTTTCCACTGACTTTTCCTGTTTTAATTAATAGCTTATTTTCGATTAATTTGTGTTCTTCGATTTTGTTTTTATGTATGTTGTGTATGGAGTGAACGTGTGTACGTTAATTAAAATTTGGACGAATAATTGAAAAGATTTTAATGTAAAATTCTTCAGCAAACGTTAAAAAAGTCATAAAAATCATTGTAAAGCAGCCTCTGGCCCTTGGATGTCTATTATAAGTAAATTTATTCGACGGCCCCTCATTAAACTTTGGACTTCGAATTATCTAACCTTTTTGTAAATTCTTCTTCGTTTGTTGTTCGTTTTGTGCTCCCGATCTCTTAATCGTACACTTCTGCTAGGAATAGCGTACAATTTCTCAATTGGACGAACTTTCAACAGCATTAACACCATTTACAAGTTATAATAATTACGAGTTTAAATTACATATGCTTACTGGGAAAGGTTTACGTTTTAGTTGCACAGATCGACCAACCAATCAATAAGTCATGAGTTGATCGATAGGGAACCATAGACAGGGCTCTGGTGGTAAAGAAATATCAACAATTAAGTCTAATTTGTGACGACAACAAAAATACAAAAAATAAATAATTAATGGTGCACTTAATAACCAGTTTGATACACTGCCCATACATAGACAAGTCTGAATTAAACTATTGGCCAATAATTTTAATTTGCAATTGATATATTCCGACCGCTCTATCGACAAAATGGTTTAAAATGTTTGTAATGAATCCTGACCACCAAACCAACCCAACCCAATCCAACCCAACCCAGCCCAGCCCAGCCCAACCCAACCCAACCCAACCCAACCCAACCCAACCCAACCCAACCCAACCCAACCCAACCCAACCCAACCCAACCCAACCCAACCCAACCAAACCCAACCCAGCCAAACCCAACCCAACGCAAACAAGAGATACGCTCCGATTCCAACCCAACTCTGTCAAAATTTGGACTACTTCGGCACGTTTTTGAAAGATTTAATTGTACCACGTTACAATACCCACCAAACCTTGAAAGATAGATGGCAGTGGGTGAGTCCTAGTCATTCACTCAATGCTGTGTTAAGCTGTGTTGGGTTAGGTTGAGATGTGTTGGATTGGGTTGTGCTAGGTTGTGAGACAAACTGTTGGCAATGAAATACGACCAATTATTTAGAGAGCAGGTGTAATATACCATAATTGCCATTTCTTGATAATTAGGTTTTAAGTTAGTGATGTAAAAGTTTACTGAATACTGTGCATATTTCTGAACTTGTGTGTACTAGTGCATAACGATCTAACAGCAATCAAATATGTTGCAAGATACAAGGATATGTGACGTCTTCAACACGATAATTTTGCTTTTGTTTTTGTATACCCCTTACAGTTTCAATTGCCCAGTTCTATATACAAATCAATCAACAAATCGAGCGTTGATCCATAGACGAACGTGGCCAGGACTCAATAATTTCAAAGAGAATCTCAATTTAACTCATACTTTTGCAATTAAACGGCGATATAATTTTTTTTCAAATTTCCATTAGTTTAGTGTCCTGCATAGCTCAACACAGCATTGAGCACAGTTTATGAATGGCTGCGATTCAATAGAACCAATGGCAGGTAGGACAATGATCCACAATGATCAACATTTTCCAGGACACCTTAAAACTTGAATCCAAGCCACCTAGCAAATCTAGTGTGGATTGAAGGGGTGGGGGGTAGATACACAAAAGATCATCGACTCAAAATCAACTGATCAAATCAAAGCAATCATTCCCTTAGTTCGTTTGTATTGCCGTGGAGAGCAAAATTAGGAAGGATACATCATTTTAAAACCGAACAAGCTCACAATATGTAAGTTGTTGAAACTGACAATGAAAGTCTTAGTTTGCGTTGGTTTGAATTTGAAAATTAGTTTGGAAATGAACTAAAGCATAACTACAATCTCAACTTGGCCGAGAATGGTCTCAAAAGGTATATCCAGCAGAAGTTAGTAAATTGTATTACATAAGCAGTCTCTCGTGAATTTTCTAAATGAATATCGACATTAAGTGCTTCAATATTATTAGAGAGATCTGCCAATGGATAGTGATAGTGGCTAGATGCATTATTTGACACTATAATGCTTAGAAAATATCATGGCATTTATATAATTATGAAAATATTGACATTCATCATTAAATTGTTTGCTTTAAAATATTTCCCACAAGAATTGAGAAATGATCGAAAAATTATTATATCTTATATTTTTATTGACACACAAAATAAAGGGTTCTAATAAAAAATATTAAAGGAATTGGACAGAACAAAATACCTCAGCTTAAGTCAACTTAAAAAACACTACCCTAATGTAATATTATTCACAGAAAAGCTAAAAATATCTTCAAAAATAATAATAAGTTATATTTTGCATGTATTGCATGTATAAACATCGTATATACAAACAATTTGATATGAAATGAATTTCTAAAATAATGACAATGAAATGAATGCGTTGGTCAATTAAAATTATAAGCAAGACGAAACAATAGAGAAACGTGGGAAATGTAATAGCGAAAGAATAATGAAATATATTAAATAGTCCATAGTACGACTATGAGAAGATAAAACAACAAATAAAGTAATTTATATTGAAACTGAGAAAAATAGTCTTGAATGCATAGTAAGGATTCCCAATTTGACCATTATGCTTACAAGCATCTGTTTGTACACATCACCGCAAATATTTGTTTTGATATAGATATCCCACGAACCCTGGCATAAATAGTATCAATATTAATCATCATGATTCACTTTGAAATATTTTTATGATACACGACGATGCCATTTATAACAAATGTGATATTCCAGTGCTAGTAGCGATGTTGTGACTTGCCTGATGTATTAAACAATCAGCCATTTCAACCGTACAACATATTTAGTTACGAGAATGCCAAAATTATCTATCATGAATTTGGGAAACGCTATTTAGATGAACCCAAAAATAAAGAAAGACAGTTCCATGTATGTGATGCATAATATAAGGGAGTCCACCGATTCACAGTGTTGACGCCTTTCTGGTGTCTGAACAAATTTTGGAAATGTATCCCAAACTTTAATTGAAAAATTGTACGCCCAACCACTGTTCATGAAACTGTTCTAAAATGCTGCAGAGTCGTTTGTGAAACACTGTCATACATTTTGAAAGATTAATCATTAATACTGCAATTAACTAACTAACCAAGAGCGAACTCAGATCCCAGCCAACCCAGAATTGGAGTTGATTTATTGCTCCGATATGTTTCCAGTTTAAAACTAGCAGATCTACCAACCAATGCATAAATATCAAACGTTGATCATGTTCCGGTAATAATAATAATAATAAGATAAGTCATCAAAAAAATCTATCTACACGTTTCACCATATTCTCCAATAGAAAATTGTTAGAAATATTTCGTCGAAATGTGCAGTCAAATAAATGAAAACTTTAAAAACAGTGTAAATTATTTACAACTGATATTTTACAAAACCGAGGCTACGAACCAGGTAGAAAATTCCTCATCACACATTTAAAAATGTTCCGTGCTAAATAAATCAACGATAAATAATCAATATCTGATATAATAATTAAGATGATAGCCGCGTAAGAATTAAACTGTGTGTATAGCAATAAAGTTGCGAATTAATGGCATAATATTTCGTATATTTCAACAAAACTAATTATCGTTACGTTCCAGAATTTAAATTACACCGCGAAATAAAACTCATGAAATATACATTCGCGATACCTGACGGCAAAATAAATTATTAACTTTATTCTTTGCATTTAAATGCAATAAACTGATACAGAAGGCTGGAGAATCTCGCCTGCCTCTTAATGGCCATTAGAAAGTGTATTTGTGTGCATAATAAATGATTTTCCGCGTGCATAAAACTTCGACGCCATTTGCCGAAAACAAACAAACTTTCTTGCATACCAAAGAATTAATTGACTCGTATCGATTAATTGCATGAAATATCGACTATAAACTTATATAGCCATGTAGACGTGTCGTGGTGTTAAATTTTATAAAGTGAAATGTCTTTTATATGCCGAACAAGGAAAAAGTTAATTAAAAAAACAATAATAGTGAATGTACGCCTACAAGTTACAAAAAATAAAAACGTAAAAGGCAATTAAAATTCATATTTCCAGTGCGGGTGATAGTTAAAACTGACGATAATAATCAAGTAAATAAATTCATTCGAGAAATGAACATGAATGAAAATATTCAATTAATAGTATATTAGTCAATTAGCAATAATGATGGCTATTGCTCACTTTATTAAAAAAGTTATTTCATAGTGCTAGAAATCATCACTAGAACTCTATATGCCGTGAAAGTCTAAAATAAATAAATGTGTTATTGCCATTTTCGAACGGACAAGTTAAGCCCTTTCGTTATCGCGATTAATTCATCATAAATACTTTCCATGTGTACACGTGGCCTATTGTTCTTAACAATTAACCGCAATCGATCTTTTTTGCACAGCGGAGTCATAAATCGTTGTTGTACGCACCGATCGTGAACAATGGCGTGTTTTGCTCGCCGGTGCGTTTAACGTCAAAATCGAAAAACGAAAGTTGACGTTGGATGAAAATTTTAAATTAATTCCCCTGCCGTAAAAAACACGAACATAAATAATTATTTACGGTCGTGTGTATCGTCGTTAACGTTTATAATCATTTACGTAACCGCTTTCGATTTTTAAACTTCCCGTTCACAAACTGCAAATAAAAAATAAATTTCGCCGTAGTCAGTTGACAGGATTGTGTAGGGGTAATGGAAAACACTCGGAAATAATAATCAATAACAGAAATAAAAGTGACGCAAGAGCAATTATATAAGTTGAGTCGTGTCAAATCGAGTCGTCGCTACTAAATTATTAATTAACAATGTCAAAAAAATTAGAAATGTTGTTTGCAATGATTTATTTTTTTTCATTTTAACGGTAGATGGCAAATAAAGGAATACGTACAGTTTCGTTCGTGTTAACGGTCCTACAGAAAAATATTAAACGTGCCGGAGATCATAAACTTTGTGAATCATATAATTTGAAGAACCGTTAATAATCACCTGTAGTAAAACTGGGTAAATATTCATTGAAATTCTGATTCTATATTTAGTTTTTAGCGTGAAGTGCAAATGATTTTTTTTGATTTATGTTCTGCTTTTAAACCCAATCTTATTATTGATTTCAATAAATAACAAGTGATATTTTTTGAAATAACTTCATTGATTGAATTACGTGTGATGCAGAAGTGGAAAATTAAAATGTTCGTATTATTTATTTTTGCGAAATTAATTCTTTCACAAACATATATTAAAAATGCATTTCATCGGTATTGGGTTCAGGTTTGAAGTAATCTCCAATATATAAGCGGAGGACCATCACGACTAGTAATGTCAATATCACCCCTTTAAGAATCCTTAATGAGGTAGATTTCTTTCTCATAATACTTTTCTGTATGGCATTTCTGGGCGCGATTTGACTGTCGATTCCAGCGACTGTTTAACTCTTGATTCAAACATAAATTATATCTAACATCATTCGTAAATGAAATGAATTAGTATAACATTTCAGGCCCGACAACCTGACTAAGATGAATCTGAATCTTTGGACGGTGATGTTTTTGATGATTCCAATTTGATTTGTATTTTACTTGATTGAGATTATGTTTAAAAGTTGGACCTGCGGTGTTGCCAAAGAGATATAACAAAAAATATATATCTTTTTTGCAAGTACCTGTTTGGGTTAATTTCTTTATCATAAAAAAATATAAGAATAATTCCAACATTTCTGGAACTCACCCATCTGATATAAAATATGAAGGTGCAAACATAATAAAGATTACTCGTTTTGTTTATTTTCAACTGCTATGTACGTTATTCTTTGCTTTTATTTTGTTTACTATCTCTGTGCCTTTTTCGTTTTCGACATTGATAGTATTCCTGGATTTAATTAAGTATTCGTTGATTGCTTTGTCATTAATATTAAGTGCGTTTGTGGTTTTACAATTGTCATGTCATGTTTCAATTATCATTAATAATTAAATTCATTCAGTCAACTTATGACGTATTCCATTCGAATGTTTTTCTCACAGCTGTATATTTTACTTATCTTTTAAGTGATTGACTCTTATGATTTGTCTATGATTGATTACTTCTAGATTTTCGGCTGTTTGACCGACAATCAGTTGCTCGCTTCTCGTCTGAGAGACATGTCATCAAATCATATCAAAAATACTTTTATAACTTCGTGTTTGTGCGGTTTTTAAATGTCTCATTTGAGGTGTGTGTCACAGTTTTGTTGGTGGTGATAACATTTCGGATGTTCTTGATTTTTTTCCCTTTGACGATAGATGTAAGTAGCGGTAGCCAATAACTATGAACAGGTAACAACCCTTTCCAACCAATTCAAACCAAATCCAGTGTAATTCTTTTAAAATTGAATTAAAATCAGTTGGAATCCAACTCAACCCGACCAAATTCAATTTAATCCAAACCCAATGTAATTTCATCAAAACTGTTGAGTTGAGTTCAAATCCAACTCAACACAACCTAACTGAACCCAGTATAGTTTTTTTTAATTGAATTGAATTCAGTTCAAACCCCACCCAACCAAAATCGATTCTGTCCAAATCCAGTGTAATTCTGTTAACATTGAACTAAATTCAGTTCGAATCCAACCAAAGTCAACTAAATTTAGTGAAAATCCAATGTAATTTGATCAAAATTGAATAAAATTCAGCTCAAACCCAATCCTGTGCATTTCAATCGAAATGTATTTCAGTCAAAGTGTTCAAAGAATCCAATTCACCCCAAATCCAATCCAATGGAGTTGAACCAAAATTTAATAAAGTCCAAACCTTAGGATTAGGGTTGGGTGGATTCAATTTAGTCCCATTTCGGTTCAATAATGTTTCAGTCTAATTGATCAATTAGACTGAATTTACATTTTGTTTTCAATGTGTCGTCGAGTGATTTATATATACATTTTTGCATCAGTAGAAGCACTACAGTAAAGTAAAGAAGTAAAAAATAATACTTAACATTGAATTCATTTGATGATGAACGTGATTGAGCAATTTATCTTAACGAAAAGTGGATTGTAGTCTTTTTTAAGAATTTTTATGGCGGTGATTTACTTTTCAAAATGTATTAATGGAATATATCACAAGTTCCAGTTATGATTTCAATAATTTCTGAAATATACAAATTTCAAAATTTGTACACAATAGTTTGAAAGATTTCAAGAACTACGTTTTGATTATCAAATAATTCGATAATTTTCGAACCTTAAAAAAAATCAGGTTATCAACTATTTTCAAAGTCATCGCAAATTAATTCAACTTGCTATCCATTCCTACACCAAAAGTTTGCATCCGAATATAATTTTTGTTTTCCAAAATTTGTAAATTTATTAATACGAAATAAAATACAATTTAAAAAATGGCCGAATGGGGATAAAGATTTCGAAAACCCAATCAAATGGATTAGGTTCGGTTGAGTTGGCTTGGATTGAATTAGGTTGGATATGGTTTGGTTGAGTTCGGTTGGGTTTGTGTGTATTGGGTTGGGTTAAATTAATGTAAACTAACCCAATCCACCCCACCCCACCTTAATCTAATGTAACTCAACCCAACCCAACAAAAAGTTGAGTTCAAATGATCGATCGAAAGCATTTTTCCTAGTTTCAAAAATTCAAATATTACTGTAAAAAAACTCGTCAACAAAACCCAAAAATTGAGTCCAAATTAAACTATTTCGAAAATTTCAAACGAACAAGATAACATAAATTGTAAAACAATATTTTTCTAAATTACTCACATTCACTTGAAGTTTAACTTCCTGTCATACCGGAAGTAGAAAAACTACATAAGGCACAAACTTTCCACCGATGTCGTTATGTTTGGAACTTTGGAAAACTGTCTTTCGTGGATTTTTCCCTTAAATTTTTATTCCGCCGACAATTAGACACCGGGGTAAACTTCAGTTATTATTTCAAATAATTGGTGAAATATACAAATTTTGGGATTGTCAAAAATTTTGGTCTATTTGGACATGCACAATTTTTCGTGCGTCCTATACTCCCTGTATTTTCCATTTTTGAATTTATAATTAATAATATTATATTAAGTGACACTTAGGGCAAGTTGGTTATGAGATGTTATTAAAGTCATAATTTACGACACTACTCTGGTCGATGAATTCGAATATCGAAATTCTGGATACTATTCTTCACTCAAAAAGCCTATTGTTCCATCTTATCACCGCCCACTGCACTATTGTGTCTGAAGTGCATGCTCGCTATCAATGGCCAAGTAGTTATTTCGCAACAGTTGAACCACCACTTTATCTTAGGTATTATTGTTGATAATGATAATGCTTTTGTATACATAGATCATAAGAGTTACATTTTTTCAAATAGAAAATTATACTACTCTTCCACATTTCTTAATAAACTTGCTGCCTGCACTGATGAGTTGTGTAACTGGTTTTGTGCATTGTGCACGAAGACACTGTGTGTTTAGTCGTCCGGGCTGTTTCATGAGTCAATTGAATTAAATGAACCTGAAACTCTTCACCTAGAAAAACAATCAAAACCTGCATGAAATGCAGTAAAATAAGTATTGACGACTAAGTAGACCCACTCAGCTTAAAATTAGTCAGTAAAGAACTTGTAAGGAGATATTAGTTATAAGATATTTTAAAAAAATGACCATTGACTTAATATGAAATAAGGCTTATAAAAGCCTACAAGATTAAAACATCGTTATAAGCAAAACAGAAATAATGAATTATAATTAATATCTTGTTATAAATATCAATGTAAATAAATGTGAAATGTTATCTATGCCAATTAAAATGGGACAAATTCTCGAAACGTCATCTTTTATGGTTCCTTGATTTTTGCATAATCTTCATAACAAGTTTCAACTTATTATTGTCGTAGGGTAGTTAAGCAATGTATGCGATGACCCAAACCAACACGACATGGGTTGTCTAAAAATCATCCCTATACATACATTGCTTAACTACTACAATTGTGTAATTTTATGTTGAAGCAAATTTAAATAATTTAAGGTCCCATATCTACAATAGTAATGAAATCATGTAGATACATTTCATTACGTGTAGAGCGTTTACATTTTTTGATTTTTTTTTAGATTTGTGGGGATTTTTTAAGTAAATAATGCAAATGCCATAGCTGAATTGTTTCTGAATCGTTTATAAATGTATTTGTTGCGATTTCTCGTAAATTGTAAATTGTAAATAATAAGTCTAAAGTTACGCTTCGTTCTCCAGACAATTGTACCTAAATATCTTTAGAATTTCCGTTTTCGGGCAGATTATGATGTTACAATTGATTTTACCCATTTTAGCTACCACTATGTGCTTTGAAAAGCTTAAAAATGCACCAAATCAAGAAAATAAGCGGTTTAAGGAAAATATTGTAGTGTCAAAGTATTATTTTTTTTGATTGGAAATAGTGAAGATCCATGGGCAATTATGTCGAAGTACAAATACACCGGAATTGTTATATAACATGTATGGTGTTTTTTTTTTTTAGAAAAGCACACTTGAAATGTTGATGCCTGAATGTTAACGCAAATTTCATTTCAAGTACATTGAGTCACACTTAACTGTAAAATAATCAACCGATTATTAAAACAAGATTTGAAATATAGGCGTAGGGGTCAGTGGCATTACGTTACCGATTCCCATTGACCATGAATCACCTTAAACAATTACGTTCATTTCGAAACAACAAAATCAATAATTACAAACTCTCCAACTGAAAGTGGTTGCAAGATTACTATTTAAATGAAAGTCTGACCCGATACGTTCAATTGCAAAAACATTTCGCTGGAAGATTACAGCGTCCGCGACCGATAGCGTATGAAAGCGTTAGATTACGTCAAATAACCCTATTTGAGATTTTCATTATATGGTACTGCGTCGATTTGAACGAAAATATCCTTTGTGCGTCGACGTGATGTTGTAACATCTAACCAGACAGAGATCAATAACTGCATGTAAACTCGACACTATATCGGGGGCACATTTACGATGAAACCAGTCGGGTTTCGCCCAAGGAAAAAAAACGCATCGGCTGCTAGGTCGTACAAGGCCGCTGCCGTAATCTAAGCAAAATCGCTGAACGTGAGCGAATTCGTTTGTTTTTGCCGATCGGCGGGAGAGAGAGAGAGACAGGCGAGATCGATTCGCGCCCAATAAATAGAGACAACCAGTATGTGCGTTTTTGCGCAATTCTGTGATGAGTGGTGGTTATCATAATTCTTAAAAAATCATAATGGAAGGATCAATATCAATCTACTGATATTAAGTTTTACAGGCGACTCAAACCAATTTCGATATTTTATATACATGGGGCAGTCGAAATTTTTCGCAACCCCGATGTAAAAATAGTAAAATTTAATTATTCAGTGACATCAATAAACAACCATGGCATCGTTGATCTCTGTCGACATCCGTTCGAGAAATTTACACACAATCTCACATACAAATAGTGATGAAACGATTAAGATTGTTAAATTTAATGCGTAGTCTATGAAAATCTTAGGTAATGTTTGCAACTCAGGTCATCAACGTTTTATTATTATTTTGCACGCCATGGTTTGCCAATTAAATGTGCTGAACGTTTTGGCCGTATTCACGTTTTCATTTCTTAACCCAGCAAGATGAAATCATTACATGGGAAGGTAATACCTCAATCAAATAAACGAAATTAAGACATACCTTGTAATCAAAGGAAGGCAAACATAGCGACACTACTTTTACCATTTTTTCAATAATATTTGTTTTATGCCACGTCGTAGAGTAATGTACGAGTATATTTCGTTTATAATGCTTTTGTTGAGGTTGATATCCACAATGTTATGAATTTTGGTAATATATTTTCGTATTCTACAATTGGTACCACTGGTTGACTACAAAATTGTTATGAAGTCCACTTCATTAATTATCTAGATCTTTAAACTAATTATAGAGTCCATAAATTGTATCATATTTAAATATAAGCTCAGATATTCATGTTTTTCTAACAACGAAGTAACGTTAACGTGTATGTCTTGCCGAATGTCTAACCACCGTCGTTTATCTTCGGTGCGAGTTACAAAATGTCCACCACCGTCAACATCATCAATGGTGCTTGAATTGTAAAAAAAAAAAACATTTTCAGGCCGTTATATAGTTTGATAATTTGTTGATTAACTACAATTATCTTTTTATATAAGCATTTTTATAAAATAGAGCCATTCAACTAAAACTCCAAATAATATTGCAAACAATTTTTAAATGCATTAATTAAAAATGCAGAATAACTTTATTTATTCTTTTTCGGCCAAGATGATATTTCGTTCGTGGTTTCCCTCTGGGTTGGGTTCCTAGCATCTTCTGCAGGCAATCACAGCCGACGTGGTATGTTCTTGATGGTCTCCTCGCTCTGTCCCCACATAATTCTTTTACATTACTACATTTCTATTAGGGAAAGGCCGAGATGTGCAAACATTCCAGCCTCGCTTCCCTCAGATTGGAACGAAGAAGCCACTGACACTGATCACCACATGCACAACCTTAAGCGATGCAATTATTATTAACTATTAACGATATTTGGTTTTAATTAAATATAAATCAACATAGATTGGGAAAAATGATACACGACTTATTACACATTTATCTGCAACCAAAAATTCGCGTTTTGATGTTAACGTTGAATTATAATTAATAAGATTAAGTTAGATTCATATGGTGTTGGGTTGTGTTGGATTGGGTTCAACTCAAGCACTTTTAAGTAATTTTGTTATTACCCTGAGTCATTGTAGAGCTTTAAAAATGCTCTCAGTGCCTTGGATGCATGTTTATTTTTGTTAACGTTATTTTTTAATAACATTTAATTACCGTCGATATTACTTATATACATATTCGTAAAATTTCTCAAAACATAGTAGCCGGCATTACGTTTGATTAATCAAAATTGGACCTCACGATACATAACGCAAATGAAAGAAATTGAATTGAACAGAATTGAATTGATATCCAAACACAAGAGAAAAATAAGGATAAAGATACCGCTCAACATTAAAAAAAAAAGAAAATTTTCATCGTAATTAGGGCAATTATTGGACTGAATGGCAACTGGGGAATGCAGTCAAAATCTAACTTTCTTCCACAAAATTTGAAACAATATTCGCAAAGTCTGGTTTAATAAAAAAAATGCCCAGACCTCTCAAACAATTACTAGCCAATTCTAAGGTATATTTTAAGAAACATCCTTTAACCTTCCCTGTCATTTCGGTAATTTTATTTGCATGATTTTTTCATTTTTAATTCACTTAAACTGTATACTTAAGGATATATATTTTGAACCAAAAATAATATGTAATGTTTTTCTCAAAACTTTTGTCCTTTTCTATGATTTTTGATTTCTAATCACACAGCATAGCATTATCACACAGCATTATAAGTATTATTCATTCGAAATTTAACTAATCGAAATCCAAAAACGCATTTCGAAGACGATACAAATTTTAAAGAACACTGTTGATGGAAGCCATAAACGCTCTTTAAAAAAATTACCTTTTATTTTAGGTATGATGGGACGTATTTTTTTTGCTTTTTAAGATATATTGGAAAAAACTTAAACAAAAGAATTTGATTTGGTTCTTTTTTTACGTTTTTACCCCCGTTTGAATTGGAATGGGTTTCTTTTGTTTAAGTTTTTTCCAATATAACTTTTTTAACGTCTAATGCAAAACGGCTTAATTGATGGGAATATTATCCGGTTTGTCGTGATGGTGGAAAATATTCTTGAGGCACCTGTGTAACTTTTCGAGAATGTTCGTTTTTGTTTTTTTTTGTTGTCAATAAACACATCTTAAAATAATCGCTTCAGTCGGCGTGTCCATTTTGCCATTTTTATAGTTCACTCCTAGGAACCTGGAACCCTCACAGTGCCAGCTTTAAACGAACCTGAGCAATGTTCGACCGTCGGCCACGATTTATCTCAAGCTTAAATAAACACAATTCTAATTTTATTGCATATTGCTCGAATTTCCTTCGAAATATGTGGAAGGAGATCTGTTAATAAAACTATCGTTTTTGGTTCCCATTCGTCTTTATTTATTTTTCCACAACTTTGGATCTGTTATCGTCTTCCGTTGATATCTACCTAAAGATAACAGTAGATCAAACCGTCCTGTTCATATGTTTTAGTTTTAAGTTTTTATTTTTATTTAAAGCAACATAAGTACAAAGAAGTCCAAAACAATCGTTTTATTAATCATTATTGTCGTTGTTGTATAATTTTTGTGACATTATCAATCCAGTGTAGTACACACTCGTGTGTGAAAGGGTTATTATTCCCAACTATATATTACAATATTTTATTATTATTGTTATTATTATTCACATGCAGTTTTGTATATTTATTTTTATTCCTGTTTTATATATCTTAGGAACAAGAATAATGTATATAAATTTATTGAAGACAAATAAATAGTGTGGGCTTCGTTTTATGAACCCAAACAATAAACAATTAATTATAACCTCTGAAATCATTAACGTTTTCTTTTTCATTATTTCCGATTTTGATGTAAATTCAGGAAGAGACCGTCTAACATATTAAGCACTAAACTATGTGAATTGAGTTTTAATAGATTCATTTTGTGGTAGCTTTTTTCCAATGATTTAATTTTTGAGCTAAGCATTACCATCTGGTAATGGTCACGATAAGTTAACAATTTGAAACTACAATAAATTCTACATAAGTGTAATACATTAAGCTACCTAATAAAAACCTAATTATCATGTTTTGTGACGTCATATGGCTCATATGGCAGGCAATGCGCATCATTCGAACACAAAATTTCAAACGATTCGTTGGGTCGATTTTGTCCTGGTCTCGTTGCAATTTACTACCGTGTATTTGGCGCCCCAGACCACCACATTCTAAAAGTTACCCAAACAGTTCTATATATAGAAAAGAAATAAACAAAGTTGTAAAGAATTAAATTGCCTCAGGATACCGTTTGTCTTTCTATGACGGTTTTGAAGCGGGAGGCGCGAAACCCGAAAAATCCAGCGCGAAACGCCGAGTTGTGAATTTAAACTCGCCCCTTTTCTAAACTATAATAGATAAATATATGGCACGTTTCATCTTATTCGCACCTCAACCAATCGTACGGCCAGGTTATCCACGGTATCGTTTTATAACATGTAAGGAGATTGCACGTTGAGTCAGTTTGCGGCGTGCATCGATAATATTTTTTTATTTTCAATGAAAAAACCACTTGAAATTGACAACAACCGAAACGCGTCGTGGTCAAACCGACAAAGAAAATGTTCGTCAGAACAAGGGAACTCAAGAAACCAACGAGTTTATTCATTATACATATGTTCTTAGCAATTCCATTCTATTTGTCGATGCATTTTGCAACAAATGATGAAAGAGAAGGTTTTACTCAAACATCCTCAAACAAAGGATCCTTACGCACACACATTGCCAACTTGAGCGTGACGACCGTTAATATGTCGCATAAACTTCGCGCAGATCATTGCAAAGATTTCAAAACACATATCGGTGCAAGCTTAAGTTGTTACGCCGGTCGAGTGACCACAGCGGACACGCCCACAATCGCCTCTACGATAAATATTAAATTTAATTATTACGGAGGTGTCGAGCAATACGCACAATCTGATCGCGATTACGAACTTCAAATTGCATAACTCTCCCCCTGGTGGTGATTTTTCCGCACCCGCTGCGCCCAGCCTTCAGATCGAACGCCGTCGATTGCCCCAATCGCCACCGCCGATCGGTTTCCACTTTAAAACGGCGCGCGGAAAAGGCGTCACGATGGCAGATTTACAATTTCGATATCAATCACGGAGATGGCGCGGTGGGTACGTTCGCGGTGTGAAATAAATGATGGCAATAACGAGATGAAAGAATCGAGAAAACCCGTCGTGCTGGTCTAGAACTAGAAACTTGTCTAATTATGATTCGTCGCGATAAAAATTTAACGACCTCGTGCGCGTACGTCCAGTATGAAGTACTGCAAAAAATCAATCGGGCCGAATTATTAAAATTAGCCTCATTTTGTCGTTAATTTCGCAACTGGCTACCGGATTTCGTCGGTGTGCCACTTGAGACGAGGTAAACATGCAATTAAAAGTCGTTTAGGCCAAATTCACGAACGCCCTGTACGTGATTTCGTCGTACCATAGAATTATTACATAAACGCAACGCGAATCCCCACTTCGTCGCGATTTCTGTAGTCCTAAAGTGGATCGTGTCGTTTTATTGCAATAATAGCGAACATTTGGTGAAAGTCCCCTCCGAAATGTTGAGCAACTTCGTCTTAAGTAAACAAACCATCAAACAGTTCCCACGACTCGTATTCGCGTTGATTGAAAAACGTTTTTAAACTAGGATATTAAATCAAGCTTCGTATAACCAAAACCGTTCACATTTAATTGCAATTTTTTAAAACTCCATATGCAAGCAACATGTTACTGTTACTTGTTTTAATTAAGTACAACTTTTTCGTAATTATATTATATAATGTAATTAGAAGAATATAACTTGTTCTGACTATTCCTAGATGAAATCGCCTGAAAGAAAGGCGTTGTTTTTAGATAATCTTCGTACGACTTGTTTGTATAAAAGGAAATGGGCATAGGGCTACGAGTTAAAATAATATTTAAAAATGTTTCCACAAAATAATAATGTAAAACGAAAAACTACAAATATAAAACTAATGAAAAACAGAGAAGTATGCAAATGGATAATTTCTAGCGAATGTTTTGCCAAGTTTGTGATATGTTAGGTTTGGTGTCCCTTTCTTGATGATCAACTCATAACAAATGCGAAATAATCTCTAAATCGCAAAATCATGTTCGGTTGATATTGTTTAACTCCAAGATATTATTCACATTCTTTTTGTTACGATCGACAAAATTCAATTTTATAAAAACTATGTAATTATAGTAAAACGTAGTGAAAAACAAATACGAGACAAATACTAATAATAAAATAAACTTCCGCAAACTAGTACAAACAAATAAAAAATATGGGCATTGTTAGAAACATTAATAAATACAGAAAAAGAAATTGAAATGAAACAAATTGAAGTAGTCTGCATAAAAACCAAACTTCAATACATCAATTTAAAAAATGCTTTGTTCCCATCGCGATTATATGCATCCAACGTGAAATAAAACGACATTGGACAATTTAAAGACATAATTTACCTCTTTTTTTCCCTTCACGGAGCGATTTAATAATTATCTACTAGTAATTACAATAAATACGGCAAGGCGGCGTAAATTTCGCTTAATTACGAAGACGAACACGACGTGGAATGAATATCCCTTCTTTCACGCATGTCACTCCTTCATTAGGAACGACGTCGTCGTCCGCCGCGCAAGCGGCTAATTACCTTAATAAATTCATATCGCATTTGATGCAAATCAACCGGAGAACAAAACAAATTAGATTTCCTCGAATGGGAAGGATACTCTCCACGCCTGGCTACTTGGACGTCGTGTCAAAAGTTGTTTTTCCGCTACGAGAGCTCACGTCGCACACCATTATTAATGTGCATGTCGTTCAAAGGTGAACGACTCCGCCATATATTACACGAATTTTACTTTTTTTGTGTGTTTATCAACAGATCTAACCGATTCGTATTTTCAGTTGTGTTCACGTGGAGCCCGAAATAAACTCGGGCACGTTTTAATCTTCTTGTCCCGTTATCGTTCACAAAGCATAACGTGAGGACGACCGCGACGAGTCAAAAATTCACAATTATTGTTTGTGCTTCATGGCTTGGGATAAGTTAGAACTCTTGAGAATTTGTTCAACGAAAAGTTCGGACTCTATACATTTGCACGTGCATTTGTTGGAATTTTTTAATAAACGGTTTTCTGAGTAGAATATTTTATCATTTTTGAACATTGCATTGTGGACTATTTTTACATTTTTTACCATTTCTCCAAATGTATTGACATTTTTTGCACTTAATATAATTTTGCAATTTGAAAAATTTTGATGACAAGTTTGATAATCAATAACCGTGAAAAAATATATCGTGAAACCCATTAATACATTGATAAATACAAAAGCAGGAATTATCAAGTTTAGAGACAGCGATGGAAAAATAAATCTAATCATAAAAATTCGATTAAACTATATTCTTAATACAAAAATCAACTGCAGACAACATCATATTTTCAACTGACGTCGACCCTAAACGAACAGGATAGAAACCCACACTAATACGATCGTAGAAGCTCAAACTTGACCAATGAATTGGAGAAGTCCAACACAACAAAACACAATTCTAAGCTGAAACTCAACTTTGAGCGAACGATTGTCTAAGACTCGTTATTTGATGGATTAATTAATTAACGTTTGCATTATTTCATGGTTTTAGAACGAATTTAGGTCCGTTACTATGACAACCATTTTCGACACGTAAGCACATGTTTATTTGGCGAATGTTCGGCTCTCTATTTTTATCGCTCAACGTATACATATTGACGTAGCAAATTAACTAAAACAAAGTTGATTCACGTTAGTCTTAAATGTGAAGCGATAGTGTACCCATGGTTGCTGATAAAGTTCATTTACGCCACTGTATTTTATACGAATTTCAACAAGGAAGAAATGTTACAGAAGCATGTTAAAATTTAATGAAATTGTTTGGTGAAGGTACAATTTCTGATAGGACATGCAGAAGATAGTTCGAAAAATTTTAAATAGGCGATTTCGACCTTTCTGCTAAGCGACGTTCTGGGCGACCATTTTTGATCGACGACTTAAAAACCATATTAGAGCAAGATCCTTTTCTGACAACATCGGAGATCGCAGAAGGGCTTAATTCAGCTCAGCAAATCATTTCGGACCATATTCGTAAAATAGGATTGGCGTGGAAATATGCAAGATGGGTGCCACATGAATTAAGTCAAAAGAATTTGGATGATCGAGTCGTCATATGCACATCCTGCTTGCTCGGAATACAATCGAGCCCTTCTTGAACCGGACGATAACTGGGGATGAAAAGTGGATTACCTACGAAAACATCATAAGGAAAAGGGAACCCGGAAAACCTAGCCCTTCCATCTCCACCTGAACGTCATGATGCCAGGTCATATGCAGCTTTGGTGACTCGTCAAAAAATTGCAGAACTAGGCTGGGAATTCTGTTGCATCAACCATATTCCCCGGACTTAGCACCCTTCGACTAACACTTGTTTTTGTCCTTACAAAATTTTTTGAAGGGCAAACAATTGAAAAATGAAGATGATGTCAAACAAGTACTGCTTCAATTTTTCGCATCAAAAAATTAAACATTTTTCAAAAATGGGATGTACGAATTGCCCTCACGCTGGCAAGTATTCATTAATAATAATGGCAATTATATTATTTAAAGGTGGCTTGCCATTATACAATTCTTCCATGCAATGTGCAATATTGATTAATGCACATGAACGGTTTGGTAAAGAAATATATATGACAAGGACATAATAGGTACGAACGAATCCATGAAATTAAATATTGAAATGAAACTGCAGAACCTGAACAAAACTACCAAATAGTAATAAAATAAAACCAAGCAAACCTGCCAAAAGCATTAATAAGTATGTAATGGTGAAATGAATCAAATTTGTAAATGTAATGAAACCAGTTGAGTCTAGAAAAACAATCAAACGTTGGATTATTGGATATATCGCTTTTATTCTGGAGCTCATTTATGAGAGATGTCAAATTTGTGCATCAAATGTTGGTGAACAAATATCTGCACACAAATTAATCAGTTCATACAGATTATCTATCATCAACTAATCATCCAACACTAGCCACTGTACTCGTGGAAGTCCATTCGTGTGATGTGTGCAAATATTGAGTTACTGGCAAATTTGCAAATTTTCCACAACTTGACATCTTTGTTTTATAATATTGTACAAAAATTAAAAATTCATTACGGTACTAAAATATAGCAATGGTAATTAATACAAGTTGAATATGAGAGTAAAAATTAAAACCTAACGAATATGAAATTACGAAAAAACAAATTAAAAAATAGAAAGTAGTCAAAAACTACAATGTCATGATTGAAGAACATGGAATTCAAAACAAAAACAAAAGAATTGATACAAATCTTGATGTCAAAAACCAACATAATCTTTCTATTGATAGGAAAGGAAAATTTATTTTGCAAGTCGATCGATTTTTGTTTCAAAAATATTATAATTGCCAAAGTAAAAATTGTCGAAAATATAATCAAATGTAAAAAATGTAAATATTATGGGTACTTTTGACAATTTTAAAAGCCCAAACAATTCAAAACATGTTAAAATTGCTGAACATGCAATAATGTAAATATAACTATAAAAGTTGTTCAAAATACAATAAAAGGCGAAAATTTGCTCAAATTGCCAAACAAGTTAAAACGCTGAAAGGAAAAATTTGAAAAAATTATCGAAAATGTAAAAATCGTGCATAAATATTTTGGCATTTTTGTTAATTGAATAAGTTTGTATGAGAGTACTAGCACCATCTAGACGTCAATACCCTCACTCTCGTGCTGCTATATGATCACAGAAGTCTACTTTAACCGATTAAGTTAGCGGATGTATCAGGTGATCAGCGGCTTCGTCCTTCAGATCATCAACGATACGTTTGCATGCACTCGTAGTTATGCAAACATGAGTAGTTTTCAGGCATTTGCTAAGCAAATGCCAACGTGTTCTACAAAACTCGCGACAATGCTTTGACAATAGCCCCCATTTTCTGCTAATGGGCTGTTCCAAACCAAAAAGCTGTTTGTGCGCATAGCCTCAAGTATGTCCTTTACGTTTCAAATCATCTCTACTAACAAGTTTGCAAGAGTGTACTCCATCTAGACGCCAATATCCTCTCACTCATGCTGCTATGTGATCACAGAGCTCTCCTTGACCGACCAAGTTGCTACTGGCAATCGAATGACACTTTTTAATGTTGGATTATTTCATCATTTTTTTTTTAATTATGATCCAGAAGCTAAACATTATCAAAAATCAATATTTCGAGCAAAATATTTCAATTATTATACCAGTCAAAATTATCAAAAATATGGCTAAGACAAAAAATGTAAAAATAAATTCAAAATTCTACCAAGAAAACGAGGATTGTTCAGTCAATATCAAACCAATTTTATTGATTTCCAAATCAATAAGTGTGTACTGATTTTAAAACCATAATCGACCAATAGATCACGATAGAATCGCTGGTTAAAACTGCCAAGACTATTGGCTACTTTCCTTATTAGTATAATTCTGGGCAACCTTTTTCATGTTTACAGGTTTTACATTTTCAATGAAAATTTTAATCATATTGTGTGATTTTGATTTGATTCGTCTTAATGTTTACAATTCATGATGAACGTTAAAGACGAACTCGTGATGAAAATGTGACCGATAAGTTTAAAAATATAATACAATTAATCAGATATGAGGATTAACAATTTTAATTTACTGATTCCTTTAATTCCGTCTATTAGATTATAATTGTTATCGCCACAGCTTGTGCGGTATTCCGTATGCAAATGATTCATTAAGTTTACAATTTACAAGTTCAATCAAGAGGTTCTTAACCCCGCCACGATAAGGACGGCAAGCCGCAGGATTAACCTGCACTTTTTCACGATCCGTGTACAATCTGTTCTAAAATTGCGCGGCCAAATTTACTCGCACGACCTGACTCACTAAAAACACAAACACCGTTTATATCATCGCTCCTATTTATACGCGCGCTTTATTATTAGCTCTACCCAAACTAAAATAATTACCTTTTTATTGCGTTTGCGGAAAATCAAACGGGCACCCGACGATAATGGCCTATTAGAGGTTAGCCTGCCGAATGGAAAAAAAAATCTCCAACAATTAATTTAATTCCCCTCTTTCTTTCACCATTAATTATAGAACGTCGGAGGAATTGCCGAGTTGCGGTCGTTTAATTGAAAGTCCGCGATCGCGCGAACAAAACTAAATCGAAAGAAAAGTCGGCGTCGGCACGGCCAATCAAAACGGACGTCTTGCCCGATCAACCGTGAACGTATTTACATCGTGTGCGTTGGCGAAGTGAAAAGAGAAATAAAACGGGGTTTTTTTTAATGGATTTCGCGGCGGAAATGAAAATCGTGCACCTGGAGGGTTGAAAAGCTTTTGCCATCAAAGGAGCGCTTTTATGTCGTTTTTCTTTCTTCATTTAGGAACGGCAGATGGTTATGAATGCCAAAGTAAACTGGGGCGATTGTTTAGATAAGATGTGCGCTCAAAGGACGGCATAAACAAATTAAATGGGATATTACTTCAACAGCTACATTCATTTTGTCTTTATGAAATGCAAGGTCCCTTGGTCGTAAAGAAATTTTAAATGTATCGTGTTATTTATTTTTAAACTCGCCCCACGTTATGCGCCAATTTCTGTAGAAAACTTAACACATCCACAGGTTGAATTAAAGTTATGTATATATACGTTCGTCGTTCTATGAATCCAAATCAACGAAACGAAAACGAACAGACAAATTGTTATTCAAAATATCTGAGGTTTGGGGGCCAATCATTTACGTCTTGAACTTAGTTCCATGTTGGGCACCAATTACTTACTGCGTAAGTTGCCCTTTTAATTAATTCATGGCGACACTTGCCCACCATATACAAACAATACACTGTGGGAAAAATCAACAATCGATTGTTATATATACAAGGTGACCGACGAAAAATATGACATCCGCGTGATTCTCGACGCGTGCCCGGAATCTTTCTCACCGAATTACTTATTTATTTACGACCCGAACACGTTGTTAACAACAAATGAATAATTAATGAGTATGTTACCGGGAGGTGGCGGTGACGCCGACATTTTAATACGTGATAAATTTCGGTCACCACAAAACAAGTGAGAGAGAATGAGACAACGTCCGTTTCTGCGAAACAAAAGCGTCTATAGTTTAACAAATGACTAACGGCCGCGCGATCGTGGCGCGATGATTTTAAATGAAGTGATTCAGCGATTGTCTTCTTTTTGCGCTTAATAATTGTCAGGTTGGAGTGTCTCGGGTTAGGAAAAACGAACCTACCACACTCGGAGTGTGCGGTCTGCCGCTGTTATTCTGGACGGCTGACGTAAGACCGGAAATGTTACCACGGCAAAAAGCGATTCATTAGGACCGAAGATAATCTCCTAACGCACCGTTTGATATACGACATTTTTCCGAAGAAATTAATACGCGCTCAATCCGGAGCTAATTCCACGGCAATTAAAACGCGCGGTGGTTTTAATGCGCAATTTAAATCGAGGTGAGCACAATTGGAGAAAATAATTGCAGGAGATAGACGTCAGTGGTAATTAGTATTGAGCTTTATATAGCTGTAACTTTTATGTACTAGACGGCTTACTCCTTTGGTTGCTGGTAATCTTATAATACGAGGGGAGATCTAAAACTTTTTTCATTACCAAGTTTTTTACGTGCATTACTATGACATGCACGTGGCCGCTCCTTAATCGTATATATGCACGTAATCTGTAGAATTGTAGATATAGAATAACGTAGATACGTTAGGAAGAAGAAGAAGATAATATTATCAAAATCGATTTGCAAATTTGGCCAATTCGCTTAATGGCTGCTTTACACATACACACGACTCGCTTCGCTGACTGAAATCTACGTTCAATCGACGTTGGCACATATTGTGTAGAGCAACCCAACCCAACGCATCTTCACTTTGAATTAAAGTTGGTCATCCACTCCAGATCAATGAAAAGCATAGAAACATTCGGCAAACCACTACGAAAATTAATAAAATGCTTAAATTATCGTAAATGTAAATGAATTTTAAATCGGTTTTGTATTTTTATTATTATTACACGTTATTAGTAACCAATCACTTATCCCTAAAAACCAATGTATATCTATATATAACAGCATTTTACTCTTATTAAGTGCAAACTTAAAAACTCAAAGGTCGGACACCAATGAAGCGTGTTGCTGGAAGGCTAAGAAATTTGTTTAATGTTTAATTAATTAACAATATCGGTGTTTGTAATATTTAAATATGGTAGAAAGCTTTTCCTTGCGTGTTATTTTTCCAAATTTTTAACTATTAATTTTTTTACGCAATCCTTAACATCCAGTCTACAGCGACACTTTTGATATTACAATCCATTTAAATAATTAAATTTTATGACTAATATTATTCGCTATGTGACCACAGTATATCGATTGGTTTAATGGCCCTCCCCGCCCAGAGCAAGCACCGCCTATGTCCGCACTTGCCACATTCGCACATTACGTAAAAGATAAACATGAACGAATATAACGGCAGTCTAATTGCAGTGGTAAACACACGCAAAATCAAATATGTTTCCAGTGTACGTAGGTACAACTCGATACTTTGCAAATCTATTTTCAAAGCGGACGCCGCGTCGTGTTGTGTTGTGTGCATGAGTCAGTGCTTGCCCGATGCTGCAACTTACCGTACTGCGGCAGTGTTTTTTCACCGGATTTTCAAAGTGTGTCGGTTTGATGGTTTTCGACGAACAATGCACTTGCACAATTGCTGCTTTGGGTGCAACATTTGGCAAGTATCGTTTGTGAAAAGTTTGTATGGTTTTGGGACATCGATTAGTTAGATTAAAATTTCATAATTAGTGCATTTTTACAACTATACTTTTAGTATTATTTTTCTTAGTTAAAACAAATCATATGAAAACTAGATTAAAATATCAGTGATTTTCTTTTATGGAAATGTTTATAATCTTGAACTTCAACGTTTATTACCTCAACACTTTTTCATAATAAACACCACTTATATATGAGACATATTAATCATTTTTATTTATTTATTAACGTTAATTGCCGTCAAAATAAATCGATGGATCCATAAATTTTCTATTTGATTTGAATTTCTATTTCGCAGTAAGGAACGCCCAACGACTTAATGTCCTTCTTCCGAATCTCTAGTGTCTCCAATATGATTTCTTCAAATCAATTGTTCAATTTTTTTATATATACTTCAGCTTTTGAGTTCAGTTTCAATATTTTTTTACCCACTTTACTAGAAAATTGCTTTTGGTATAATACTAATAAGGAATATCGCTTAAACATTTAACCATTCAGTTTATAATGTTTTTTATTTACCACCAAGTTTAACTTACATAGTAATAGTGAAAAAAAAATACTAAAAATGTTTTGGTATTTTCTGCGATTTTTGTATATTTTTCAGTTTTTCAGAAAACATTATATTTTAGAGATACATTAAAAGCATATAAGTTGTAACTTACATATTGTTGATATTAAACCTTTTTTAATCATTACTTAGCTATTATATTGTGAGCCTGCTTCGCCCTCTACTCTACTCTTTTCTCTACATAGAAAAGAATTATCCTCTGGATTTTGGACCAATGTTATGCAATGTTCTTTAACTTTTTTTTTTAATTTTGGTGCTCGATTGTGAAATTTTCCAATCGAACCCAACCCTGGGTTGATCTGTATTGATTTCTCTAATTGTAAATCGAACATTAGAATATAAAGATGAGACATGAATAAAAAACAATGTTTAAAAAAATTGTGTTAGGTTAACCACCGAAGCTATTTTAGTGGCTTAAAAAGGATAAAGGATAGAATAACATAATTTTCTTAGGAACCGCGTGGCAGCTAGTAATTAACAATGAATAATAATGACCCTTGAATAAAATTTTTCAATGAGTGTTCAATATTTTACATTAAAGACATACAAAATAATAATTACAAAGTTCCTTGAAAATCCACTAGTATAAAAATTGTAATATGCTGGTGTCGTATACTTGACAATACTTAATGCATAAATAAATATTACTACAGATAGTCAAATATTTTATAAGATCAACAATTTTCGATTATCACTAACATACATTAACATGTTATAAGCAGGTGAAATCACCATTGTGCGAAATTAATATCCAATTAACTGCTGATATATAAATTTAAAAAAGTATGATGAGTTTTGAAAACAAACTGTTAGAACTATAAATTTTAAAAGTTCAAACACGAAGTACGATTAAAGATCCAATATACTCGTTTATATAGAAGGAAATAATTTTTAAAAAGTTAAAATTATCTATCACCGCTTCAAAAATATTTAGCAAGTTAAACTCGAATTGAAATTGAAATGAAAGATCATTTTGAAACATAGCTAACTTTGTTCAAATCAAATTTTAAAATTCATTGACCCCAAATTAAGTGTTATGTAACGTACTTTAACTGTCGCTGCTCGATTATGATCACGGTAGATTCTGTTAGTTTTTCGAACCAACACAGCCTGAATGTTTCCAATCGTAAGCCGATTGAATCAGAACATAATGGAGAGAAATGAACACAAAACGATGTTGTAAGTAATTTGAATTGCGTTGGGTTGAGTTGAGTTACTAACTAACTGAATCCAAATCAAATCGACCCAACCCAACCCAAAAACATTTTATTACAATTTATTATCTCATATTTTTATTACAAGAAGTGTTTATAAAATTCTCCATTTATGGGGTCTACATACTTTCGTCAATTATTTTGCATTAGTTTTTGTTGCTATTACCAAATTTTTGTAGCGAAACTTGTGTAAACGCTACTTGTTGGTCTGTTATTCAAAATATCATTTATGAAGGATTCCACCTTCTAGTACAGTTGATCAAAACTCGAAACTGATAATACTTACCGATTGGCACACTCCCTAAATATAATGAAATGAAACTGACATAACTTAATGTTTGTTGCCAACAAAAAGCAAATTATTGTAAAAATTATCGTGTACACAATACTTACGCAGCACCGTGGGCTAATCCTCCGTCTAGTAAAACACTTTACACATTGTATATCAACTTTTGGCATAATTTTTCCTAATACAATATAATTAATATATATCATATATTTCATTCAACTGTATATTATATAACTTTTATAAGAATCTTAATAAAATGCTAAGAAATACTAGGCAACGACAATAGAACTGAATGAAAGCAAAAGAAACGACGTGAAACAAACATGAAAATGTGCAATTATATAAAAAAAAACTGCAAAAATAATTTTAAAAAAACATGCAACATAAGTAAAAGATGCACCAACTAAATGTAAAAACATATATACAATAATCCGTCAAAGCATTAGCTCCTTCAATATTAATGAAGATTTGATTTTTTAAATTTAATACAAAAGTTTTAAAATAGTTTCTGCTTAGTAGTAAACGATATCCTATTTAATTTTTTAGGATCAGATGATGATTTCAAATTTTCTTTATTCCTCAAGAAACAATAAACGAGTAGAAGGGTTTGGTAAAATACGAACACGAAATGTTACCAATTTATGTCACAGTGATCCTTTTCCAAAAAATATAATATAACCCCATACGTTGACATCGCTTTCTGCTAACCTGAGACTTATTGCAACAAAAAAGGGATTAAACGAGTCACCTGTTGTAAAACATTGGATTGGGATCGTAAAATGGTGGAATTGAAGTAGACCGTAATAGCGTCATTGCGGTTAGTAACATTATTTCTCAAAATGAAAGTAATTGATCGACTTGACATGATAAAACTTAAAAATGTTGGCAACACAGTAGTAATAAGTAGTGAGACTTTTACTTGGCATTGAAATTAACCTTATAATCTTATTGTATGCATAATAAACACATTTATCTTTTATATACATTATTCTATTTCCCCCTTTATAGTGTCTCCGACTTTATTTCTTTTCCTTTATTTCATTGCTTTCTATCCCTTCTCTCTTCCTGTCCCCTATTCAGCTTCCATAATATCTCCATCTCGCACCTACCTCATTTAAACTTTTTTCTCAGTTTTTACATTTTTTTCTCTCATCCTCATTTCCCTCATCCAACCCTCTAGCACATATTTCCATCCAGTGCTTCATCCATCCGTCTTCTTTGTTTAGAACACGTATCTCTTGTATATTTGTTACCTCCCGTTCTACCTCCCCTCAGACGTTCCCGTTTCCTTCTATACACACATGTATCCTTGTACCTTGCATTATATCATGCGTCCCTCACTTTGCCCTCGCGTTCCTGCGGCTGTACTTGTTCCCACGTATCCACTACTTCCTATTTTCCGTGTCCCCTCCGTCACTCTGCTTTCTCCCGATATCCTTGTTTTTCATAAATTTTTATCTCGTGCCGATAATTCGCTTCGACTACCCTCCCTTGTCTTTAACACTCCTAGCACCATTTTTACCAACCTCTGCTCTCCCCATACCATCCTTCTTCCTGCCATCCTCGCACTCCCTGTCTCTCGCAGAACTATATATTCCTGCGTTGATAAATTCACTGGACTGCGTGCAACATTCTTTCCAACTTCTTGACCTCTTTCAGGCCTCATATTTCAGTTCCATAAATCAATAAACTGTTTTGACGTGTCCTTCATACACCAGCCTTTCTTCAACCTGACTTTTACTCCAAAGACTCCTCGTCAATCCTTCCTCTGTCTTTCTTGCTTTGGCACATGTATACTTAAAGTGTTCACTATAATTATTGCTACTTGTTATCAAGCAACCTAAGTACATCAATGTATTAGGTCTATAACCGTGTCGTACAATTTCCTCTTTTTCCATACTTTCCCTGTGTATTGACACATTGACTTTTGTACCTTTTCTGAATCCAGCTTGCAATTCTGGTAACTGGCCCAGTGCCTTAACTTCTTCTTCCAATCTGGCCCCTATAATTCTCGCATAGAACTTGTACAATCACTTCGCAAAATAATACTGAATGAAACAAAAAAATAAAAAATGCAACAAAAAAGCTAACATAAATAGACGTAAAACAACGAAAGTAAAAGTTAAAATAGAATTAAAATACAACAGTTTTTTCGTTCATCTTTTGGTTTCGTTTATGAAGTAATGCAGATTAACATTTTTCCTAGTTTTCATAAAAAGTCAGCAATTGTAATATCAACATTTCCGTGTGATCATTGGACTGTAAAAAAATATATATAATTAAACTAAAAAAACTCGTTCTTTCGTAGATTATAATCAAGTTCTTATGTAACAAAGCGCACAGCACACAATAACATTCGTGATTCAAATATTGACGTTTAGGTCATTGTTTCAAAATGAAATTATAAAAGTCCATTGGACCCAATTTAACTTCCGCAATCTATGTAGATATACGCGTTCGACATTCACATAAAATTTAAATCTGTCTTAAATGACAAGTTCCCATTGTTGTGCGCACGATTTTGAGGCCACACGTTACAATTTGTTATATACGGTAGCGTACGTCGTGGGTAACATGAATTACGACTGTTGTCGTTTAAGTCTCCGTGATAACCATATATGAAATATAAGTTACGTTCGCTTCAGTTCCATGAGCGATTCCCTCTACGAGAATTTCAAACTTATTATTATAACGAAATGGAGTAAAAGTGAAGACTTTTAATACCCAAGAAACTCCCATCTATTCGTCGTTTTTTAACACGCACGCATCTAATTTGTATTCAGGGAAAAGGCGCGTATGGTACGTTTTATGGCCCTTTAGAACGGTCCCAATCCAGTTATTCGTTCAGCGCGGAACGTGTTCATTATACTTGTGTAAACATGCGGCGTTTTTATTCCACGCGCTTTACGGTCGTTTTTAATAATGGACCATTGTGTCGTTCGTTCTACGGCCGCTATTGGTCGGTAAATTTCCTAGGCAAATTACCTGTCGCCGGTCGTGGTGATTTTTAAATGCGCGTGGAATCTGAGGAATTGCGAAAATGCGACGATAAACGATCGGTAACGAAAACAGGAAATGGACATTTTTTTAAGCGCGAGTAGTTGTCATATCGCGAAATAATATACGAGGTTAGGGGGTTTATCAGTTTGGAATTGGTGGAGTTGCATAGACGAAATTAACGAGTTGAGAAATTAAATTTATAGCCATATGGGAAACGGGGGAATAAATATGGGCATTTTTCACTGCATTGTAAACTAATTTAGGATATAATTACTTTAACATAATGCCGACTCATTTTGTGTTCTTCTGGTCAATTTAATATTCCGCATTGGGGCAATTTGGGTCACTGGTTGTTTACGCAAACTTGCATTATATGTTGCCTATTTGCCGTAGTGTTAATTTATACTTAGTTGATTGGGTCGAAGAGTTTATCGTTGAATCGCCGATCACTGATTATTATTATGTTCTTATTGTCGCTTGCTTAATAATCAATAACAATACCAATTTCAAGTCAATCTATATAAATAGAGGGGTAATGCACAAGCGATATTAAAATATGAAAAGGAACAAACTTTGTGAAAACAAAGTGAATCAAAAATCCATCAACAGTGAGCAAATCGCCCGAAAAAACTAAAAAGGAAGAGAAAAACTAAAGAACAGGAATTCAGTTTGAAAACGTCTGAAATTGTAAACAGCGAGACATATGCCCCAAAAGTAAAATGAAATGGTATGGCAACGAAAATAGAAAAATAGTCAGAACCAAAGAAAAACGAAAAATTTCTATATCTCTTTTAATTGTGATTTTGGAGGATATGACCCACAATAACTCTACTATTACTTCATACACGTTATTTGAAAGAACAGCAACTGTGTTTCCAATAAATACACAAAGGACTTATTTTATCTTTAAAGTTCAATAAATATTTTGACACTTGAGTCAAAAACAAAACGAATTAAATCGACAATTACAGCTAAAAAACATTGGTATTTATTATTGCAATATAAATTGACACAGAATGCAGAACAAAATTACCATTTAAATTAAAATCCAATTTATATGTCAACAAAAAATCTTTAAGTCAAGTAAAATATCGCTCAGTGCAAGTACCAATAAATTTTATTATTTTTTATTATCTTATTATTTACAAACCATCAAAATAGTTATAATATTACCGAAAATTGGTGAATTTTCAAAAACCACTGAAGGGTACGAAACACTGAATTTATGCTGAAATTTTCACACCCATTGTAAATCACTACTCCCTTGACATAAGTATGTAGAATATTTAAAAATTTCGTGCAATCTCAACGTCGCGTCCGTCTCGTTAAAAATAACGATCACGTACCTGCCGGCATGGGAACATTTTGTAATCTTGCCAAAATTTCTTATTCTGCGAATGTATTTTGCCTTGATATCTGACGTCATTATGTTTTCATTTTCATTTATGTGTTTATGAATGCTTCACTCATTTATATTTAGCGAGTCATAACCGCCTAATTGTATACTTGGCGCGTGTAGCTAATTGCGAATAAATTGCCTACGCTGGTATAATAAACATCAATTTTCAATAAATTTGGAAATCTGGCAGAAACAAAACAAATATCGTCAAACTGTTTGCAATAAACAACCAGGTCTGTACAACTTATTGTTTAATTAATCAGTTCGTGGAGCTATTTCTGGCTTTTGATCTTTGGTCCAAATTACCTCGCTCGATTGGATTCATGAGTTGGCCAATACATTATGGCATTTCGCAGTCTTGTTGGTGGTAAGAATAGTTGTGCATTACCTTGCTGAATAAGGTAATGGTAACTAAGTTCCCATACAGGCCACACGGGTACAAAACGGTTTATATATTCAGTCATTACCTCTTTCATCGCCCCACATCTTGAGTGGTGTTCCTATCCTAGCTTCATCAATATATTGCAAGTTTAGTTCAATTTGTAGTTCCTCTCACATCCACACTACTTATTCTATCCTTTTTGCAATCCCATTAACCGCCCTTAGGTATTTCATCTCTACTGCTTGCATTTTGCTTTTGATTTGTTCCGTTAGTGTCCATGTTTCACTTGCGCAGGTTAGATTGGACAGAGGATTGTCTTAAATATTGTCATTTTGATTGGCGTTGTTACCTCCTTCTTTCTCATCATGTGGTATGTTTTCATCGCTTTTACAATTTTGTTCACGATGTTCTTGTTTCCCATTTCCCTCAATTATCGTTGCCAAATAATTGAAGGATGTTATATTTTCTCTGCTTCTACTTATATATTCAATATTTATTCCTGTTTAGCTGTCACTTTCGTTTTATTTATATTTATTTTCATTCTTTGTTGTTTAAAAATGTCATTCCGTTTGTTCATGTTATTCTGTAGAACTTTCTCATTTCTTGTCACAACCACAACGTCATCTGCATACGCACATTCCAATCTGACTCTAATCTTATATTTATAATCTGCATTTAATCTTTGTATCTTTGGTCGACCCTCCTTAATAATCCCGTCCATAAATAAATTGAAAAGATATGATCTCAGCACTCCTCCTTGCCTTAGTCCTTCCGTTTACTATTGACCATGTTTACATAATTCATGCTATTTTCATAGATTTGTTACTCTTATCAGTTCCATATTTATACCCCTTTCCACAGTTTTTCTCGCTTAACACGGCCAATAAACGCAAAAACTGTTTTTGTCTTACTTAGCAGTGCTTTCCAGATTATTTCTCTATCGAGTATCTTTTCCTATACGTTTAACGCCGTGCTTCTCAGAAATGTTATTCCTCTATAATTATCACATTTTCTTTTGTCACCCTTTTTGGAAATTCGGAATTATTAACCCTATCTGCTAGCTTTAGGTATTACCTCTCTCTTCCCAAGTTTTTTTTACAGATTTTCCTGATTAAGTCTACTCTTTTAGTACCTATATTCTTCACCATTTCCGCCAATATTCCGTTGTGCCCAGTCGCCATGCCATTTCTAATTGTTTTTATAGCTTCTTTTACTTCTTCAATATCTATTGTCTCTCTCCTTTCATCATTCTTATTATCTTTAACATGTCCCCAACTACCTTCTAAATTATCTTCTTTGTTTTTTGTTATTATTATAAATTGCTCCCAAAATATGCCCTTCCTTTCTGCCTCCGTATCTTCATTTGTATCTACATTTGCACTGTGAGGATTTTTTCTGTATGCCCCTTCCACGATGTGATATATTTTCCCCACTTCTTATTACTAGAAATCCAAACAACTTATCTCAATCTCGTACAACATTTTTGATCGATTCTTTCCAACACAGGCCAAACTCAAAGACGGCCATTAAAACACATAAACTTAAATCGTCATTTGCCCAGAAAAGCAACATTATTCTATTGCCCAATATTGGCGAATGCTAACCAATGCCTTTTGATTTTTTTTTGATTATCTGTTTTCAAACCAACCCAATCTAACTTTTTAACTCACTTGAAAATATGACGAACTGTCATACATCGTTCAATCTGGTTGTCGACAAGGTAACACCAAGGACATGGTGTCCCCTGCAAAATTAATAACTTTCAAACCCAACAATATTTTGTTATGGTTGCTGTGGACAATATTATATTCTACTGACTCCGAGTTTATAAATTAAAATACATACATCTCGTTGGATTAAATTGGGTTAAAGATACTTCTCCTCCTGTCGATACGTCGTCCACACGTTACAACTTGATTATTACTGGATTTTCGAGCCCAAATGACATTAATTATGTTAATTGTTTAACTTCCTTTCAATCAAGAGAACGAAACCAAGGAATAGAAACCAAAATACACAAATAAAAAAAAAACGATGATAATTAAGTGAAAAACGAGGACAGAAATGTCACAATGAAGTATCAACAGTACTAAAATTTACAAAATGGAAATGCAACTAAGCAAAGCTGAAAGGTATATGTCAACTAATAAATAGAAAACTCACAATTTGAAGCCCAATGCTGGTACTTATTTCATTAATTCAAGACGTGCGCATACATAGATATTCACGCTCATTATTAACACAATTTTCAAAAGAATATCAAGAATACGGAACCAAATGGATAGTAATGTGTGATTTAAACTTCTTTGAAAAATCATACAATTCAATAAATCTCGTCATCTTCTTAAGTATCTGTACATGATTCTAAGTTTATTAGAAGTTTAGAGTTACGTACTTTTAAATTAATAACATTTAACAAAATAATGAATTTTTTAATATTTACAAAATATATTTATATATTCAAGGTATTTGAGATTTTTTTGTGATGTGAAAATAAGTTTCAGCGAATGTATTAAGGTGATGATAGCTATTTCGCCCTCTATGAGCTCATCAGCAATAAAAGTGTGAGTGTTCACGTCTACATGGCGGCAATATTCACACAGAAACTCATTTGTCGATTGCAAAAAAATTTTGCTTTTCAATGATGATTGACTTTTGATGGTGCCCTATTTTTCCTTTAAGTTTGGTGATTATGATAAAAAGAAGTATAAGTGTAAGTGTTGTGTATTTTTAGAATGTATTTAAATGGTTCCCCAGTGTCAAAATTTTTTGAACAACGTGGTAAATCAATGCAATATGATTAATACCTTTAAACCAATTTTACACTACAGGTGACATATATGGATGAAATGATTGAAAAGAAATTTCTTTTAAAGAGCTTTTGTATTTTATTACTTTTCTTGTTATTATTAGTAAATTATGTGTAATATAAGATGCACACTATTTTCGTCATGAAGTATATTTTCTATAGTAACATAATACACATTTGCAACAAAATGTTCCTCGCTTCCCCCAAATATTTGTGTGGCAGTTAATAGCATCATTTTAGTTATATAATCCGATTCTAATTTTTAACGCAATTAAATGCAAATTGAACTATGTAATGGGCTTCAGTTCTAACGAGTGAGACATATGCGCCTTTGATCCTCAGAATTTGAAGCATTAATTTAGCATTAAGCGAAATATTGGTGATTTAAAGCACTAATTAAAAAAATGTATAATCCATATCATGTTTTCAATCAAATGATTTAAATCAGCTCAAACTTTGTCTAATGAAATAAACGTGTCCTAATCTATATTGATATTCAGGCGTCATAATGAACGACAGCAGTGAACTTTGCGTTTTACAAATCAGGCTACGGCGGTACAAATTAACAACAAATCCAGATTAATAAACAATTTGCATTTGAAGGAGGCCAAGGCGGTCATTAGCACATGCGATTGTGATACGCACGTCAACGTGCAGCTATCTACCGAGCCGCCCCGCGCTCGTCATGTAAATAAACCGTGACGTAATTATTATGCGTGTGCGCGCCGACAATTACACCGCGATTCGTAAAAAAATCCCAATGCCGCCGCGCCACTGCCGGTGAAGGGAAATAGCGACACGTTTACCTGCGCCAGCCAATTTTGGAACTGTCGGGTACGCCGATCAATGCGCGCGCCCTGATTTCCTATCGTTCGTTTGCGCCTCCGCAACGCGGACGCACGCACGCCGTATGCCAATGGTCGAAACGAGAGCCGACGATTACGATTCAGCCCCGATCGCGGAAAATGCACGCTCGACGGCGCGAATTCCTGAACGGTGGGAAAAAGCCGCTTGCGCAATGGCTCACCCGTATTTATCGTTCGAACATGTGGAACGTGCATTAATAACGATAAAGTAAACGTTTGCAAAATGGTAGCGGTTAATTCGCTATATTTGGATGTGATATTTGTTCGTGGGCGCAGAATTGCATCAGGAAATAATATACGCGACGTGTCCAAAATATTTTGAATGAATGCAACCATCGGGCTTTCTCTTCATGAAGTTTATTTTAACAAATATAGATATATAAATTATATAAATACGGAAAAAAACACTAAAAACTGGTGATGATTGCTATCGGTGAAGATTACTGTTTAGAATATTTGGCACATTATGTTAACAACCACAAAATTGCAAATTCGTGAAAATAAAGGTGCGCCGCGAGATTTGCACTGATACGCTGTTCAAACCATAAAGAATATGACAACATTTCACATAAACATGACAATTAAATAAATACTCGAAAGGAAAGTCCGCGACGGCATACGTTTAGGAGGGAGGAGGGGGGAAGCGTCCAAAGTTGATCGTTTTCATATTACAAAAAATCGTCGACTACTCGTAAACATTTTAAAAATAGACAGATACCGTCGCGGGAATTTAATTCCCTACAACTTGTTATTTTTATTTCTTTCATGTGTCATAAGGTTTTCACAGTGTATCGAATGATACGACGTCGAAGCGCATTTATTTTTCATGTAACTTTATTGCTTATAGACCGCTTGCTGCTTATATATGTAACCGATATTGTGTATATTTTGTTTATTTATCCAACTTCTTTATTTTGAGACACAGGGTAGAAATGTTGATTGATGGACTCTGGTAGCTCTATGTCAATGAGTATGCCAGTCTTCATATGCATGTTTCGTCTTCAACAACGATTTGTTTGTTTGTTTGTTTGTTTGTTTCCACGAATCAAAATTAGATACCTGCATGATACTTTTATCAATGATGCGTCTGGATTTATTCAGTGTCACTATTCTCACTAGTCTGCGGCTTTGCTAAATACGTCACTTTCAATTTGTTGTATATGCAATCGTCAATAACGATAATAGCCGACATTTGTCTGGAACTGCCGCGGATTGTCTCGTACGCTTTGCGACCTACTATTGGCTTCAATCGAGTATTTTGAACTAGTTCTTTCGCGAAGTGAAATCTCGTCTACGGAACGTGACGCCGGGCGCTTTTTAAATTCTCGCCATTTGGGTTGTGACGTAAACGGCGACGGCTATTTTCGGCCGGTAATTGGCGGCGATGTTTTGAAACAAATCGGACTTTTAAAAATGTCGATTTCGCAATCGATCTCGTTGCGCCGAAGCCAAAAATTAATTGGAATAGTCGCAGATCGAAACTTCTCGTTGCACTTTTTTCTAAACCGTCTGCACTTTTTGCTTTATTAATCCACAAGAATGCAAAACTATAAATATTCACGCGCATAAATAAATATATTAAAAAATTGCGAAACCAAATTTCAGCAAATTAGCTCGTCGGTTGAATGTTATCGAATCCATAAATTACGCCTAAGTAGTGTTGGCGCCTGGTTTTCCCGAAAATAAACGAAAATTAATACATTTTTTTTGGAAATAAATAATTCATCGCAAACTAAACGGAGACTTCATATGCGGTTTAAAAACCCCATATCATTAATTATGGAAACGATAATAATTATTCACGAGGTAATTATTGTTATAACAAGGTAGATAACGTAGCCAAGGATACAAATAGCAACATGCAGATTGTAATTATACCAGCATATATTTATTCATAAGGCGATATCCGTGATGGTGTAGAAAAACGGTCGCAGAAAAATTGCGTGGGATATATCGCCGTCGTTGATCGAAGTATTTCGAATTGTAAAGTTTGCATATGTATTAACAGAAGGACGCTAGCGATTGGTAAGAAATCGCCCATGAAAAAGAAAATCGAATTTAGTTGCTGCATCAACATAATGCCAGCAGATGTTTGCCAAAACTTGCAACAGTTGCCGAAATTCAGATGTGACAATGAAACAATTTAAACAAACTGGACAGAAATAAAACGTTGCCTTCAACGTTGTTAAATGATGTAATTGTGACGTCATAAAATATTTTTGTTTTATTGTGCTTACTATAAAATTGATTCGTAAATGTGATTAATCATCGACCACCTAACATTACCTAATATATTTGCCTAGATTTTCCACTCGATTACTAAATATCTCGAAGGCACGCTAAGCCTATCTTTCCCACGACTCGCACATATTTTTATTTTGCATCATTTTCCAATCATCCAGCGCGTTGAGGACAAATGATGCCGCATTAATTGCGACGCGCTGTGCATCGTGACGAAGCCCGTTTCCTTGCAAGTTCAATCCTGTCACCGCATCGTCGTCCTTGAACCTATTGAGACATCGGCACGCTACGCAGTTTCGCGTCCAAAACAAACCTTTACCTTGCGCCCGGCCAGTGGTGTCCTACTTTATTTAAAAATAGGCGCCTTCCGAACGCACGTTTAAATAATCCTGTCTGCGGGAACGAATTCAAGCACAGCTGATCCACGCACGTTGAAAAGAATTTGAAATATTTCGTATTTTGACGCGTCCAATTTGTTTATTGTTTACGGAGTGATCTTGAAATAACTCCGTGTAACCGCCCGTCGGCCTTGTAATTATTTATTTCACGCTATCGGCTTTTAAAACGCACCATGTTTTACTTAGCCGAATGTAATATTAGAAAATGCCCCGACGAGTTTATTTATAGAATACCGACTGGTAATGAATAATGGATCTGCATTTGTAGCAACGTTTATGATGGCAAAGTATTAATAGGGTCAATTTTACGAGTTCACGTTTTAAATGAATTTAGTTTACGATGGAATTCTAATCGTATGAAGAATCGCGATGCGCAGACGACAAGTTGATTTATTTTAGAAACTAATAAAATAACTGAAGATTTAAATAAAATTTATAACACTTTAATAAATTGACTTTGTCTGGGTCACGCTTGGACTACATACATAATAAACAAAAAAATGCTTAATTTATTTGGATTGAAATTTTTTCGAGTATTACCATAATTTATGGCGCAAGAATCAATTGGAATTTTCATAATTAAAAGCAAGGTTGAAATAACGTTACGCTATTTAAAAATTTCAAATAAATTACGTTCGTTGTAACGTACAAAATATTGGTTACGAATTCATTATTACATAAATTTTAATCAAAAATCTGTAAATATATACACACCAAATATATATGATTAATTTTGACGTTAGCGAAGAAACTGATTGAAGTGAATATCTCGGCCACAGCAAAATCTTGAATGTAAGTGAACTTGCATATTAATATACTGAGTAATATTTCAGATATCAATAATAAAATATTGTATTTGATTTGAAATCCCCTTTGTAAAATAAACCAAAAAATGCTTACACTTACCATTTGCCCCGTAGGCCCTTCATTGGAAATTGGAGCTAAAAATAAAATTTTATATTAAAATAGTTTTGTACTGCTACATGAAACGTTATTGGATATTATAACGTGATATAAGTGTATAAAATATCGTTACTGTAACCAAAAATAAAAATACAGTTTCAATTGTTAAATTGTTAAAAAAATTGTAGTAAAGTGTTAAAAATCACGAGAATGCATTTTATTGTTATATTGACAATATTACCAATGAAGAAGAAAATATAAAATATCTGATTAAATGGGACGAATTCTCGAAAACTTTCATATTAGCTATAAATGTTTAAATGTTTTAAGAACCATGTTTATGACGTGGACTGAAACTTATAATATTCACCCGCATAGTGTTTAACCTTTCTGTAGTCGCATCAAATTCTGAGACACGAGTGGTCACGACGGACCAGGTCCAGATGATAAAAGAGTTAAAATATACATTAAGATATTTTTTGGTCTGTATCCAAATTATTGATTTAGTATTTCTGAATTGTAAAAATCCTGAAATTATAATCGCTTGAAAAAAATGTAGCAAGTTTTGTTACCACCAAATTTATTTAACGAAAAAATGTAAAAATGAAGAAACGTTGAACGAAAAACTCATCACTATCGTCCTAAAGGCCAATTATTGACAACTATCTTAAAATCTATTATTTTAAAACAAGCAATTCCACAACCAATTGAATTTTAAACTTATTCTTGAGGTGTATTATTATATACATATAACACTGCATACATATTGCAGTAACATGCTCCAAACATAAAAACTGTCCACAAATTTGACATGAATATTTTGGCTTTTCTATTCCACCATCCACATTTAGCACAGCGTCCAATTTGCACGGGATTTCTATGAAGTCCACAAGTCCTGTTGAAGTTCACAAATTTCTTTTAATCTTAGACTCAATGTTGTCATTTTGCTCGTTGCTCATTGCAGCTCGCTCTCGTTGATAATCATAGATCAGACTTAAAGCCAGTTCTTCTAGAAACTTTCTGCGATCAGGTTTAGAACCCTTATTATTTGCAAGATGTCTCACGGATGCATTTATAGCAGAGACTGCTGTAAAAGACAACCATGGGTCTTCTGGTATTGCGTGCACAATTGTACTGGGCGCAAAGCTTATCCACAGTATCTACACCGCCTTTACTACTGTTGTACATTTCAATTATATCTGGCTTATCAGATGTTTTTTGATTGCGTCGTCTGTGTGCTTAGTTCAAGTTAAGAGAACATTTTTCTTTAAAACTGCACCTTCCTCTGAAAAATTCCAGTTTTTCGTCTACAGTAATATGCCGAATGACAGTAGTTCTTCTTGCAATTATCATTAAATTTGTCAAATAAACTTCTTATAGCATAATTTATCAATCCTGCGTCATCACGTGTTTCATCATCATGTCATTGAACCTTATATATCTCACAAGAAAACGAAATCTTTGCTTCAATTCCGATCCCATTAGTTTTCCATAGGTCTTCTACATTTAGTCTGTTGGCACCTCTCACTCCAGCAAGATATATAAGTCCCAACAGAGCCTTTATTTCCACCAAATATGTCGGCTTAGCATCTCTCTCACGTGAGTAGTTAGCTAAAATTTGATTGATTTTTACATTAGTGAATTCAACAATAAGATTCAGCATGTCGTAATCAAAGAACTGATTCCATATCTCAAGAGGAGTCTTCAAGTATCTCGCTAGCGATTTAACCCCAGGTAGTTGTACAATAATATTATCAATGCGGGTCTTCACATTTTCGTTTGGGACATGCTTATTCCATTTTGTGAGCTTATCTTTGCCAAAAAAAATGGCGATCGTTGTGAGATTCGACTTCTTCACAATCTGATTCTAATTCTTGCTCTGTATCACTGTTGTCTTCTCGCTTCTTCCACAAAAACGACTTCACCTTGGTGTTCTTCATCTTCATCGTCATATTTGTTATTGCAAAAGTCTTCATGCAACTTTTGCAATCGTTCCAATTCTTTTTCGTAACTGCCCATTATTTTAGCTTTCAATGAATTGCGATAGATTAATAAATGTATATAAAAATACGACTTTCTTATCTTTTATACACAAATATTTTTCAATAAAAAACTTGCAACTGGTCCCACGCACCGTTTTCGCTCGCCACAATTGTATCACACCACCAACAATGCCCAGCACAGACTGAGACCTTACTTGTCACTCGATGGAAAGATACATGAAGCGGCAGTGCCAAGTGCAGTACGATTCAAAAGATATTTCCAAAATGAAAGCCGCCCGGTCTCCCAGACAGGGTCGCTACTACTGGAAGGTGCCCAAAAACCCCAACAACTTATAAACAATGTAAAACTTGTTTAAAATCAACCAGTCAATGATCACTCCGATTAGCAGTTCATAAAATATTAAATGAAAACTGCAACCTGACTTTCCAAAAGTCCAACTTCGAAACTAACTTCAGTTAGTTTCGAAGAATTTCGTCAGCGTAAATTGAAATTTTTCAGAATTTCAAGGAATTTTCTATCAGTTGATTTCAGACTCCGATAAATTATCTCGATATATCATTTCTCGTTGCCTTCACTTCCGGCCGATAAATCGCATCGCTTGATTTAGCAACAATTGTCTTCTGCTGGGACCCTCTTGTCCTTGTTTGTTGTTAGCTACGCCTTTGAAGTAATTAATTTTCTATTGCTAGCATTTCGTTTGGCTACCTATTCGTAACAACACATGTATGCCTGGATATCAACACATTGATTTATAACCCCAGCTTTAATTTCCCGTTTGCATATCTCTAAGAAAACGTAGTAAATCATTTAAAATTGAAAATGAGATTGACTTTGTTTCATATTTTAATAACATTACACTTCAATAACCTCAAAGAATTATTTGGTTTAAATATTTTTACGTATTAGGAATTACCATAAAACTGCATCCGTGCTCATAAAAAAAATTTCAGTATCTCAAAATATGGATGGTTCCCTCACAAAGAAGGCAGCTCTTAAGTATTAAAAAATGGCGAAGCAACTAAAATATTTAGTCAATAATAACATATATTTTTAACTCCCCAGAGTTTCGCAACTATTTAATATTTCCAACGGTGCCACGTGTAATGTAAGTTAGCAAATTTCAAATGTAATATTAATATATTATTACCGAAACATTTATAATTAAATGTTTCAGTTATTAGAACGTTACGTGGCGATACGTTACGTATTTTTTGCCAGATTCTAACAGTATAGAGCATCGCTACGTACTGTTATGTATGCCTTTTAAGGATAACGTGAAAAATAATTGAAAAGCATTAGCCAATTATCATTTGCAAAACATAGACAAAGGCTACTAATATATTATCCAATCAAGAGTTGGAACAAATTTTTTATGTTGATACGTAGCGTTGTCCTGTTTCTTGACATCAAATGTGTCATACGAAACAAGCTGAAAGGAGACAAATAACAATAAACCGATTATCAAAACGACGTGATATTTTTAATTATCTTCTTCAATAATCTCTTCTTAAAGAACGGTTGAAACATTCTTAACAAAACGATTCATCAAATTCAAAAGCCTTTTCTGTTTTGCTTATTGTCAATTTATTCACGTCGACTAATAAAAGAGATTTATAGTTTTTGTTCTTTCTTTAATTTTATTGTCGTCTTCTATGTAATTGTTCTTTTCGGTAGGACCAGAATAATAACATGGCTAACTGTATGCACGAAGTTTACAAGAAACCCCTAAATTATAAGATACCTATATGTGCAGCTATAGAGGTGGAGTGGGAGTGGGAGGAAAATTATGCATCACAACAATAAGCTAAGAAATTTGCAGTAGGAACGTATCTTTTATTAAGTATGGCGAGATAAAATTGCATATATTGGTTACTGGTCGGTGAAAAGGTCGAGATAAAAAATATGTAAAAATAAGAGACCGATGGTTGGAGGTGAAATCGATCTGTCTTAATGGTGATGAAAATATAAGAAGGATAGAGCGCAATAGAAAGAACATTGAGAAGATGTAGATGGCGATGGATACTGAAGTGAAGCGGAAAGAATTCACAAACATTAATTCAATGGAAACGAATGTCACGAAGAAAATACAGAAGTAATAAAGATGGACTAGAAGAATGACTAATAGCAAAGAGAAAAGAAAACGAAAATGAATGATAATGTAACCTATAAGAGAAAGAAGAAGCAGAAGTAAATGTATATAAGAGGTATATCACTAAAGGAAATGCTAGAGGTGGCAAGTAATTAGATGAATGGATGGCATGGATGAAAACATCAAATTTGATTGCGTAAATAACATAAAGAAGAAGTGAAAAAGCTGTGAGGATTTATTGCAAATGGAAAGTGAAGAGGAGCAGTCATGAACTTCGTGTGTATTTCAGACTAAGAATTACAGGAATGTTAGTTGATTTGTGTTGGTTAAGGTCAAGTTATGCAAATGATGAGTTCTTTACTAATACACAAAAATTTAGATTAGCTGCGCCAAAATACCAAAAGTTACGGCATTTCCAGCTGATGAGAGCTCATAACAAAAGCTACACGAATATTCTGGTATCCAAAACAGCGATGTTGTTTTGTAGAAATGTTATTGAGCAATTAACACCAATATTTTTAGAATTAATAACAAACATCGTCATATCTACCGGAGAATGAATTTGATCTCACCAATTTCGCAGATAGGCCCCCCACCCCCACTTAACCCTGAAATACTTTGCAGTAAATGATAAATTTAGCGCAACTAAAACCGAATTTGTAAGTTTCAAAAACATCTAAAAATCTTAATTTAATCAAAATTGATTCAGTAAACCTTTGAAGCCAACTGCCAACTGCCAACAATTTCTAATTTTCTGCTGAAAAATGAACAAAAAATTATAGTAATTGCACTAATGGAAACTATGGATTTTCTTTTATGTCATTAATAAAAACAGACGGTAACTTTTACCAGCAATCACAAAGTACAGCTTTGGGCAATAGCTTATCTCCATTTATTACTAAACTTTTCGAAATGCGACATTAAATTCTAAATTTCCAACAATTTCTTTGAATAAATGAATTGGAAAAGGAACTAATGTTAATAAATTTATTACATCAGATTCTAATCATTCTTCAATATAAAAAGGCTGCTTTTAATTTTTTAATTAATTGTTTATTAAGTTTTCCATTAACACACACTAGATTTGAAAATGAATTAAAATATATAAATTAATAGCAAACAACAAAAGTTACTCGCAGGATTTAGTTAATTCTTCAGCTTCAAATTCAGAAAGGCCGGTTAAAATTTTACGTAATTTACGTTTCGTTAAACGGTTTGAAAATTCTTCTAGCGATGTGTTTAAAAAATTAGGAATGTATGGAATTTCTTATAGTACATGTGATAGAATATATACTGAGCAAACGATACGTTCTATTTTAATTCGTTACAAAGAACACATGGCTCATATAAAACATAATAGAATGGAAAAATCTAGCGTTACCCAACATACATTTGACATATTTATATATTTAGACATGTTATAAGTTTAAATAATTTAAAATTGTTACAAAAAGTATCTTATAACAATCTATTAGAATCCTTTGAGAGTATTTTAATAAATATACACACATTTTACAGTGAATTTTGATACAATTGAAAAAATCCATAAGATTTCCAGAGCCAGGCTCAACAGAAACGGTAACAATTAATATGTGAATATTTACAGTGGAAAATAAAAAAAACGAGTACAAATGTACTCGTAAATTTTAGTGGGTATGACTTGACGAAACCAACATAAAATATATTACTTTTTCTGAGGGTCTTTCAGATACGACGCCGCTTTCTATATTGAAATACTTTCCTTTGTAACTTTTTACTTTTCACGTTGGTTGAATGTAATTTTTAACCAAATTGTTATGTAGTTAAGAAGCATAAACTTCGTAACATATCCCGTTTTTAATTTTAGAGCTATTTTTTCAATTTTTGTCTAACGGTGTAATATTAATAAGCAGGACTCGTGCAAAACGTCACTTTGGACTTTTTGTATATTTCCAGTAGTGTTGTAAAGGCCAGTTCTTATAGTTCAATTATATCCCCTCATTTTTAACCGCAAAATGCTCGAAGAAACGCTGCAAAGAATCGTAAAGAAACCCATTAAAAATCACATTTATCGTCCAACATAAAAAGTTTCTTTCGCGTAAAAGTGCCTTTAAATGTCCGCAGTAAAAGTTTAACGACACACGTGCACACGTACGGTAAATGAAGGAAACATAAAATTCGGTGCGGACGCAACTTTTAATCTCGTTGGAACCCTGCGCAAACGCCGTTCTCATTAATCAAATCCCGCAACGCAACTCGGCGAGAAAAAAAACGAACGTTCACATTTAGAAAGTTCCATTGCACGATTACGCGATCCATATTATTATTATTACTACTGCGATTACGGTCGCCCGATTAATCAAAAGCGCTTTTTATGCAACTGGATAACTTCATTAATTTGTTTCTAAACGGGAACCTTATGTAATTACGTCCGTAATTTGCGCTGTTGTTCATTGGTACTCCCATTAAATTAAATCGAGCTGCTCGAGTTATTGATTTCCGGCACGCAATCCTAAAGGTAAGTGCAGACTATACAGATATGGACGTTTGAAAGTAATGGTTAAGTTAAACGGAGAAACAAAAGCAATAAAGTTTTAAAAAAAAAACTATGAAAATGGAATTTCGCTAAAAGCTCATCCTGTGTAATTTTTCTCAGCTTTTTCTACTTATTTGGCTGATTAATCAAATGATGACGTTAATTGGTTTAGCGTAGAACTATAATCAATCACACCGTACTCTTCGATCGTACAGTTTAGAAAACCGATTGTTAACAAAATTAAGATTGATGGCTTGTAATTTCGCAGAAAGCGCCGATAATAATTTCATGCTTAAATAACGCGAAATCTTTGCACTTACCTCTCCGGTGAACATTTATTATCTTGTTCGAAGTGTTGTAACAAATTTGTTATGCAGGATAATTGTAATGCGTTCTACTTTGCTGATTAACATTGTTAAATTAACATGTTTCTTGATTCCTAATTGTATCTTACGATATACGACCGCGCCTACTTGATCGAACTGCTTTTTTTGTCCTTTTTCAAAAATAGATAAATTATACAGTTCATGCGAATTATTGCCAAATGACACCAAATTATAAATACCATCATATAATGAGTTGAATTGCAATTTTAAAACATTTAATTTCCTATGAACAAAATTAGGGTCCAAGAATAACGACATAAAAATATTAATGTAAAAAGTGATCAAATTAATTCTGTGCAAATGTTACACTAGTGGAAAAAATATTTATGGAAAATTAGGAGTTATGAGTTATGAACATTTGATAATTTTATACAATGTTAAATTTTAAAACAAAAATATTTTTTGTTTAAAAACGAAAATACCCTATCAGTTCAGCTTGCTGACCAAACTTTATAGGAAATTGGGATAACAATGTACGTTCTGGTATATTTTATTTATTAGAGACCACTAAATGTCGTCCTTAAAATTCATATAACTTACCAAAATAAAATATACCCTTACTTAAATGAAAAAGAAATCTGCATTGAAAATAGTAAAAATCTTGAAATGTCTACATTGCACCAGCAAATAAATTTAGTACACTGTAGGGTCGATGACGGATCGGTATAGGTGCCGGGGCTAATGATCCTAAGGCTACAGGTTCGAATGTTACCAGTGTCGTTGGAATTTTATTCAGAGATAAAGTTTACAATGAATACGAATCTTACCGGATACTACTTGAATAAGATTTTCCAAAATTTACGTGGTGAACGATGAAGTACTAATTTGGGGGCGTAAATTAATCGTTAATTTCTTACGGGGGCTCAAAAATACATATTGGCCCAACTAAAATTATAAATCAACGACATGACCAATTAACGTTTCACAAATTGAGTGCACGATTACAGAAATGAATCGATGGTATACAATAGCACTCAACATGTAGGGTGTGCGGGGGACGGGGAGGTACAATCTGCAGATAAGCTCCGATCAATGCCCAAATTATAACAAATTATTAGTCCACACAATATGATATATTATAATATTTATGTAACAGTACACTATCAGTAAATGTGTCAAAAATTTGTTAATTTAAAATTTCATCTCCTCATCAATGATCCATTCTCTGATCCATCTATGGATTCTCAGTTGCGGTATCGATGATTAGTTAATTGCACTCAACCAAAATCTCGAAAATTAATTAAGAAATTACAGGACCCGTTTTTTGAAAATCATTTCCTTCAAGTTCTTTGTATGTTTTTGTGTTCTGTTAAAATATAATGCCCAATAATAATATGAAAACACCTTAAAAATAAAAAAAAATATTTGTAGTGAAAAATTGCATATATTAAAAAAGGATCTTGAAGGATTCAAATTTTTAAACGCCCTGTTTTCGTTATTCAATTTTAGTTCATTACACCAAATTGATTTTTCAAAATTTGCTTGGATCTCATCTCTAAAAAATAATAGAATATCATCCAATACAAATTTATGTTAATCATCATTAACAACTGGATCGATTTCTTGGTATTATTTCATTACATAGTACGTAATTAATGGCACCACCGCGTATGCAAAAAACTATTTTCTAATTATAGAATCGCTGCTCATCAACGTAAGCAATAACGACCTGTGTCAGACTTTTTTTTATAAAAAGTAACGAATTTCCCCATCTATCGAAAATATTTTCTTAACCCTCCTAAATCGCACACCTGCCTTGTTGTACACGTCAGCTGTCTTCGTTCATTATTCCCACCTGCCGTCTCATGAATTTTTTCTTACTCGGTCGAGGTGAACGTTTGAATTTAAATTTTACCTGTAACTTGATTACCAAATCGGTTAAATTCCTTGACATTCGTTAGCGTGTTGTGTTTATGCATAAGTCGTTTGTTTTTAGCAAATATATACGTTTCGATTTACCCGGATCGTCCGAAAAGTTATCTCCACATTTCTCCGTAGTTAGTTTCGTGATATCTTTTGGAGGAAATGAGAAATGTTCGTGTGCTCGTAAACTAATTAATTTGTAGTGGTTTATGATACGTTTCTGAGCAATGGCGATAACCGTTGTCACTTGGTCGAATTATGGATCGACTGTCGCTTTGATACAATGTCGAGTCAGTAACTGGAATAAGTTACAGACTCAGAATATCGTAAAATCTTTCTGTGATGCGATTGTTGCAATAAAATTTATCATGGAAAACGGAAACAGAAGTATATTAATAGACATAATTAAATAGATTTTATCTCTACTAGTGTCAAAGTTCAAAGAATAACTGCGGCAATAGAGAAACCAAATCAATCCACTACACACCAGAATGCATGGAAAATGGGTTACAGCCACATCTTAATTAAAATATTGTACTCCGAATTGAAACTAATTGTTCAACTGGGATCGCACCCACTGCTGAAATATGCAATGGTTGCAAGATAAAGTAGAAGTCATGAAATATGCAAATTGAATCCTTATAGCAACGATGATTAATAATTTTAAAACGCATGTTAATGAAAGTTCTTTAGATATAAAGGTTTCTTCCTGGTAATTAGATTTGTAATAAACAATAGTAGCAGTAGTAGTATATCTACAATTTATATCTACAGCTTTTGCCAGGCCTTTTATGTCCATAGCTTTGTTATTTGTTTCCATATCTTCCTATTTCTTGCAATGGATTCTTTATACCCTTTTCATTTAGGTCTGACATCACAGCGTCCTGCCATATTTTCTATGTCGTCTTCTTCTCTTCTTATACTTATAGTACTTCTTGTACTATCCAAAGTATTTTTTTTACTGTCCTCTCGTCTGTCATTCTTTCCACGTGACCTAGCCACTCCATTCTTCTTGCTTTTATCACTGTTTCGATCGGCTCCATGAAGATCTCAAGACCAATATCCTTCTAGTTACCCAGATTTCCCATATCCTTAGTGTTTTGTGTGTTTTCTTGTTTAGCACCCATCTCTCTCATCCGTACGTAGCTGTTGGTCTCAGTATTGTTTTGTAAATTTTGTACTTCATGACACATGTTTTACTCTTATTAGGTAGTTCATCGCTCCCGTAAATCTGTTTGTTTTACTTAGCCTCGCATCGATCTGTTTTTCTTCCTCGCACTTGTTCGTTATCTTGCCCCCACACAAACTCCTCTACTTCTTGAAATTTTAATTTGCCCAACTGTGTATTCACTTTTAATTGTATGGTTGTCTCCTCCTATTCCCATCATTTTGCCTTTTTTTTTTGGTGTACTTGCAGTTCCATTTTATATGCTGCTTCTACCATTTTCTTTATTATTTCTTCTAGTTTTGCTTTCATTTCTACTTACTACACGTCATCTGCATAGCCTGTCACTTGGTGACATTTTTACAGTATGTGTCGCTCGCTGTTCAATTGGCTCTCTCTTATAAATTTTTCTAGTACCATGTTAAATAATAATGTGAAAAGAGGTCTAAGTCCAAGTCCGGTTCTGATTTTTTGGCTTGTGGTTTTCTATGGTATCATGTTCAGAAATTTTCTCAACTTCATGGATATGGAATTCTTTGATTATTTCCACCAGTCTACTTCTTTTTACTGAGTCGTACGCCTTCTTAAAATCTATAATCATTACGACTGCTGGAATTTTGCACTCGTAACAGTGCATTTGCCATTCATTCTAGTTTTATTTTTACTAACGTCGCTACCGTCTTGTACATCACGTCTATCAGCGATATCACTCTGCATTTATTGTATTGTGTTTCATCTCCTTTTTTAAAGAATGGTGTTATTGTGGCATTTCGCAGCTTTTCGATATCTCGCCTTCTCTCCACATTAACAGTATTAATTCAAATTCTTGTTCTTTCAGGTCCTATGCGGCGTATTTTATATTATCTGTCTTTATTCAGTTCTGTCCTGAGCGTTTGTTCTTTTTAGCTTCCCTATGGTTTCGTCTATTGCCTCCTTTGTTGGCTCTGCGATTTGGTAGTTGTCCTCCCCACGTACCATTTGTTCGGTTTCGTCTTCTTCCATGTCTTCACTTAGCATCTCGTAATATTATTCTCTCCTCCACCTTTCTCTGATTTTCTCGTCCTCACCTATCAAGTTTCCTTCTTTACCTTTTCTGTATACCATCTGTCTAAATCTTTGATTTCCTGTTTGTACTTCATTATAAAAAAATCCGTATTTCCTTCCTTTTGTAGTAGTACATCCTTGATCTTTCATTGGTTTCTGGTTCTCTTTTTCTGTCTATTTGCCCTTTTATCTTTGGCTCTCTGCTCTTTATATGCTTGTTTATCTTCTTCTCTTTGTGTTTGAATCGCTCGGATCCTTCGTTTATTTCTTACCTCCGTCGCTCTGCGCCATTCACCCCACAACTTTTTTCCTCTGATGTATCTTAAGTAGGGTCGTTTTTTATGTTGCCCTTGGAATGATCGACTCCAATTTTTTCCATTCTTTGTCTATGCTCTTAACTCCTGCGCTCTTTCTCGGTATCCTCGTATTATGTCCTTGTACATTTTTTGTACTTCTGTTTTGTGTAATTCCTCCGTGTTATACTGCCTCATACTTTTTCTCTCCTATAATCCCTCTTCGGGTTTAATTCTTAGTTACGTAAGATGCCAATTATTTGACATTTTTGGAAAACTTTGAAAAACATTGGGGCAAAAAATCGCCACTCCTTTCCATAAGAACAGAGTCTGTAACCTGTTGTAAAGGTTACATATTTTAATAAAAAGTTACTTTAAAACAATACGCTACCGAATAAGTAAGTAATGGAATAAATGACGAAGTACAACAACTTTCACACACATTTAAATAATGGCATCCGAATTCCGGTGTTACTTTCTTATATTTATTTATAAATGCTCTTGTATTTGGAATTGCTGTTTAGCACATCACAAACTCCGCCAAATTCAAATTACTATCTAAGTACCCCTCGCAAGTAATGGACTCCCAGATTGCGGAGAAATTGCGCTGAACCGAACAAAAAAAAAACGAAACGTGTTTCGTACGTAGGTATTAAAAAGAAATGAGCCGTCATTATCGCGTTGCACGTCCGTAATGGAGCGAGAAAGACACTGGAGGAAAGAAACTCCGCGACTTCAATCTTCAATGTACCATTGTTTAAATAACAATGGGCTCGTGTGGATACGAACGTCGTTCAAGGCCGCTGCGGTGGTGCCGTGAAACCGCCGCTGTACGGTCACTGTGTTACTGTTTGTTCGCTTTTTGCGGCACAGAGTAACAGCAGTAATCGCTTATTAAGACACTTTAATGAATGTATAATAACAATGCTGGGCTACAATTGGATGAAAAAACTGTTATGTGTGCATATTCTTCCGCGTTTACTTAACGAGAGGCGGCTTTTTGCTCGGAATAGCGGAACGTGCGACTTCGGAATTCGTAGATATGTGAAAATGAAGGTCATTGTTTTTAACAAATTATTTTCAATCATTAAAATTGCCCGCAACAATATTTCCGTGATTGTTATTTAATTGGAAAATGCGACTTCCGCTTTAACAGGAAGTAGAGGTGGTTAGTAATTATTATCGCTCTATAATTTATTACTAATTATAATGATGTATTTCTTTGTTTTGTTGTGTTACCACATTCATGTCGCTTTCTTTAAAATGTCAACCATCATTTTATATTTTAACGTAATAGGAATATTCTCCAGCAATCAATTAAAGAAAACCTTATTAAAGAAACCATTTCATAATTTTAATTGGTTACTTTCATCACTTCCTTTTATCATTAAATGTAAGGTATTTTGTTAATACGAAGATTTGAATTTTAATATTCGATGCATGGACTCTCCCGGAACGCCTGCAGCATGCTGAACCAGGAATTCTTTCCAGGAGTTTAATTTTTAATTCGCCGGTGGATTTTATTCATTTAATTAAAGTTATAAAAAACGATATAAATAATCCAGTATGAATTGTTAAGACTACGCAATTATACATTATTTCACGTTCTCTTCTTGAAAATTTCCCCGTCATCCGAAACGTAAAAACTTAAATCAAACAATGGATCGCGTTAATGGCATTTTCGGTTAATTTCACCATTTTAATTGCTCGCGAAAAACAAAGGAGCGTTTTCGCGTTATCTCCACATTGTGTTGGATACACTCGCTGTTCCTATATCCGGTGTGCGCTTTTCTAATGAATCCGGAGCCGCCTCCTCGCTTTCTAAGGATCGACCGCAATTAAGGGCAATCGTACGTTCATGCAAAACTAATACGCCACCTCCCGCACATGGAAAAAACCCATGATTAATAATCTAATGCACGATGCACGTGTGTGCGAATATTAATTAGAAATTGGTCGTGAGCGTTCACACCCACTCTGCGAAAAAAAAAATGAACTCGCACTACTTAGCTTGGTGATGGAGCTCTTTGTTTGGACGTTTGAACAAAAAACGTTCTAATTATGATCTTATATTAGGTTACAGCAGTATGGGGCTACGCACATGTTAGTCAAATATTACATTTTAATCTACAACATTGGCAAACGAATAAAAATACTTATTGAAATGTAATAAGATCAATTTCTGGAGTAGTTTCTCATATAGACCATCACATTTTTGAAATGAATCTTTAAAAAATAATCTGCGTCAAGGAAATAATTTTAATATTTTGACAATTCAAATATTCGTACATATCAAACCAAAATAACATTTCTTCAAAGATAGATAAATCTTGCAAAACACCAATAATGGCGAACTGAAAAGTAATCAAAGTGACGAAGTCGGGGACATAAAAGTAAACAATTTCCAAAAAATAACTGCTCGTACAATCCCTGCACTTTCAACGCCAACGTCAAAAATTGGGCTCACGAAAAATATGACGGTTACGATGGATAAACGACAATCTAGTTGGTGAACAACGCGCTAGAATTTTTTATTTTAAATAGATTTATAAATAAAAAGTGTAAATAACAAAAATATAAATGTGTTATGAATAGTTTTAATGGAAGTTAATTGGGTGACGTAAAAACGTTAGTGCAATTCAAGAACTGGTTTAAATAATAATCTTTTTCTATTGCATAAGGTTCAATGATTTTTTTAAAATTAGTTATGAAAAGTGCACGCATTAATCATTCGTAGCCATAGCAAATGTTAACGTGCAAATGGGAAGCGTTACAATTTACACGTGGTAATTGCCTCAGATGGTCGTGGATACCAATTTTCAATTCAGAGGCTAGACATCATATTACGATTGAATTCTTTCAACACAAATTGCTTCCAGATAGAAACAATGCTCATCAGGATCTATTTAAAGAAAACAGCAATAGAAATTTCAACAAAAGTAGCCATGGCCTAATGCAATGTAATGAAGTGAATAATCGACGATTATTATTATATGCTCACTAGACATTTAAAAGTTCTTTGATTTTGTGTTGAAGTATATGATGAAACATTAATTTTAACTTTGAGTTAGGACTTAAGGAAGGTCATGGATTTCAATGCAGAAGAGGTTGTAATGAAAATCAATTAAAAGTTATAATACCAGAGTGCAATCTAGAGCGATAGAAGTTTACAGTTACACTATTTTTAGCAAAAAATTAAAAAAGGTCCAAAATATATGATATGTGTTACAGCCCTTGTCGCAATTCTATTTTAAAAGGCTAATAATAATAGAAATGTAGGAGACATAAACAGTATCAATTACTCCAAATACGTTGGAAGAAAATGAAAGGAATTGAGTGCTATCACATGCTATAACAAAACAAAAAGGAAAACCAGAAGGAAATGTGTTCAAATGTTAGAGATGTTAAATGAGACACAAGCAAGCAGGGCAGATTGTCGCAAAAGAAAACCAAGTAAAAAAATAGAATACATATGAAGGACGAAAATCAAAAAATAACAAAGAAATAATACAGAGATATGGAACAAGCTATGGTATGAAAATTGGCACAGATGATTGACTCTAAGAGAAGGAGTTAAATGATTTCTAAGTGAAAAAATAATCACCCCTAGATCAGTGACAAAACCGAGATAGAGTTCACATGTCAAAACGTTGGAAAATGAAAAAGGCGAAATCGTGATAAAGAAATCAAAACTGAGGTATATGGAACAAAAACGTGTTTTTATTAATGATGACCTGACACGAAAGGAAGAACAAACAGAAAGACAATTGAGAATATTCGCTAAGGCAGTAAGGGAAATAAAAATAGGGTATAATAGGGCAATTGTAAATTGTGAGGAAGGGTGATGGAATAGATAGGGACAAACAAAATTAATAAATAATATCAAAAAATCACTAAATCACTAAAAAGAAAGTCGAAATAGCTAAGACGAAAATATAAGGAATCGGTTAAAAGATCTGAAACCAGGGGAAAATATAAAGGATGCATGGAAACAGAAAATATAATAACAAAAATTACTGCCGCATAAACGAAAGAACTCAAAAATAAAATATATATATATAATATATAAAAAGGTACCAACTAATCAAAATAAAACTGAAACTATACTGAGATATGGGGAAAGAAAAAACATGAAAAGAACTTGTAAAAGTGTTTTAAAATAAAAGAATAAGCATGTTGTAACTTTAATTAAGGTTTACTATCGTGGAAAATCGCATCTGAAAAATCTTTTTTTATAATTTTACAGTTTCAAGTTAAAGAAAATGTTGTATATTCGACAACGTTTACAGATTATAATTATATATGGTATAGTTACTTTCCTAACATTTAGATTTTTTGTATTATTTCGATATTTTTTGCAAATTTATCGCCTGGCAATTTAGATGTTTGTACAATTGTGAGTAATTTTTTAGCGTTTTCGGCAATTTTTAATTAAATGTTTCGCACTTTTAATGCTTTGTACAATTTTAAACGTTGACGTTCGACAACCTTGACTATTTTTTTCACTTTGTTTTTGAGCGAAAATTGCTATTTTGGCGTTCGACATCTTTGCAATTTGGACATTTTGATCAGTCTTCACAATTTTCACATTTGAATTAATTCTGTCTTTTTTACGTTTTCTATTGAAAATTAATTTCAATTTTGAACTTTTCGATGGATTTGAGTTTTTATCATTTTTAAACCAAATGTATTAATATGTTAATAATTATACAGTCATGAATTAAATCAATTAAATCTCCCCGATCTTAAATACTACAAAACAAACATAAATGAAAACGTTATCTCGAACTAACTAATCTATTATTCGGTTGTCGTCCTTTCGGCGTCGTTAGCAACTTCCAGGTGCTTCGTGACTTTGCATCGTCTGGTTATCATTGTTCACTCTCCTATCATCATTTGCTGGTTAATATCCTATCAAACTCTAAACTAATCTAAAGGAACTTTTTGGAAATTCGGTGGCTGGACTTGTCCCTGTTGCGTCTTACAATAAAAATTTAAATTCATTTTTATATACAGTTTTTAATTGACCTGTACATCTATATCATTGCGTCAAATTATTTTAGATTAAATTTAAATTATTAATAACGTATCCAATTTAGTTATGAAATTTAAATCGCAAGAGTCTCTAAATATAAATTAAAATTTGAATGTTTCAAATGTTGTCAAGCAGATAAATATGTAAGAATTGGACATTTGGAATGCATACCTAATTGAGGATTGAAAATACATCAATTAATCTATTAACAAAATACACTTTTCGTAGGTCTACTGTGTAATTCTTAATATGGCATTTTCAACTATTCGCCCTACGTAAATGACGTTAATAAAATAACAATCTTTATTGGTTGCTTTACTAGTTTTAATTTTTATACTAAAAAAAATGCATATTTTATTATTGCTTAATCACATATTAAATGTTATACGTTCCAATTTAGTTTTAGAGTTATTATCATAACTAATCGAGCGGAAACAAGCCTTATAATGAAAATAAGCTAGTTTCCCCGTTTGAAGCCGAAACAATATAATATCAATATAATTTTGAATATTATATTACCAAACATTATAATGGAAATGTAGAAACTTAAGAAATACCATATGTGGTAAAAGAAGACACGTCTGGTGAAAATAGGACGTCTGTTAACCCTCAACTAACCTCAACGGTGTCGCGTAGGAAATTGATTCTTAACGGTCACATGCCGCACCAACAAACATCTGCGATGTCTAATCGCAAACGGCGAGATACACGATACCGGTGTCTATCCGACGGTGCATCTATCCGTTCGAATGCACATTTCTCGATAAATCATATCGACGTTTCAGTTAGATGCGACCACGCGGCGAATAAATCAAACCGCGCGAACCGCGGACAAGATATGCTTTATGTAATGCGTACAGATTTCTAATTTCTGCAACCGGCAGCCGACATCTGTTTGATTACACTGCATTCCTGGCAAATTAACAAGTTAAAGAAAGTAGCTATGCAACTGCCGATTGGACGTATCCCATTCTTTAATATCTCGTACAATTGATAATGGTTGAGATATCCGCTCGGACAAAAATTAATTAACGTGCGTATGCATTTTTTAACCAGTGCCTGTGGGAAAGTACATATCGAAAATGTCGTCATAGCTGATAGATTTTTAGTTAATTTAATTCCCACCAAGATTGAACGCGTCGCTTACTAAGCGGAGATTGGCCCAAAGTTCCAACAGTTGTCGAATCACTATCGCACAACCAACGTAATACTAAAATATAAATAATTCAGAATATAAATATATTTATTATTATTTAATTTCAGGAAAATATTAACGTAATAAGTGAATGTTGCTAAATTTAAATGAGGGCGGGTGAACCAAGAATACTACGATTGTCAAAATATGAAATAATATAATACGACGTGCTGATAAAAAATTAGTATAAAAAAAAACTTGATGTGCGCTTAAAAAAATATATTTATGGGAATTTTAATGCTAATGAAGATAAATATCACGCGATTCATATTTAATCAATAGTCACTTTGTTCGTCGCCGCGTTAATCTTAAAATCGTTACATGGCCAAACGAAACGAGTTAAATGTTTAAAAACGGACGAAAATGTCAAGTCTATTATAAGTACTTGACGCCAGTCATTTCAGACCAGACGCCTTCGCTTATTTAATTTCCTATGATTTTTTTCTGTGTCGCATTTATTAAATAACACGACGTTACGCACACGAACGGGGCCTATTAAACATAATTAGGCACGTCTTTCCGATCCTGATTGACGTCCGCTGAAATTAAACAAATATTTACAGCCGCGCGCTTATGATTAATCCGTGCCAGTAGCTCGACTTATTGATGAGAACATCTGCATCGTGCCAACTGCGACGTCAATTTGAACCATAATGATCGATGATTGCCCATTATTTATGTAGTACTAATGACACGTCAAAGGCTTTTTACGACGGGTCTGAATTACGTTAGATCGCAATGCGTTTATGTAAATGCTTGCCCGATCGTAATAAACGAACGCGGCGACTCGCTCATATCCGAGAGGTTTCCGCAGTGAAATGGAAATTTTGCTCGTTTCGCTAATTGCGGCGCAATATTCATTAGCCTGAGAGCAGACTAACCTCTCCGGAGTTTAGAAAGTGACCCGCGGGAACAATTTCCTTTTTTGACACCCGAGAAATTATATGTAAACAAAACCGTATTTTGAATATATGTAGTTGTACCTGTTTAATGTGATATGAACGAACGATACGGAATGTTTGATGTGTGAATGGTCCTTCAGGGTGCGCGATCGCAATATAAAATATCAATTTGTGCGTAGTCACAAATATGTGTATATGCAACACAACAAACAGTTTGATTACGTATTCTGCTAGTTCAGCTTCCTTAAAAAAAATTGGTTAATTAGTTGATTGGAAAACAATATTTGTTCAATAAGAAAGGCAAATGAGATCATTGCCATTATATTTCCCAACAACCACCATGTTTCTAAAAGTGTATTATTAATAATAATTATAATTCTAAATCGTTGTTTTTTTCTTTCTAGGAGCCAGTCGAAGGCATCTTATTTGGCCTCCCGCCGAGACAGAGATCGGATCGTCCCGGATTCGGACACCGGAAGCTACAAGCGGACAGTTAGCCCAAACGGCCACGTGATACAAACGGAAGTGCCCCAGGAGTCTCCGAAAATCAACCCGCGCGAGACAATATGGCCCCTGAAACCGTCCAAGGACAACATGTTCAAAAACGTCAACAACAACAACAACAACGGCATACTGCGGAGAGCCTCCATGTGCGACAACCAGAAGAACGCCGCGCTGGACGACAAAAACGAAATGAAAAATTCACAGGTGGTCTTGCCCGACGTTTTGCCGGTGAATGCGAAAATCATGGCGCCAAGATCTCAGTTCGTCAATCGGCCGACTCATCTGAGTCTGTCGACGCACTTGGACGACTCCTCGCCACCAAAGAGTCCACCGAAATCACCGACCTCATCTCCGCCCAAAAGCCCGTCCAGAAATTCGCCTTACACACCCTTACGTAGTACAAACTTGTCCAGCTCGCCGCTTAGAACGCCTTCGCTGCGACTCTCGCCTCAGACTAACTCGCCAAATTTCCCCTCGCCCATACGGAGCTATCCGACCCAAAAGGTGGGCAGCACGACCGTTTCGCCTCCGTCGCCGCAGAAAACGTCGTCGCCAGAACTGAGACCGACCGCTCTTTCGCTGCAACGAACATCGATGAACGAAACTAGATCCGCCGTGGCGCCGTCACCAGCGCAACGCACTTCCATCCATGAAATTAGATCCGTCGCGCATTATTCGCCTGTTAAATCTTCGCCGCCGTCGTTGACTTCGTCGCCGTTGCGATCCACGCCGCCTCCTCTTCCTAGAACGTCTCCCCCGTCGCCCCCTCAAATCTTTTCGACGCCCCAGCCGGAAATAAGACCTTCGCTGTCGCCAAACATTTCAAACAAGGCCATTAAGTTGCCCTCGCCGATTTCGACGGCCACTAACACCCCAGTGCGCATCACACCCGAATCCACCCCACCATCTTCACCGAAAGTTCCTTCAATATCTTCGAGTTCTCCGGTTTCTCCACCGTCCAGTCCGAAGGAATTGCCCGAACGCCCGAAAGTCATAGAGGGTTTGCAGATGATACAACGAACCGAGGTTATTCTGCGAGTTAATGCGACAACGACAGACGCATCGTCCCAAACGGAAAAGGAGGAGCTGCCCCCGACTCCACTACCAACAAGAAGAAAATTGCAGGAGGAAATTGAGTGCGAGAAACTGTCGCAGGATTTCGTTAGTCAGTTGCCCGTAACGGATAGACTGAAAGGATTATTGGGTAAGTGGAAATCAACTCATTTAGTGATTTTAAACGATTTCTTAATTTATATATTTAATGCCATCTACATTAATCCAACGAAAGTACTAAAAGCAATATACTGATATGTGTAGAACGAGAAGAACTGTATATTTGAGAGGGTATTTTTATGGTTTACAGCGGCATCCCTGTTGAGTTTGGACGGCCCTTTTCTGCATTAACAATGTATACAAAAATTCACACCATCTATGCATTTCAATTCGTATTTTCTTATTATTATTGAGGATTGATTTTGCTCATATATGAGAAAATTAGTACTGGGAAAAATATCGGTGCGTCTAACACCATTAAAATGGTCATCAACACATTGACGTTGGTAATGACGTTTATACTGCCATTGAAATCATTGCTCGTTATAACGGCTTTACCATACTTACAATGCCATAAAAGCTTCATATAAACGAAACACATTAAACATATTTCAATACATCAGAATAACATTTATTTTACAATTAGTTGGTATTTTAAAACTGCAATTCTGATTGGTTAAGACGTAATGGAATGTGAGGTCAACGTTGTCATAATAGTTGCCATGTGTATCTATAATAATAATAACAATTATTATTATTATTGTTCACGTATCACTGCTTGTATACTCTTTGGATAAAACTGCAGATGCCCAGGTTATCAAGCTTCCGAGTCGAAAAACACGACATATGCCGCGGTATGTTATATTAGAATATTCGTGCTACCAGATTTTTAAAAAAATTATGATTTTGGGTACAATTATATTTAAGGTAAAATGTCACGTTGACACTCATTGACAAATTTTTATCAATACATTGTTAATTACTAGCTGTCTTGAGGTTTCTTAAAAATGTGTTACTTTTTTGTCGTAAGCCAGTGATGTTACCTATGTCCTGGGTCCTAAACTACGTATCTGTATGGAACATAGAGTAATTTTTACTCCAAATAAAACATGTAATTTTCTGCAAACAGAAGTTAGATTTGAATACAAAATTCTGACTAATATTTTCTTCTTCCAAAGTGAAGTGCAATACGATTTTGTCCTAAAATTCATCCACCTTTTAAGTAGCGTTTCCGTTTGCCCTTGAAAGCGAAGATGAGCTGCTTTTTTGACCTACATGCATAGAAATTGTGTACAAAATTAATGCTTAGGTATGTACGAAATAAAAAGTAGTGGTCCCAAGATCAATACCTGAGGTACTCCACACTTTTCTTCAGCTACGCTGCTTGAGTCCCCATCAAATACATCTTGTACTTGTATAATTTCTATGGCTTTGTACATAATGATAAGGGCATTATACAAGCAGCGAACTTCGTTTTAACATAAAATATGCAATCAATTTGGTTTGAAACTGAACATGTACCCCTACATGTTTTTAATTACATAAATTATGATTGTTCACACTGCAGGGCTCGAGGCCTGTGTTATTTTCTTCCATCTTTCCCATTCTTACCCAAGTTAATATAATTTTCATACCCATGGTTTACCAACATTTCCTGCACAAATTCCACCACTCATTTGTGTGTCATCTTCTACTAGTACATCTACCCACGATTCGTAAATTACTATGCGTAAGTCTTCATTCTCCTGGTCAAATGACCCAGCCACCGCAACTCGCTCCGTTTTACAATCGCTGAAATTTATGGTGCACTGTATACGTCCTGTTGTATGTGCACCTCCTCCAAAACAGGCCTAGCCTACTCCTCCAAAAATCTTCTCAGTATTCTTTCCTCATCTTTTGTTAATGTTCAAATTGCTACTTTTATCATTTATTTGTATAATTGCATTTTCCTTAGTACCGTTTTGTTTATTATAAACTTATGTAGGGGTACTGCTTCAACAGCAGCATAATTTTATAATAAACAAAACGGTACTAAGGACCTTCTACTTATACATCCTACAATATCGCAATTAATTTGGGCACCCAAATATGTAGTTGCATCGGTGATGTGTTCCTTGTTCCTTGTCTTTCTTCCTTGTCCTTGTCTTTTCTTTCTATTTGGTTTTGCAACTCTTCCAAAACGATTTTCACAACCACCTGTGTTTAAAATTTGTAAGCACCTGTGGACAGTGACACATTCCTTCCTATTATAGTTATTGGTCTCCTACCAAGCCAAAATATCAAATCCATTCCCCTTAGCTAATTGTTGACCTTTTCCTTCCTTACTCAAACCCCTTTTCACATTTCATTATCCTATTTTTATAGGTGTTACTTTTTACCTATCCTTTCATTGTATTTTAACAATGCTTGTTGATTTTCGTACAACGCTCTAAACAACTTCCACAATTTGTTTGGTGCTTTGGGCACCCGCACTTTCCTATTTTCCAGTCTGTTTGTCCCATAACTCCTTTATATTGTTTATGTATCACCATCTTCACATGAGTCTCTCAGCCTTCCCTTGATCCGCTGTAGCATTCATTTTTTCTGTATGTCTCTTCCGTCCTTTGTTATGTCCTTTTATTATAATTTACGATCCTTAAATTTTTGTTTCGGATTGTTCAGCTCTCCTTATCAATTGTCCAGTTTCGGTTTTATTTTATTCTTCGATATCTGGAAAGCATCAGTCATTTATTGTTTGCTTGAAATAGCCCAGTGTTTCTTCCGAAATATGCTATGTTCCCATTTGAAATATTCACTATTACGTTCAACCTTTTTTCCCCTTTATTCAGGTTTTGCTCTTTTCTTTTGTACAATGCTTCAAGTTTCTTTTTGATATCATTTTCAACCCCTTTCCTCGTCGTCTCCTCCCCTCTTATTATCTCTAACTCATTTATTAATTCGTTTTGTTTCGTATTATGGTTTCAATTATTCTTTCGCCCGGCTTCCTATAAATGACTTCCACTTCGACATCCAGTGTTGCACAGTCTATATATTTTAAATTGATTGCAAACTTTTCTGATGTTCGTTTTACTACTTTTCTGGAATTGCGAATGACTAAAGGGGAACAATTTTAACTTCCGCAAAACATAGGAAGAGTCATGACGGCCTGTATCGGTTGAGAAGATTGCTTACAAGAAACAATTATACTCTTGACACGTTACCTATAAAAGGCAAACCATGTATCAAACTGGAAGAGAATAGATACAATTTAAAGAAGTCTTTTTGTCTTTTCAAATTAAAATTTCTTTTCAGTTCCTGGCCCGGATCACAAAAAACTGACGGACTATGTGAGCGGTTTATTCCGCATCGATGTTACGTCGAGACCAAGACCTGCAAACTCGCCATTCAGAAGCAGAAACAACACACCTAGCAGCAGCCCCCCACCAGCTCACGCAAATTCAACAACTTACGTTACAACCAAAACTAGGTTGGTGTTTCTGTACTTAAACAAAATACTAGTAGAACGTTCATTAATACGAATTTATAGTTTCAAAGAAGAAAACTTTTTAACCTGAAAGTACTCTACTTGTATCAGCACTTTTCAGCGCCCCTTTACTCATTATGCTAAAATAACTTCTTGTAAATTGTAATCATTTCACAGCATATAAGATAGGTCATCTATAACTATAGTGACTTCTCTAATAATCCTATTTACATAAGAATTTAAATATTACCACAAACCCCATCACATTTATTATAATGATATGAATACCAATTTATTAACAACATCTTATTTTTATAGTGAAATAATATCAGTGCCAAGTTTAGAACCGCAGAGTCCATTGTCGGCTACATCAACGTACTTCACAACGTCCGAGCCAAAAGCGAAGTTTCTCACAAGATACAGCCAAGACATGAACCAGTACACTATAAAAAATACCAAAGATCTCAATCAAAAGAAGGTAAACATCGTTTTCAACCGTTGGAATTTTTTTTACTTAGATATCTTTCCATCAGGACGAACTAGTAACGAGGTTGGATCGCAAGCTGGAGGTTCTACGAAGTGAGCAGCTGGTGGTGTCTGAAGAATGTCGTATTAACAATGAATTGGGCGAAAATGTTGAAGTTCACATAGGCCACGTCGCTCGACCACACGAAGCCGCCAAATTTCGTTTGCACGTCGAAGAGGTCGGCAAAATTACTAGTCTGCTACTCGGACTGTCCGGGAGACTCGCCAGAGTGGAAAACGCGCTCATGGGAATGCCCGAAGATCATGCGGAAAAGGTAGGTTGAAACCTATTGAAATTTCTTGTATGTTACATATTGAAGCAAGTATGGCAGGGTCAAAATTTTATTTCGAAAAAATAAAATGACATTATTACAACTTAACTTTGTTTTCTAATTCACAGAGAATACTGGAAAGCAAGAGAGACAAGCTACTAGAACAATTAGAAGAAGCAAAGAAATTAAAGGAGAGCATCGACCGCAGAAGCGTGAGCGTTTCGAACATACTCTACAAGTATCTGAACACAGAAGAGTACGCCGACTACGACCACTTCATAAACATGAAAGCAAAGCTGATCATGGACTCAAAGGACATAGCTGACAAGATAAAACTGGGAGAGGAGCAACTGCTGGCCCTCAAGGAAACGTTGATTGTCACCGACTGACTGACACTTCGATCCGATAATATTTAAGTTGTATAGACCTGCTTTAACCGTTCGAGTTTTATGGAACGTGCCTAGTCCAGTGACAATTCCTTCGCTTTCTAAGATCTTCTCTGGATGAATTGGAGAAACTACACAACACCAGTGCAATACCAGAGACTTTTTATGTATCATAGTTCTATTTTTCTACTACGTTGTAAGTTTATATAGATTTTTTTGGTACTTAATGAATGAAGTGGCTTCGGTGATATTCGCTAATTGAAATATTCATTTTCCTTGATACGTATTTTTATGGTACAACTCTTATTCAAAATTTTTAGTTTTAATTCTTTATTTTTTGTGATATATCTTACTTTGATGATGGGAAATTCGGCTCTCACAGGATGTTTGAATAAGGGTTGTACATTTTACGACTCGTGTAAATATGTTTCATTTTTTTCATGATTATTTTTATGTGTGGAATATTTCCTTGGCAGATATCTGCGAACGTCGCAAAAGTAGGGTGTACCTCGCAATATCTACTTGTAAAAGGCTTATACTAGTAGATTGTTGGCCGCTTAAGTCAACTGGTCATGTCTCTTGCCATTTAAGTGAAATGGTCAAGATGGTGGAACCAGGAGCAGATAGGCTGTTATATTATTATGCATTTCTCAATTAGTAATTATGTGTATTTATACTTTTAAGTGCAAACATCTTCCTACCAAGTATTTAATTATGAATTAGTTTGTATAGAAACGAAATTATGAACTATTGGATTACACCGTCACTCGGAAGAGTAGAGGAGCCAATGTATATATTATTGTCTATTATTAAAAACAAAAAGAAAATCGAATAGAATGGTGCTCTGGTAAAAATTGTTATATTGTAAGTTGTTACATTGTGATCGTATCTTTTCGTGTTGAACCAATTTATTATATGTATTTCATAACTTTACTTATATTGTATTGATAAGATATCTACATATGTTCTACAAGTAAACAGACTATTTTGAGCTTTATGCCTTGCTTGCAATAAATAAATAACACATTTCAATATATCCGATCTTTTATTAAGACCTTTACCTTTATTGCCTTAGCTCAATGATAAAGTTTTAGTAAGTTTCTTAAACCTCTAGTTCGCACACATAATTAAGTTATTATTTGGTGTTGTATCCTCTTCGAATAACAATATTTACAATGTAGGCATGGTAGGTGCTCTAACATCAAGGCGGACTAACTGCAGATGGGCAATAAACATACAGGGCACTTATTCAGAGATCCCTTAAATTTGAATTATGTTTGAATTAAATTATGTCCCAGTATATTCACTGGGGACTCAAAAAATTAGTCGTAGACTCATTTGAGTTGTTCCTCTCCACGAAAATCTTTAGTAAAAGGCGAAAGATTTACTCGTACTGAAGAGAAACCAGAGTAACAGATACAAAACTAAACCGCGGTGCCATATCGATATACGTATCGGGTAATAGCGATACGAAAACAGCGCCACCACGAACAAATAGAATGAACTATCCTTCCGGTTTATTGAAGCAGGCTACTTACATAAAAAATAAAAAACTAATTTCTGTAGAACGATTATAAGAGCTACAGCATCATTAAAGATGTTTTGGCTGGAATGTTCTCGAAATGGTGAGTATCGTCAATGTATGATGTGAAATGAATTATTAGGTGTTACAGTTTTAAAAAATCCGCGGTGGTCCGCACGAAACTTACTTATACTTAGTTATAATACATTTTTCGAAAAAACTTTTCAAATGAAAGTTGTTTAAAATATCAATATCTATAATTTATGTAAGAATATTTTTTTCGAGATATGGAAAAAGGTGATAAGAGTAAACCATCACTTCCGGTTGAGAGATTGCGTTCAAAATAGGACGTTTTCCTCCTTGCTACATACAAATGTTAAGTTCAAAGTTTCAGAGCTCTAGCTATAATCGTTTGGACGCTAGAGCGCGCAGAGACACACAGACGTCATTCCGAAAATAGTCAGAAACGATTCAGGGGACCTCAAAACGCGTATATCCGTTAAAATATCGAGGTCGAAATTTTTCATGATTCCTATACTTACTTATACATACTTACTTATACAAGTATAAGTAAGTAAAAAATGCAAAACGGCGGATTCGAAGTGATTTAAAATACAAATACAGTGCTTGAAACGCGGCAAAGGAATCTACAAAGCGGTAATTAGCTCTGAAGCTCTAAAGATTTTATGCACATAGCACGGCCAAGAGGACGTTCAAAAACACCTTGAATAAAAAACATTTAGCAGGCTAATGTCGATATCCGGGCACGCAATTCACAATTCTTTGCAAGTTATGCACCCAAAGATTTCATTTCATTTCATGACGAATTTTGAAAAAGAAATTAGGTGAAATCTGAGGTGTTCCTATTGCACAAGTTTCTGGACTGAAAATTACTCGCATTTTAAATCACTGCGAGTCGCCCCGCTTCCTACCCACGTTTTTTTATTTTTTTTTTTAACGACAGTACGTAACACCTACTGGAGAAAATTCCATCAAAAAATTCCATCAAGAATACATACTAATCGTCTTTAACGATACTGTAACTCTTGTAACTATACTAGAGTAATCAGTAACTTTATTAAATAAAGTACCCGTACATATGACCCGTACATAGTGACACAGTTAGTTAATTTTACAGGAAAACGTGTAGGTCACTGCTCCAAAAATCAGGAACTGCAGTACACTTTATTTGATTGCAGGTGGCGCTGTTTTCATATCAGTGTTACCTGATACGTATATTAATATGGCCTCCAGTGTTAGTTTTGGAACAGTTACTCTGGTTTCTTTTCAAAACGAGTAAATCTTTCGCCTTTTACTAAAGATTTTCGTGGAGAGGAACAACTTAAATGAGTCTATAACTAATTTTTTGAGTTCCCAGTAAATGTACTGGGACATAATTTAATTTAAGCATAATTCCATCTTTAAAGTACAATTGCTAACAACGTCCCGAGAAAGAGCAGGTTCAGACATCATGCTCGACGATTACGCTCGGGATATGAATTTGCAAATACGTACTCACCATACCCGTCACAGGGCTATGGTGCCTTGGCGGATGACTTACCGTAATGGATATATCACTTGAGGCATGGAATTATAAAAAACGCAAATAGTGGAACTAAAGCAAATAATCAAGCCAGCTAGGCAGTCAAAGTTACCACTTAAGGGGTAAAACCACTCTAGAATTTTCAATATCCGAATATCCTTAAAAGTGCCTAGGAATGAAAAGGGGGGGGGGGGGGGGGGGGGGCGTGGACCTGGATGGAAAAATGTATGGTCCAGGCATGGCAGATTAGAAGCAAATGATGTTTATGAAACTTTAAACGCGTTTTCTAGTAAAGCACTTTTTCCAAACTGGGAGGACGGATTTCTCGGAGACTATTGCATGGATCCATTTAAAATGTTCACAGTAGCTTCGCAATAGTGTTCTCTGCAAGTACGTAGCCGTTTTTTTGATTGGATGTAAATTTTTTTTATGAACAATTTATCAATAATTTTTAGGACAAAACATCGATTTATTCCTTAAAAAGTGCACCACTTCCACAAAAATTGATAAAAAAGAAAACTCCTACATACTTATCTCTAAGCCCCAATTATTGTAGTTTTTATTCTTTACAAACAGGACGATATACCTCAAGATGTCGTTGTAGACAGTATGTGTAGATTGCTGTTCAGTTCATGTAATATTGTATACAAAGTATCCAAGCAGTGAACTTGCAAATTTGTCAATATTTTGCTCTTATTAGTTTGGCATTGGCTTAAACGTCAGTAATATATTATTTATCTGAAATAGTATGTCAATCTGGGGTGTAGTATATGAAAGCAAGAAATAATCATAAAGGAATATCTTGGCGAGATATTGATTTTTATAGTAGTTGTGTTGTGCCATAGATGTTGCTAGTTTGTCTCGTGGTAACCACATCCCGATTTCATATCGTGAAACCCTAGGTAGTATGAAAAAAGCATACTTACCTGGCGTAGGGATTACCGTGATCAACAAGGCGGTTTCCCCAGGATGAGGCCCTTCCATTGCACTGCGGTCGGGCTGACTCTTGCGATTATCCCTAATGCGGATAACTCGGGCGCGTAATTTTTGGTAGTCGGGACTGCGTGCGCGCTGTCCCGGAATTTAATAATCCAAACATAACAATAATTGAAGCAAGCTGTGCGGTCATTAATTTGTGATCGCATCATTGAAACATCTAACAGTTTTACTGTTATCCCCACTTTCTCTAATGAATATCGCAAAAATAATAATAACATTCTACGAACCTGATATTAACTAAGCATTTGCTATTTTTATTGTTTGATTTTCTGATCCTACTTGCTCAGAATTGTACATATCACAGTATCGAAATACTAATTGAATATCTATTAAATCGAAATTTTGAATTTAATTTTAATAAAGTTTATTTTATCTGATCTTATTTGATTCAAGTCTCAGGTTTGATGTAGTATGGCCTGTCATTTAACAACCAAAATATATTCTTGCAATAGTTAATAATCGGCAAAAAAGTGTATAAAAAACTCGTTAGGTCCATGCTTAATTAAGACCACACTTGGGCGGAGAACGACGCCATAACAAAAGTAATTAATATACGCACATCAGACAAGGACTTTAACACAAAAAAGAAACAATATACTGAGCGGTATCTATTTTGCATATGAATGTTGGAAGCAAGTTTTAAATGCCAATCCTCCCGCATGCAGAACTCTTATAACGTTATACTATAGAGACTCTAATTAAAGTATTCACCAAGGCGTCAGGCAATAGAGCTGTTAAACTAGGAAGATAACTGCTGTATATGTCGATCATATTATATGGAAGATAGGAAATGCTTATGTTTGGATTAAATTTTGTGGGCCGATCCTTGCGGTACTGCAATACAAGACCAACCCGTGTCGGGAATGGAGCAAGCCCCAAACTCCCAACTGTTTCCAAAAATCAGTTTAATATACTGGTCCCGCATGCGGGACGTATCAGATATTAAGCTGATAAGAACAGATACTACACTTTGATCTTAGCCATAGGCCGAGAAGCGATACTGAAACGAAGCAACTAAATCGAAGTCTCTACAAAAACGGTATGTAGTTAATAGAGGAAGTTATGCACACCATCTTTTATGTTATTAATCAATGTCTTGTTGGCATGTTTATGTTTACTGCGACATCTAGGAGAACATATTTGAATTATTATATTGATTGAACATAATCGTGACATTTGGGGTGAGAATAAGTTTTAGAATTAAATACATTCAAAATCTCGAGAGAGATGTTCCATTGTGCAGAAATTCTGAAGGTATTTCTGATCACAATTCGCAATATATCAAAGAGATCGACAAGTTGCAACCACTTGCACTAAACTTAGCCCTCTATTGGTAAGTAGAAGTAGAAGCAGCAAATCTACAACGACAAATACAAAGGTCGCAATAAAAAAGTTGTTATAATAAATGATCCATCTACTGACGGGCAACGGCACGATACGTGTTCTAATTAAAATAAGGGTTGGAAAAAAGGACCCCGCTTTGTATGTTAATAACAGTAACTGCTAATTGTAGCCTTCAACACACGCTACTGCTGCGAAATGTCGGTAATTACTTTCAATCAATCAAAATCAACCAACAATAGATAAACACATAACGAAGCAATAAAGGAGCGCTTTTTTTTTAATTTGACATAAGTTCAGAGAACCCGCCTATTCAAAGCAATATGCAGTCCTGCATGCACAAGTGCGTTGAAATAGCCTGAACAATCGAAAATGTTTTCTATTGACATACAATTGAATGATTGCAATAATAACTTTAAATCGAAAACATTGAAAAACTCATTAATTATACTCTGCTTTTAAACTAGGAGTGATTTAAATTTGCCTCGCTAAAACCTACATCCGTAATTGGCCAAAATCGAGTCTGTTTTACATAATGCTTAGTGGTTGCATTTCAGTTAACAGTTTTGTTTTCGTAATTTCTTTTTCCGTAATTCCAAAAGTAAATAAATCGGTTCTTTTCAGAACTAGCTGCTTCATATCGTTATAACATCTTGTATATTTTTAAGTATATGTGTTGTATCCCATACAAGTTTCGCGTCAGTTTCAGTTTCAGTGTAAATATGGCTTTTCCATTTACTCCTCCTAGTTTAAAAACAAGGTATAGTAGCTTCGTGGAATGGTATTGTGCGACTAGTAGGCTACCTGTGGATGGATTATAATAAAACTTTTATGGGTACGACATGACTGGCATGACCTGTACTTGTATATGTGCCTTTTATTTTATTATTATTTTAATAACGTTATGTTTGGATTATTAAATTCCGGGACAGCGCGTACGCAGTCCCGACTACCAAAAATTACGCGCCCGAGTTATCCGCATTAGGGATAATCGCAAGAGTCAGCCCGACCTAAGTGCAATGGAAGGGCCTCATCCTGGGGAAACCGCCTTGTTGATCACGGTAATCCCTACGCCAGGTAAGTATGCTTCTTTCTTGCTACATAGGGTTTCACGATATGAAATCGGACGGTGGTTACTACGAGAAAAAATAGGGGCATCTTTCGTAGAGTACCACAACTAGCACAAAAATCAATATTTCGCATAGATAATCTTTCGTAATTTTCTTCCACTTTAATGTACACGTCATCATTGAAAAAATATTTCATATATATTTCATATTAATAATATAAATGACATTTAAATCTCCGGAGTATAATCGACTAGGTTATTACACATGCCAAACGAATAACCAAAATATTTACAAATCCCCGTATAATTTGTTATAAAATGTATGTATGCTAATCAAAAGAATTATGGGCGAAAAAAAAGCAATTAAATATTCTAGTCCCGCATATGGGTATCGGGTATTAAGCTGAAAACAGATACTACATTTAGATCCTAATCGTACCACCAGAAGCAGCATGGACAAAGTCTACTTTTGAAGGTAAAGTTAATATATGAAAGTTTTGTGGGTTAATGCACAAAGTTTTAATTTATGACGTCTTGCGTTGTAATAAAAAAGCGAAACATGGCTGTTTTGCTTTCCATTCAAAAAGAAGGAAAACCAATAGGCCATATCTTTTTGCATAAGTTTGCCAATATTTAAATTTATGGTTACTGAAGGGATGGAGACTTAAGGAAGTGGTCATATTAGTACACATTGAAAGTGTCACATTATAATGCTACCTCATTAACAACAACGTACCATGAGTGTAACTTTCAAAATATTTATTTCAGCTGTGTCTCAGAAAGTGCATTTGAGTTCTATATTAGCATGCACTTTTTTAAGGTTTCAGTGCGTGGACAGCTGGCCCCCGAAGTCTTTTAGTTAATTTAGTTTGTATATGCCTAGGTATTAATTTTGTAAATTATTGATGTGTAGATTATTTTATTCATTATTATAAAATTAAAAAATAGACATTTTGAAACCAGAAAATTAAATAAACTTATTAATTACCGTTGCCAGTTTTAATCAGTAATAATTTAACTATATGGACACGAGAATAATAAATAATATACATATAATCCATAAATTTAAAAACCTTTACCACACTTGATTTTTAATTATTCTATATCGCCGTCTTCAGTAGAACTTAAAACTTAAAATTGTTAAACTCGGTATTTCTATCTAGCTAAAGTGTAAACCAGGGAAGATTTTCTCTTTACTAGATTACCAGTGGGCAACAAAATGCTGGATTATTTTGGATTAATAAACGACATCTAATGAAAGCTATTATTACTCCTGTAATCTAAAACATTATAAGTTGTATCTGTGAGTTAAGGGCGACGTCTTATTAAAAAGTCAGTTGCTTATATACGTAGAAATTGGACGTAAGAAGTTCGCAATAATTAAAATACTATGAAAGCTGCATGCGATATTGATTAGGTGCGTATGTGATATAATTATGCTTGGATTAAATTTTGTGGGCCGATCCTTGCGGTACTGCAATACAAGGCCAACCCGTGTCGGGAATGGAGCAAGCCCCAAACTCCCAACTGTTTCCAAAAATCAGTTTAATATACTGGTCCCGCATGCGGGACGTATCAGATATTAAGCTGATAAGAACAGATACTACACTTTGATCTTAGCCATAGGCCGAGAAGCGATACTGAAATGTAGCAACTGGGCCAAAGCAATTATAAAAACGGTATAGAGTATCTATTATAGTGATTCCCAAACGCCATCTTTAAAGTTGTAACGAATTTTGATTATAGAGCGAAGCGACCCCTCATATTGCATTAACTACCCAATTGCAGGTTTCAATAAATATAAAGGTGTTCGTATTACCAGCTGGCAAAGAAGGAAATTGTAAATGCGAAGAAGTAAAAAATTGTCTAAATAAAAATTACTTTGTCAACGATCTGTTTTGTCCTCTGGTGTTCGCAACTTACCATCTATACTTCCTTGTGATACATCATTAACTATTATTATTTATTCATTGAAAAATGTCGATCAGGGAATCTTCCAGTGATTATACGGAAAAGTATATAAATATAAATCTATAATACCATCTACAATTCAGTATCAACAATTTTAGATCGATGTCTACATTGTACTATAGTTTATCTTAAATCAACCCTTGGAAATGGTCTCATAAATTATTAATCAGATTGTACAATTCGCGATGGTCAGCTTTAGTAGATTACATTTTTTACCGAAGCATAGTTTGAAGCTCTCGCTATAGTTAATTAAGACTTTCAATTTCTATCCATCAGCTAGATTGTATTTTAAATTACCCTATATTAATTTCTCATTAAAGTACTCACAAATATGACAATTCACATTGTCATATTTCGAGTGCTATAACATTTGCAGGTTTACCACTAATTTAGGTATCTGAAACGTTAAACGACTCAATTTATAGGTATCTGTTATTCCACCAATCAACGAAACTGTAGTGCATGTATTTGTTCAAAGATGACAATGTTTTTCGACCACTGCTAAGGGGTACATATACTAATACGACATCGGCCTGTTATTTGGTATTCGTTACTCTGGTTTCTCTTCAATGCGAGTAAATCTTTCGCCTTTTACTAAAGATTTTCGTGGAGAGGAACAATTTAAATGAGTCTACGACCAATTTTTTGAGCTCCCAGTATACATACTGGGGCGTATAATAAACCAAACATAATTATTGAAAGCATTGAATGTTATTCCATTAACCGTCGTGTAATATAATTATTTTCACGCTATATCATAAACATTTTACACGGCCAAAACCTTGTAATCTACGAAGCAGAACGTAAAATCAGAATGATGATATATCATTCTAATAGTGAATTAGAGACTGTGGTTGGCAAATAAATGGAACAAACTTACCCTTACCACACTGTATTTAATAACTGTAATAATAATAATTATAGTAATAGTAAAATATCTTTTTGGAATGAACTACTATCTCTATACAACTGAATAGTAAAGCCCGGGAACTCATATTTAACAGTACAAGTGAGACGTTTAAGAACGAGGCAACGAAGGAGCCAAGTCTTGAAAGTCGAAACGTGTACTCTTAAAAGACTTCACGGACGAATGTCGTTATTTATATATTTTATTTCACACTGTAAATAATTTTTAATATTCACATTTGACATTTGTTCGATAACGTCAACATGTGACATAATTGGGTGCATTCTGTATTATAAATCCTATAACGGTATGAGAGTCGGAAGGTATTATACTTAGCAACACTTGCGGCTCTGAAGTATGAAATAAATTAATTATATCGCAATTGCAAAATCCAGACAGGATAATCTATCCTATTATGCGATGAAAACTGCATCAGCATGTTTGGTGAATATGTGATGTAATTATGTTTGGATTCTTTTTTGTGGGCCGATCCTTGCGGTACTGCAATGCAAGGCCAACCCGTGTCGGGAATGGAGCAAGCTCCAAACTCCCAACTGTTTCCAAAAATCAGTTTAATATACTGGTCCCGCATGCGGGACGTATCAGATATTAAGCTGATAAGAACAGATACTACACTTTGATCTTAGCCATAGGCCGAGAAGCGATACTGAAATGTAGCAACTGGGTCGAAGTCACTGCAAACAAGGTATGAAGTAACTACTGTAATAGCACGAGCGCCATCTTTGAAATTTTAACGGCTATCGCTTATCGTCCACAGTGACATGGCAAATTGCGCTAAAATATCAGTTATGCGTTTCAATAGAGATATGTTCATTACTTCGCGAAAGTAACAACTTGTCAACGAAATGCAGCAAGAAATATACTAAAAACATTAAACTATGACGGCGACATTTTCTATTTCGCATTTTTAATAAGCAGTGCCATCTGAAACATAGCAGGAGCAGCAACGGCTTCTTAGATCAATATACCTAATATTCCAAATTAGTCCACCGGCCATGTAAATTTTACATTTTCTGTTCTTTTTAACATAGCACATTTTCAATGATATTCCAATATGTATGTTTACTAGGAAAGTTGCTTGTGCAAACAGTTGCATAGTTTCAAAAATTTCAATTATCCTATTCGTTTTGGTCATCTTATCTTATCTACTTAGATCATTGAATTATGTTGCGCGCCTATTAGCAATACAGTGTTTACAATAACCAATAATTGATCTCACTTATGTGATCGACTATATAGTAAACTTTTGCTACAGTATTCATGACAGCCAGCCATTTCTATCCACTTGTCAATTTATTGTATTAACACAGTCGAAAATCATTAATACAGTTACCTGTTATACTACGCGAATCAATGTTTCAGGTATGTGATTTGGCACCAGCAAATCTGTTAAGCGATGGCGCTTTTTCCATGTCATTATTAATGTATACATATTTTAATACGACACCAGGCTGATATTTGGTATAGATTACTCTGGTTTCTCTTCAATACGAGTAAATCTTTCGCCTTTTACTAAAGATTTTCGTGGAGAGGAACAACTCAAATGAGTCTATAAGCAATTTTTTGAGTTCCCAGTTTATTAACTGGGACATATATTAATCCAAGCATAATTTGTTCAAGTATTACAACCTTAATCTGCTGCACGGCTAATTTACATGAACTAAACTAAACGTGAGACAAAAAGTCCTAGATACGAATATGTGTATTAAATTTTAGCAGTAGTTTGTTTATTCCTTCTATATATTTTATTATTTCTATTATCACTCAATCGAATGCGAATATATTGGCACGTATATTCAAAAAACTAAGCATTTATTCGTTCTGAACTTTTTTTATACTTATACTCCATTTTTCGAAAAACTTTTCAAATAAAAGTTGTTTAAAATTTCAATATCATTAACATTTTTTTTCAATAACTCGTACCATTTTCAAAATATGGAAAACTGTGAAAAGAGCAAACCACCACTTCCGGTTGATATATGCTATCAAAATAAATTTTGGCAGTAGAGCGCGCACAGTCACACACACATAGACATCATTCCGAAAATAGTAAGACTCGCTTCAAGAGGCGACGTGTGTGTATTTTCGTTAAAATCTCAAGTTCGTAAACGTTTATGATTACTACACAATTACAATACAAATATACAGCAGTTTGGCGTTCCCTGGGGCAACATTTTCTGTGTATCTCTCCATTCATAATATAGTTGAACTACTGTAAACGAACATTAATGAGTTGAATATTGAAGTATTCTTTTCATGCATAGCTCTGGTGTTCAGTAGCCGCCGGCACTCTGTACCAGTACTCGAAAGTTTATGCTTGGATTAATACACGTCCCAGTAAGTAAACTGGGAACTCAAAAAATTGTTCATAGACTCATTTGAGTTGTTTCTCTCCACGAAAATCTTTAGTAAAAGGCGAAAGATTTACTCGCATTGAAGAGAAACCAGAGCACCGTTTCGCAAATAACAGTTTGGTGTCATATTACTATATGTTCCCGCTAACAATGACATGAAAAAATGCCATCTCTAACCAAATCGCTTGTACTACAGTTTTGGTGCAATAACAGATACCAACATTGATTGTTATTAATGTGTATTAAATAACTATAGGAGCTAAGACGTGTTTGCGAATGTTCCCGTACTCGAAGTATTAAAACATGTGAATTCTTTCATGAAAATTTGATATACGAGTACTTCGTCTTTATCAAATAGGACAGCTGGGTAGAAAATGGACGACGGTCATATATATCTTTAAGAGAGGTGTTCTTCAGCGAAATCAAGGCGTGGGATGTGCAAAAGCTGTGCCATTATTTCACATTTATACCTTTTGTTGCTTTAAATTGGAACATGCTGTATCGCATGTAGCTCGCGCAATAAATTGAACTTCTTTGCTTCAAAGTAAGGTTTGCCAACCTTACTTTGAAGAATACTTATTTCTATTTTTGCACTAATTACGTCACTGCTTATATACATTATATATTATATTGTACGCATAAGCATCGATGAAAATGCGATGCCAGCGATGTCCCTCCGTTAAAAGTTTCACTAATAAGTTTCAGTCCTTCATAGAAATCCACGGGATGCCGGTGCGCACAATAATCAATACCCGTTAACTAGAACTAAAACTAAATTACTGTAGTTACTTTATACAGTTTTTGGGAAGACTTCAGTCGAGTTGCTTAGTTTGACTATCGCTTCTCGGCCTATGGCTAAGATCAAAGTGTAGTATCTGTTCTTATCAGCTTAATATCTGATACGTCCCGCATGCGGGACCAGTATATTAAACTGATTTTTGGAAACAGTTGGGAGTTTGGGGCTTGCTCCATTCCCGACACGGGTTGGCCTTGTATTGCAGTTACACAAGGATCGGCCCACAAAAATAAATTGAAACATAATATTTTTCACACAATGGTACGATGCCAAACGGGGCGATGCCAAAGGTGTTTGCGGATTGCGACAAATGTTGATCTGATACTTTGATATGCCACTAGCGATATATTTACGTTTCCAACTGGGAGGGTTAAAAAATAAATGCTAGTTTTAATAATTATTTATCTATTAAGCATTGTGTTAAGAAGGTTATAATAGCTCACAGCGTTTCATAACATGAGCTACGAAAGCCAAAATAGCAGCGATTTATACATACTTATAGTAATCGCCAATCGCACTAAACAAATATCCGAAATTACCACCAGAGCTGAATGCATTTAGGTAAGTTTAGCAGTTTAGCCATCTACCAGTAAGTAGTAAAATAGAAAACATTCAAACAGTGATTTTTGTTATGTTTCCAACTTGTGAAAATTTTTAAATTACTATTTACTGATTAGGCGATTCACTTGAAAACACTTAGGCCCCAGGTTGTAAAAGCCCACAGGCTCGTTCGTGAAGCCGATTATTATTTTTCATCGTACCTCACTAAGAAGAAGAAAAAGCAGTGAAGCTGTGACAGTTTTTCGAACCCATAGATCACATACATGTATACATATACATATTTTTAAAGCCAAGATTTCATAAAAAACATCTATTACGAATCTGAAATCGCAAATGAAGTATAAACATCCTGCAGTAAGTCTTCCCTCATGTACAGAAAGGTAAGTTAGTTACAGTTTTCTCAAGTTATCAATTATTTTAAACTTTTTGAAAGTTACTTTTTATTCATCAGGCAATTTGTTTATTTTAGATCACAGACTGTAGCTATACGCTATACGCGATACACCACGGCCATCCACATCTAAATCCCCATCTTACCTCAAAATTTCGAAGGTAAACAAAGGAAAATGACAGTTTTCTTGAGAAAAAAAATAACGCATAAATCGAAGCAGGATATACAGAATAAACTGCTGTTATTATTTATTTTGGATTTTCAACCCTTCAGTTTTGTTGAAGATAAAGGTTTCAACGAATTTGTTGCCGCATTAAATCCATTATACGAGTCACCAAGATTCCTACTGTATGTGAAGAATGCCTCATTCAAATGAAAAATATCATCGAAAATACTACGAAAAATGTACAGTTTCGTATTACTACAGATTGTTGGACATCTATAAATACTGTTAGCTACATCGGCGTCACTGCACATTTTGTAAATAACAATTTTGAGTTATTTTCTTTTTTGTTATAATGTAGCGCTATCGATGTCGCCCATACTTAAACGGCTTAAAAAATGATTATGTACTAGAACTGGAAAATAAAAGCTATTGTTACACATTTTCGAAGAAGTTACACCTTTATTAACAATGATTTTCCAAAATCAGGCAAACAAGTGATAACATAATTCATCAAAGGCTATGAAATGTCGAAATGAGTAGAACTTTAATCGTTTCGACATTTCTAGATCAACGGTTTAAAAGTGTAAGTAACTCTGTAAGTGTAGCTGATACTACAAAACAAATTGTAGCTGCAGCCGTTGCAGATAAATAATCTGAACGTCCCTGAACCGGATATCCATGGCGATTTTTAAGAAGAAAATATGTCTAATTATCTATTTGGATTTTTTTAGATTAAAATGTCGCAGCTTTTCAACCTCGAGGCACTGTTACACATCTTGGGCAATTATTGAAATCCAAAGATACCTTGAGGATGAAGTTGAATGACGTAAGACGTAAGACAAGGTTAAACAATAGAAAGACCCAGATATTTTTGTTTTTTAATGCCAATTATAAGTACTGCCAAATTTAAAATTGACAAATCTTACTTAACATAAAAATAAATTAATACGCTTGTGTCATGACTGATTTTTGCATAAAATGCATAGAATAAGTGTTATGCCAAAAAAATATTTACATTAATTTCTTATTTATTTTTTATGTATCTCACTTTAATTCCACATAAAATGAGAATTATTTATTAATTTTGTTATTTACTTCGTTTCCTGTTTATTTTATTATCTATTAATAAATATCTAATAATAAACTTATTGCATAAATTATTATTTTACCGATCGCGATTGAGGAATGAATAATCATTATTTGCAATAGCAGTTTAATTAGCTGCGACTAGCATTTGTCTATGCTGGGCATGAGCAACCCAAAGAGCGATTCTTATACTTAGTTATACTATATTTTTCGAAAAAAAATTCCAAATAACATCAATATCTTTAACTTTTGTTTTTTTTCGATAACTCGTACCGTTTTCGAGATACGGAAAATGGCGATAAGAGTAAACCATCACTTTCGGTTGAGATATTGCTTTCAAAATAGGACGATTTCCTCCTTGTTATATACAAATGTTAAGTTAAATTTTCATAGCTCTAGCTTTAGCGTTTGGCCGGTAGAGCGCGCACTCACAGACACACAGTCAGACATAGGCAACAAACAGACACAAACACACATACGTCATTCCAAAAATAGTCACAATCGATTCAGGGGACCTCAAAATGTGTATATCCATTAAAATCTCGAGTTCGAAAATTTTCAGGATTTCTTTACTTACATATACAAGTATAAGAAAGTAATAATAACTGCTATTGAAAAATAGCAATAGGGAATCGCTATTACGCTCATCACTACAAGTATTAAGTTTTCATTATCTTTTGTGGGCCGATCCTTGCGGTACTGCAATACAAGGCCAACCCGCGTCGGGAATGGAGCAAGCCCCAAACTCCCAACTGTTTCCAAAAATCAGTTTAATATACTGGTCCCGCATGCGGGACGTATCAGATATTAAGCTGATAAGAACAGATACTACACTTTGATCTTAGCCATAGGCCGAGAAGCGATACTGAAACGACGCAACTAGATCGAAGACACTACAAAAACGGTATGAAGTATTATAGTGACATACCCGCGCCATCTTTGATCTTGTGACGAAATCTTAGAGAACCTATAAAATAAGTTTAGCGATATTGCAGACATCTAGCTGCAAAATATTATCAGCACTTCAGTGTAGTAATTGCGGTTTTTTTTAATTGGTTGTGTATTAATACACAGCCGAAATATTCAAGCTTCCATAAAGCGTTTTAACAATTCTTAAACTTGAATATTTTTTTACATTTCGGTTATTATATTACGAGCAATTTTTGCAGTATTATCGCTTATTCTCGACTTATGCAAAAGTACATTCTTAAAGTTATAAGATTAAAATTTCCCCCACAAAACTCAAATTTGGCGAGGCAGTGTAAATCAGGCTTTTTACGAACTATCACGTGAACACCTCTTGACTACTCTGTCTCGTCGCCGCGCGAAGTATAGTCTTCTGGAACCGTTTAACGATGAAAAGTAGTAGTTACCACTTTTCATAATCATAATCTAGGCGAGGGTGGATTTCTGTTTGAAATAGTGGAATTCAACATTTCAGAATAATTCTATATCTGGCAAGTTTGGAAGAAACATCAGAAGAAAGTGAACTTTACGTACAAGCTTACTCTGTGTAGTTTAAATAATAATTATTAAGTTTGGATTATTTAATTCCGGGACAGCGCGCACGCAGTCCCGACTACCAAAAATTACGCGCCCGAGTTATCCGCATTAGGGATAATCGCAAGAGTCAGCCCGACCTAAGTGCAATGGAAGGGCCTCATCCTGGGGAAACCGCCTTGTTGATCACGGTAATCCCTACGCCAGGTAAGTATGCTCGTTTCTTGCCACATAGGGCTTCCCGATATAAAATCCGGCGGTGGTTACTACGAGAAATAATAGGGGCATCTTTCGCAGAGTACCATAACTACCATAAAAATCAATATTTCGTAATTTACTGCCACTTAAATGTACACGCCAGCATTGAAAAATTATTTCGGATATATTTCATATTAATAATATATTACTGACTTTTAAATCTCCGAAGTATATTCGATTATGTTATTATACAAAATATTTACAAATTCGCGCATAGCATGGTATAAAATATCTGTATGTTAATCAAAAGAATTTGATTTGGGTGAAAGGGGTGTTTTGAAATGAATCTATTTGTCGTGTGTGGGTGGCTAGTTTAATAATTCGCAGTTACATTTAGCATTCGGATATTAAGCTGTTAAAAGATACTGAAACGAACCGGCATGGAAGAAGTCTGCAAACAGGGTGCGAAAATATTATTAGAGCTATAGCAATCCACACATGCAACCGCATGTTGGGAGCGATATCTCGCGGTGTGTCACTTCATTTGTTCGCTAGTTAAACCGTAGAACACAATTAGCGCCATTTTGATACTACATGATTTTAAAATCGTTCAATATTGGGAAAAATATATATGTCGCCAATAAAAATAAGTTAGTGTGTTACAGGATAGTTACTTAATGATTCTTCAAACATATTTGTTTATATTATTAAGGAAACATTATACATAAAATATGACTATACCAAAGTATAAGTTTTGATTTTGATAATGATAGGATAATGTTATTAACATGCATCAATTTAAAAGTTCATTTTCGGAATATTTGGTCGTATTGGAAAATAAGACCCGATTTTGCATACAATGTTGCTCGATATCTGGGCGTAAGATGAACAGTGTATGACTTACGCTGTACCAATATGGGTGAGTGCCTGTAGAATCGGGGAAAGCAGAAAGCTGTTGAGACACTGCCGAATGGAGACATAACGCAGACGCCAGTTTCGCAAGAACTGGTCTGAAGTGGCCACGAAACGAAAATGATATCAAAGAGGAAGGATCTTGACTAGGATTATAGATAATTGAGAGGGTAGAAACTCGACATGGCGGGAACGCCACCGAGAAGAAACTTTTCATTTCAGCATTTTATTTTCAGAAACATTGAACTTTCAAGTCACAGGCTCGCATTAAAATGCGCAGTAGGATATTAACAATTGTCATATTAAAATGCTACCTGATTAATCAACGTACCATTAGTGCAAGCATTCATAAAGATTTGTTTGAGCTGTGTCTCAGAAATTACCTTTCAGAACCTGATATTGACATAATCTTTTTAAAATTTCATTGCGTGGACAGCTGGCCTCCGAAGTTTGTCCCTTTAATTTAGTTACATCCTGTATATGCATCGGTATATTGTAAATTATTAATATTATAACATTAAATAGATATTTTGAAAAGAGAAAATTCAATAATAGCTATTAACATACCTAGGAATGTTATGAGGTTTATTACAGCCGCAGATGTCAAGTTGAAATCCGAGCTCGTAGAGCGAGAATTTTAAGACATTTAAGGCTGTCATAATGTGTCATAACATTCGAGGTTTGTTCAATAGTTTATCGGTTTCAGGATGTAAAAAGGAATAAATCAAAATTCAATTCAATTTTGTCCGTAAAACTCAAAGTCGTTATGCAAGTTGGTTGCTAGGTAATCACAAAGTTGTTTACTTGTCAACAGACATTTAATTTCTGAAAATAAGTGCCGATGATTTGACTGAAACCGTGCTAGAAAGTGCTGAAGAAGCTATTCGAGCACTTATCCAAGCAAGTCCAAAGTGAGATACGAAAAATGTTATACTGACTTCAAACACTAGCAGCAAATTAATAATTGTGCACAAATAATTAATGAAAATGTTCTTTTGGCGTATTTTCAACAACTGGTCGGCTCGATAATATGGAACGTAATGTTTAATTATGTTTTTTTTTGTTTTTTTCACTCAACAAAGCACAGCTCTCCATCTTTGTGGGTCTTATTACTCAATGATTAGAAGCACCATCAGAATCAATAAGAACATAGACATAAAATCCTTCGACAAACTATATGCATTTTTAAAAACAAAAAATGTTGGACAACCTGAAAAATTTCAATGGTCAATTTTTAATGTGCAAGGTGCAAGGAAACAAGTCAGTGTCCGAAATACATGCCTGACGTTTATAGCTATTAAGGCAACTAGAGTTTTATAGACAGTTTAAAAATCGAGATCGTAGTTTCATATATACGTATAAGCAAACTGACTTTTTAATTCAAGAAATTTAATAAACCATATCAGATCTGTCAGTCGCGTCACAAATACGCAAAATGCGAAGATTGCTGTGGGTATCATGGTAACATAAAATCAACAAAGTTTTGATTAATTTCATTTCCAAAATGAATGAAAGTGTCCCAGAAGAAATTAGAAAAAAAGGAGACGAACTGAGGAGCAATTTGTTGCCCATAAAATCTAAAAATGCATATGAAAAAGTGTATTTAACATTTCAAGAGTGGAAAATGAAAAAAACATCGAGGAAGTAACCGAATACGTTATTTTGGCATATCTTGATTGGAGGGTAAGTTAGATACAACGTTATAATTCCTGATAGTAAGACACATCAAGAAAGAAGATTCAGTATAATTAACGAAGGCTTTGGTGTTAACCCGATTGACTTGTATCGCCGTTACGTAGCTTTACGCCCCAAAGATTCACCCCCGAGGTTTTTTTATACACTATTGTAAGGGCAAATGTATTCGCCCGAATGTAGGAATAAACACTTTTGGAAAGCTACCTAGAAAAATTGCAACTTTCCTCAAACTGGACGATCCAAATAGCTACAGCGGCCATTCTTTCCGCCGCAATTCAGCGACTCTCCTTGTTAATTCAGGTACAGATACAGCTTGTAGGCGCTTATTATCATATTAAATTTAATTTATGATATAGGTGGAGATATTACATCGCTGAAAAGACATGGAGGATGGAAATCCTCAAGCGCAGTAGAATCGTACATAGAAGAGTCATTTGAAGAAAGAATAAAAATTGCAAAAAAGTGTTCATTGATGAAACTAACAAGTTGGACGAAAGAGCTGATGGAGGTAGCAATGAAAATGTTACAAATCAAAGTGAGAGAAGACAGGAATGTTACAGTGGTGATTCAGCTAGGACTGATCAGGGCTTTCAATTTAATAATTGCACTTTTCACTTTTTTTAAATAATTTCTGTAAAAAATATGAAATAGATGTCATTTGAATCGTATTTTTTTTAGTACGAATGAACTGAAGAGTGTTTTAACTATAAAATACGTCGTCATTGACAACGTTACTTTAAGAGGGGAAGACATTTTAACAACAAAATAACTAGTAAGCTCAAATGTACCATAGGAACAGTATAAGATATTAGGGTTAGAAAAAGGTTATTGTTAGGTAGTGGCCATTTTCAAGTTATTTAGGGCTACTCTATGCGATGAAACCTACAATTTGTCTATGAGTGAGTGAGAAGTGAGAAACATGTGTGACAATTAATCAAACGAAAACTTACAAATCCCGAATGTTTACTGTCGTCCCTGAGGGATCGGTTAATTATGTTAATATTCTGATAAAATAAAAGAATTTGAGACGGCAGCACACTCCACACAACAACTTTTTGTTTTCTACAACCGTGGAAAATGTAGTACTCAGAGAGTGGGTATACATAAGATTTCTTCGGTTCCCAAATTAATTGATACCTTCTTGGGGCTTCCGGAAATTGAAACATACACGGGCCACTCTCTTAGGCGTAGTTCAGCAACGGTGACAATACTACAAATCTGAACAGATTGGATGGGTGGAAGGCTTCTATTATCGTCGAATCATATGTGGAAAAATCCGTACAATATAAGATCAGTGTTGCCAGAAAAATGGTTGATTGCGAAACCTATTTCTCAACGTCAGAAAATACTTGAAATAGCTCAGCAATTGTTATAGATAACGGTGGTGTAGCACTCATACTGAAATTACCAAGAGCAAAGGAACCGAAGAAATTGCTAATGCTCCTATTTCGGGCTGTCCTTATTGCACGGTGAACATAAATAATTACTATTATGAAAAGCATAATTAGGATCTTATTGTAACATTTTGTTACTTAAAATTTTCATAATAAAGATATATTAAATAACTTCTTTTCTTTCCTGTATTGTAAAAATATTACAATACTCTTATTACATTAGCAATATGTCATTTTACGTTACCAATGCGCTTATAAGGTACATAAACAAACTTCTGTGAATGTTAAGGACCTTTTTACATCTTGAAACCGATACACTTATTATATGATGAAAATTGCATGAGCATGACGGTGATGTTCAATGGTAACATCATTATGTTTAAATTAATTATTGTGGGCCGATCCTTGCGGTACTGCAATACAAGGCCAACCCGTGTCGGGAATGGAGCAAGCTCCAAACTCCCAACTGTTTCCAAAAATCAGTTTAATATACTGGTCCCGCATGCGGGACGTATCAGATATTAAGCTGATAAGAACAGATACTACACTTTGATCTTAGCCATAGGCCGAGAAGCGATACTGAAATAAAGCATCTTGCCCGACGTCCCTATAAAAACGGTATGGAGTTATTATTAGAGTTATACGCGCCATCTTTGATGTAACTACTCTATTTCAGGATGGGATATTTTATAAAACGTCATGGTTTATGTTTACTGCGACACCTAGGAAAACATATTTGAATCAATATATCGACTGAATAATCGTTTAGTTTTGCCAATGGAAGAGAATAAATTTTAGAATGAAAGTAAGTTAAAAATTCAGATCTTTATTCACACTGTTATTATCTTGTATGTGTTATATCACAATTCCCAATATTTTCAGAAATCGACAACTACACACACCAAACTCTAATGGTGAGTAGAAGTAGAAGCAACAAATGCAAAAGGGCAAAATAAGATAAGTTTCGCAACACTACAATTAAAGTATTGACAACGATACTCAAATATTCACACAAGTGATTAGCCGATTCGAAGAATGTTATTTTATGATTAGTACTGGTTACCAAGTGTGGATAATAAAACTTTTGTAGCGGTTACAAATGTTTCTCTCATGTATCTATCCACAAACAGCATATTTGCAAATATGCAATATGCATATATCAGTATGTAACTTTTTAATGAATGTTTTATGTTTGGATTATTAAATTCCGGGACAGCGCGCACGCAGTCCCGACTACCAAAAATTACGCGCCCGAGTTATCCGCATTAGGGATAATCGCAAGAGTCAGCCCGACCTAAGTGCAATGGAAGGGCCTCATCCTGGGGAAACCGCCTTGTTGATCACGGTAATCCCTACGCCAGGTAAGTATGCTTCTTTCTTGCCACATAGGGCTTCCTGATATAAAATCGGGCGCTGGTTACCACGAGAAAGAATGACGCCATCTTTCATAGAGAATAACGACTTTGAATCAACAGCAAAATATTGGAAAAGAAATATATATTCCATATTAATAATATATGGAATATATTGCTATAACTATCGGACATACCAATCTAATAACAGAAATATTGCGTAATTTATTAATAAAATATTACAGAGCAGTTACAGTAAACCTATTCTCTTAGCTAATCGCCCTCTATGCTATAGAGTCTGTAACGATAACTTCTTTTATATAAATGTCGCAACTGTTAGTGCTATAGTATGTGGTTGGTTAGTTTAATCAATCACAGTTACATTTAGTATTTGAATCTCTACATCTACGTAATTATACTATTTCGTAGCACACTTCAAAAACTGTACAAAATCGTTAAAACTACAGTAATCTATCCTTGCTATCTACAACTTTCGCATAGACTCCTAAGTGCGCAGCGACATCTTACGCTTGCCCGTTGTTAACTGGTTTCAGTTAATGAATATTTCAAATTAATTTTACGCAGGGGCACAGGGCACGTATTTCTATTAATAGAACTACCGGGAGAGCAAAACATTAAATTACGAATGAGGATGTGCTGTGTGCGAAGATACAAAAATCAATGCGCTGATTAAATTGGCATGCGCCATCTTTGAACTCTAGTGTAAAACGTTTATTGTACAGATTGTTTTTTATGTATAAATACCTCTGCGTTCTGCAAACGCAAAACTATTGCTGAATTACTGAAATTATTTTTGGAAATCATTCGTTTCCATTTACTAAGTAATTCAACAGATGACGCGCATTAAATGAAGCCATTATTACATACATATTGGCCTTGTATATGTATATATATACAAGAATCTGTTGTATACACATACACGAGGATATTGGTAAAAATTATTTTGCTTGAAAGACATCTATTGGCCTGAAGCTTCAGTAGCGTTAATTAATGTATTGCTTTTATTATAAGTTTTTAGTGTTAGTGTTGGTTTATTTATTTACAAGAACCTTAAAGAAGCACCCAAATGGTATTATAATAATATTTACTTCCATATCGTTTTGTGTAGTGACTGCGTGTTCGTATATGCCTTGGAATAATAACATGTGTCAATTCGTATTCGTACACTACTAGTTGTAAGTAAGCTAAGTTATGTTTGGTTTAATATACGTCCCAGTATGCAAACTGGGAACTCAAAAAATTGATCATAGACTCATTTAAATTGTTCCTCTCCACGAAAATCTTTAGTAAAAGGCGAAAGATTTACTCGCATTGAAGAGAAACCAGAGTAACGATTGTGAAAGTATAACCTGGTGTCCTATTAATATAAGTGCCTGGTAAATGTGATATGAAAAACCGCCACCTCCAAGCAGATAGTCTGTACTACAGTTTCGTTGCTTGGCGCAATAGCACTTAATTGTAAGAAACATTGATTCGTATAGTATTTCAGATATCTATATTAGCGATAAGCTTTATGTATTGCAACACCTGAAAGCTGACTGAATTTAAATATTTGTGAATTCTTGCGAAATGAATCTACATCAATTAAAAAATATCGGTGGTGACCGACCGTTTTAATTAACTACAGTAGTAGTAAATATTCTTGCATAGAAAATTAATCATCAAAAGATAATTGATCAACAAACTGTACAATCTGAATAATATTAAAGTAATAATAGAAAGTATTGAAGTATATTTACTATAAAATATCTACTACGATGCTAGGTAGTACATCAATTAATTCGTTGTGGTTACTGACTTACAGCTGATACTGTATACTATTTTATTTTCAGTATTGAAAACGTCGCTGTTCTCATAACCATTGCAGGAAACGATCGGCATGTTTTGGGAAATCAATATAAAAATTGGAATTTTGTATGAATTTAAGATAAAATATTATATTGTCACCCATGTGGTATCGTCAAATCGATATGAATGAAATAAAATCGACAAATTGAATTGTTTGAAGGTTAAAGCTTATGAGGAGATAAGGCAGCCGCTTGCATAATAGATTATAGGATTCAGATTGTACAATTATCTTTCAGATTAATTGTTGGTGCCTAACATTGTTGGAAATACAACGTTTGCAAAGACCCACTGGTACTGAAATGTAATAGTGTGAACCTATTGTCAGAGAACGGATTGCAGTTATGAATCCGAAAAAGTATTTGTGAAAATATGTGTCTAGGAGTTACGACACAAGTAACATATAGATGGAATCTGTAGCATAAGTTTAAATTTAAATTGCGTTAAAAAGATTTACTTATTAGTTTGACAATCAGCATACATGAATCTCTATAGTAACCTCATACTTAAAAATTTTGCGATTATTTGACTTTTGAATAAAACTCGCACTGTAGGTGTGCAATATATGCAATATCGGCATTGACTGTCGCGGCAAAAACACAACAACTAAAAAAAACATTTTGTTTTAATCTTCTATCAATGAAGAAATCGATTATTGAAAAAGGCAGCATTGCACGAAAGCCTGTTAATTGCAAAAAGTTATTTTAAATACGGGGAAAGTTTTATGGAATAGCAAATCGTTTAGTGAAGATATTAGAAAATTTTGAACTGATTGATAATAAAGAAACAAGTTCGTCGTTGGCCAGGACGGTATTGAAAATATTACAGCAGTGACTGCAAGTGTCGCTATGAATCCAAAAAATCTTACATCTCCTCCGTCCACAGAAGCAAGAGTTAGTGGATTTTAAAGAAAGACCTTCACCTTCACTCGCGTTGTAGGTAGCTTTGTGAACTGTGTGTACTGTTGGCTGTAGGCCAATGAGAATTATCGACTTATTCATGAGAACAAGATGTGGGTTTCGGGTTGTTGAATTGATTGAGCCATATTCGATTCTAGCGATTTGCATAAAATATGGGAGTTTTTATGTCCTGCATTGGTCGGTACAAATCACGATATGTGGTTCCAGCAGATGGGGTAACCTGTCATAGAGCAGAAAACAATCCAGTTGCTGCAAGAGTTTCCGGACTGCATGATCTCACCTTTGGCAACGAGGGTGCTGTGTGACTGTGGGCTTTTGTGAAGTTTCACGCATTTTCACCCCAACCATTCACTAACAATTGGTAAGCTTAAGATGAAATTCGACATATCATCGTTGAAATTTATCGGCAACCAGCCGCACTTGGAACTCGGTCGGGTTGTGGATATTGATTAATATATGATGTATGATTAGTTGCCTAAATTTGATTTAAACAGTGTCCATAATGGTTCATTCCTTCCACATTGTCGACTATGTGGTAAATTATGTGGTTATTTATAGAAGTACTGACACCGAAACAACAAAAGGTCATGATTGAAATATCTTACGTTGCACGAAATTATAAATATTTAATATGACAAATACAACTACAATGAGCCTGTATTAGTTATTGTACGAAAACTAATTTTTAACTTTCATTCTCGTTCCACGTATACATGTCAAGCTAATAAAAATTAAAGAAACAAAAATTGCACATATTTGTAATAGTGAGTAATTTGAAAACAAAATGTGAACAATGGCACTAAAGGTCTTTCTTTCTTACAAACACGAAATGCAATTTAGTAATGACTTGATTTCTTGATTTCACGGAAAGATTATGTTTCGAATTAATTTTTGTGGGCCGATCCTTGCGATACTGCAATACAAGGCCAACCCGTGTCGGGAATGGAGCAAGCCCCAAACTCCCAACTGTTTCCAAAAATCAGTTTAATATACTGGTCCCGCATGCGGGACGTATCAGATATTAAGCTGATAAGAACAGATACTACACTTTGATCTTAGCCATAGGCCGAGAAGCGATAGTGAAATGTAACAATTCGACCGAAGTCACTGCGAGCACAGTATGAAGTAACAACTGTAATAGCACGAGCGCCATCTTTGAAATTTTAATGGTTATTGCTTATAGTGCACAGTGTCATCGCAATTTACGCCAACAAATCAGTTATGCGTTGTAATGAAGATATCTTCATTACATCGCGAAAGTAGCAACTTCTCAACGACATGCAGCAATAATTATACCAAAAACATTAAGTTATGACGGTGATATTGTCTATTTTGCATTTTTAATTAGAGATACAATGGCATCTGAAACCCAACAGGAGCAATAACGACTTTTTAGATTGATATACCAATATTCCAATATGTACATATGTTTACTTGAAAACTTGCTTGTGTCAACGGTTGCATAGTTTCAAAGATTTCGATTATCCTATTGGTTTTGGTCAAGTTTATGAGATTAATCACTTGTACAATTCATATGTTAGTCATCTTTTAGAAGATTAACTTGTTGCACCTGATAATATTAGCCATGTAGCATTTACCTTGCAATTTATAATTGTTAATGAATGTATGTGTAATACAATTTGACGATTTCAACGATATGACCATTACAAATTCAAAAGTTTCCTAGTTGCAACAAAATAGGACTTCAGAATGCAATTTTTATCCAGGTGCGGGGCTATTTCCTATTTCCTCCTACTCCTCGCTCAGACCAAAATAGCGACAAAAATATCGTAACTAAATTACAAGTAACTGATTGTTTTTCAAATTTTATTTTACTTTGATGTTTAAGTTTAAAATCTTTTAATTGCGATCTGGCCCGCTGGTTGTTGGTAACTAGTAGTACTTGTACCGGACTATGATTTACAAAAAAGAAAAATAATAATAAAAAAACGACTGCACATTGTACATCGCGATATCTTTGTTAGTGTGTATAATACCTACTGTACTTTTCGACGATAATAAATCAGTAACCCGCACACAATTGCTGAAAAAATTATTTTGCCTGCAGCTGTTGAAATGGTACGTATAATTGCTGCTAAGTTCAAAACAATATCTCTGACAAATAATACTATCCAAAGAATAATGAGTGATACGGCAGAAGAATTCAAATACAAGTTGTGGAAAACGTTAATAAATACACGTACTTCTCTTTACAAATGGACGAATAGGGCACAGATATAACTGTGCCCAACTTATTACGTTTGTAAAATATGACACAAATAACGGCATTAAAGAAGATATTTCATTTTGTTCCACATTGGATACCAATGCCACCGGAAAATGTTTGTTCGACACTTTTGTGAAACGCACAAGTAAATATGGAAATGCATTGCTATACGCACAGATGGTGCTAAAGCTACGACAGTCCATCAATCTGGTCTTATCCTCAGATTACAAGAAATAATGCCTAATTTCACATGGAAGCATTGTTTTTTTACATCGAGAAGGTCTCTTGCGTCGAAAATGTATCCACCTGAAATGGACTATGTTGCGAAAACCGTTATAAAAAAAGTTATAAAATCCCCCAAGGGAAAAGATTTGCGGACACGTATTTTTCGAAAAATCTGCGGACACATAGGTGTTTTATTTGAAAATGTTGTTTGTCACACCGAAGTAAGGTGGCTTCCAAGGGGTAATGTCTTAAAATGAGTATTTCACTTAAGAGCAGAGCTTTTAATATATTTACAAGATGTGAAGTCCTCATATGAAAGTCAATGATCCTCTTTGCTTTACAGATATTTTCGAACAATTCAATATATTCAACAGTATTATGCAAGGTCGTGACGTTAATATATTTACAGCAACAGATAACATCAAGGGATTTATAAGAAACGCTGATTTAGGGTCGATTTCAATTGACAAAAAGCAGTTCGATTTATTCCAGTGCATTCAGGAAATTATGGAAGATGTATCAGAATTTTGAACGAGTTCCTTAGCTTTTAATTAAAACAAAAGCTCAGTGATTATTTTCCAGAAGAAATTCAAAATAATTACCACAGTTACAGATGGATACTGAATCCGTTTGTAGACGATTATTTTCAACATGTTTATCGATATAAACATGAAAGAAAAACTTATTGAAATATCAAGTGGTATGCTTGAATTTGCGTCCCAGAACCTGGACGAATTTTGGACCAAAAGGATGCAGGAATACCCTCAGTTGGGACTCTTAAATTTTTGGTTCCTCTTATAACATCATATTGATTTGAGTTAAGTTTCTCATATGTGACTGCCATCAAGTCAAAAGTGAGAAATCGCCTCCTACTTAAAAACGATATAAGTATGTGTGTCCCAAATTCAAAGCATAGATGTAATACTCGTTTCAGAAAAACAGGCGCAATTATGGACTTTGTTTTATGTTTCATTTGATACCTAATTGTTATATTTTTATTTTAATTGACTTCACAAAGAGTTTTTGTCTTATTTTGGAAATTCCCGGCAACCCTCTAGTAGTCGGTACAAATTACCTGCACAGCAGTTTCGACATTAAGACTGTAATACTCGAAAGAATTATGTTTAGATTAATACACGTCCCAGTCGTTAAAAACTGGGAACTCAAAAAATTGGTCATAGACTCATTTGAGTTGTCCCTCTCCACGAAAATCTTTAGTAAAAGGCGAAAGATTTACTGGCATTGAAGAGAAACCAGAGTTATCTATGACTAATAGCAGTCTGGTGTCGTATTAAAACATGTATACATTAATAATGATATAGAAAAAGCTCCATCTCTTAACAGATTTGTTGGTGCAAAAACACCTAAAACATTAATTCGCGTAGTATAACAGGTAACTGTATTATTGATGTGCTTACAAATATTCTAGTATTGTAGCTACTCGAAATCTTATTAAATGTCCTGTTTGATGTGTAACTATCATAATGAATAGTGGTATCGTTCTGCGCGAACAAAATAAATTGTGAATACTTTGCAACGTACAACACTGATAACTTTGTTTATTGTAAACATTGTATTGCTATAGTTGGGCACCTAACTTTGAAACTTAAAAACTCTTATAACTAACTATACAGGCGTTTGGACAAGAAGGTTTGCAAGTACATACACAGAAGTATTAGAGTCTAAAAATTTGTTATTGCCGTGGTTCAGATGTCATTGTAACTAAACTAAATACTGTAGAAAGATTACCACAGAAAATCTTACCGCTGTTTTTCATGTAGTCGCTACTACTACTACTACTTGTTACTTTTCTGAAGTAAGAAAGAAGAAAGGGTATCTTCATAGAAATCCATGAAATGTCGGTGCACACAATGCATATACATACAGATGGCGCGTTTAAATTACTGTAGTTATTTCATACCATTTTTGTGACGACTTCAGTCGAGATGCTTCGTTTCAGTATCGCTTCTCGGCCTATGGCTAAGATCAAAGTGTAGTATCTGTTCTTATCAGCTTAATATCTGATACGTCCCGCATGCGGGACCAGTATATTAAACTGATTTTTGGAAACAGTTGGGAGTTTGGGGCTTGCTCCATTCCCGACGCGGGTTGGCCTTGTATTGCAGTACCGCAAGGATCGGCCCACAAAAATAAATTGAAACATAATATTTACATACACCATTAATTGTTGCAGACGGCGTGAAGTCGCATTATGAAAATAAATTTAATTATGTGCAGATGCTGAACGTGTCTGTAGCGGAGTTTATTAGGACAAATCTTGTATGCCAACTTGGGCTAGAAAATAAATGCTATATATTAATAATCATTTACGTATTAAGGACTGTATTAAGGTTTTTACCGACCAAGGGAACCGTTTAATGCTTGCGGTCGTTTTATCCCTTAATGTGGTACATACAATGATTTTCGTCGTAGGGTACATGATCGTCAGATAAACACATTTTTCGAACTATTCACTTGTATTCGTTCATAACATGCTGGTTTGTTAATTATTTACCTTTTCATTTAGATCCTGCGTTTCGTTTCAGTATGCTGGGTGTGTTATATTTGAATGTGAGTAGGCTGGCAAATTTTTGTAGTATAGATATATAGACAATATAGCGAGGAAGACATCTTATTTTGGAAGCAGCTTTTTTTCCATATCTCGTAAAATTTACTCACTGACATTAGAAGTGTTACACCCAAAAGGAACAATTCCTTCAACATGATTTTTTGGCAATGTGACTTATATCAATGAAACTTACATCAATGAAACGACAACATTGGTAAGAAATTTTATTAATAAAAAAGGACGTTTCGACAGTTGGGTACTTGATAAGATAATAAAGTGGATTATAGGACATCATCCACATAACTTGCACCTGTCATACTGCCTCGAATAAAGAGAAGTTGTAATCGGCTACCAAAGACAATAGCCCTCCAAAGCAATACTTCAGCAGTCCGGTGTACATTATTCTCAACAGCAAACAGCTGAAGACGATATAATGCAATTCTGCCCTGCAATGCACCAGTTCAAACGTTGGCGACAGTGGTTCGCAATCAAAAGCAGCACTAATCGTGGACGGTACGAAAAAAGTCCAAGGGCTCGAATGCAGCAATATAATATACGGATAGTAACGGATAGTCTACCTTCTTCCCCAAATCATTGGTCAGCGATTTGACGCGTAGTATCAAAACTGTCTCGTAGAGCTGGTTGTCTGAAGCGCCTATTTTGTTGGTCTTTTTCGTGTTCCGCCACCTTCTTCAGCCCACGCACGACATACACGCATTACCCGGCATTGCAGTACAATTAACACGGCGGCCAATTTCGCGACAAAACAAACCAACATCTCGATAGGCAACAATTCTACCCCTATCAAAGGCATTAACTTGGTGATAATTTTGACCGTTTTGAACTCGAACTTAACACGCGGAGGCGCAATAACAAAAAATATATGTACTAGTCACCTCTCATACACCGGTTTCATCACAAACCACTACGAGATAAAATTTTGTCTTCGCAAACAATTGTAAAAGTCAAAACGTTGACATTGTTACCAGAGCTTGATTTAAATAAAGTTATTCTGTTGCCAACTCAAGTTGAAGAAATTATTCCTTCTGGGTGTAACATTACAAGAATGTCAGTGAGTACAGTTACTCAAAACTCTACACGCGCCATTTTTGTAGGAATGTTACGTTATAAAACATATTATTTATTTGGACCATATCAGTTTTTTATATCAAAGTTAAGGGTGTAGTATTAGTTTCGTTCAGTGCTTCATTATTCTGGTTTCCATTCAATGAGAAAATCTTTCGCATTTTACTAAAGATTCTCGTGGAGCGAAACAATTCAAATATGTCTACAATTAATTTTTAGAATTCCCACAAATTAAAAAATTGTAAAATATAATATAGTATTAAAAATTATCAACAAGCTTGGAAGGTGATTAAAAAACTCTGCAAATAGGCTAGGACACGTGAAACTATTTATTTATGCTATTTAAATTAAGAAAAAAATTAGAGGCTATACATGTACATATTATTAATACCCAAGATTTTCACATTCAAGTTACAACAGAAATAACTATTGAAATATATATTAGCAATACAACATAATATAGGCCATATTATATCATATGGCTAATGGATGTGGTGGTGGCTTAGTTATGTTAAGTTGGTGCAAATTACCTTCACATCACATGCGATATTATGGCTGTAAATATTAGAAAGAATTATGTTTAGATTAATACACGCCCCAGTAAACTGGGAACTCAAAAAATTGTTCTATAGACTCATTTTGAGTTGTTCCTCTCCACGAAAATCTTTAGTAAAAGGCGAAAGATTTACTCGCATTGAAGAGAAACCAGAGTGGCTTATACCTAATAGCAGCCTGGTGTCATATTAAAATATGTATACATTAATAATGACATGGAAAAAGCGCCATCTCTCAACAGATTTGTTAGTGCAAAAACAGATACCTGAACCATTGGTTCGCGTCGTGTAACAGGTAAGTGTATTTATGTGCTTGCAAATTTTCTAGTATTATTGCTATTCGAAATCTCATTAAATGTGAAATGTCCTGTTTGCAAATATCATAATGAAAAATGAATTTACGTCAGTTTTTCAAACAATAGATTGACACGTGGATATGCATGGCTATCGTGTATAACATTTCAAAGTCTTCATCAGCAAGACCAGGTATACCTAAATTGATGTCACCAACGCACATGGTCTGCTGTGCCATTTTAACATTTATCACTTATATTGCTTTAAATTGGAATATACGGTGTCGATTGAAAATTGTCGCATATAAGTGTTAACTTTTCTATTTATTATTTGTAATTATGCACTAATTTACTGCTCACTTATTTACGTTGTGTATAAGTATGAATGTAGCATTAATGCACCTGAATCTGAACGGGAAGCGAAATTGAATTTCGCATGAAGGCGATATTCATAATATATCTGTTTACCATACATTATGTGAAAATAAGTATTTACAATTATTATATATTATTCAAGTTTAATTGTATTAAAACTAAGAAATATTCCATTATAATTATCATATCATTGGTATCGTTCTAGAGAGGTCAACCTTAAAGCGCAATGCTAATAGGTAAACACTAATAACTTTGGTTATTGTAAACATTATATTGCTAGTAGTTGGGCACCAAATTCTGAATCTTATAAACTCTTATAACTATGCAAGCGTTTTGATAAAAAAGTTTTCAAGTGTATACTCGCATATACAGAACTACTAGAATCTAAATAGTATGTTATTATACAAGTTTAGTAAGGCAAGGGATTGCTTTACTAATTCTTGAAATTTCGCCTGTTCAAGTTTTCGTATTAGACCAGGAACTTTTGCGTAGGTTGGGTTGGGTTGGGTTGGGTTGTCACTGATATTGACACTTTGTATTAAATTTCAAAATAATCTAATAGCCGTCATAATTTCTGTAATTTGTGTGCAAAATGGAGGCAAAAACCACTGAATTTACGTGTACCCCGCCTAGTGATGGGAATAATCGAGATGCGATACACAAATTAGTCGATTATTATCGACTATGCACTCTGAAAATTAGTACTACTAAATTAGTAGTTGAACGGCGGTGCCGAGAAGCTCAGTATCTCGGAATCGACTGCACTCCGAAAATTAGTACAACTAAATTAGTTGTCGGACGTCAATCACGGAATGTATGCGTGTGGGACCGAGGGACCGAGCTCGATATCTCGATATATTTTAACTCCACCACTAAATATTAATAGTAGTTCCAGGTTCAAGATATTTTATTTTAACATGGGAGATGGGACTCATTCGATTATGACAACTAATTAGTCGTATCGATCGTCATTGTCGGATTAAAGAATACAATAATTTAAATAAGTACAATCGTGTTGATGATATTGCGTTAGTAAATAAAATTTACAATAATATTTATAAACTGCCACAATAATATATAAAAAATATGAGCAAATAACAACAAAGGTATAATTCTCAATAAAAACAAAGGTACCTGTATAATAAATTAATATTATTATTTATTATTACTTATTTATTCAGTAACGGTGGTTCGGGGCTCTAGTTCGGGGTACCTTCGCTTACGGCTCACCAGTTCATTAAAATATCACTGAAATGACAATACTGACGTTTACATGACATTGCTAATATAAAGTTTGTTCAAGCAGCCGAAAATTACGTGTCTACTTTTTTTGCATTCGACTGTAATAATGAGTCCATTATTAACGCAAAGTAGATAAAATGTGTTATTGCCGTGCTTCAGATGGCATTGTAAAAACATCACCATGGAAAATCTTACCACGGTTATTGATGCAGTCGCTACTGCTACTATTTGTTACTTTTTTGAAGTAATAAAGGTACCTTCATAGAAATCCTTGACCTGTCAAAGCGCATAATCATCAATACCCGCTAAAACTACAGATGGCGCGCTTAAAGTACTGTATGTATTTCATACAGTTTTTGTGTCGACATCAGTCGAGTTGCTTCGTTTCAGTATCGCTTCTCGGCCTATGGCTAAGATCAAAGTGTAGTATCTGTTCTTATCAGCTTAATATCTGATACGTCCCGCATGCGGGACCAGTATATTAAACTGATTTTTGGAAACAGTTGGGAGTTTGGGGCTTGCTCCATTCCCGACACGGGTTGGCCTTGTATTGCAGTACCGCAAGGATCGGCCCACAAAAATAAATTGAAACATAATATTTACACCACACCATTAGTTACTTATAATAGAGAAAGCACGATGTCGCATTATTAATTAATTTAATTATATACGACGGAAAATCATTATTTAGCGTCCCCTGACATAGGCGTTGAATCAATTTGACACATTAAAGGTTTAATCATTGTTACGTTGGTTGAATTGTGATATTGTTCAAATAATTTACAATTTAAGTAGACAAGTTTAGCGAAATTCTAAAAATGGAAAAATCAGAGGTTCGTGCAGTTATAAAATACAAAAGAGAGGATTGTCGCCAAAAGAAATCCATGAAGACATTATAGGTGTATTAGATGAGGGAGCTGTTTCGTACCAAGTGGTGAAAAATATGTCTCGAGAATTTCAACTGGGAAGACAAACATGTGAACATGCGAAGGGTGCTGGCTGACCAGTGACTGTCACCACCCAAGAAAATGTTAATTGTATACACGGTATGGTAATGACAGATAGACCACTGACCATTATAGCTGAAATTACGAAGTTCCCTTATGGTACTATTTATATTTTAACAAATATTTTGGGGCTAAAAAAGTTGTCTGCACGTTGAGTCCCACGAATGTTGACACCTGATTAGAAACGTTCTAGAGTATTGCATTCTAAATCCAGTTTGGCAAAATTTAAAGCAGGTCCGCATGAATTTCTTATTCGATTCGTCCCTGTTGATGAAACGTGCGTTCAACACTTCGATCCTGAGTCGAAGCAACAAAGTATGCCGCAAATTTTGTGTTTTGCCATCCGCTGTCCGCGTCCAGTATACTTAACAATTGTATACCAATATGGTAAAAGTATATTAATATGTTTAAATTATTATATTCCGGGACAGCGCGTACGCAGTCCCGACTACCAAAAATTACGCGCCCGAGTTATCCGCATTAGGGATAATCGCAAGAGTCAGCCCGACCGCAGTGCAATGGAAGGGCCTCATCCTGGGGAAACCGCCTTGTTGATCACGGTAATCCCTACGCCAGGTAAGTATGTTATTTTGTTGCCATAAAGGGGTTCACGTTATAAAACCAGTATAGGGTTCACCAGATAAAATATACACCCCTCTGTCGCGTGGTAGCTTAACAAACCATCTGGTACCTCTTCAACATATTGATTATATATGTATATCACGTAAAATAAAAATGTTGGTATAATATTTGCTACAAATTTAGTTCGTGTTAATTTAAGTCAATTAATTTAAGCAATATACCGATTTCGAGATCAAACATGTTTAAAACATCATTAAAATTTCATTCGAATGTGCCAACCAATAAAAATTTAAGGGAATATTTTTCAATACCTATTGGTACAAGGGTCAATCGGTTCAAAAATAGACAGAATTTCCCGCTAACTGGAATGAAGCCGATTGCTTTTGATAAACATGAAATCTATTGATTATTATTATAATAAACACGTGCCAACTTTGATTATGTAACGCGTATTAATTATCATCAAAAGCAACATCTCACAGAATAATAACAGTCTATTATATCGACGTATTAAGACTAGTGATGGGCATAATCGAGATATTTCAATAATCGATTATTAGTAATCGATATAATTTAATAATCGACTAATATTAGTAGCTAAAATTAGTAGTAGTTGTACTAATACTAATTAATGCAACGTACAACATAAACGTTCTAATACCACTAACAGTGTGTTTTCTAAAGCCGTGCAACTTACAAATTTACATCGAAACAAACTATCGTCTAAAAATTTAGATCAAATTATATTCCTTAATACCACATTCTTATAAATTTGTTTTTATTAATTTTTATTATTATTGTTTAATCTAGAGTTATTAATTTATTATATAGGCACCTTTGTTTTTATTGAGAATTATACTTTTGTTGTTATTTGCTCATATTTTTTATATATTATTGTGGCAGTTTATAAATATTATTGTAAATTTTGATGCGTTTTATTTACTAACGCAATATCATCACACGATTGTACTTATTTAAATTATTGTATTCTTCAATCCGACAATGACGATCGGTCGAGACGTTCATTGCCCTGCCATGCAGGTCATGGCAGGGCAATGACATACAAAGTGTACGAAAAGTTAAATCGGAAGGACGTTTACCTGCGTAGCTATTACTTGTGTGTGAAAAAAATTTAGTTGCTGCAATTTATTTAAAGGTATAGTGTACTTAATGCAGGAAGCAGTAAAGGCTTTATTGCTGAAGTCTCGTTAATTTTTTCGTCGAAAACCAAAGATGTCGATTGCCATGGGGAAATAAATAAGGAGATTTTTTTAAAATGGTTTAGGAATCAGTTATTGTCTATTATTATAATGGACAATGCTACTTATCATAGCAGTTTAATTGAAATATTGCCAAATTCTAATTGAAAGAAAGCAGAATTACAAAACTGGCTGCAAGAAAGAAAAGTACAATTTCCAAGCGATGCTTAAAAAACACATTTGATGGATATTGCCAAACGGTTAGTTCCTACCTATTATGTAATAAACCATTTATTAATAAATCCATTGTAAAATTTTAGAAATAAGATTGCCAAACAATATTACAACAAACAGGTTGGACAACAAGGGTGTGGCAGGGAAAAATTTTGGAAATGTGGAAAAGAGCAATAGAATAAGAAACTCCTGAAAAGTGGGAAAATACGGTTACGAAAACAAATAAAATAATTTTGGAATGGTGGCACAGGGAGGTTGGGTTCGACCAAGAAGACATAGCTCCAGCAATTCTGAACTTTGAATTCGAATTCGATTCTAAAGACAGTGACGATTTTGAAGAAGCCGATGACTTGAACCGGTAGAACAATATCTACTATTTACTTTGATTACGACCATAGGGAAATCGATGCATTTTCAGTTTTTGATATTTTAAATCGAGGCTGCAGTGCTGAGCAACGTAATGAAAGTGGATAATTAATGTGATATAAGATTGTAAATGAATTTTTATTGAGTTAATTATATTATATATCATCAATACTTGTTATTTATTACTTACAACAAACAAATCGTTGAATTTCGTTTGGAAAAATAAATTTTATAAGAACAAATTTTCAATATCTGGTTGCATACTATCACATACATATACACAAAAACATACACTGTTATCTGTTTGGTTGCATACGATCTTGCACAGTATCTTTTGTGTGAGAAACATGTAAAGATATAAAATGTGATATCATTATAAAGCGATGACGTGCACGCAAGTTCTCGTAAATCTGAGTACATATATAAATATTAGTTTTCATACTTCAAACAGCCGGGCGTTATGTGGATTAGTTTCCAACCTGAATTTCTGTTTGGTAAAGTGAATGATCTTTATTTTAAAAAGTATTAAGTTTTGATTAATTTTTGTGGGCCGATCCTTGCGGTACTGCAATACAAGGCCAACCCGTGTCGGGAATGGAGCAAGCCCCAAACTCCCAACTGTTTCCAAAAATCAGTTTAATATACTGGTCCCGCATGCGGGACGTATCAGATATTAAGCTGATAAGAACAGATACTACACTTTGATCTTAGCCATAGGCCGAGAAGCGATACTCAAATGGAGCAACTGAGCCGAAGCCACTATAAAAACGGTAGCGAGTATCTATTACAGTAATTCATGAACGCCATCTTTGAATCTATAAGGCATATGATATTATATTATACAATCAGTGCATTTTAATAAAGATAATTTTATTATACATATTCATTGGCAGATCGTAGTAACTTGTCGTAAAAGTAAGGACTTGTAATGACATTCAAGATATAACAAATATGTCACGAGAAACATTATAAATAAACTTTTCGATAGGAATAAGAATTCATGCTGCCACCTGACAGAGAGTAGTGATCATCCAAAAATAGTTGGATGTTCGGTATACGTTTACCCGGTATATGTAGGTACTTTATAGCACGTCAATGCTTATGAGACGATATGTAACCTGGAGCCTGTAATACAAACTCAAGATGGTATACTGTAAATGTATATTAATAATAGCTACGGTGGAACTTGTAATTACGGAAAGTTTTCTACAGCTGTGTACTTCTATTGTACAACGTCAACATTTCCAGAGTTCTGTTACAGAGTTCTTTACAATTTACCTGTAATTATTACAGGTCCCTGCTTGTACAAGTTGTTCAATAGTTAATAGGTTTATTCAGATTGTACGATATGCGTTTGCCATTCACCACTTAGTAGATTAATTTGTAATGCTTAGCAATATTGGTATTGCAGCGCTTGATAAATTTGCAATCAATTATTATTAAAGCAAACGTATGTGGGGTTATGACTATAGGCTGGGCATGTTTGTTACTCTGGTTTCTCGTCAATGCAAGTAAATTTTAAACAATTTTTGATTTTCGTGGATGGGCTCAACTTAAATCAGACTGTTTTACCAAGTACTCCGTCATAATGAGGTTCAATACGACTTATATATATCGTAGATTTATAAACTTAACTATTAATTATAATATGCTTGGTGAATCAATGGCATGGAACTTACATTTGTATTAATTTTTGTGGGCCGATCCTTGCGGTACTGCAATACAAGGCCAACCCGTGTCGGGAATGGAGCAAGCCCCAAACTCCCAACTGTTTCCAAAAATCAGTTTAATATACTGGTCCCGCATGCGGGACGTATCAGATATTAAGCTGATAAGAACAGATACTACACTTTGATCTTAGCCATAGGCCGAGAAGCGATAGTGAAACCAAGCAACTAAATCGAAGTCACTACAAAAACTGTATGCAGTAAGTGTAACAACATACGCGCGCCATCTTTGAACTAAATAGCGAACCTATAAACCAAATTTAATGATTTTGATGATCTGGGTACAAAATGTTATACTATTGCTGGGGAAACATGAATCTTTACATGAATACATTTGCAAAACATAACAATACAAAAAATGTTGATTGTTCAGCACTTCGAAGTAGTAATTGCAAAATTAATTATTTGTGCTGATTTAAGTTGTCCATATCGCCGTTTTAGAGAGTGCAAATAGTGCGACATCTTATAGTGTAATTGATAAGCAAGCAGTTAAGTAATACCAATTAGTGTAAGTAGTAACCATATCGTCGATCACTTCGATAAGTGTCGAAGCAGGAAATATTATTTAACAGCTACATTGTCTAAACAGCGCCCAAGAGCTGTTGTTCAACGTTGATTAGTTTGGCTAGAGGTTCTATAATAACTTTAAATGAACCAAATGACCTACGGTTATCCATATATACCAAGTTCTCAGAGCTATTATAGAACTCTGTATTGCAATTACAATTTCTCTGATTTTCTTCGTCTATTGAAATATAGACGTCGATTGTGTTCTGCATCTAATAAGATACATCAATACACAAAGCTTAAATCCACTTTCTAGGAGAAGGCACCATTTAAAAATTAAGACTGAATACTCTTGATTTCTAGTAAAAATCAGAAATGTTAGTTTTTGAATTTCTCAAACATCTACTCGAGAGCCATCTATGGAACAATATACGAGACTGGCCAGTCTCAGCAAAGGTTATAAATTCAAATTATTGTACTTAAAATCGTTTTCACTCGATTTTGAATCTAAAAAGTTCCAATTATTTTCCATTTTATGATTATGTAAACCAACTCACTTGCATATTGACTCAAATATAGGGCATGTGTTAACGTACGGGTAACATGTTTCAGCCTTTTAATTTTAATGGCACAATAGTTAATTTTTCACATTATCTTTTGTGAACAGAACATTACAATTAAATATGAATTAATATTTATGTTCCTCAAAATATTTTCACGCAACTGTATACACTTTGATCCCTAGGGCATAATTATTGAGAATGCCTTTAATAAATAACACTACTACATATATTTGTCAAGCTTGGAAGTACGCACCAGAATCTAAACTTTAATAAGCTTTACACGAACGTGCCAAGTTCAATTTTTATGTCTATTTTAAATAATTATGTTTTGATTATTAAATTCCGGGACAGCGCGCACGCAGTCCCGACTACCAAAAATTACGCGCCCGAGTTATCCGCATTAGGGATAATCGCAAGAGTCAGCCCGACCTAAGTGCAATGGAAGGGCCTCATCCTGGGGAAACCGCCTTGTTGATCACGGTAATCCCTACGCCAGGTAAGTATGCTTTTCGGTGGCTATGATGGGGTTCACGTCATAAAACCCGTATGAAGTTCCCACAAGACGAAGCAGTAACATCTATGCTCTGTTAAGGACACTTAGATCGGATAGTAGTTCACACTAAGTGGAGCGCCATCACGCGGTTAATATTTACACTGATGGTAGAAGACTGTGACTACAGAAATGTTTTTAGTTCATTAGTCAACTAGTCATTATTGCACTTGGTTAATTATCAACATTCTTTTAAAAGAGTATTTAAGTTTATTCCTAACTTGTAATTTGTGATTATGCGAATGATGTTTAAATTTTCTAAGATTCTCTTTCATCTTTATTCTTCCTAAGTTGTAAAATTTATTGATTGGTATAGATAGACGTTTTCATAATTTGTAAATGTACGAGTAAGTACGAGTTTATTAGTCCATATCTTATGTGGGAATAGAATTACTATCCAGAGCAGTAAAATATTCTTGATAGATTTTCGTTAATGAAATATATTTACAAAGTTTTTACATTTCGATTCTACATCATTTAATTCAAACACTGTAGGAAAATTTTGAGTACTAAGGTTTTTGCAAAACTAACCAGTATATCGATCTGAGCAAATTCTTATTTTCTTTACTGTATTACAGTGATTTATGTAAAGATTACAAACTAAACGTTGGGCCATATGATTTGAAATACCATTTGAAATATTAACGAGATTAACAATATAAGTAATCGATTTTTCAGAAATTCGTGTAGGTGGATGTATCGTTAACGTTGCATTGTATAAAGTTATAAGATATTAGCTTCTTTATTATTGTACTCCAGGTGTTTACATTAAAATCACCATGCTATATTTTTTGACTAAGTATATCCAATACGATGCTTAATTTGTGCATTAAAAATTAAAACAGGAATCGGACAGTCGTCTCTAGATACATGCTACCGATATAATTTATTCATACTCGATTTTAATGTTAATATTTCTGATTGCATGTTAAATACCATTGTAGTTAAATCATTTAGTCTTTTATAAACCTGCATGTTATTAGTCACTTCGAGATTATCGTTGGATTTGAAATAATGTTTGTTGACTTACGTGTAAAGGTAAACTACTTTTCCAGTTCTTGATTCCACGTGACGGATGAAACACCAATACACCTAAAACAAGTTACAACTTCATCAGGAAGCTCGACATGAACATTACATTTTACCGAGCCCTTTAAAACGGCTCGGTAAAATTCACATTTTTACTCGACGCCATTTTACAATGCATATTATTATATGTTCTTAACAGCACTATGCAATGCATCATATTAATGTATGTATTTAAGATATAAAACAAGTAAGTTTCCAATGCTACAAGTATTTATTACTCCACAACCACGTGAGAGCTTTAAATAAATTGAAGTGTTATTTTATAAAATAGTCGTAATGATATAACGGATTCAAGGAAGAAAATGTAAACAGAATTAATTTATCTGTCCAACAGTAATGTTTCTTAAAAATAGATTAATATAAACCTGTTATCAGCATAAAATAAAAATTATTGCAGTTAAAACAGTATCATCAACTGTTACGATATTGCCTTATCACACAAAATTATTATGTTTAGATTAATAAATGTCCGGGATAGCGCGCACGCAGTCCCGACTACCAAAAATTACGCGAACGAGTTATCCACATTAGGGATAATCGCAGGGATCAGCCCGACCGCAGTGCAATGGAAGGGCCTCATCCTGGGGAAACCGCCTTGTTGATCACGGTTGATCCCTACGCCAGGTAAGTATGCTGAACTGTGTTTCTGTGGTGCACCGCATCAGAAAACCAGTATGTAGTTATCACGTGAAGGAAATGGTGCCATCTGATTCACAGTAGCAACAATAATTTTCTCTACGCGAACAAAGTATTTTTTTATATGTTTAGTAAACATTTATTTTGTAATTAAACTCGTAAACAACCTAAAAGGCACACTATTTTTTTATTTGCGAAGATAATATTATAGCGGCAAATATAAATATATTGTTTTTCAAAGTTTTGATTTATAAATTAAGGTCACGAAAATATTTCATTTCATTTAAAAAATGATAAAAATAAGTTGCTTTGTACTACAATTCTTTGTATCATTCTTATATCATCTAAGTTTTTAAATTGAAGATCTAAGCGAGTGGTGGAGCCATCTCTGGTGCAGAACATTACCTGCCCTGGAAAGTATTCTAGAAATTATGATACAGGCACCAGTTCGACAACAGTTACGAAACGTCGGTAACTATCTTTAGTTCTGGCCAATCATGCGCTTTCGTTCTCAGACTAGTCCTAGAACCCAGTTCGAACTACCAAGTGGAGCAAACCTTTGTAACTACAATGTATATTTTTAATTATTATGTTTATGTTACAATGCGCATACATTAACCCATGTGTTACCAACATATTTTCTAGTGAATTTTTTTTATTGTTAGATTGTGATATGACGCAAGCTATTTATGTTTATGCACTCGTGTTGGAGTTTGGATAGTTTTAGATATAAAGGCTGTCCTTTTTAAAAGATCATGGTATTACATCTACATCTATCTAAACACATATAAACACGGAACACGCATTACGCTAGAACTAATTCTGCACAACAAAATATTTATTCAGTGTGATACAAGAAAAGCTGTAATTACACTTTTTGTGGCACAATGCCAATTTGCGTTCATTTTCTTTATATATGACCAATTGATTCATAGCGCATTATATCTAGAATGTAGGTGTAAATTTGCATTTACACGAACTGGTTCCTTTTCAGTTAGTAGTCTACGATAAAGTCCACCAAGCCCTTTTAAATGGCCATATCTAATCTAATCCGTGAGAAAGCACATGTTTTGATCTGCACAATTAATGCCATCAATGTTTTCATTATACGCCTTTACAACTTGCGGCTGCTCAAGAAAAATCTTCCCTTTTTCCATTGTGTGTATTTGTGTTTTGCTGTATGATGTACGCCATCAGTATTGTAGGTAACACATTTTTTCTCAAAAATTCCAAATGTTCAGTGATTGCAAATTTTCCTATAATTTTTGTTTTTGCATCAGGGACAACTACGACAATCTCGTTGTTAAATTTCATCTCTTCTAAGAGCACAACTAAGTACAAAGATTAAAATAACCTAGAGTTAAAGAAATGGAAATTTTATACTATTTGCCAATGCCCATTTACTTTGCTTAATAAACATGTATTATCTGGTGATTCATTTATAAACTTGAGAATATGTTGCCAATCTAAAACAGGTGATTTCCTTGGGAGACGTCCTTCGTTCATTCTGTTTATGAACTTCGAACTTACGAACTTTCGAATATTCACCGATGTTTATATTATATTTCATGCTGATGGTTCTCTTCAACATGAAATAGTTTGTTACTCCAAAGTTCTTCGCCAACTTTGCATAGTACGTTAACACTGAATTTTCTGAAAACGGATGTAAATTCTGCTTGGCGTGCAATTTTATACATTTTTTATACGTCTTTTCATAAATATCTACCGATTTTTGTGGTGACAAAGATGTACAGTCGTTACATGTGGTGGGGTAAATGGTTCCTTCTGTATCCGATTCCATAACTATCGCAAAATATGCAAAAACGATCAATAATTGATGTTCAACGTCATAAATTCAATAATTGATGTTCAACGTCATAAAAAATGTAACGGTGGTTCGGGGCTCCAGTTGGGGTACCTACGCTTACGCCGCACCAGTTCATTAAAATGTCACTGAAATGATAATACTGACGTTTACATGACATTACTAATATCAAGCAAGTTTGTTCAATCAGCCGAAAATTTCGTGTCTACTTTCTTTTGCATTCGACTGTATGATTTTTTCGTCTGTGCCAAAAAAAATATCTTAGCTCTTATGGCGGCGATGTGTGAAATAAATTGTACTTCACGCACCGGTATTGGAAATCAAGTTTCACGCATTCCCATAAATGTGTGAAGTTATACTGTAGAAACGGAAGTAGAAAAATATATTTCAATGGTTATTTGCTACTAGCGCCATCTTCGACAAAATAGTTCGTCCATAATAATAAATCAACAAAGGTTTCTATTCAAAAGCTAAAAAAAAACGCCATACAAATCTGGGTTATACCACTCTCAGATGGCGCTAAGAAATTTATTGATTTTGGTTACAAACTTTCCAACTTCATTTAAAATTTTTACAAAATTATAATGAATACAGTTTCGCGAAACTAAAAATGTAAAAATTCTTACGAAAGAATGAGAAAGATGCTTTTGCTTCTCTCGTAACCTAAAGTCGTGGAAAAACTGTTTTAGCAATAAATATAATTAAACGGCTAATTGGATTATAGCACCACGAATGGTAAGTTTTAATATTAATGTATATAATAGGTATACTCTTTTTGTATAAAATATTAACATGCTATATGAGAACGAAAGTTCTCATAGTCCATCCTCCCTTACTTTGATCATTTGGATCTTTAACTATTCTACTATGTTTAATTATTTACGAGGCGTTTCAACTTACGTCATTGCAAGTGTAAATTCACTTGACAATGACGTAAGTTCATCACGGATAAAGTCAACTCAAACAATTTAAAATAAATTAAATATTACCCTTACCACACAGCCTTATTGAATCTGGACTTCGACAACTTTAATATGAAATATGTATTTCTACTGAAGATGACAACATAGTTGAAATGTACATTTAGAGATTCAATAGTGTTGTGAGCTTTGTAAGGGATAGGGTAAGAAAAATTTAATTTTTCCAACCAGTCGCCCATTGACTGTTACATACGTGTGTATGTACGTAATTGTATAACACAATATGTTAGTATTGAATTCAATTGTAGAGATTATGTTTGGATTATTAAATTCCGGGACAGCGCGCACGCAGTCCCGACTACCAAAAATTACGCGCCCGAGTTATCCGCATTAGGGATAATCGCAAGAGTCAGCCCGACCTAAGTGCAATGGAAGGGCCTCATCCTGGGGAAACCGCCTTGTTGATCACGGTAATCCCTACGCCAGGTAAGTATGCTTTTCGGTGGTTTTGTAGTGCTTGACGTCATAAAACTGGTATGCGGTTACCATGAGAATAAATAGCACCCTCTATGTATTAGTCGGTACATACAAGTTGAGATCAGTAGACGTTCTACAGTAAGCTGTATTCATTGTATTTATAAATTAAAAAGCGTTTTGAACGGGGGTAGTAAATTGCGTAATGGTCGGATGTATACTATTATTAAGAAAATGACTGCAGTGACATTTTTGACAGCGGTACAAAATTCATCAATGTTAAATATGATTACCGATAAGTAAATACGTAATTTATGGTAAGCAACGGCATCAGCCCGCTCTTGTATGAAAAAGTAAGGAAGGCTGAGAATTCATAGATTCAAAATAATGTGCACATGGACGAGCTACCAAATTCGAGTTTACCTGTGTGGCTGGCGCATAATGTTTAATTTTCGTGTCACTAAGTTAAATCGCTCATTAACGTATATCTATTTGTATAAAAATGTCTGCAGTTTATGTCGTCAGATCATCCATACAATGGAGGCACATAAATATTGTGCATGTATAATAAATATATACATATTTTATTACAAAAGTTATGTTTTAATTATATTTTGTGGGCCGATCCTTGCGGTACTGCAATACAAGGCCAACCCGTGTCGGGAATGGAGCAAGCCCCAAACTCCCAACTGTTTCCAAAAATCAGTTTAATATACTGGTCCCGCATGCGGGACGTATCAGATATTAAGCTGATAAGAACAGATACTACACTTTGATCTTAGCCATAGGCCGAGAAGCGATACTGAAATGGAGCAACTGAGCCGAAGCCACTATAAAAACGGTAGGGAGTATGTATTACAGTAATTCATGAACGACATCTTTGAATCTATAAGGTATATCATATTATATTATACAATCAGTCCATTTGAATAAAGATAGTTCTATTATACATATTCATTGGCAGTTCGTAATAATTTTTCGTAAAAGTTGGTAATTTTACTGAAATTTGAGATATAACAAATGTCACAAGAAACATTAAATAAAATTTTCCCTACAAAACACAATTTATGCTGCCATCTCACACGAAGTAGCAATCACAATTTTTGGATGATCGACATACGTTGTATCCTTGTATATATATACTATAGTAAGACAACGCTTATGGGACGATTGGAAACCGGCTTGTTGTGACGGTTGCATAGTTTGTAGGGTTTATATTAAGCATTTTCGCATTGGCCCTCTATCTTTTATTAGATTAATATTCAGTATTTGATAAAATTTTAAATTAGCAAGGAACTCAACAATATTTTGTCATTGTAGCCCAGTATATGTCCAGTATACATATACAAGGTGGCAGATCGACGTGGGAACCTAATAAGCGTACGAAATATAAAGTGTAATGTAACGATTCATTGATCATTACCATTTTAACGTATTTTAAATGAAATATAATTATAAACGGCAGATTCGTGATACATATTATTTAATATTAAAACCTATCATGATGGTAGGCTGATTATGGCTTTGACGATATATGAATTAAAAAACGTTCCGTACTGAAGGTGAATACAAAAAAAAAATGTAAAAATGAAATTAGGGTTTTATGATAATACGCAAATATGTAGGTAACTGAGATTGCAAAATAAGCTGTGTGTAGTTTGAAAACTTTGTGAATGTTTATTTAGTCGCTCTAATGTAATTAATCACGGACTAGATCTATGCAATAGATCTATGAAACACACAATTGAATTTCAGAGCACTCCTAAATTAAGATTTTTCTTGAACGCACGTTATATACAAGGATTTTATTATCGTTTGCCGTGCTTTTGCATCGATATAATAATTTACTATCGGTGCCAAAGTAATAAGCGGCTGCGTTTGAAGGTCTATATCAAAGAAACGAATTAACGAAAAAAATTGTTACGATCAGCAATTATTTCTTCGTAACATATTGTAAGTTTTTCCTGTCTATGGTTTAAAAGGAATAATTAAAGAAGTGCAATAAAGTACCGATTTTAGCGATTTGTAGCCGACGTCGTTTTTACAATTTTTTTCTCCTACACGTTCACAAAAAGTGTGAATCATATCGAGCACCGACGGATATTTTTATTTTTTAAATAACCTATACTTTTTTTTTAATCATAAGTTTTGTATACTCTGTTATTTTAGTAATTAGATGTCGTACCTACGAAAGCGGGGCGCATTTCTTTCAATGGAATTTTCAAATTACGTTTATCTCGACCAATATATAAAATTAAATTTTACAAAGTATTTTAACTTTTTTAATATATCATTTTTTTACACAAATAACGAAATAAACGTCGAAATCGCGTAAACGTAAACGCACCTCATGAATAAAATAGGTGCAATGACCAGCCTATAAATATCCCGCAGTGAAGGAAGTCGGAGATGTCAATCAAAATAAAAGCGTTGCTTCCCAAACTTTTACGACCAGCGCACCGCTTTTACACCGGCGTTAAATTTTGAAATACATGAACATGTAACGTAATCTATTAACATAAAAAGATTAAATAATCAAAGAAATTAAATACGTACGTAAATACCGATTAATGTGCGAGTCGGCGGCGGAAATCGACGTTAACAAATGCGCCCGACCCCGCTTTTGAGAAGCGCCATCTGCACACCAACAAAAAAGCGCCACAGCGGGCGCGATCGCAATTACGGTATGAACGAAACAAATACGATTTTCGTGGAATTGTTTTATAGCTTCCTAGAAATTAGACGACCTCGTCCGAGTCAAGTACGAATTTGTTTCTAGTGGACGACCTTAGTTTTTTGTTTCTTCCGAGAAATTCGACGACCTTCGCAGGAAAACGACTGTATTCTGGACGATATTAGATTATGAATGGAAATTTCGGTGTTTTAGATTTATGAACGATTTATGTATATAAAGCAATATATTTTTTTTTGATTTTAATAAAATATGAATATGAATGTAATAAATAAAATAAAAATTTAAGAAAAAACATTTTGTCCGACATTTTAGATTAACGATCTGATTACATTATCAACTGCATCTGTGATATAATTTTAATTATATTTTATTTGTCTTATTTTGAGATTTTAGGGAAACGATTTAACTTACAATTGCAATGGACGCCCGGCACGACAAAATGCGACATGCAGCGAAAACTGTCGTTCGTGTGAAAAAAATATATAAACAAAGTTGTCGAGAACGAATTTACCAATGGAATCGAATCGAGCCGCCAGAACGTACGCACCAACATATATATATATATATATATATATTTGCTGTCAGATTTGACAAGATACATTTTTAATATATATATATATATATATATATATATATATATATATATATATATATATATATATATATATCAGTGGCGGCTCGTGGGTTTGCTACTTGAGGAGGCAAACTCAAATGTGTGTAATGTACAAGGTCCTGCATGTAAATATTAAATGATTTTTATTTGTATTGATCGAAAATATTTAAGATAAAAGATAAACTAGGTACTTTAGTGCTTATCGAAAAAATTCCCATAAAATTACGAGGCGGATATTATGCATTCCTATTCCTATGTAGGTATATTGTCACCTTTACACAAGATTAAGGGACACCAAATTGTGAGTAGGTACATAATCTTAAACTAACGATAATTCACTCACCGGGAGCAACCTGCTCCTTGCAAAATTTCACAATAAAATAAAACTATGTGCTTCAATTTAAAACATGAGATTCCTTGGTTTGAACTCGCCACCAAGTTGTTCATGAAACAAAATAACTAACAAAAAGTGAAGTAAACTATTAACAGAAAATAAACAAAAATGCTAATAAAAAGTTGTTGTTTATAAGGTATATTTGTTATATCCTCTAACCATTTACTATTGTTTCGACTTGAACCTTCGGTAATATACGCATTACTATTTGTGGATGGTTTTCCCTCCAAAAATTTATTCATAGCTGAGTAATGAGTACGGTAAATGATAAATTCGTAGATTGTATATTTCAAATGGCTCAACCTAATGATATTACTGAATAATTAACGGCACTACAATAACACAATACTTGAAAGATTGATTCCGAATTAATTACGAAATATGCAAATAATTGATGATTTATTAATGCGAATTACAACAGTAGCTAGTACTGCAATTACTAATTAATTACTTATGTTACTGTTATAGAGCAATTTAAGTAGTGCTCTACAAAAATTTGTTTATTCATCTTTCCAATAGTTAATGTGATATTTACCGGTCAACTACATAATTATTTTATCTCAGATGGAAAACCAATAGTTTGCTCATGACCCGAATTAATGACGCATTTGGTTGACAACTAAAGTAGAATTTCCAAATTAATGTCTGTAAATGAAATTGCTACTTAAACCAAAACTAAAATTATTTGATATTTATATTCAGAGTCACAGATTGGAGTTGCATTGAAATATTTAAATAACTTGGTACAATTTACATAATATGTATACATCGCGCTCTATATGTTCTACGTATTTTTCTTCTGCTTAACAAACGGTAACATTTGGCAATTTAAAATAAAATTATGGCGAAGTTAAATACCATTCCTTTAAATTTGAAATGTCTTTAATTGTACCTCTTTCAAAGTGTTGTCTTACTTTACTATAGTACATCTATAGTACATCTATGTGTACGTGTCAAGAGTGGCAAATAATATAAATTTTACAAGAGAAATTAATTATTTAAATATTTTTTTAGACTAATCAAATAATTATGCATAATATCGTTTCATCGTCGTGAGTGCAGTCAGAAAACATCTGCAGTGGCCCGCACTGAACTTCCTTATACTCAGTTATACAAATTTTTAAATTCGAAATATTTGAAATTCAAAATTTTCCATTTTCCGAAAAAGCCTTTCAATTGAAAGTTGTTTAAAATTACAATATCATTAACTTTCATAAGAACATTTTTTTCTATAACTCCGATACCGTTTTCGAGATACCGAAAAAGGTGATAAGAGTAAACCATCACTTTCGATTCAGCAATTGCTTTAAAAATATGACGTTTTCTTTCCTGCTGCTGTAAATTTATAATTGCATTTAAATTTAAACATGTAAAATCAGCAAAATTAAATTCTTATTTTTACACATGATTGTAACAAATAAATAAATATTCACGATAAACCCCACCAGTAAATGTTATTTGTAAAATTTTTATTATATATTTGTAAATGATACTGTTGGAAAATGTTATTTTAAACTATACATCAATTTTCATTCTATCATTATTTTTTAATATCTCATATTCATTAATTAATTAAGTGCATGATAACGTAATGGCATTAGTAATCTGTAAATAGTAAAGATTCACACCATTAATTAAGTTATTTAACGATGAGTAGAAATTTGCCAGTGGCGCCTTGATAGAAATAACGGCAAGCAATGGCCCTAAAATCGCTGCCAACTCGACGGTGGCGCACTAATGCGGTTGCTGCCAAAGCTCTTCAAAAACGATTGTCAAATTTTAACCAAAGGTTGGCTTAGTATGGTATACATATACAAGGGTTGTATCCTTGTATATATATATACTATAGTAAGACAACGCTTATGGGACGATTGGAAACCGGCTTGTTGTGACGGTTGCATAGTTTGTAGGGTTTATATTAAGCATTTTCGCATTGGCCCTCTATCTTTTATTAGATTAATATTCAGTATTTGATAAAATTTTAAATTAGCAAGGAACTCAACAATATTTTGTCATTGTAGCCCAGTATATGTCCAGTATACATATACAAGGTGGCAGATCGACGTGGGAACCTAATAAGCGTACGAAATATAAAGTGTAATGTAACTATTCATTGATCATTACCATTTTAACGTATTTTAAATCAAATATAATTATAAACGGCAGATTCGTGATACATATTATTTAATATTAAAACCTATCATGATGGTAGGCTGATTATGGCTTTGACGATATATGAATTAAAAAGCGTTCCGTACTGAAGGTGAATACAAAAAACATTGACGAAAAATGTATTCGATCGGCCGGCTATCCTCAAGGTCACATTATGAACTATTAGACGAATTCATTGCGGTGAAATTAGGGTTTTATGATAATACGCAATCTTACTATAGTCTATATATATACAAGGATTTTATTATCGTTTGCCGTGCTTTTGCATCGATATAATAATTTACTATCGGTGCCAAAGTAATAAGCGGCTGCGTTTGAAGGTCTATATCAAAGACACCGTTCACAAAAAGTGTGAATCATATCGAGCACCGACGGATATTTTTATTTTTTAAATAACCTATACTTTTTTTTTAATCATAAGTTTTGTATACTCTGTTATTTTAGTAATTAGATGTCGTACCTACGAAAGCGGGGCGCATTTCTTTCAATGGAATTTTCAAATTACGTTTATCTCGACCAATATATAAAATTAAATTTTACAAAGTATTTTAACTTTTTTAATATATCATTTTTTTACACAAATAACGAAATAAACGTCGAAATCGCGTAAACGTAAACGCACCTCATGAATAAAATAGGTGCAATGACCAGCCTATAAATATCCCGCAGTGAAGGAAGTCGGAGATGTCAATCAAAATAAAAGCGTTGCTTCCCAAACTTTTACGACCAACGCACCGCTTTTACACCGGCGTTAAATTTTGAAATACATGAACATGTAACGTAATCTATTAACATAAAAAGATTAAATAATCAAAGAAATTAAATACGTACGTAAATACCGATTAATGTGCGAGTCGGCGGCGTGAATCGACGTTAACAAATGCGCCCGACCCCGCTTTTGAGAAGCGCCATCTGCACACCAACAAAAAAGCGTCACAGCGGGCGCGATCGCAATTACGGTATGAACGAAACAAATACGATTTTCGTGGAATTGTTTTATAGATTCCTAGAAATTAGACGACCTCGACCGAGTCAAGTACGAATTTGTTTCTAGTGGACGACCTTAGTTTTTTGTTTCTTCCGAGAAATTCGACGACCTTCGCAGGAAAACGACTGTATTCTGGACGATATTAGATTATGAATGGAAATTTCGGTGTTTTAGATTTATGAACGATTTATGTATATAAAGCAATATATATTTTTTTGATTTTAATAAAATATGAATATGAATGTAATAAATAAAATAAAAATTTAAGAAAAAACATGTCCGACATTTTAGATTAACGATCTGATTACATTATCAACTGCATCTGTGATATAAATTTAATTATATTTTATTTGTCTTATTTTGAGATATATTTTAGGGAAACGATGTACCTTACAATTGCAATGGACGCCCGGCGCGACAAAACTCGACATGCAGCGAAAACTGTCGTTCGTGTGAAAAAAATATATAAACAAAGTTGTCGAGAACGAATTTACCAATGGAATCGAAACGAGCCGCCAGAACGTACGCAACGTACGCTCGGCGTCAACAGCCAGTTTCACACGCTAGACACAAATTAAAAAACACCGGCACGCAATCACGATTGCCGGATTTTGTAGTTGCGTGTTTTGGGATTGAGAAATTCCACCAATAGAAAACTTCTATTCAAACTTCGCGCACTTGTGTGGAGATGCATCTAATAGGTAAACGGGGGATAGATTCCAAAAATAATCAGGATCGATTCAGGGGACCTCAAAACGCGTATATCAGTTAAAATCTCGAGGTTGAAATTTTTCATAATTACATACATAAAGTATGAGGAAGTAATAATATATTCTTCGGCGTCAAAGCGGGAGACCGGTTAATGTAGATATCACTACAAAAACGAAATACGGAAAAACAATCGCCCAATCGAATTTGCAACGACAAAATTAGAATGAATTGTATTGCCTGAAGTGCAATACAAGTCCACAGCTTATTTGGTCGAGTTGGTAATTTTTTGCTAGTTAGAATCGGTCATCCCGTTATCAAACTATGATACATACGTATATAAACAGTGCTGTAAATTTATAATTGCATTTAAATTTAAACATGTAAAATCAGCAAAATTAAATTCTTATTTTTACACATGATTGTAACAAATAAATAAATATTCACGATAAACCCCACCAGTAAATGTTATTTGTAAAATTTTTATTATATATTTGTAAATGATACTGTTGGAAAATGTTATTTTAAACTATACATCAATTTTCATTCTATCATTATTTTTTAATATCTCATATTCATTAATTAATTAAGTGCATGATGCATGAAAAATGACGTAATGGCATTAGTAATCTGTAAATAGTAAAGATTCACACCATTAATTAAGTTATTTAACGTTGAGTAGAAATTTGCCAGTGGCGCCTTGATAGAAATAACGGCAAGCAATGGCCCTAAAATCGCTGCCAAATCGACGGTGGCGCACTAATGCGGTTGCTGCCAAAGGTCTTCAAAAACGATTGTCAAATTTTAACCAAAGCTTGGCTTACTATGGTATACATATACAAGGGTTGTATGTATGAAATATGTATGTATTTTATAGCACGCCAATGCTTACGAAGCGATGGGTGACCTGGAGCCTGTAATACAAACTCAACATGATCTACTGTAAATGTAGAAAATAAATCGGATTCTTGTTGAAATTTCGTAATATGTTAATAAAAGTTACGGCGGTGCTTGTAATTACGGAAAGTTTTCTACAGTAGTGTTCTTCTATTATAGAACATCAACATTTGCGGACTTGTATTACAGAGTTCTTAATTATTACAGGTCGCTGCTTTTACAACTTCAATAGTTAATAGGATTCAGATTGTACAATTCGTGTTCGCCATCCATCAGTTAGTAGATTAATTAGTGATGCTTAGCAATATTGGCAATGCAGCGCTTGATAAATTACTATCAATCATAATTAAACGAAACGCAGGTCATTATGACTACAGGCTGGGATGTTTGTTACTCTGGTTTCTCTCTAATCCGAGTAAATTTTTCACTATTTCTAAACATTTTCGGGTAGAGAATCAATTTACATCAGGTGTTATCGAAAAAAAAATCAGTGGCGTCGATATACTTTTCCTGTAACGGTAAGTAATCATTTACGCTGTAAGTTTGTAAAATTGTAAACTTAGTAGAATAAAGACGTGAAAGGTAATTTCTGTTTTACCAAAGTACTATGTCATAATGAGGTTGGATGCGACATACATCGTAGATGTATGAAGCTAACTATTAATTTATATTCGTGGGGGACATCAATAAATATGCCATAGAATTTATATTTGTATTAATTTTTGTGGGCCGATCCTTGCGGTACTGCAATACAAGGCCAACCCGTGTCGGGAATGGAGCAAGCCCCAAACTCCCAACTGTTTCCAAAAATCAGTTTAATATACTGGTCCCGCATGCGGGACGTATCAGATATTAAGCTGATAAGAACAGATACTACACTTTGATCTTAGCCATAGGCCGAGAAGCGATACTGAAATGGAGCAACTGAGCCGAAGCCACTATAAAAACGGTAGCGAGTATCTATTACAGTAATTCATGAACGCCATCTTTGAATCTATAAGGTATATCATATTATATTATACAATCAGTGCATTTCAATAAAGATAATTTTATTATACATATTCATTGGCAGATTGTTGTAGTAACTTGTAAAAGTAAGGATTTCTAATAACATTCAAGAGATAACAAATATGTCACGAGAAACATTACATAAACTTTTCGATACGAATAACAATTCACCTGACAGAGAGTAGTGACCGATCATCCAACAATAGTTGGATGATCGGTATACGTTTCCCTGATATATGTAGGTACTTTATAGCACGTAAATGCTTATGAGGCGATATGGAGCCTGTAATACAAACTCAAGATAGTATACTGTAAATGTATATTAATAATAGCTACGGTCGAACTTGTAATTACGAAAAGTTTTCTACAGCTGTATATTTCTATTGTACGTCAACATTTCAAGAGTTCTGTTACAGAGTTCTTTATAATTTACCTATAATTATTACAGGTCCCTTCTTGTACAAGTTGTTCAATAGTTAATAGGATTCTTCAGATTGTACGATATTGCGTTCGCCATTCATCACTTAGTAAATTAATTTGTAATGCTTAGCAATATTGGTAATGCAGCGCTTGATAAATTTGCAATCAATTATTATTAAAGCAAACATATGTGGGGTTATGACTATAGGCTGGCATGTTTGTTACTCTGGTTTCTCTTCAATGCAAGTAAATTTTACAACAATTTTTATGATTTTCGTGGATGGGGTCAACTTAAATCAGACGTTATCGAAAAAGAAATCTGTGGCGTCGGCATACTTCCTATAACTATATTACTTACGTCGCAGAACTCCATTCAAATTATTACTTAGACATATTAAAAAAGTTTGTAAAATTGTAAACTTAGGAGAGTAAAGATGTGAAAGGTAATTTCTGTTTTACCAAGTACTCCGCCATAATAAGGTTGAATACGACGTATAGTATATCGTAGATGTACAAAGCTAACTAATAAGTATAATATGCTTGGAGAATTCAATGGCATAGAACTTGTGTTTGTATTAACTTTTGTGGGCCGATCCTTGCGGTACTGCAATACAAGGCCAACCCGTGTCGGGAATGGAGCAAGCCCCAAACTCCCAACTGTTTGCAAAAATCAGTTTAATATACTGGTCCCGCATGCGGGACGTATCAGATATTAAGCTGATAAGAACAGATACTACACTTTGATCTTGACATACATATACGCCATCTTTGCTATTATTATTGAATTTCAGGCATGTACACGCTATTACATAAAGGTGATAATAATTTTGCCAATGGAGTAGATATGTTTTAGAACGGTAAGCTTCGGAAAACGTAGTTTTCATATACAATACATATTCGAATACACAAATATTTTGACCATGAAATGTTCATTAGGATGAAAGAACCTCGCTCTGAGTGTTTATAGAATCATATGCCAATGTTCGCGTTCCGACTGTGGGTAACTACAAAATCACTCTACAGTCCCGTGGACGAGGCCAATAAACTATTTATTTTTTATGACAGGCCTTCAAAGAAATCGCCTATTTTCTAAACCAGAACGGCATATGTAATAGGGTATAGACAGTTTGTTTTAACACAACATTTTATGTTAATGGACTTTCGTAAATATTCAAAAACGTAATTCATTTTAGGTACGTGGAATATTAATTGTGCGTGTGTTGTTTGTATATGCTGAGTAAATTTGAAATATTACGAGACTTTTTTTTATTCACTGCATGACCACACATATTATTTCCGTATGTGCGTATAGAACATTATCCTAATGTAATTTATGTTTAGATTATTAAATTCCGGGACAGCGCGTACGCAGTCCCGACTACCAAAAATTACGCGCCCGAGTTATCCGCATTAGGGATAATCGCAAGAGTCAGCCCGACCTAAGTGCAATGGAAGGGCCTCATCCTGGGGAAACCGCCTTGTTGATCACGGTAATCCCTACGCCAGGTAAGTATGCTCGTTTGTGGCTACATTGGGCTTCACGATATAAAATCGGTGTGTAGTTACCATGAAAACGATTAGTGACATCTTTGGTGGAGTAATTCAACTATCATGATAATCAATATCGTGATAAGATATTTTTGTATGTTTTTATATGTACACGCCAACATTAATAAAGTATGCTAGATATATTCCACATTAATAATAGAATAAATAATAAGAGTATATTAAGCCTCCAAAGTGTATGCAATTATGGTTTCAGGTATCAGGCTATAATTGGTATAAAAACCACTTTTGTGAACAAGTTGGCTCTCTACGAGTATTCTGGAAACTTATAACAATAAATGATAACACCAGTTGAATACATGTTACATATATAAGATTAAATCGTGTCTGGAATGAAGCAAGCGCCAAACTCCTAACCATTTTAAAAAATCAGTTTAAAAACTGGTTCATGCATGCGGTAGGTATCAGGTATTACGCTGGTAAGAGCTAATATTATAGTTTTATTTTAGCCATAAGCCCAGAAACGATACTAAAACAAACCAACATGGACGCAGTCATTGTAAAACTGAACGAAGTTACAGCAATCTACACATCCCATCTAGAACTTTATGTACTGTATGTTAATAGCGACATCTCGCGATGTGTCGCCACGTTGTTAAGTAACTAAAGCTTGGACCCAATAAGACATGACCGTGTTCTCATTCCAATGCCACAACGATATCAAACAATATAACATACTATATATAATGGACAAATTGAATCGTTATACTTAGGCTATTTTTTATTTATTTATTTTACTTGTTGCATTATTATACAATGCGTAGTTTATGAATATTATTCGCTTTGTTTTCCAATATCCGAAGCATTGACAAGTTGAAAAATCAATATTTAAAATGAATTTTAGGACAGTTAATTAATTTGTGGCACAATGCTTACAATATCAACCATCTCGAGGCTCGGATGTCCATTTTACACATCCACAAAGGCAGCTGTGAAATGGTCCAAAAGCATTCGTATGCCTTAACGACAGGGCCAAAAAGTTGGAAAATCTAGTCATAGAAATCAATGAACATTATTGTATTATGTTTGAATTAAATTACGTCCCAGTATAACTACTAGGAACTCAAAAAATTGGTCATAGACTCATTTGTGTTGTTCCTCTCCACGGAAATCTTTAGTAAAAGGCGAAAGATTTACTCGCAGTGAAGAGAAACCAGAGTAACGAATAACAAATAACAGGCGGATGTCGTATTAGTATGTGTACCCCTTATCCGTGGGCCAAAAACATTGCCATCGCTGTACAAATACATGTACTACAGTTTGGTTTATTGGTGCAATAACAGATATCTATAGGGTGGATATTCGTGTCGTATTTTAATATATCTATCTTAATGACCGTTTCCAAGCGTCATGTAAACGATTTACTTTAAAGTATACTACGATGTAAGATAAATCGATTTAATAACTCTTTGTTACCACTGAGTTCTATTTATTTTTTCATTGAATTGCATTGTTCTGTTCAATAGTCCTCATAATTGCTATTTGTCTCATATTTTGCATGTCCATTGCTAGCTGGCTGTCTGTGGATTAATTTAATTTATATTAATTGACTTTTGTAACATTTCAGCGTAATTTTAATGGATTTTGCAATTCCGATATCATTCATCTTAGTTTTAGTTGTATTGAGATAGTATTTATTCCATATTTTACTATTATTAGAATGTTATACAATATTACATCATACAATTAATTATTACATATATACATTTTGATTTTTACGCACTGTTTCGTAGATTTCACGGCTTTAGCCGTGCAAAATGTATAAGATGGCGTGACAATAATTCTATGACACGACAGTTATTGGAAAACATCCACATTGCTTTCAATAATTATGTTTGGATTATTATACGTCCCAGTATGTATACTGGGAACTCAAAAAATTGGTAATAGACTCATTTAAATTGTTCCTCTCCACGAAAATCTTTAGTAAAAGGCGAAAGATTTACTCGCATTGAAGAGAAACCAGAGTATCGAATAGCAAATAACAGGTAGACCTCGTATTAGCATATGCACCCAGTATCAGTGGTCTAAAAACATTGCCACCTCTGAACAAATACATGCACTACAGTTTCGTTGACGTATGCAATAACAGCTACCTATCCATTGATTCGTGTAGTGTTTCAGAAAGCTATATTAATGGCAAACTTGTAAATGTTATAGCACTCGAAATATGACTATGGTCATATGTGTGAATACTTCAATGGGATATGAATCAGGGCAATTTAAAATACAATCTAGCTGATGGGAAGAAATTGAAAGTTTTAATTAATTATCGGGATCTTCAAGGAATGCTTCGGTAAAAAATGTAATCGACTAAAGCTGACCATCACGAATTGTACAATCTGATTAATAAATTATGGGACCATTTCCAAGGGTCGCATAAACGTTGATTTAAGATAAAGTATACTACAATGTAGAGTACATCGGACTAAAATTGTTGCTACTGAATTGCAGATGGTACTATAGCTTTTATATTTATATACTTTTCCGTATAGTCACTGCAAGATTTCTTGATCGGCATTTTTCCAATGAATATATTCGTGATAATAATATTAGTTAATGATCACAAGGAAGTATATATGGTAATTTGCAAACACCATAGGCCAAAGCAGATCATTGACAAAGTAATTTTTATTTACACATTTTTTTACTTCTTCGCATTTACAATTTCCTTCTTTGCCAGCTGGTAATACGAACACCTTTATATTTATTGAAACCTGCAATTGGGTAGTTAATGCAATATGAGGGGTCGCTTCGCTCTATAATCAAAATTCGTTACAACTTTAAAGATGGCGTTTGTGAATCACTATAATAGATACTCTATACCGTTTTTATAGTGCCTTTGGCCCAGTTGCTACATTTCAGTATCGCTTCTCGGCCTATGGCTAAGATCAAAGTGTAGTATCTGTTCTTATCAGCTTAATATCTGATACGTCCCGCATGCGGGACCAGTATATTAAACTGATTTTTGGAAACAGTTGGGAGTTTGGGGCTTGCTCCATTCCCGACACGGGTTGGCCTTGTATTGCAGTACCGCAAGGATCGGCCCACAAATTGTAATATAAACATAACTTGTATCATTAGTATTTCACGAACAATGAATCGTTGATGCGTTTTTAAATCACATGGCATGAGTTTCTTGGAACAAATTCAAGTATAAACGCTGAACATTCAATACCCTGGAGGCAGCTTTCAGTGCTGGGGTTCAAAATACATTTCGCATAAATAAACAATTGAAGGTTATTGTCCCTTTCAGGCTTGCTTCGAGCCAAATAGCTATTCGTAAATTCAACAAAATGGAAAACAACTTTTCTTGTAGGCAACGTGTGATTTAATTGGAAGAATAGGCCCTCGTTATAATTTTCCCTTGCTTCATATTTCATAAACGCTTTGGATTTATTCTTGGTCATTATACCTAATTTAGAAGGTATCTGAACGGGCGCTATATGTAGTAAAAGTGAACTGTTGAAAGATGGCGCGGCCTGCCTAAATGACTATAATCTTTGCTTCACACCAATTTTATAACATGAAAATCAACAATTGGGCTGTGTACTAAGCAGTGTCGCTGAATGGCTACGACATCTTCTAACAGTAGCCTTCAATTTTCAATTATAGTTCTGAAATCAACTACAAGATGGATTCTCTCGCACTGTATTTAACCTACGTATCATCATTTAATTTCATATTTGAAAGGAAATAATATAATTATAGGTGCCTTTCATAAAATCTAGGTAACAATGAACTCGCTGGTCTAATCCTAGAAATAAGTGAATGCATAACTCAAGTCTACAAAACAATAATTTGCTTTTTTAAAGTTGAGAAGTACGTTAGTAATGGAGTGATATATGTAAGTCCGGGCATCGCAGGAAAGTACACCAAAACCATACTGGTACCTGGACGTTGTCTCAAACTCTTAATTACACACAAAATTATTTATTATTATTGAAAATACATATTCATCGTTCAGATTTATTTGTTAGTGGGAACATATGGCAAATGAAAGTAAATACGTTATCCTCATAAATATGAGGATAACGTATCTATCCAACAAAAAGAATATTTTTTAAATTTATTGGCATGTACTAGTAAGCGATTATGTTTAAATTAATATATGTCCGGGACAGCGCGTACGCAGTCCCGACTACCAAAAATTGTACGCACGAGTTATCCACATTAGGGATAATCGCAGGGATCAGCCCGACCTAAGTGCAATGGAAGGGCCTCATCCTGGGGAAACCGCCTTGTTGATCACGGTTGATCCCTACGCCAGGTAAGTATGCCTAATTGTGATAACCCAGGGGGCCACATCGTAAATACAGTATGTGGTTATACAGAGAAAAAATAGTGCCATCTGAATGACAGTGGATACAACAATTATGTTATTTCAGAAATTTTAAACTTAATTCACGAACATATTAAAAATTGAATAGAAGTTGGTAAATACATTTTTTATTGAAAATAGGGTAGAACTTTCTAAGATGAACTAATGTAAACATATTAAACAAGGCTATAATAATTACTTGCTAATGATCTAGACATAATTCAGAAACATTGGCGGAGAATTTTCTTACTCTGAATTAAAGGAATACGCTGGTATATTAACAAATTTCTATATACAGGTTTAAAGATTGGGTTGGGTTGGGTTGGGTTGCACATACTTTGCACCAGTATGTGCAAAGTGTTTCCTTCTAAAAACAGGGATTTTTTGGTATTTACCAAAACAAAAACACTGAAGTGTAGTGTCAGACCTAGTCATTGCCCACGTTCATTAAACCTAACCGTTGAGTGTTGTCATAATGTCCAACGTAATAATAATGTGCTAACATTTCAGAAGAACTCAACTTTCGTCGGCACGCTATAGAGAATTTATACGTCCCTCAATAAACAGAAACATCTTTTTTGTATGCAAAGTACTGGAAACGCAAAAATGTATAATAAATAGCATAAGCCGCCCTCGGCGATATGGTAACTTTCTTATTAACCAAGATGCTATCACCAAAAAAATGATGAAAAGGGACGACATTAGTGAACAAACCTGGGAAAAAATATGTTGGCTTCAGGATGTTTATCCTAATACTGAAAGTTTTGGTTTTATAGTCGATTAACATATATTCTCCGAATGTAGTCAACATTAAAATATGAGCCTCAACTTTAAAATAGTTAATTTTGTCACATACGGGACATGAATTAACGATTCATTTTCAGAAACACTGGTCATAAATGTTATGTTTGTATTACAATTTGTGGGCCGATCCTTGCGATACTGCAATACAAGGCCAACCCGTGTCGGGAATGGAGCAAGCCCCAAACTCCCAACTGTTTCCAAAAATCAGTTTAATATACTGGTCCCGCATGCGGGACGTATCAGATATTAAGCTGATAAGAACAGATACTACACTTTGATCTTAGCCATAGGCCGAGAAGCGATACAGAAACTTGGCGATTAAGGTATAGCCGTTATAATACGGGTATGAAGTGACTATTAGTGAAATTACTCGCGCCATCTTTGGAGCTATCATGTGATAGTAGCAGCTACCAATAGGCCCTAGAAACTGCATACGTATAAAAAGGAACAAGATTTGTAACTTGGGAGATTGCTATGAATAAAACGACCGACTTTACCAGAGTTCTAAATATAAAAAAAAATCATGGGCAAGTGAAAATATTAATTATTATCCATTGTGAATTCAGCATAATTATTTAGTGCAAATGTAGTTTTGATACATTTAATTAATTCGAGTCAGTAAGTGGCCATAGTAACTTTACTGAATTTACTACAAACGGTTTTTTTTTAGCAAAAACCATACATCCTTGAAGGCTCAGGGGCATGGTATACAAAAATATAACGCATTTTCTTTATTAATTATTAAGTAAGTGTTGTTTAAAGTGAATTTTTGCTTTGTTTATTGTGACGCATGTATTTGTTAATATGTTTGGTTTCAATAGTTCGTAATCCAGTTAATAGTTTCATCGAATAATTAAAAGTTTTGTTAGAGTTTATTTTTTACAATGGGACATTATTAAATGTATTGTTTTCGTAAATAAATGTTAAATATTCTTGTAAGTTTATTTTAAACATTGTGTCCATGCGCTCTAGCTGAAAAAAAGAAAAAAAGATCTGTGTGATAAACTTAAAAGCAATAAATATGCTTTATTAAGGGGCTAGACCACTCTATGATTTTCGAGAAATTGACACTGTATGATTTTCGAGAAATTGATTTTTTTATGCTCCCTTGGAACCTCAAAAATGATGTCCCAAAAGATTATGGCTGGAAAAAATCTAAGTATTCGGTTTTGGAATTTTAGTACAACGTCGCGTAGTCCGTCGCGAGATCCTTTTGTGAGCGCTAGAGATAGGGTCATTTATTAGGGGACTAGACCAGGTGTAGCCGTATGGCTAATGTTATCGAAATCCTTTATTCCCTGACTATTGTACACAAGTTTAGATTCGTCGAACGTCTGTTTCAGTTAGTTACGCACAGCCAAGCATTTAAGAAGTTCGTTTTTCTCGATACTTCTGTGAACTTTCATTTCTGTTTCCCTGTGTATTGATTTGTTTTTACAATGAATGACAAAGCGGTGTACAGTGCGAAGAAAGGAGGAAGAACGTCATCCGGCAACAGCAAGAGACCAAAAACAGCGCGAAGAAAACCATTGAATCGCCATGAGTTAGAAGAACCAGATGACATGAATGCCAGTACATCGGCAAAAAACTGAAGCAATCGAAAGATCTGTATGATATTATCTTTATTACAGTATTTTTGGCTATCTCGAACGTTGTCGTTTGTAATGTATGCCAATCGGAAGTGAAATTTAGTGTCAAGCGCGGTTTGCGATTCAAACTAGTAGTGTCCAGTGAGAATTGTGTGCACAATGACGGGGTTTCTTCAATTTGGCACATAATGGAGGCAGTGGATTTGGAAATCGACTCGGCCAGGTACGAAATGTGCCCGGAGATCGACAAACAGCTTGCAGAGATCACTGTCTGAACGGGTAAAAAAGGCAAGGATTGCTTCAAGATCAAGCAGAAAAGAAATGCAAGAGCGGGACGATAATCTGGAAGGCCAAGTGTATGGTGCAGGCATCGCAAAATTATGGAATAACTCGAATACTCGAAACTTCGAACGCGTTTAACTCGAAACTACATTTTTCAAGTTGGCCGGAAACATAACTCAGACAATTTTCAACCGATTCACTTCAAATTTGGAACATATCTTGAAAAATACATTAGAATACATAGAATTACGTAGGTTTTTTATATTGTATTTATCATTTGTTATCAACAATTATCTGACGATTTTTTAGGCAAATTCTTCACTTTCCACCAAAAATAATTGCCTTATTATAATTCAAAAATTACAGGAGCTGTTTGTCCGGCGGTGGACTCTGGAAAAACGGAGATGTCATCGCAAAAACGCTGCACAGTCGCCAATTTGAAATGCATCGCTTAAAAAAAATTGTGTATACACTCAATGAGATGTATAACAAACACCTTTTATTGTAATCTCGATTAATTATTTTTTTCCTGAGAAAAAAAAATCCTTAAAATGCTTAATATTTTCGGTCGTTAGAGTGGCCTAACCCTTTAATTATGTTCCTGCGCACATATATGTTCAATATTTCTTTTTTGTTTTTGATCAAATATCGAACATTGGGAATGTTGGTCAAGTGTAGTAAAAAATGCTTCAAAAACTTAAATAGGCACCAAACAATCTATGCAAAGTAAACGCATGTTCGGAAAATTTTTGGTCCAGAAATATATTTTATTTGAAATTGAAGAGAAAAGTAGATGCGCCGGTTCAAAAAAGTACACCCAACCAAAATAAACATTTTCATTTAAAATTCGGTGCATTTATGGCAAAATTAACATCATAAGGTTAAATCAAAATCGAAGTCAAGATAGCTCAAAGTCCAATTAATTATAAAAATTAAGAAACAACGAGAAACGTAACACTAGAAGAAATATTGTTAGAACATGTGGGCTATGTGTAGGTATCGCGGAAAATGATTCAGGTTCCATACTGATACTGGGTTGGATTGTATTACATTGGATTAGGTTGGGGGTTCAGTTGCGTTGGGCTAGGTATTTCTACTAAAAATATATAGATTGTTTATATAGATTTAGTCGATATAGCGATTTAAAATTTGTTAATTATGATTCAGCCTATAAATTTGTTTTGATCGGTGTTCCACCTTGAAGATCTTGGTTGTTTTACTTTTCTATTCCTCGATGATGTACACTTACTTTTAGGTTTGATTATCCGCGAAGATCCGGAAGATAGGCGACTTCCGGAAACTTTTTTAAATATTAATTATTTTAAAAAATAACCTGTTTGGTTTGATACAACCCATTGTATGGCTGCAATATTATGCTTTTATGTTTACCCCTTGCAACAAAGTTTATTTTTTCAAATCGGTACGTATATTTTACGGTAATGTACGAAGGAAGGCTGAAATTGTCTACTATTTGAGTAATTTTGATGTATTTTTCAATTTATTATTCACTGAGCAGCATTCTTAAAATATTGATTGTACGCATTCAAGATTTAGAAACAGAATTTACACAAAATTTTACCAATAAATTCAATTGCCTACATGTATCAAAAAATCATGTAAAGTTCAGCGATTAAACCAGTTGTTCTAAATGAATTATTAAATCACCAAAGTGTTGTGTTTACGACTAAAAATTGCAAATAATTAATTTAGAGTAAAATGCGTACAAAAAATAATAATCGAATAAATTCCACGCAATGACTTACCTTTGACGAGTTGCAAAACCATATTCACCATCCACCCCATCGTTACTCACACACAACAATGAAAACACTTCACTAAAGCACAACTTTCCGAGAAATGTAACAAATAGCAATCATAACAATTATTTACATACACAATACCTTTCTACGCGATGAACATTTTCGTACTGCTAACTAGTCAAATCTATGCAATCGACTGCTCATAATCGAAACAAAAAACCTCGTACGCGGTCGTTTATTGAGCAAAAAGTTCCACAGATAAGTGAATTTGAAGACAGCCGTTGCGTAACAAAGACAATGCGAGGGATTAGTTTTAGTTATTGAATTAAATAAATGACTGCGCAAATAAATCGGTATGTAAATTAGAGGGTTAATTTAAACTATTGAATGTATGTACAGGTCGTTTCGATACATGGTCCTATACACATGAGAAGAAATAAATATCAGGGAAATACAAATTTATGAGGCTTCGCAAGTTAGGTATATATTTAAAGAATAAACAAATGAACATTTTATTATAGTGCTCTTACAAAATTATTATTTCTTGCATTATACTTGGCATAAATGTAAGTAAATGAAGTAGATTGATGTGCAGTTTTTTACGTAACGGTATATCAATAATTTTAAATTTTAAACTTCTTTGACTGAAGATTTCCAAAAACGGCAAAGTAGATAATCTGTAAAACAAATGATGAAAACCGAAAATGAGACTAATGGACCAAAAGTGGAAATAGATTTAATCAGAAAAAATGCATCAAATTGCAAATGAAAACGGGAGAAATAATAAATTAATTGCAAATCAAAGTAGGCATCAAGGAAATGAAATAAATAAAACCATTAGAAACAAATGTAAATGCAGCCGAGGAAATTAATCACAACGAAAAATCCACAATCACAGTTACAATAAATCTACCGTTTGCTGAAGTTACATCAAGTCATACAAACATGAGTAACAAATAATTTGTGTGTTAATATTACCACCATCTAGATGTGAATTACATGCACATCTAGTGTTAATAAGATACTGTGTGGTAAGGGTAAGTTTGTTTCAATTTAGACGTGAATTATGTAGCAGTGAAAGTGTGTGGATATTAGCGTTTAGATGGTGGTAATATGCACACATAAATTTACAGTTTTTATTTTTTATATTTAATTTTTATTCCTTCTGTTGCCCAGTCTTTCACATATTTTGTTCATTTTATATGTATTTATTTTCTGTCGTTTATTTATTACTTCGTTTATTATCATCACTGGATCTCCATGCATTCGCTATTTTTCATTCGTTTGCGTACTTTTTATTTTAGTTTCACTTTTCTAATGATTTAAAAAAGCTTTTCAGCAGGTAATTTCTTAATAAAAACCTTTTCTATTTATCGGATAGGTAATAATCGAGGTTGACTTAGATGTTAATATAGGTTTTATGATATCACACCCTATCAATTCTTTTACATAGTCTATTGAAACATTTTCCTTTTGTATTCCAGTCTGTCTTGGTTGTTTATAATATTCCAATAAAGTATATGGAGAAATGTAACAAAATTATCAACAATATGCACCCATTATGTCAATTATTAAAATTAATTAATTAATCCGCAATTACCAATCCAAATGACGATGGGGATTGGTGCGATATTATTAAGCTGCTATCATATATTGCTCGATATATCGTTATGTAATAATTGTTTCGAAAATAAAAGTGAAAGGTTTGTCCACATGTATATGCACATATTCACAATTCTGTAAACGTGAAACTACAAAGGCAAGATTAACTTGGATGCATAAGAAAGAAAGATATAGAATATTGCTGTGCCAAGTTAACAGTGGGCATTTTATCCATCATTATTGTATTGTACTGACACTGACGGTACTTAAACCATGTAGTATTGTAGCAAAATAGAGGAGAGAGTGAATTTGTTTTAGAACGATAAGGTCTGGAAAACGAAGTTTTCATACAATAGTATATTTTAATACTAGTTGCACAACACATTCGATTGTCGCATGCATGGGTTTGGAGCGCAAGGAGCGAAGCGACGAGTGCTCCAAAGGAATAAGTGCGACAAGATGTCTTATACAACGAGTGTTACATACTATTTTTTTCTATTTCGCTTTCATTAATATATTTAATTTAATATTAAGATATAAGAAAACCATTTAGTGAGTTTTAATCTCTTAGGATGGGTATGACTGACATCCATAATATTTTTAATTTTAGTTTCAAAATACCGAATTTTTAGATTTTGGTTTTAAATATTCAAGTTCGCGGCATGGAATAACTAGACCACAATGTTAACGCATTTATACTTTGCCAGCATGTGATTTCTTCGATGATCGGTGCCATTAGTCTATTAGCAACTAACGTCAACAATCAGCAACCTCACCGGAAAAGTCACTAAAAACTACTTTTTGTAAAAACAGTGTCACAAAATCGTCATTGTGACATCGAAATAGAAAAAATACATATTCGAATACACAAATATTTGCACCGTGGAATGTTCATTCGGTCGGAAGAACCCCCCTCTGAGTGTTGACAGAATCCTACGCCAATTTTCACGTTCAAAGGATGCAACCGTTGCGAAATGTAGGTAACTACAAAATCAATCAACAGTCCAGCGAACGAGCCCAATAATGTAATAGACATTTTTTTATTTGACGACACCCCTTCAAACAAATCGCCTGTTTTCTAAACAAAAACGGTATGCACACTGATCACACACACTCACACACAGATCATTTACTTTGAGTATGTCCATATATATCATAATTTTAATGCAATTTATGTTTGGATTATTAAATTCCGGGACAGCGCGCACGCAGTCCCGACTACCAAAAATTACGCGCCCGAGTTATCCGCATTAGGGATAATCGCAAGAGTCAGCCCGACCTAAGTGCAATGGAAGGGCCTCATCCTGGGGAAACCGCCTTGTTGATCACGGTAATCCCTACGCCAGGTAAGTATGCTGGTTTGTGTTTACATTGGGCTACACGACATAAAATCGGCGTGTATTTACTAAGACAACGAATAGCAACATCTTTGGTGGAGTACTTCAACTACCATGACAATCAATATAGCGCTAAGATGTTCCTTATATACGCCATCATTAATAAAATATGCAACATATATTCCACATTAATAATATATTAAGCCTCCAACGTGTATGCAATTATGGGTTCAGGTTATCAGGCATCAGGTCATGTATATAAAAACTTCTCTATTCTGTGAAAAAGTTAGCTCTCTATTCTAGAAACTTACAACAATAAAGGATACCACCAGTTGAATATATGTTACATATATAAGATTAACTCGTGTCTGGAATGAAGCAAGCACCAGATTCCTAACCGTTTTAAAAAATCAGTTTAATAAGCTGGTTCATGCATGCGGTAGGTATCTGGTATTTCGCTGATGAGAGCAAATATTACAGTTTGAACTTACCCAGACGAAATCATTATTAGAGCTACAACAATCTAAGCATGGCATCTGCAACTTTATGTACATAACTGTATGTTAACAGCGACATCTCGAGGTATATCGCCAAGTTGTTAAGTAGTGAAAAAGCTTAGAACCCAATTAGTTAACATTAATCATGTTATCATGTTAATGTTACAAAAAATCAAATAATAACATGCTATATATCATGAGGACGTTCTTCAACTATATTTTTAGAAATACGCACCATCTTATTATCACACGGAGCAGAACAATGTGGAATCCATTAACGATTTTTAATTTACTACGGACAAATTGAATTCTTATACTTAATATAATTGTTAGTAATACTAGAACGTTTGCATGCTTATATAATAATACGTATATTGTGTTTCTTATTATTTTACGCTCTGTTCCACAGCTTCTAAACTTTAGCCGCGAAAGTGTATAAAAACATGGGGAAATTAATTGTATGACACGCGACAGTTACTGAATTAACTTCAAGTACTATCAATAAATTATGTTTGGTTTAATATACGTCCCAGTATATATACTGGGAACTCAAAAAATTGGTTATAGACTCATTTAAATTGTTCCTCTCCACGAAAATCTTTAGTAAAAGGCGAAAGATTTACTCGCATTGAAGAGAAACCAGAGTAAGGAATAACAAATAAACAGGCCGACCTCATATTAGTATATGTACCCCTTATCAGTGGTCTAAAGACATTGCCATCTCTGAACAAATACATGCACTAGAGCTTCATTGGTTGGTGCAGTAACAGATACCTATAGATTGAGTACTGCAGGTGTTTTAGATACATATATTAGTGGCAAACTTGCAAATGTTATAGCACTCGAAATATGACTATGTGAATGGTCATATTTGTGAATACTTCAATGAGATATGAATATCGGACAATTTAAAATACAATATAGCTGATGGAAGAACATTGAAAGTTTTAATTAACTATAGCGGGAGCTTGAAAGAATGCTTTGGTAAAAAATGTAATCAACTAAAGCTGACCATCATGAATTGTACAATCTGATTAATAAATTATGAGACCATTTCCAAGGGTCGCATAAACGTTGATTTACAATAAAGTATACCACAATGTAGAGTACATCGGACTAAAATTGTTGCTACTGAATTGCAGATGGTACTATAGCTTTTATATTTATATACTTTTCCGTATAGTCACTGCAAGATTTCTTGATCGGCATTTTTCGAATGAATATATTCGTGATAATAATAATAGTTAATGATCACAAGGAACTATAGATCGTAATTTGCAAACACCATAGGCCAAAACAGATCATTGAGAAAGTAATTTTTATTTAAACAATTTTTTAATTCTTCTCATTTACAATTTCCTTCTTTGCCAGCTGGTGATACGAACACCTTTATATTTATTGAAACCTGCAATTGGGTAGTTAATGCAATATAAGGGGACGCTTCGCTCTATAATCAAAATTCGTTACAACTTTAAAGATGGCGTTTGTGAATCACTATAATAGATACTCTATACCGTTTTTATAATTGCTTTGGCCCAGTTCCTACATTTCAGTATCGCTTCTCGGCCTATGGCTAAGATCAAAGTGTAGTATCTGTTCTTATCAGCTTAATATCTGATACGTCCCGCATGCGGGACCAGTATATTAAACTGATTTTTGGAAACAGTTGGGAGTTTGGGGCTTGCTCCATTCCCGACACGGGTTGGCCTTGTATTGCAGTACCGCAAGGATCGGCCCACAAATTGTAATGTAAACATAACTTTTACCATAAGTGTTTCTCGAGCAATGAATCGCTGATTTAATCTCAGTGCATGCTCTTATAAAACGATACGTTTTTCATTCACATCGCAAGAGTTTCTTGGAACAAATTCAAGTGTAAACACTGAACATTTAATACCCTGATGCCAGCTTTCAGTGATAGGGTTCAAAATACATTTCGTGTAAATAAACAATCCAAGTGTTGATAGATAACAATTATGAATGTTGGTAACTAACTGTTCGCAAAGCAGATGTCAAAACTTACAAGAGACCACCAAAACTTGTAACTTATTATACATCTAATTAATTATATGTTAAGTTAATTAATTATTAATCTCTTTGCCGATCTATTGCAAAATTGATTACACCGTAATCGGCAGCTTTAATTCAAAACAATGTTATATACATATAAAATTGATGTCCCTTTCAGGCGCTTGGCATCGTTATTAATACTATAAATACAATAAGCTGTGCTCATTTATCCATAATTATAATGGAATACATGAATTATATGAAATATACAATAATGCAACAGCAAACATATAATACGTATAAACATACGTATAATTATTAGCTAAACAGTTTCTATTTCCAAATTCAACAAAATTGAAAAGAACTTTCCTCTATGCAATCTGTGATTTAATTGGAAAAACAAGCAGTCGTTATAATTTTCCCTTGCTTAATTTTAGACGATTTGGATTTATTCTTGGTCATTATACAAGGATTATAGCTAAATTAGAAGGTATCTGACCGAGCACTATATGCAGTAAACGTGACCGTTTGAAAGATGGCGCGGCGCGCCGTGCCTAAATTACTTTAATATTTGGCTTCACACCAATTTTATAATGGGCGCATGAACATCAAGAATTGAGCTGTTTACTAGGGACACTGCTGTACGGCTATGATAACTTCTAAGTTCTAACCTTGTATATGTATACCTTGTATGGTATACATATACAAGGGTTCTAACATTAACCTTCAATTTTAGTTCTGAAGTCAACTACAAGATGGATTATTTTGTATTGTGTTTAACCTACGTAGCATAGGGTAGCATAAAGGAAAATAATTTAATTATATGTTCATTTTATAAAATAAAAGCTACCCATGTACTCGCTGGTCTAACCCCAGAAATTAGTGAATGCACATCTCACGTCGACAAAACAATCATTTATTTTTTAAATGTTGAGAGCTTTGTGTACGTTAGTGATTAAGAGATAAGTCCGGCATCGCCGGAAAGTACACTAAAACGATACTGGTACCGGGACGTTGTCTTAAACACTTAATTACACAAATGACAAACTTTTATCTATTATTATTATTATTCTTGAAAATACGTATTCAAATATTACATTGTTCATATGTTTCAGTTAGTGTGAACACGTATTATATGAATGTAAATACTTTATCCTCATATTTCCCAAAAATCATGTTTTTAGTAGGCAACACTTGGCACATACTGTCATTGTTTTTTGTACCTGTATGGTAAGTAGAAATTCGGGAATATACCAGCGTATTCCTTTAAGTCATGGTGAGAAAATTCTGCTTCAATTTTTACCAACTATTGCGATGTTTATTAAGTTTAAAATTTCTGAAATAACAAGGCAAAATTGTCGCATCCACTGTCATTCAGATGGCACTATTTTTTCTCTGTATAACCACATACTGTTGGTATGATGTGGACCCTTCCATAATCACAATTAGGCATACTTACCTGGCGTAGGGATCAACCGTGATCAACAAGGCGGTTTCCCCAGGATGAGGCCCTTCCATTGCACTTAGGTCGGGCTGATCCCTGCGATTATCCCTAATGTGGATAACTCGTGCGTAAAATTTTTGGTAGTCGGGACTGCGTACGCGCTGCCCCGGACATATATTAATTTAAACATAATCTATCTACAACATACCAATAGATTAAAAAAAGATTCTTTTTGTTGGATTGAAAACACTAAATGAAATGACATAATAACATTTCTGATGAATGTAATATTATGAGCAAAAATGTTACCAAATGTAAGAATTACATTACAGGAATTTAGTAATAATTATATTACACGAACCCAACCGGTGAGTGTTGTCGTAATGGCTAACGTAATAATGTGCTAACATTTCAGAAGAACTCAAGTTTTCGTCGACAAACTATGAATGAGAATGTATACGTCCCTCATTAAATAGAAACATCTTTTTTGTATAATATCGTTGTCGACATGTAAAGTACTGCTGGTTGAACTTCAAACGTATAAAACTATAATAAGGCATAAGATTGAAGCATGGATTGCTAATTTCCTTTATTAACCAATAATGCTAAGAACTTCCAAAAATATGACGAAAACAGCGACATTAGCGATACAAATCAGGTAAAAATATGATAGCTTCAGGATGTTTTATCCTAATTCTGAAAATGTTCGTTCTATAGACAATTAACATATTTTTTCGAATGTAGTCTGTAAAATTTTGGGCCTTCACAATAGTTAATGTTGTCACATATGTACTGATTCATGGCTGGAGAAATACAGATAATAGAAGTTATGTTTATATTACAATTTGTGGGCCGATCCTTGCGATACTGCAATACAAGGCCAACCCGTGTCGGGAATGGAGCAAGCCCCAAACTCCCAACTGTTTCCAAAAATCAGTTTAATATACTGGTCCCGCATGCGGGACGTATCAGATATTAAGCTGATAAGAACAGATACTACACTTTGATCTTAGCCATAGGCCGAGAAGCGATACCTAAACTTGACAATTACGCTGTAGTCGTTATAAAACAGGTATGTAGTGACTATTAGTGAAATTTATGCGCACCATCTTTGGAGCTATCGTGTGATAGTAGCAGATACCATCAGGCCCTAGGATGCATTCGTATGAAAAGGATCATGTTTTGTAACTTGGGAGGTAGTTCATCTTACATAGTTCAGAGCCGCCCATATGGAATAACCGAGTTCTTTGACACTGACTTAAATCTAATCCACTATTAAGTAAGTGTTGTTTAAACTGGATTTTTGCTTTGTTTATTGTTACATATATATTTGTTAATACGTTTGATTTCAATAGTTTGTAATGCAGTTAATAGTTATTTCATCGAGTAATTAAAGGATTTGTTAGATATTATTTTTTACAATGGTACAGTGTAATTATATTATAATTACTCGAGTTGTTTTCAACTTTGTGCTATTTTCAGTATTGTACGGTTATGTCCCACAAGAATGAAAATGTTCGTATACCTATATACAGATTGAAGCAATTTGGCTTGTGACGATGAGGTGGCACATAACCTACTGATGTTTTGGTTGTGTTTTGGTACATTTCATACAATAAGTTGTATTTCGTGTTCTAGAACAACTTTTATGCCCGGTTTCACAAACGATTGTCAAATGGTGAATTAGTTAACGACTCGTCTAATATAAACATGAATAATGTTCTAAAATGAAATGAAATGTAAAAATTACAAAAAGAATCAAAATTAAGGAAATCGTCTAAAATGCAACAGGCCAGCATTGTCAGACATTTTCAAAACAGCAAATAAACATTCGGCGAAATACTAAAAAAATGTCAAAAGTCAATATTTTCCAAAGTTAAAAAATGCCAATAAACGTATATAGCATTAATTTTAAAAACTTCAATAATGAAGAGTATTAAAACGCAAGATTACCTGAAACTCGAAAAGAAAATTTTTTAAAAAGTTTTTAAAGCGCCAATAAATAATAAAAGATTGCTTAAAATTTTCAATTTTCAAAATTTTATACAATATCATAATTTAGATAAAGTTGTCCACAAATACTCAGTTCAAAAATGCAACAAATATTTAAATTGCAAGCAAATCGTAATATTTTCTTACAAACAAATGCATCGTTTTTTTTTCGGCAAAACGGACAACATATAAGTAAACATCTAATTCCCATTGATCTATTTAAACCAAATAGTGGCTTAGCTAATGGTAATACTTTAAATATAAACATTCATGTCCATGATCATATGGGTAATTATTGGCAGCATTTGATACGGTGGATAGAAAAAATTAAGTGTGGTGGGGTTTTTAAAATTTATAAATTTTATATTTACAATTCATTTTAACGTTTAATTGGGTGAGGCTGGGTTAATGTCAGCACTGATGGTATCCAACCCAACCCAATTAATCGTTACTCAACCCAACCCAAAAGTAAAATTCAAACACAATTCAATTCATAAATAAAAATCTTTAAAAATACAATTTGGATATTAAAATTGATATAAATGCACAATGACGATTATAGTTACTAGAAGACTTTTCATTCTCGCTTGAAATCATCAACATGCCATATACTGTATTAACAAGCAATAAATAAACACAATAAAATGTGAAAAGCTATGTTTCTTTAATCAACGAAGAATGGAACTATCACTGATATTGCAGTATTAATCAGAAGTATTGAATATTTTATGATTCATCATAAAAACGTGTTAAGTGCCCAGTTAAGCAGATTCTGCGAAGTCAAATGTGGTAAAGAAACGTAAATAGGCAACAATGTATCCAATGTAAACGCATCTTCGGTTATTTGAAAGGATAAAAGTAAATTCGTCGGTTCAAGAAAGTATAACCAACCGAAATCAACATTTTCATTTAACATTCGGTGCATTTATGGCAAAATTAACATCATCAGTATAAATCAAAATCGAAGTCAAGATAGCCCAGAGTTCAATTAATTATAAAAATTAAGAAATAAAGAAGACGGTAACACTGATTCTGATTGGAAGAAATATTGTTAGCACATTTGGGCTATATGTAGGTACCGTGAAAAAATGTTTCAGGTTCCATACTGATACTAGGTTAGGTTCTATTATATTAGGATGGGATCAGTTGGGTTGGGTTAAACATTACCACAAAAAATATTGATTTTTGATTAATGGCTGTTTGTGAACCATAGCTACACGCTATAGCGATTTAAAATTTCGATTGTTAATTGTGATTCAACCTAAACATTTGTTTTGATCGGTGTCTTGGTTGATTTATTTTTCTTTCCCGCGGTGATGTACACTTATTTTTAGTTTTGATTATCCGCGACGCTTTCAACTTTCGTCATTTTCAAGTCCTTGCAGACGAAAAATAAAACAACCAAAATATATTATTTCACATTATTTAATTATATAATGCAGTATATAAGCCCGACAGGTTCCGGAAGTCGGCTATAATTTGCAATTAATTAATTTAGCGGGCAAAAAATGATCAATCAACAAATAAATTACCTTTGACTAGTTGCAAAACCATTTTCACCATCCACCCCATCGTTACTCACACACAACAAATGAAAACACTTCACTAAAACACAATTTTCCGTAAAATCTAGCAAATTATAATAATTATTTGCACACGCGACACGTTCAGTCCACAATGATCAATTTCTTACTGCTAACTAGCAAAATCTATGCGATCGGCTACTCATAATCGAAACAAAAAACCTCGTACACGGTCGTTTATTGAGCAAAAAAGACCTACAGATACGTGAATTTGAAGACTGCCGTTGCGTAACAAAGATAGTGCGAGGGCTTAGTTTTAATTATTGAATTTAATAAATTACTGCGCGAATAAGTGTTTACGTATATTAGTTAGGGTTAATTTAAACTATTAAACTGGTAAACGTATGTACAGGTGGTTTCGATAATTAGGCCTATACACTTCTATGAGAAGAGATAAATGTCAGGGATAAACAAATTTATGAGGCTCGCAAGTTAGTTATATATATAAAAAATAAACAAATGAACATTTCCTTATAGTATCATAGCTGATTTATACAAATTTTTGGTGCACGTACAAAATTATTATTTCTTGCATTATACTCATAAAAGCAAGTAAATGAAGTAGATTGATGTGCAGATTTTTACGTAACTGTCTATCCACAATTATAAATTTATTCCTCGAAAGATCGTTACGTTTTATCTTCATATACTTTGCGTAACACTGAAGATATCTAAAATGGGTGCGTTTCATACTTCACTGCATTTATGTTCATGAAAAACAGCACTGGATCGCTTCTTTTACGAAAGTGTTAAAAACTGTTTTGTGAGAAATAAAAATTAATAAAGAAAACGAAATTAAAGTGAAACGAAGTATATAATCTGTAAAACAAATGTTGCAAACCGAAACCGAAAATGAGAACAAATAAAATGTATCAAATAAATCTGAACAAAACTAAAGAAGAAAAAAATCTAACAAAGAATGAATATAGATAAATAGAGTAATATATAAAGATGAAACAATTTTAGAAACAACAGAAACTTTAACAGACAACTATATTTAAGCGAATAAAATTAAATATTTCAATAATTTAAATCTTTTTATGTATTATAGATTGTCTTTTATTGAAAATAAATTTCAGGGAATGTTTTAAGGGCGGCGAGCATTCCGAACTGATAATGAAGAATTGAAACGTACATTTAGTCGACAGTGAGATCACCATGGTGTGTAATATAGTATACTACATTTCGAATGCATTTTTGCAGTATTTTGAGAATATTACATTTTTTCGATACAGTTCACACAGCGCAGTAATCGGAATGAGAATAACGATAAATTTTAGTTAACGAGGATCGCTATTTTAATAAAAGGATTTGTGTGGAACTGTCTCAAAAATCATGACAATCTTACAAATGTATCTAATCATTTAAAAAATGCTTTAGCAGGCAATTTCTTAATAAAAACCTTCTCTCGGTTAGGTAATAATCGAGGTTGACTTATATTTTGTAACATACTGTTTTAGGATATCGCACCCTATCAATTCTTTCAGATAGCCTATTCAAACATTTTCCTTTTGTATTCTTGTCGGTCTTGTTTTCCTTCATTAAATGTACGACTCTGTGTCTTTAGTATGGCGCAGATACATTTAAGTGATACTATTCTAATAAAGTATATGAGGAAATGTAACAAAATTATCAACAATATGCACCCATTATGTCAATTATTAAAAATAATTAATTAATCCGCAATTACCAATTCGAATGACTGACTATGGGGATTGGTGCGATATTATTAAGCTGCTAACGCATCATATTGCTAAGTATATCGTTAATTGTTATAATTATTTTGAAAATAAAAGTGAAAGGTTTGCGAAAACAGATTTAGACCATTCTTCAAAGACCGAAGTTTCAAACAGGGAACGTGAAACTATAAAGGCAGATAAGCTCGATATTCACTTGGTTTCATAAGAAAAAAAGATACACACTGTGTTAAAAAAGTATCACATTTTGGGCCATACTACCAGCCCTCAATGTTTGTGACACTTTGTAGCAAAATAGAGTAGTAGTTTTAGAACGGTAAGCTCCGGAAAACGAAGTTTTCATACCAAATACATATTCGAATACACAAATATATGCACAAGAACACCGCTCTGAGTGTTGACAAAATCCTACGCCAATTTTCGCGTTCAATGAATACAACCGTTGCGAAATGTGGATAACTACAAAATCACTCAACAGTCTAGTGAACGAGCCCAATAATGTAATAGTAATTTTTTTATTTGACGACATCCCTTCAAACAAATCGCCTGTTTTCTAAACCAGAACGGTATGCACTAGCATCTAGACGGTTTAGTTTAACACAAAATTTAATGATAATGTCATTTGTGCGTATGTGTTTGTGTATGCTGAGTAAATATGAAATATAACGAGACTTTGATTCACTTAAGTGATCACATGCACACATCATTTACTTTGAGTATGTCCGTGTATATCATAATTTTAATGCAATTTATGTTTGGATTATTTAATTCCGGGACAGCGCGCACGCAGTCCCGACTACCAAAAATTACGCGCCCGAGTTATCCGCATTAGGGATAATCGCAAGAGTCAGCCCGACCTAAGTGCAATGGAAGGGCCTCATCCTGGGGAAACCGCCTTGTTGATCACGGTAATCCCTACGCCAGGTAAGTATGCTCGTTTGTGGCTACATTGGGCTTCACGATATAAAATCGGGGTGTAGTTACTAAGACAACGAATAGCAACATCTTTGGTGGAGTACTTCAACTACCATGACAATCGATATAGCGCTAAGATATTCCTTATATACGCCATCATTAATAAAATATGCTAGATATATTCCACATTAATAATATATTAAGCCTCCAACGTGTATGCAATTATGGGTCCCGGTTATCAGGCATCAGGTCATGTGTACAAAAACCTCTCTATTCTGTGAAAAAGTTAGCTCTCTATTCTAGAAACATACAACAATAAAGGATACCAGCAGTTGAATATATGTTACATATATAAGATTAACTCGTGTCTGGAATGAAGCAAGCACCAGACTCCTAACCGTTTTAAAAAATCAGTTTAATAAACTGGTTCCGCATGCGGTAGGTGTCAGGTATTTCGCTGATAAGAGCAAATATTACAGTTTGATCTTAGCCATACGCCCAGAAATCAGCAATCTATACAGCAATCTACGCATGGCATCTGCAACTTTATGTGCATAACTGTATGTTAACAGCGACACCTCGAGGTACACCGCCAAGTTGTTAAGTAGTGAAAAAGCTTAGAACCCATTAGTTAACATTAATCATGTTCTCATTGTAATGTTTCATTTTTAAAATCAAATAATAACATGAGGACGTTCTTCAACTATATTTTTAGAAATACGCACCATCTCATTATCTATCACACACCGAGCAGAATAATGAGGAATCCATTATCGATTTTTAATTTACTACGGACAAATTGAATTCTTATACTTAAACACAGGCTATTTTTTATTCATTTATTTTATGCAATATAATTGATACTAATACTAGAACGTTTGCATGCTTATATAATAATACATATATTGTGGTTCTTATTATTTTACGCTCTGTTCCACAGCTTTAGCCGCGAAAGTGTATAAAAACATGGGGAAATTAATTGTATGACACGACAGTTACTGAATTAACTTCAAGTACTATCAATAAATTATGTTTGGTTTAATATACGTCCCAGTATATGTACTGGGAACTCAAAAAATTGGTTATAGACTCATTTAAATTGTTCCTCTCCACGAAAATCTTTAGTAAAAGGCGAAAGATTTACTCGCATTGAAGAGAAACCAGAGTAACGATTAACAAATAAATAGGCCGATCTCGTATTAGTATATGTACCCCTTATCAGTGGTCTAAAAACATTGCCATCTCTGAACAAATGCATGCACTACAGCTTCATTGGTTGGTACAGTAACAGATACTCATAGATTGAGTCCTGTAGTGTTTTAGATACATATATTAGTGGCAAACTTGCAAATGTTATAGCACTCGAAATATGACTATGCGAATGGTCATATTTGTGAATACTACAATGAGATATGAATATGGAGCAATTTAAAATACAATATAGATGATGGAAAGACATTGAAAGTCTCAATTAACTACAGCGGGAGCTTGAAAGAATGCCTCGGTAAAAAATGTAATCAACTAAAGCTGACCATCACGAATTGTACAATCTGATTAATAAATTATGAGACCATTTCCAAGGGTCGCATAAACGTTGATTTACGATAAAGTATACTACACTGTAGAGTACATCAGACTAAAATTGTTGCTACTGAATTGCAGATGGTACTATAGCTTTTATATTTATATACTTTTCCGTATAGTCACTGCAAGATTTCTTGATCGGCATTTTTCCAATGAATATATTCGTGATAATAATAATAGTTAATGATGTACCACAAGGAAGTATAGATGGTAATTTGCGAAGACCAGAGGCCAAAAACAGATCATTGACAAAGTAATTTTTATTTAGACAATTTTTTACTTCTTCGCATTTACAATTTCCTTCTTTGCCAGCAGGTAATACGAACACATTTATATTTATTGAAACCTGCAATTGGGTAGTTAATGCAATATGAGGGGTCGCTTCGCTCTATAATCAAAATTCGTTACAATTTTAAAGATGGCGTTTGTGAATCACTATAATAGATACTCTATACCGTTTTTATAATTGCTTTGGCCCAGTTGCTACATTTCAGTATCGCTTCTCGGCCTATGGCTAAGATCAAAGTGTAGTATCTGTTCTTATCAGCTTAATATCTGATACGTCCCGCATGCGGGACCAGTATATTAAACTGATTTTTGGAAACAGTTGGGAGTTTGGGGCTTGCTCCATTCCCGACACGGGTTGGCCTTGTATTGCAGTACCGCAAGGATCGGCCCACAAATTGTAATATAAACATAACTTCATCATTAGTGTTTCTCGAAGAATGAATGTTTTATTAATCTTAGTACATGCATCGTATAAAACGATGCGTTTTTCAATCACATGGGAAGAGTTTCTTGGATCAAATTCAAGTATAAGCGCTGAACATTTAATACTCTCATGCTTGTTTTCAGTACTAGGGTTCAAAATACATTTCGATAAATAAACAATCAAAGTGTTGATAGGTAATAATTATGATTGCTTTTAACTAACTGTTCGCAAAACTGATGTCAAAACGTACATGCCTTCGTGTTAAATAGTTCATTAAGTGATTAAGTCCGACATCACCGGAAATTACACCAAAACCATACTGGTACCGAGACGTTCTTTTAAACATTTAATTACACACATGACAAAAATTATTTATTATTATTATTATTGAAAGTACGTATTCGAATAATACACGTGGTATATGGATGTAATACTTTATCCTCACATTTCCCAAAAAATCATGTTTCTTAGTATGAAGCTCATGGCACATACTGGCATCGTTTTTTATACTTGTATATAGAAATTCGGTAATATACCAGCGTATTCCTTTAATTCATAGTTAGAAAATTCTGCTTCAATTTTTCTGCACTATGTCCAGATCATTAGCGACCAATTACTATAGCCTATTTTACGATGTTACATTAGTTCATCCTAATTGGGCGTATCTGTCGCTTTATCAAGACATTTTTGGTTGATGTATTTATTTATCAACGTCTAAAAGAACATGTTTTTAATATGTTCGTTTATTAGGTTTAAAATTTCTGAAAGAAATGCAAAATTGCTGCATCCACTGCCATTCAGATGGCAGTATTTTTTCTCTGTATAACCACATACCGTTGTTACGATGTGGACCCTTCCATAATCACAATTAGGCATACTTACCTGGCGTAGGGATCAACCTTGATCAACAAGGCGGTTTCCCCAGGATGAGGCCCTTCCATTGCACTTAGGTCGGGCTGATCCCTGCGATTATCCCTAATGTGGATAACTCGTGCGTACAATTTTTGGTAGTCGGGACTGCGTACGCGCTGTCCCGGACATATATTAATTTAAACATAATCGCTATCTACTATTACCAATAAATTTAAAAAAGATTATTTTTGTTGGGTAGAAAACACGAAATGAAATGACATTAATATTTTTGATGAATGTAATATTATGAGCAAAAATGTTAATAAACGTAATAATTATATTACAGGAATTTAGTAATAATTAATTATATTACACGAACCCAACCGCTGAGTGTTGTCGTAATGGCTAACGTAATAATGTGTTAACATTTCAGAAGAACTCAAGCTTTCGTCGACAAGCTATGGAGAATTTATACGTCCCTCATTAAACAGAAACATCTTTTTTGTCTGATATCGTTGTCGCCATGTAAAGTACTGCTGGTTGCACTTCAAACGCAAAATGCCGAAACTATAATAAAGCATAAGCAAGGATTGCTAATTTCCTTATTAACCAAATATGGTAAAAACAGAAATATGACGATAACGGCGACATTAGCCAAACAAATCAGGTAAAAAATACGATAGCTGCAGGATGTTATATGCTATTTCTAAAAGTTTTCGTTTTATAGTCCATTAACACATTTTGTTCGAATGTAGTCTGACATCAAAATTTGAGCGTCAATTTCAAAATAGTTAATTTAATCACATACGTACTGACATGAATTAACGATTCATTGCTCGAGAGAACACTGATCATAAAAGTTATGTTTATATTACAATTTGTGGGCCGATCCTTGCGGTACTGCAATACAAGGCCAACCCGTGTCAGGAATGGAGCAAGCCCCAAACTCCCAACTGTTTCCAAAAATCAGTTTAATATACTGGTCCCGCATGCGGGACGTATCAGATATTAAGCTGATAAGAACAGATACTACACTTTGATCTTAGCCATAGGCCGAGAAGCGATACCGAAACTTGGCTATTACGGTGTAGTCGTTATAAAACAGGTATGTAGTGACTATTAGTGAAATTTACGCGCGCCATCTTTAGAGCTATAGTATGATAGTAGCAGATACCATCAGTCCCTAGAAACTGCATTCGTATGAAAAGGATCATGTTTTGTAACTTGGGAGGTAGTTCATCTTACACAGTTCAGAACCGCCCATGTTGAATAACCTAGTTACATTGCTAGTAACAAATTTTTGACATTGACTTAAATCTAATTTGAAATTTCTATTATTTCGATTATCCCTAATGTGGATAACTCGTGCGTATAATTTTTGGTAGTCGGGACTGCGTACGCGCTGTCCCGGACATATATTAATTTAAACATAATCGCTATCTAGTGTATACACCAATAAATTTAAAAAAGATTCTTTTTGTTGCATTGAAGACACGAAATGAAATAACATAATAAAGAACATTTCTGATGAATGTAATATTATGAGTTGTAGCTGAGCAAAAATGTTAATAAACGTAATAATTATATTACAGGAATTTAGTGTATTGTCAGATCTAGTCATTGCTCGCGTTCATTAAACCCAACCGTAGAGTGCTGTCGTAATGGCTAACGTAATAATGTGCTAACATTTCAGAAGAACTCAAGTTTTCGTCGACAAACTATGAATGAGAATGTAACGTTCCTCATTAAATAAAAACTTTTTTGTATAATATCGTTGTCGACAAGTACTGCTGGTTGAACTTCAAACGTATAAAAGTCGAAACTATAATAAGGCATAAGATTGAAGCATAGATTGCTAATTTCCTTTATTAACCAATGATGCTAAGAACTTCCAAAAATATGACGAAAACAGCGACATTAGCGATACAAAACAGGTAAAAATATGATAGCTTCAGGATGTTTTATCCTAATTCTGAAAGTTTTCGTATTATAAACAATTAACATATTTTCTTCAAATGTAGTCTGATATTAAAATTTTGGGACACAACTTCATGGCTGGAGAAATACATATAATAAAAATTATGTTTATATTACAATTTGTGGGCCGATCCTTGCGGTACTGCAATACAAGGCCAACCCGTGTCGGGAATGGAGCAAGCTCCAAACTCCCAACTGTTTCCAAAAATCAGTTTAATATACTGGTCCCGCATGCGGGACGTATCAGATATTAAGCTGATAAGAACAGATACTACACTTTGATCTTAGCCATAGGCCGAGAAGCGATACCGAAACTTGGCAATTACGATGTAGTCGTTATAAAACAGGTATGTAGTGACTATTAGTGAAATTTACGCGCGCCATCTTTAGAGCTATCGTATGATAGTAGCAGATACAATCAGGCCCTAGGATGCATTCGTATGAAAAGGATCATGTTTTGTAACTTGGGAGGTAGTTCATCTCACACAGTTCAGAGCCGCACATGTTGAATAACCGAGTTTTTTGACACTGACTTAAATCTAATCTACTATTAAGTAAGTGTTGTTTAAACTGGATTTTTGCTTTGTTTATTGTTACATATATATTTGATAATACGTTTGATTTCAATAGTTTGTAATGCAGTTAATAGTTATTTCATCGAGTAATTAGAAGATTTGTTAGATATTATTTTTTTCAATGGGACTTAATATTAAATTGCGACAAATTACTCATTTCAAGGTACAGTGTAATTATATTATAATTGTATGAGTTATTTTCAATTTTCAGCTATTTTCAGTATTGTATGGTTTTGTCCCACAAGAATGAAAACTATGGAACATATAGATTGAAGCTAAAGCAATTTAGCTTGTGACGATAAGATGGCGCACAACTTACTGATATTTTGGTTGTGTTTTCGCACATTTCATACAATAAGTTGTATTTCGTTTTTTAGAACGACTTTGGGATTTTTAAGTGTAAACATTTTAAACCATCGTAAATGCAGAAATCATTCAACGCAGAATTTCATTGGAATGAATCAAATATAGGACAGTGGGAGTTTTGCAATAATATAATTAATAATAATATTAATTCAATATTAACTTAAACCATTATATTTAGCAGAGCTACATTTCCTATATTTATTTCATGATTATGTTTTAATTATCAATAATGAAATTCAAGTAATAAATATAGATTTCAGTAGCTATATAATAACCTATTCGATAATGGGAAATACAAATTTAAAATCATAAAATAGAGCAGCCATCACGCTATTAGGTAACTCAAAAATCATTTACGAAAAACACTGTTGGCTCAACATGTTTTATTGAACATTCCAAAGATGTCATGGAAGTCCACTGACAGTATTACAAAGAACCAAATCAAGTTTAAATGTCATAAAATCCAGAAGGGAATCGTAGACCAACATCCAGTCCAGCAGATTATAGATGAAGAGTAACATGTCAAGAAAGCCGACTAAAACAACAATACAAATGAAAGGTCGAATTTGGACAACTGTCGGAGAAAGTGAAATAGAAAAGGGACTACAAAGGACGACACAAGACGCGGTAGAGACAATAAAATGAAGTCAAAGTTGCGATCTTAAATAGAACCAAAGGGATGAAAAAAATCTGCAATGGTCTGCTTTCATAGTCGCGATGACAAGTACATTTCAGGAAAGATCTTTTCAAATAAAAAGTGTTTGAAATTTCAATAATCTTTACCTTTCAAATACATTTTTTCGAGAACACGTACCGTTTTGAGATAAGAGTAAACCATCACGTTTGGTTTCTTCCTCGCTATATACAAGTCAAGTTTAAAGTTTCATAGTGGTAGCTACAATACACATACGTGTCAGACGACCAATGAACACAAGACACGATGCCAAGTATGTTACACCTACGATAAGACATGGTCAAGGTAGCGTTTTCCTATGGGGATGTTTTTCATGGGGTGATGCACCTGTTAAATTTTAATCATAAATCGGTTCATCTATAGGGACATACTTCAAGCTGTAATGCTGCTTTATGCAGTATAGGAAATGCCCTTTCGTTTTATTTTTCAAACAAGATGATAACTCAAAGCACACTTCAGGATTGGTCAAAGAATAATTTCGGAACAACAACGTTCAAGTTTTACAATGGTCATCCCAATCGCGAAACCTGAAACCAATTGAAAACTTGTGGGAGTATGTAGAACGTGTCATCAGAATGGAAAGATTCCCAAACAGTTCTTTAATAGCCAAATCAAAGAAGTGTGGTTAAATCTGGATGATAACGTAATCCAAAACTTCATTTTCTCAATGCCGCGACGTTGTCCAAAAATTATAAATAACGGATATTCTATAAATTATTGATGTTGTATTTAATTTTAGTTATTCATTAATTTGTTTTCAATGTTACGTGAAATAAAATATTGAAAGTGTACTGTCGTTTTACATTGAGCTATTTTATATTGTAAGCGCGTAAATTTTATAATTAAATGAAGAGGAAACAGGAAAAAAAATATTTTTTTTTTATTTGGGGCAGCTAAGCAAACATTTCATAAATCACGTCGGTTAAAACGTAGACACGTTGTCGCTTTTTTCGGGTTTACAATTTTTAGAATCACAGAGATTTTGATGTCGTCCGTAATCCGATATCTTCGAAGTCGACAGTTATTGTAGCATCGGCTACAAACATAAGATTTATTTATTTATTTTTGTATTTTATTCATTTGTGATTTCTGTTTTTAGTTTAGTGTCTGAGAAGAAATGTCTTTGCATTTATAAATTTTCAAATTTAATAAATATCTTATTTCTTGCCATTTAACTTTTTTATTTTTATTTTTTGTATTCATATCTTTTTCAGTTTAATTTCTTTGTATATTGTTTTGTTTTTCATGTTGGGTTTTCTTTTTAATGCTATATTATGTGGTAGCTCTGATTCCCTCAATTCAGTTTAAACTTCATTTGACTTCAATTTTTATTTGATTGTTACACCGATTGAATTTACATTCCATTTATCTCATTTTCTTTTAGTTTTATTAGTTCCACCATAATGCAGCGTATATGACAGGTCTAAACCAACATCAAAATATATTAATGAAAAATTAAATTGACAAACACACAAAACATAATGTATCAGTAATGCAACATTACCAAAGTTAAAACAGTTAAAAAAAAAGTTTAAAGTTTTCTAAATATCAAACCTCACCAAATGTCAATTGACATTGTCAAATTTCCTAAAATAAATTAAAATAATGTGAATAATATTGATTGGCATTAATGCTTTCAGGTAAAGAAAATGCTAACTAAAAAGACAAACAAATCCCAAACGTGTCAAATTTCAAAAGCACTGAAAACACGTTTGAAATTGTTGCCAAATTGTTTAAAATTTGCGAATAATCGAAAAAGGCAAAATTATGTAAAAGAAATGTAAAAATTATAAAAAAATCCAAAATACTAAATATTGTCTAAAATGCAAAGGGTCGGACATTTTCAAAACAACAAATATATTCATGGAAATCCTAAAAAAAAATGCCAAAAGTAAATATATTAGTTAAAAATGCCAATAAAGGCATTACTTGAAATTTGAAATGAAATTACCAAATCGCAAAAAATTAAAAAAAGAACAAGTTTTAAAACCTTCAATAATATAAGATTGATTATAATGCTGGCAAAATTTCATACAATATCATAATTAGATAAAGTTGTCTACAAATGCTCAGTAAAAGTTGCAAGAAATGTTTAAAATGCTAGCAAATCGTCATACTTTCTAGAAATTACAAACAAATACATCGTTTCGTTTTGGAAAACTGAGATAGAACAAGATATAAGTGAACATCTACTTCCCATTGATCTATTTAAACCAAAATCAAATAATGGCTTAACTATCGTGATAAAACTTTAAATATAAACCTTCGCGATGTTCGGTCTAGTAGGTTTTTTTAATTTATAAATTTTATGTTTACAAGTTATATTAATGTTAAATTCGGTTAGGTTGGGTTAAAGTCAGCACCGCAGCATGGTATCCAACACAACCTAACGCAATTAATCGTTACGCAACCCAACCCAAACGTAAAATTCAAACGCAATTTAATTCATAAATAAAAATCTTTAACAAATACAAAATTGATATTAAAATTGCTAAAAATGCAGAATGTCGATCATATTTACTAGAGGACTTGTGCACATTTCATTCTAGTTTCAAATCATCAACATACCACATATATACACTAACAACAAGCAATAGAACGTGCACAACAATATTTCTTTAATCAACTAAGAATGTAAATATTACTGGTATTGCAGTGCTAAACATAAGAAATTTAAAAAATATCTTATGATTCGTCGTTGCCAGTTAGCCAGCTTCTGCGGAGACAAATGTGGTAGTTTAAATCAAAATCGAAGTCAAAACAGTTCAAAGTCCTAATAATTTAAAAAAATAACAAAAAATGAAGAGCGTAACACTGATTATGATTGGAAGAAATTTTACATTTGGGCTATGTGTAGGTATTGTCGAAAAATGGTTCAGGTTCCATACTGATACTGCGTTGGGTTGTATTACATTGGGTTAGGTTGGGTTCAGTTGGGTTGGGTTAGATATTTCTACAAAAAATATTGATTCTTGATATAGATATAGAGTTAGTCGATTAATGGCTATTTGTGAATCATAGCAACACGCTATAGCGATTTAAAATTTCGATTGTTAATTGTAGATTATATATTTGTTTTGATCGGTGTTCCATCTTGAAAATCTTGGTTGTTTTATTTCTATTTTTTTTTTTAACTTATTTTTAATTCTGATTACCCGCGACGCGTTTCGACTTTCGTCATTTTCAAGTCCTTGAAGACGAAAAAATGAAACAACCAAGATATGGTACTTCACATAATGTAATTTATTAATCTAGTATACAGATCCACCAGTTTCCGGAATCGCTCCTAATTTTTGAAATATTAATTATTTTAAAAAATAATCTGTTTGGTTTGACACAAGCCATTGTTTGGCTGCATTATTATCCTTTTAAACGTACCCCTTTTGAAGGTGATGCAACCAAGTTTAATTTTAAATCGGTATCTATATTTTAAGGGTTCGGTTAGTACCAAAACGTGTGTAGGAAGGCGCCCGAGTCGTTTGTTCTCACGAATTAAATTTTCTAATATTTGAGTAATTTGACGCATATTTTAATTTATTGTTCATTGATTCTACGCATTCAAGATTTAGAAACAAAACTAATTCGCCAAATTTATTAATAAGTTCAATTGCCTACATGTATCAGAAAATGATGTTCGTAAAGTCCAGCGATTTAATCATTCGTTCTAAATGGATTATTAAATCATCAAAACGTTGAACGATGAGTATTTTTGAAATTGCAAATAATTAATTTACAGTAAATTGCGTGCAAAAAATGATAATCGAATAAATTTCAAGCAATGACTTACTTTTCTTGTTGCTGCAATGGTTTCACCATCCACCCCATCGTTACTGACACAAAACGCTTCACTAAAGCACAATTTTCCGAGAAATCTAGTAAATATCAATTATTTTCACACACAACACCTTCAGTCCACAATGAACATTTTCTTACTGCTAACTAGTAAAATCTATGCAGTCGCTACTCATAATCGCAACAAAAAACTTCGTACACGGTCGTTTATTGAGCAAAAACGTCCCACAGATACGTGAATTTGAAGACTGTCGTTGCGTAACAAAGATAGTGCCAGGGCTTAGTTTAAATTATTGAATTACTGCGCTAATACATTTTTACGTAAATTATACGGTTAATTTAAACTTTTGAACGTATGTACAGGTGGTTTCGATACGTAGGCCTATACACTTCTATGGGAAGAGATAAATCGCAGGGCCAGAAATATTTATGAGGCTTCGCAAGGTTATAAAAATAAGTAAATGGACATTGTATTATGGTATCATAGCTGGCGTAACAACAAATTTTACAAATTTTACAAAGTGTTTTGTTAGAAGTGAAAATGAACAAAAACAAACCAAGTAAAAATCCAACTGAAATAAAAAAAAATGAAATAAAATAAATTTGTTTCAATAATTTAAATCCTTCACACAGTTTTTTTTGTGGTTTATAATTAATTACTATTCCTGCTATCTTATTTATTTTCTGTGGTTTATTTATTATTTCGTTGATTATCAATGGCTTTCTATGCATTCGACATTTTTCATTCTTTTGTGTCTTTTTATTTTAGTTTCACTTTCATACTGCTTCATTCCATTATTTTAATTAAAACTGAAATTCAGTTTTACCTCACTTGAAAACGACAATAAATATACATTTATTTTTGTTAAAGGAAATAAATACCAATGGAATTTCAAAATAATGGTTTTATCTATCATAACTGGTTTCGTTAGTCATTATTTTGAAATGTATATAAATCAAAAACAGCGTCGTAACTCAGAATACTTTTATTGGAAACTTTTCAGAAGGCCTCTATTATGGGCCTCGTGTAATTCTACTTATATACTCAGTGACATATAAACTGCACCACCTAGAAGGAGTGGGAATTTTTGGACCAAATTTGGCAGAAACATTGTACTAGTCTAAGGTAACAATTGATTAAATTTTGATAAAGAAAACACTTCATCTTTTTGATTTTTCTTTAATAATGTGTTGGTCCGCCCCTATTTCTGATACACTCATTGACCCGCCTTGGCATTGATTCCAGCAGGTGATTCTTCGGGTATGGCATCCCAAGCAGCCTGTACTTCATGCCGTAGAGCTTCTATCGTCAACGGTGGGTTCGGTAGATTCCTCAATCTTCTACCCATCATGTCCCACACGTGCTCAATGGGCGACAAATCGGGAGATCTTGGCGGCCAAGGCAAAAGATTAACATTGGCCTCTTCAAAGAAGTCAAGAGAAACCCTTGCTACGTGAGGTCGTGCATTATCTTGCTGGAAAAGTGGGTCTTGCAGCCCTCGAAGATATGGAAGAACATGTGGTTCTACCACTTCGTCAATGTAGCGTCGGGCGGTCATACTGCCCGAATGAAGAGCAAGGATGACCTACTGCCGTAAGCAATAGCAACCCGCACCATCAACCCCACAGTTCGGTGAACATGCCTCGCAATCGAAAAGTCAGGATTGCGCCTTTCTCCACGTCTTCGTCTAACAGTCATCCGACCATCATGCATTCCTAAACAAAATCGCGATTCGTCACTAAAGACAACTCGATGCCACTCCAAGTTCCATTGAAGTCTTTCCGTGCACCAGGCCAAACGTTCCTGGCGATGTTGAGCAGTGAAGGGTAGCACAAGATGTGGGCGGTAAGACAGCAAGCCAAAGGTTCTTATTCGACGATAAAATGTTCGCAAGCCTATCGGACGACATTGTTCACCTAACCATTGATCAGCTATTGATCTAGTTGTAGAGAATCGGTCTCTCAAGGCCATTAGTCTTAAGCGGCGATCTTGACGTTCATTGGTTCGTCTTTGAGCCCCAGTGCCTCTTCTCCGACGTTCAACCCCATGTTCAGACCACGCTTGATAAACACGCATTATTGTTGAGTGGTGCCGTCCCAAACGGTTGCCGATTTCTCTAAACGAAAAACCTGCATCTCGTAAACCAACAATCCGCCCTCGGTCAAAATCACTCAACTGCTGGTAAACTTGAGGTCTCCTTCCTCTAGGCATCATTAAACACTTGAAACACTTTAAACTAAAGAACGGGATCCGAAAAAGTGGAACAAATTCAAAAAATGACTCGATAATTGCTTGTCTATCACCATCTCTAAAAAATAATACAAACGTCAAAAATCCCATGACTACTTGATGCCTGGGTTTCAAATTTTAATCAACTATTTCCCTGGACTAGTCCACTATTCCTGCCAAATTTAGTCCAAAAATTCCCACCCCTTCTAGGTGGTGCAGTTTATATGTCACTGAGTATATTAGCCGCGCTGAGAAACTGTTTGAACGTTTCGTTACCAGTCGACCCAGATGGATACTATAATCGAGTTACATTTGCGATAAAGGTATAATGTATACTTACTAATATATTTCCTTTACTTCGTATGAATTACGTATTCTTTGTAGATTTTCTGTTATTTTGTTATATACTAACAAATGTTTTATAGTTTGTAGTTTACAACCAAGAATACATCGGTTTTGCCCAAGCCTCAAAGGCTAAACATAAAATGTACAACGCTCGGTCATGTCGCATGGCTTCAAAAAAATGTCTTCAACGATTTCACGATTATATTTCTATTTATTAACAATCCATGCATATCCATGTGAAAATATGTAGCGCAGAACACTGCTGCATGCGCGACACCAATGCGTATGATTTGTGATCAAAAATTAACATTAACGTGCACTCACGTTTCAAATATCAAACAAAAAGGGGTAAAATATAACAGAACCGGGGCGGCGAGCATTCCGGGCAGATAATGAAGAATTGAAACGTACATTTAGTCGACCGTGAAATCATGGTGTCGTAATGCAGTATATTACATTTCGAACGCATTTTTTTGCAATATTTAGAGAATATTACATTTTTTTCGGTACAGTTCTCTCAGCGCAGAAACAGGAATGGAAATTAATATGAACTTAGAGTAGTTAGGCAAGATCCTTTTTGTTAAGTACCACTTTTCATACGTGTATGTGCCACAAACAGTTAGTTAACCGATAAATAAAATTTATGATAGTAATTTTTAAATCGCAAGTGTACGACTCGTAGAGTAATAAATTTCGTCGTATGCAAAGGGAACAAAGATAAAATAAAGTTAACCAGGATAAAATTGTATGTCATGTTTGAATTGAAATGCCAACCTAAATAAATTATTTGTTGCGATTTTAATAAAAGGAAGAACATTTGTGTGAACTATGAATTATTGCAGTCTCAAAAATGATCAGGTGGTGCGAGATAAATCGCTAAAATTAAAAATTTGTTAGTTTTCAATACTAAGCAAAATTTTTGGGTTTAGAAATTGATGATATGTTTAAATGGGAAGATTTTAATGAATAAAATAAGCCCAATTTGAGATGTTGAGATTACCAGCACTTTTATTATTTTAAGGAACTACGTATTTTTCCGCTACCATATCTTTACATATGTATACAGAATACTATTGTGTCGAAATAATTTTTTTAATAGTTTTAAGATAAACAAAGAAATATCAGCTCCAATTAGTACCAATGGGGAGGATCCAACAGTACCACTTCATAACTTGGCGCTGTATGAATGGCCTATATTTCTTGAGATAAGGACTTTCAATGCTTTACCCAAACAAATAAAGATATTCGGCGGTTTCCAATTTTCAAAACGACAATTAAGAATATATCAGTGGAGAACTGTTTTTTATAGTTTCGATGAATATATAAATCGAAATAAAGACATATAAAATATATACCTATTAGTATATGTTACTTGACCAAACATTGTGTTTATTGCATTGTTTGTATGTTTATTATATTTGTATTTGTATTCTAGTTCCGACGATGCTAATGTTTCGATGATATTTGACAGCAAATAAAATTTATTGATATTATTGACTGACACCCGGGATGGTCAAGAAAAACCTATACTATTCGCTTCACGGACGATATCGAGCGCCGAGTCAAATTGAAAATACTTGCACATCGGAAAGAAAGGTTGAAGATTATATTTGTGTTATACAAATGTCATCAATATTTATACGGGAATAAATTTATATTAGCTATCGCTCAAACGAAAACTGCAGTTCGGGGTTGGCAATCATAAGTAGTTACTATTTATAATATAATATCCGTTAAATCGTTAAATAATGGGTCTGATATCTTTATCACGTTCACCAATAGACAATGAATTCTCATCGTCATAATTTGTATCGTGAGCAGGCGTCGGTGAATAAAACACTAAGGATTTTCGAAACGTTGTAATAAAAATGAATATCGATACCTGTACCATTAGGTTAAACTTTACCTGATTGATGTTGGCGGGCAATGATTTCATTGCCCATCTGTATTTGCCTAGGAAATGTTTTTCATTTATTTTCAGTCAGATTAAAATGGCATTACTTCACCCTTCGCAACAGGGATATTTTATTATTATTAATTCCCCCTTCTCACACCTAAGCGCGAATTTGTAAATATTTTGTGTAATAACATAATCGAATATACTTCGGAGATTTAAAAGTCAGTAATATATTATTAATATGAAATATATCCGAAATAATTTTTCAATGCTGGCGTGTACATTAAAGTGGCAGTAAACTACGAAATATCGATTTTTATGGTAGTCATAGTATTCTACGAAAGATGCCCCTATTCTTTCTCGTAGTAACCACCGCCCGATTTTATATCGGCAAGCCCTATGTGGCAAGAAACGAGCATACTTACCTGGTGTAGGGATTACCGTGATCAACAAGGCGGTTTCCCCAGGATGAGGCCCTTCCATTGCACTTAGGTCGGGCTGACTCTTGCGATTATCCCTAATGCGGATAACTCGGGCGCGTAATTTTTGGTAGTCGGGACTGCGTGCGCGCTGTCCCGGAATTAAATAATCCAAACTTAATAATTATTATTTAAACTACACATAAGTAAGCCTGTACGTAAAGTTCACAGTTTAGCTTCTGATGTTTCTTCCAAACTTGCCAGATATAGAATTATTCTGAAATTTTGAATTCCACTATTTCAAACAGAAATCCACCCATCATCGCGTAGATTATGAAAAGTGGTAACTACTACTTTTCATCGTTAAACGATTCCAGAAGACTAGAGTTATTTATCGTAACATTTAACTGCAACTTATTATACAAAGGATTCTCAATAGTAATTCGATCTAATTAGTATGCCCCCGACGTATTAGGGCTTCAAATTGTATTTTGCATAATCATAAAATGCAAGATATATTTTTTAGATTCAAAATGAAATAAAAATGCTTTTAAATAAAATTATTTAAATTTAAGATCTAGGTTGAGACTGGCCACCCTCGTATGTAGATGTAGATGGCTCAGGAGTACAAGTTTTAAAAATTCAGAAACTAACATTTCTGCTAGAAGTAAAAAGTTTATCTGCTTAGTCATTAGTTTTTATGGCTAAGATCAAAGTGTAGTATCTGTTCTTATCAGCTTAATATCTGATACGTCCCGCATGCGGGACCAGTATATTAAACTGATTTTTGGAAACAGTTGGGAGTTTGGGGCTTGCTCCATTCCCGACACGGGTTGGCCTTGTATTGCAGTACCGCAAGGATCGGCCCACAAAAATCAATCAAAACTTAATACTTAGTAGTAGTGATGAGCGTAACAGCGATTCCCTATTGCTATTTTTCAATAGCAGTTATTACTTTCTTATACTTTATGTATAAGTAAATATAGGAATCATGAAAATTTTGGAACTCGAGATTTTAGCCGATATATAATCACTAAAGTAGTCATTAGGAATCATCTTCAAGTGTTCGGTTGTCTTTTTTTGGTTAGTTTTATAGGGACAGTCAATATTCCAGAATTTCGTCTCTGACTCACATGTGGAATTAATGGAGTCCGATGTTCGCAAAGAAGGAGGACACAGTAACCTACAGATGAAGTCTCATCAAACGCAGATGCGTGGTCCTGTCTGAGTTTTGGTTTCCTTATGTGTATATTTTGTAGAAATTGTGGTAATTTCCGCCTCCGTCGAATATACTTCGTCCAATTGATTGTTATTGGGTCACCGGTTATTTTCGAGCGTAACTTTCAAGTCGTTTATTTCATAAACAAACAGATTTATTACCCTCCATAATTTTACAGTGCCCTTACAAACAATATTGCATCAAAGGTTTTTTTATTATTTCGTATTTACGGACTATCTCTAAACCTTAAATTTCTTCTTTTTGACTGTAATTTAAAAGTTTGCTTTAAATTTTAGCTTAAACGTTACTTCGTATTTCTACTTGGAAATCTATTTCCGAATTTCCTGGTTAATTCCACTCGTGCTGGCGGATTTTAATTGCAAATATCGAGCATCGCCAATCGGTTTGGTGGACGTGAAGTCGCAGTTTTATCGGGGCCGCAGTTATCAAATTGGGTGCTATTTCGAGGTAAAGCTGAAGCTCACGAATGCTGTAACATCTGGTAACGAACCGATATTTTTGTCTCACACCAGTCGCAAATGTTTTGCGATATCACTGTTTGTGGCGAAAATTCGACCTGTTGACATTTAACATGAATTGGTACTTTGAAAATCGCTTATTGGGATAATTTCTATTAGTATCTGTTTAGTATAAATTGTTTGAGTAACATATTTCGTTGTACTCTTAATTAGTAATAAAAACCTTGCCAGCAAGTTTATTCTGGCTGGTTCTCGAGTTTGTTGATGGATGCATCGAATTGTTTTATAACAATAACGTCACCATTCGTTACGTTTATAACACTTATTCGCAGATATTTGTTTTCGTATTCGAGTGCGCGTATCGACAGATCACGACACGCCATATGTTTTTACCGACGTCGCAGTGTTGATATACGAGGAAAATTTAATTTTGTATCTGAACGAAAGATATGCACTTAATGTGTCAGTCGTGTGTTTATAAAACGTATAAAAATGTGTGTTACTTATTGGAGTGGAAATTGTCGAACTGAATGAGAATGCATGCATTCCGATATTCTTATTCTTTCAGTACAGCGATTGAAGATATTTATATTTAATACCGGTTAACATGTCGTTGATAATTGTCGTATGTTGTATGTTTTGTGTTATTCGAACTATTCCATATATTCAGCTAAAATTGCATACAATAGCCTGTTTTTAGAACAACGCGTATTCATTGAATAATTATATAGCGAATGAAGTTAATGAATGAATATGTTACTGCAATAGTAACTCCAAATTCTGCTCAATAGTAGACAATGTTTAATAACTTTTAATAAATACCGTATTGTAAATGACACCTTTTTGGTGGCATATCAGCTAATAACAGGTGAGGTTTTGTCTACTACCTTCGATTACGGCCAAATATGACCTGTGAACATTTTAACTCCTCTTTGTATCATTTTTAAGATGTTTGAATTATGGAAACTTCAGTAATTAACCTTTATTTCGCAAAGCTCACAAGAGAGCTGGATAATTATGTACTTCTTTATCAAGAATTAATTTATGCCGTGTTATGAATAAAATATTGTTTGCAATGTCATCTTTCGATTTTCGATGATATCTCTGGTATATTTGGAATGCGCTACGTTCAGTTTTCGATCAAATTCAAGTACTTCAAGTTTTATTACATAATCGACGTTTAATGTTCCTGTTACTTTCTTCAGTATTTCTTCATTTTCCATGTGCGCGAATCCATTTGTGAGAAACAGTGACGGTTGGGGTGTTTGTGAGCTGACATTCAAGCTCAGATTATCATTTTAACTATGTTTGCACATATATCTCGGGTGAATCCTTATATATATATATAATTAAATATAAACAACAGCACAGAGTTCTTGTTGCACTGTCCTTTTTGTCCTGCAAAAAAAAAACAATTCCGATATTCGTGAAAATACAAAAATGAAAAAATATCTCAATATATTTTTACTATTAAAAAATTATTTATTTATATTTTCCTATGACACTGTTGAACAGTATGAATAGTATGAGATCAGGTTTAATCAATTCGTAGGTAATTTTTTGTATTTCTCCCTTGTACAAGTCGCGATTATTTAATAACAACTATAGAAAAATATAAATGAGGGTGTTTTTAAAACCACACCGTTCGATGTAGTTGGTACGTCATCATTTCTTAAAATACACAGTTTATGGTTACCTGTTACAGTTGCTAGAACTGCTTGAACTACGAGTATACTGTATACATAAATCGTTCATTTTCCGTTCGCTTATGCAATATCTGAATGAAAAATTATTACATTTCATTTATTAAAAATAACATACTTTCACGGTTTTCAATGAATTAATTATTTCGAAATTTAACATTTACACAGGTTTATAACTTTACGCTTTATTAAAACGTAATAAATGCTCGAATGCAAATTCATTTCAAACGAAAAATCCAAATATATGAAATGTAACAAAATGGGAAAGCCATAGCGTTCAAAATATAAATCTGTTTATTAAACATTAACAATATTCTAAATTAATATTCCGATTTCAAATATATCTGGACTAGCTCAGATATAAATTAAATAGATATAAATTGCGCAAATTTTTTTTATTTTATATTATTATAACAACCACTTACATATATGTTTCACAACTACAAACTTAAATTAGTCAAAAGTCAAATAGTTTATAGTCAATCCGTCATTATAATAAGTAATTTTAGTTTTAACCTAAAGCGATGCTATCCTCAGTACCTGACATGATGCTGTGTTTCTGTGCGTACATTCGTTTATGCAAGTATTGTTCAGAATGACTCACATATATTCCTTTGTAATCATTACATTTGGTGTTTTTTATTTTAACTTTGTAATTTTTTTTTTATTGTTATTCGCATGTGGTTTATGACCTACTTTTATATTGAAATGTTGACCTTTTTGGACAGGTTTGGAATATTATTTATGAAGATATATTTGTCGTTGTTTATATCAATATTAACCGTTTGTTGATGTAGGTGTTAATGACTTTTTCGGGATAGTTATTCTGTCTTAGAAAGTGTTTTCTTATTTTTGTTGTTATCCAAAAATTCTTTATTAAAAAAAGTGCAGCGTCTATCCACCAAGTTGTTAACAGTGCTTATTTTATATGTAAGCGGGGCTCATGATAATTTAAATATATCCCTGACTGGGTCGGTTTGGTGAACCAATCAGTGTATATTTCCCCGTTGTCATGTAATATTTTGTGTATGTATGGACCCATGTATTTCTTTTTCTCTTGCAAATAGTAATTTGTTGTGAAATTTGATAAATTCGCTGACAATTATTGCTTCTTTGTTACTGGGGAGGGCTAGGATACAGTCTACTACGTAACCCTTAAAGAAGGGTGTATTATTTTTTCAGCCGTAAGAAGACGCCGGCGTCAGCTTTTTTTCTAGTGTATGAAAACATACACAATAAATATGTAGTTAGTCTGACTGATTTTTGTAGAAACGTAAGTAGAAACGTAGTTGAATTGTTTTTGTCTTTGAAGGTGGAGTTGACAACGATAACAAATCAATGTACAATAACGCACCTGGAAGTGCAGCCAATGAGAGTTTAGCAACTACACGTAACCGACTGCCTCAAGAAGAACAAACTAACGAAACTGCATACACAAATATTCAATATCGAATATTAAGTATACCAATATCGGAAAACCCATTAAATTACAACCAACAAATCATATTCATTTTTGAAAGATACAATCCCAAAAACCCTGTTATTGAACAAACGTTTCCGAACAAACAACGCACAAATAGGAATCGATAATACTAATCACAATTTAATCACATTTTTTAAAGGTTACTACATTTCAAAAAGGAGAGCGAATATCACTTCACGTGTATCCTATTAAGAGAAAAGAGAACACGGCTTTTGATTTAGTCAAATGCAATAAAGTGTTACAAGACGTCAATAATCTGGACAGATAACGAGAAATAATAAATGGCTATCATGAAGGAAAAAGAATCCATAGTGGCACCAATGAGACAGAAGCTGAGATAAGAAGAATCTATCATTAGCCAAATCTAAGGGATATAGAAGAATTGATGATAACACCATCGGAATCTTACATATGGAAACGTTTCAAGCAAGCGGACAAAAATTCTTAACAGTCAAAGATGCGTTTTCAACGTACAGTCAAGCGTATCAATTGGAAGCATGTAATTCAATTACCGTTTTGAAGGCGCTATTAATATTCGTCACTCATCATTGTTTACCCCATATGATTGTGGCAGATAATAGTCCAGAATTTGAAAATGAACTCATGCAAGAATTCGTTGACACACAATTGCTATAATAACTCAACACTAATTGAACATCTGAAGGTACTTCAACAAAAGAAAGCACCTTTCAACATCAAAGAATAAATGCCTTCATGGGATACAATAATTCTATCCACACAACTAGCAAGCAAAAACCCATCGACGTATTGAATATTCATCTTTACGCACACGACCCGTTTGACGTTGATATTGACAAAGTTTTAACAAACAACTACAGTCAACAACACTGGGAAAAAACCAAAGACATCTACAAAGAATTGAACCGAAAGGCAATAGAAGTGAAAGGAGAAGTAATCGAAAAACGCAATAAGAAAAGAAATACCAGCGTCGTACAAACCAAACACTAGAATATACACGAGAACTACAATGAAGAGAAATAAGTTAATGCCTAGATTTTCTCCGCGAGTTGTCAAAACGGACAACGTAGTCACAGTGATATTGCCAAATACTTTATGTCACAAAAATAATATCAAGCCTAGACCAAAACAAAAAAATTGCATTACAGATCAACCCTTATAGCAGGACAAGGTATAAGGATACAGAACCTAAACGATAATCCGGGAATCTTACCCCTAAAGCTGGGAGAAACAAGGATACAAACTAGTACCCATGACTTCATACATTACTACAAACTGACACCAATAGCATAGTAACTCGTTGCTATACAAAACCAGCCATTGACAGGAACTTTACATTGACGACGAAAAATTGTTAAAGTACTGCGACATCATAAACGCCAACACCTATTGTTCAAAGACATGGTCCGACAAGGAATATACTAACCTATAGACTAGTTTCAATTAATACTGCAGTAATAGAAGAATTGACTGAAGCTCATTACATTGTTATCTTCTCGAAGCCAACGAAGATATCGATAGGATGTTCCACATCTGAAATCATCGTCCTTCAAGAAATCTGATCTAATTACCCTCGCGATGTGAAAAACGTCCGAAGAAGATTATATCAACACAAGACCAAGAGTAATGAGAGTAATGGTTAAAAAAATCGGAGAAGCAACGCTCTTGCAACTCAAGATAACCTAGACAAACTGCATGAACTGCAAAAGGAACGAGAACAAGTGCAACTCCTAATAAATCACGAGACAGTCATCGACAGCACCCACTTGTGGACAACACCGATATTCATTGTCGCAACAATTGTGATGATATATTACAAATTTAAGAGGATACTACGGCAATCGGAACCAGAAAATCCAATTCTGCTTCATCTCTTACAAAACTTCCTTAAGGGGTGGAAAAGTTACGAACGATATTAAGACGACTCAGCCATAACAAGACATCGGCGTCAGCTTTCTATCTAGTGTATGAAAAACACACATAATGAATATGTAGTTAGTAATGAATCTGCAGTTAGTTTGATTTTTTTTTGTAGAAACTTGTAGTTTTGTCTGCATGTTAGAATACCCAAAAACTTTAAAAACATATGGATAAATATTGACAGTACTGGCAGGATAAAATAAAAACATCTCAATGATAAACGTGACGTGAATATCGTGCATGAAAATCTTTGATGTGAAATGTTGAAGTGACCTAGAAAACTTTTTTAATTTTATTTGCAATATTAACAAATTCCTTTTAATGTAACATCAATATGCGTGGCTGTGTGATATGTGTCCTACTTCATAGGCTAAACTGCAACAAATATTAAGTTCCAAGCAACGCCCCGCGATTATAATAATTATCATGTTATGCTGCGTAGAGTAATGGGATACTTCTATTTCTGCATAAGTTTATGGATTACTTTACCAGCGGTACCTTAAGGTAGCATAATCGGAGTAGCATACTACGATATTTACATGTGCTCTCGAAAATATGTCACGTTCTCAGTTTCATCAGTTGCCTGACATTTACATGTGGTTTAATAAAAGAAATTAGTTAATACAGTATTATATTTTAATTATATATATAACCCGTAGTTTGAAAAAACTTTGAATCTTTAAAACATATGCGACGGAGGAACAAAACCAATTTAATTGGATGAAAACAATAGTTTCGTGGAATTATCGCACTAACGAACGCATTAGTATGGGTAGCCTTTTCACCCATTAATATCAACAAACGCACATTCGAATCGTACATTTTAATTACGTTATCACGTGCGATAAAATCGTTCGTACGTCACGTCGGTCGGAGCCGTTCTCGTCCGAACGTCGACTACTTGGGGGGCAAACTGGAGCATGGAGCATACGCATGCCGTTGTGACCCGATCCTGCGCTACGGCCGAGGGTTGACGTTTTCCGTGAGCAGTGGCAGGATAGCAACGCGCTCGATCAACAAGTCCTGCGGCGTTCGCCCTGCTGAACGCGCGCGCGATCCTGTACCATGTCGTTGTCCGTGAGGCTCAAGCAGTTTCATTTGTCCAAGTGTAAAGGGGAAAAAATCGCGAAGATCGAATTTCGGGGTGAGTTGCATGTCCGGAAGGTCTTTTTCATTCATCGCACCACGACAACACGCACTCCTTTCGCATAAGAGTTGAATATCAATTTTAGCGATATCCTGTTTTGCATAGTAGATGTGTGGTATAATGCGATTGTTAATTGGTGAAATTAATTTCAATCGTATAAATGTATGTTAATGCGTGAAAATTATCATAAATTCGCAATAAGTTAATAAAACAAGGAAATATGAAAATGTTTTGAAACTTTTTTTTTATTACTTAGTGACGACAAGTGCGTGATTTAATTTAATTTTATTATTATCTAAAATTTATACAATCTAAGATGATCCAAAAAATCATAATTTGTATTGTTGAATCGATAGAACGATCCCAACCATCGTTCTACTTTGGTTTAGGTTCCACCAGTACGGACAAATTTATTCAACCGTTTGTTAATTAGTTGAGATGCCGAAGTCACCATTCTTTTTCCATGGTATATACGCTTCGATTTATGAAGGTTTTATTTCGACACTCTAAGATTAAAGATAGTGGGCGTGCTATGTTTAAGACGAAGAAATTGGCTTCTATGTCCCGTCGATTTTCACCGTCGATAATATTATATCATATATTATGTAATGCTTGCCTTATCGACATTTCACACCATCGAGAAAGAAATACTTACTTGGGTTACCTTACGATTTTTCTGCCTTGTACGACACAAATTTCTATGCCCAACGGCACAGGATCATTTTTTAATATTTGATTTTTATCAATAAAGTGTATGTCAATTAAAAGAATCAACATTTTAAGGAAGTTCCTTTCTTATAATGTAACAAGGGACCTTACTTGTTACAACTAAAATTTTGTAGATATACGAAAAGTAAAGCGGAATATAAAATTACCATTTATCAATTAAAACTTTATCTTTAACCGTAGGCGTACTTTAATACTTCAAAGAGAAAGAATGGAATAAAAAATTAAGCGTCTTATTTGCGTGCGCAAAGGGCGTGACGCTAACTTTTAATAGAAACACGTTAAATATCGTATGTATGTACATACGTAAAATCAGATTTATTATTTATAATTTAACTCTCTTACTAGAATTAATATCTTACAACGATATACTCTTTTATGGTGCGGCTATTTAACTCATCGTAAAAATATCGGCATTCGGTAGCATTGTATGTTATTTGTACAATTATAATAACAAATAAGGGATCATGTCACGAACTTAAATAAGCGATATAAAAAATCGGTTGGGTGGTAACTTGAAACTGACTTAAACATTCAAAGATCTTAAAGAGTCGATTATGATGATGTAAATGGTGAGTTTCAGCCGTAGATGTTAAACGCAGTATGAATTTCTTAAAATCACAGCTTTCATTTCAATTCAAGCATAATACATGCTTATGAATTATTATTGAACGGCTTCTCGACCCGTCCGTTTATCGTCGCCTTTGACAAGTTATCTCGAATTCGTTTTATCCACGAAAACGATTTCCTGGAAGTAGATCTCGTTATCGTATTTATCGAAAATGTTCGCGTTTCAACTGTCAAAGTCGCTTTTTAATTGCGCACAAAGGAAATTTTAGAGTGGCGTGTAAATTGGAAAAGGAAACGTTTTTTTTTCTCAAAGAATTCAATTTTATTTAACTTCATATATGGAAAAATTGAAGTGAAGCTTAAGTTAAGTTTAAGCAAATAATATGTGCTACAACATTATAGTGTTTGACAAATTTTTCAACTAAAACTTTTTTTTCAACTGGAGGAAATCTTATAAAATAATACTAGCATGAATCGAAGATTAAACAGAAAGTTTTCGCATTAGATTCGGACAAGAAGTCTGTACACAAATTATGAATTATGACCGAAGAAAGGAGAGATACACATTTCGAAATTTATAAATTTATTCAATTAAATTATGAAAATCTGACTGGAATGGAATATTTTGTATTCATTATATTTGGGTTTTGAAAAAAGCAAATTAATGAAAGTATTTCCAAATATGAGAATGAAATTTTGATAAATTTAAAGTAAAGGAAAATTTGTAAAAAAGTTCAAATCTGTGTTAAATAGATTTCCTCGCCATGAATGAAAATTCCATTTGTTTGGCAATTTTTCGCTTTTAAAATTTAAAAGCCAATTAATGTAAATGAAAATCCGTATCCGTTGGCAAAATCGAAGTGGCGCACGACATTCCTCTACCACGGCCTAAAACATTGTCAATAATAGAATAGTGTCGGATGTTAAATTCACAGAGGCTGACGTCACGTGCCATTAATATCGGGCAAAATGGGGTGCGCGGGTTGCGAGTAATTCTGGCGAGGATAGCTAATTAGTCGTTCCTGCATTTCCCAAAGGAGGAGGGCAAACGTGGAAAGTTAAGTTACTAAAGTGTAATTTTAAATATAATAAGCATTTCGAAATGGTAATTGACGCGAAAATTATCTCACTGTAACTTGGTTAAGTGAAACTATAATCCACACTATGCAAAAAGTAGCTTATGGATGAATACAAGAAATACTAATACTACATTTTCGTGTACTACACAACTACGTAATTTATTTAACAATAGCATAGGCTAGAAAATATACTTGCGAAAATTATAAAATTTTCAGAAATGGCAAAAATATGAAAGAAATGCATTTAACATTCTTATGATATTATTACGAATTGAAGAACTATTAAAGAGGTATAAAGTTGATACTGCAATATATATCTTCTAAAATTTGTTCCATATAGAGCAAAGCAAACAACGTGCTATTCATTAAATATCCAGTTTCTCTAATTCCGTCCACCCTGCCACCAAAGCACTAAAATCACACGGTTTTACAATGTGGTGTGCTTCCTTCGTTATAAATCCCTAACTATTTGGCTAAAATTTAGCACAAGTTAATTATCCCAGTGCCATTATCTCTAATTACATCAAATTATGCAGGATGGTAGACTGCGAGAGGCGTTATTTACAGTAAAATTTAATTATGAAAAGTAAACAAATATTTGCATAGTTGTGCATGAATTTTTGCACGTTTGATAATGTTTTCTTTTTAACCGGCACGTTAGAACAAATTTTCGAGGCGGACATAAAATTAAAATGTTTTTCTTGGACGTCTAAAATTAGTCTGAATAATATTACTATAGAAATCATTCATTCACCTAATGTTTCTATAAAGGTACTTCACTGTGTTACGTGAACCGTCAACCATGCATTTTTAAATTCTACTCGTTGACGAGTATGCCTTGCCGGGGGTCAGCTAGCCGTCGTCTATATTCAGTTCCGCCAAATGAAACATCCTCGTCGGTGAGGTAAACAGTGTTCTTGTAAATACTACCTATCTTCATCTGAAAAATACATAAAATATGACGTATAATACCAACTGCATTAATAGCTGATAATATCGATAAATCTGCCAGAAAGTGAATAAAACCGTTACATTTAAACTAATAATAATTTATTGTACGACTGCCAAAAATGGTGCCATTTTCGCATGCCATATTATGAAATGTAGCTTTGCTTTGTTAGCTTAACAACCATAAAAATAGATTGTTGATATTTTTTTGACGTCCAAGCAATAGTTTTTTCACGCTATCAAAAACTTAGTAATTGCGCTTTAATAAACTGATGGAGGTGTAGAACGTTTGCATCACAGGCGCGAAATGTTTTAGTACATGAGACTGTAATTGCGAACATGCATTTCGCGCTTTTTATACAAAAATACTATCTATTAAGTAAACCCATCTTTGTCAGCTTTTGCATTTAAATTTAATTAATTTAATTGAATTAAATGAAATTTATATTTACTGCTTGTAGTTACGGTTTCGGTGGTCGTGCTGTCGTATTTTGGGGGGGTCCTGCTTTAGGAGGCCTTAAAATAGCGTTTTTGGGGGAATTTTTTAGGACAGAAAAATATGAGCAAGTCTAGTGAACTTTTTACAGCATTTTATTGCATATTTGAGCATTAAAAAAAATATTTCGAGAGAAACATATTTAAATGGAACTGATTTTTATGCACATTTGTGCAATACCTTTCAATTGCAGTCTACAATCGGTGGGAAAGATGTTACTCGTAATTTTTCTCTGAAACAAAAAAAAAACCAAAGAAAATTGTAATTCTCATATATTTTCTTCTAGGTGAACTAAAAAAAACCCAAAATTTTGAAAAAGATTTTTCTCAGGTTTGAAAATAAATGTGCTCTTTGCGGGAAGAGAAAATCATTTCAACTTGCTAAAAAAGTTGTTTAGAAATTTTTTTTCATAAATCTTTTTAGTTCAAATCAAATAGAATGCTACTGAAGCTAACAAAAGTTTTGTTTCGTTTTGATTGCTTGTCTAGTTTTCTCGCAATCACGCCCACCAGTTTAGAAAAATCGTAAAAACGAAAACTTCAGAAAACGCGCTCTAAAGTTTACGATCAGGAAAAATGTTAATTTTCGATTACTTACGGAATATCTCGTTATAATCCTACTATAGCTCTTACAAATTCAAAATATTGTTTCGAACGACCGATTGAACTTTTTTTAGTACATATGTGTTATGTGACTGCGGGGAGGGGCGCGCGCTTCGTTTGTCCGATCGTTCGTGCGTTCGTATATTTTTTGCTCGACACCTCACTGTGTTTAGTGCTGTATCTTTCAAAATATTGCGAATTAGCCGCTATAACTTTTTATACATATTCTTAGATATATTAGGCATAGATTTGAGCAATAAAAAAAATCTATTCTTTGAGCCTTCTAAAGCAGGATCCCCCCTTCATTTTTGTATTTGACATAGGAATAGTCATTATATTCCTTGCCCGGTGGTCTACTACATTTTTGCAAACATCATTTCCTGCCATTGCAAATCTTACTTCGGTTTATCAATATTTGTATCCACTCTCCCGATTATTTATTTTCTCCTTTGTCATTACCACGATTAACAATGCTATAACTTCTTGTCTCTTCTGTTAGTCATAATTCATTACACCACCTTTTTATATTGTTATGTATGATGCCTGGTTGTTTATGGCTTTGTTTAGTATATTTTTCTTCAGTTTGTCCGTTTATGCTCCCTCTATCTGCATTTATATCTCCGATTATGAAAATTTACTTATATCACATACTCGTATCATTCTAAGCTTTTTGTTCCATTCTATTTGTTATTCAATCGCTTCCCAACACCCTTTCCTTATTGATGATGCATTTTACGGAGCATATAATTCCACGATGCAGTTCATTTCAACTAGTCTGCTTTCTTTGTATTCTGCATCTATCGTTCTTTTCCATATAGTTACTGGTCTACCTCTGCTTCTGTCCAGTTCGATCCAGTTGTATCTTCTTATTAATTTTGATATTAATTCTGATCGGATATTGGTACACCAATAGTTGAGTATTTATCATATTTCATATCTGACCTGACCATTTTTTGAAAATATTCTGATAAATTTGTTTATCTCTTAAGATTTTATGGGTTGTAAAATACGTTTCACTCCTATATAGTAGGACATACTTGACATTGCTGTTGTGTTTTGATTTGTGTGTTAATGCCGTTCTGAACGATCTCCAGAAGTTGTTCCAAAAAGTTCCAAAAGTTTGCTGTGCTCGGCATAGTCTTTATATTATAATGGCATCAGTTCCACCAGTTGTACTAATTATGTTACTCATGTAGCAAAAATTCCTTAGGTTTCGTTATTTCTTATTTTAAGCCCAACTATATTCTCTTTTTCCTCTAGTTTTCATAGCATGCTTCTAGTGTCGCTTGTTTCGTATGACTACATCTTCCATATACTCCAGATCTGCAATTTTTTTGCTGCTCAATATTCCGTTTCTTCTTCAATAGCTTTACCAAGATTTCCCATGTTTATTTACATCTGCAGGTTTAGGTGTATATACTGTACCTTCTTGTTTTTTATGCCTTTCTTTTCATCTTTATATTTGGTATTTTAAAATTTTTTAAATGAAATTCTTTCATATTTCTGTTAACTCATTGCCTTATCTTGCTGGGGGTAATTTCTTATAACATTTTCTTTATCTTCTTCCAACAATCTCTTGCATATATTGTCCTTTGCAGCTTTCAGTCATCATTTAAGCAATACGAATTATTTTTATAATACGTAGCCGCCTTTTCCAGTACTTGGATTAAAATTTTTTGATTAGTTGGTTTTGATTTAATAATTTTATTCATGCTCTGATGCATACTGTTCAAGTGATTGCATAAGAACGCTGATAATAGAGTATCGTAAAAAATGTAGATTAATATTTATTTCTCTCTTTAACAAAATTCAAAACTTAAACCATTGAACCTTAAAAAATAATATTAATTAAATAAGAATGTAAACAGATAACGAAAGAAAGTCCTCACCAATTTTGAAAGTAAATTGGCGCAGCATATTTACAAAAATAATACATAATTGTTAGGGACTCCATGCGTATTTTTGGTTTTTTCGCCCATACAAATTACTGTCTGGAGATTTGTAAGTCATATCACACAGTTTTCTTAAATTTGAGAAATGTTTAGTAAACATTTAAAATGGCTTCGCCAAATTTATTTATACGTCTTTATGTAAAATTGAACAACCAAACAATGCCGATAGTTTGTTGGCTTTGCGCATTTAGAGTTAGCAGGTTGCGGTCTGTGGGCTAACCAACATGGTTGCGGTAAATGGAAAATATATTTGCTTTATTTAATCGTTCGCCGTCCATACGCTAATTAAGATAAAAGTAAAAGAACAATTCAAACGTAATTACGAATACGTAGATTACTTTATCCAACGAATTTATTATTATTATTTAATACCAAGTGCTTGGCAAAATAATACGAGGAAATACGTTGCGATTATTAGGTTAATTTTAATTTAATGTATAAATAAAATACATTGACAAAGAATTCACACACATTCTGTTCTTTATCAACCTATTTAACCAGATTAATAACAAATGCGTTATTTGTTAAAAGTAGCAAACTAAAAAAAGTAAAAATTTGCCCTATTAAGAATAAAAAAATTACAATGGGTGTGCACTGAACTTTCGTGTACTTATTTATACACTATTTTTTTAAGAACTTTTCAAATAGTATATGCACTATAGGCCGTGAAGGCTAGTTGAATAATTTCTCGTTTTCTCTTTCCAATTTTGAATCTTCATACTTTTTAGATATTGCTCTACCCTTTCCATCCATTTCTTGAATGGTCTCTGGATTTTCCATTTTTTTTTTCGGGGCTCTGTACATAATGGGTACTTTGTTATTCTTCGCCAGATGTCTTATGTGTTTATTCCACCATATATAGCTGTTAGTATTTTTGTTTCCCATCTATCAAGGGCATCTTCATCTGCTTTCTTTAGTAACTATGCCTATGTAACGGTTATAACGGTTTATAACTTCTTATCTTCATTCTTCTTTACGTATTCTTTGATTTCATTAATCTTTTCATTCCGTACTTCTTGTTACCTTTCGCAATTCAAAGTTTTATTTCCTCCACCTCATGTCCTTTTTCGTTTATCATGAGTCCGAAGTAATTATTTGAAAATATTAATCTGCTGACTGATCGGTTTCGCCCATTATCATGTACTTTGTTTTTGTTGGTTTATTTTTCATCCGAAAACTGTTGTTACTTTTACCATTGTTTGTGATCCTCTTTGATTCCGCTTTTGTATTTGCTTGTAGTCGTCTGCATATGCTAGATACCGAGTTCAGTATTAAAATGTATGTAATGTAATACTATATACAATCGCCTAACATATACGAAACATTCCGTTTGTTATGATTCGTATCTTGTTACTTGGTTTGTCCTCAAATTAATATACGCTTCCAAATTTTACTTCTAAATTATCAGCCCGTGCAATGATCTTTTAAACGATTAACAACATCAAAATATTGATAATGAACCTTTATTATATTATTGTAAAAATTTACATCCAGATTTTCTTACCAGCACTTCCTGAATACATCGTAAAGCACTTGTACGTTATGATTGATGTTTGCACGTGTCAGCCAGTCCAGCAGCCATGCAATTTAATTATATGCATGCGTGGCGTCATATTCTCACCCTCTTTAACGTTTCTACTGGTGTTAATCCGTTGAAGTAGGGCAAACAAACTGTTGACCTTGGACAAATAAAAATGTGATATTGATCGAAATCCTGTTCGGGCATAGTGCCATTAATATTATATAATGTTTAACATTCAATTGCAATTTAAATGAAGCAAAATTTTAACTCATGTGTTTAATGCAGTAATTTCCGATTCATTACATAATAAATGAAAGGCAATTGAATGGTAATTAATGAGCTTGTTGATGGCCTTTTAAAATAATTTTAGTGAAAACATCGGATATTTTGAATATGACGCTTGGAGATATAGCCACAACATGGCATGATGGATCGCCCATTCGTCCATTAGTGTCAAAGCAAGTAATAAATCCTGCAAAAAGCAGTAAATTTTTGAAAATTACGAACGATTCCAATTAACACAGTTTAATAATCATCGCTATTTTGTTAAAATTATTTATGACGGAAACTATGGCAATGCGACAACATCTTGAAGCAGGGGTAAAAAATGCTGGAGAACTTTGAATAATTTAAAACAATAAAAATCTGCGCTCGGAATCCACACATTCGTTTAAGAAATGACACGTCCAAACGCAATCAAAAATCCATTAGCTCTAAATTATCCATGAATAATTACCCATGTGCTTCATTTTATTGTACTGTGCACATTTACAGCCATTTATTATTAATCCTAAACATAATTTACATCGATCGCAATCCAGTTATAATATGGTATATGGTCCCTACATCGACGGCAGCGTTTATAATCGTCGAGTTTTTAAATTTTCATGAGAAAGTTTTTAAGGGCACTAAAACACGATTAAGAATTCGATGGTGTTAGAACTACTGAAAACTTTTACGACGATGTTAATGTGAACCTAAATGGGATCCATTCCCCAATCTGCGTCACATCAAAAATAAATGTTTAATGAATCCGAATATGGCAGTTAAAAGATGTTGGATCTTCTGCGGTAGGATGGCACATAAAAATATCTATTACGAATGTAAAACTACTTAAATAATTCAAGTATTTTAAAACTTTCCTTGCTATCTAGTAAGAAATTTGTACGTTATATGCAACTGAAATGCACGTATATTTATGTAACCTTTATTATTTATATTGCGGAACTGGCCTGGACGCAATGCAGAAATGCTGGTAATCTCCGTTTTGACAGCCTTTAGATTTGTATCATGTATATAAATTAATAACGTAACGTATAAGGAAATGTATCTACAAATATTTTTTTTTATAATTATACATACAAATAATGTCATTTTGTGTGATGATTTAGAAAAAATAATATTACTGAAACTAAGAAGATTTATCAACTATAACATTAAAGAATATCCAAATATCTAGATGCAGATGTATATTTATAAACTATAGCATTAAAAAATGTCTCTTTTGCATTAGTTCAGGTAGAGAGATATATATGCGCAAAATGAATGCATCAGCTAACTCTTAGCCGCGCAATCAATGTATTTTTTATTATTCTAAAAACAATATCATAAAAATATGAAACTTAATGGTTACAACAAAGCTTTGTAAGTAACCATATTAGTACCGTTTTAAAAACATTTTCAAAATACATTTTAAAAATAATTAACAAAATTTTTATTAAATTTGGGAGCTTTCTACATACGATTTGCTCCTGCTAATAAGATGAGTGAGAAAAACTGGAAGATGATAGTTTTCGGCAGACAATCTATCAATCTATCAATCTACCAATCTACCAGTCTATCAATCTATCAATCTACCAGTCTACCAGTCTATCAATCTATCAATCTATCAATTTATCAATCTATCAATCTATCAATCTATCAATCTATCAATCTATCAATCTATCAATCTATCAATCTATCAATCTATCAATCTATCAATCTATCAATCTATCAATCTATCAATCTATCAATCTATCAATCTATCAATCTATCAATCTATCAATCTATCAATCTATCAATCTATCAATCTATCAATCTATCAATCTATCAATCTATCAATCTATCAATCTATCAGTCTATCAGTCTATCGGTCTATCAATCTATCAGTCTATCAGTCTATCAGTCTATCAGTCTATCAGTCTATCAGTATATCAGTCTATCAGTCTATCAATCTATCAATCTATCAATCTATCAAACTATCAATCTGTCAATCTATCAATCTGTCAATCTATTAATCTATCAATCTATCAATCTATCAATCTATCAATCTATTAATCTATCAATCTATCAATCTATCCATCTATCAAGCCGTCGCCTATGACACCTTCCATTTTGTTGGACCATGGTGTAGGTAGATGTATTGGTTGAAAAATATTAAACCGCAAAAGTTCAATTGCATCACATATGGTGCCTCTGTTTTCATTTTAATTAGGTTGAGTTTGAGTTCTTTTGGTTGGACTAATTAAGTGCAGTGCGCTATTTGCTGGGTTCGTTTAGTTTATTTATTTTTGGTTTGTACATTTCATTGTTTTTCTTTGTTGTTATGTATATTATAACTCCTGTTTATATATTTTAGTTTTATTTATTTAGTTTTTATTAGCTTAAATTTATTTTTAAATCATTAAGGCGTTGCTGTGTAGTATTTTTTAATCCGTTCGTATCTCAGTGAAGCTTGCCTGCTGCCACGACAGGAGATGATGTTTTGCTGAATAACAACGCTATTTGCTATACCAAACCCTTTAAATAACATTAACAACCCAAAATATAAAGTTACCCAAACATTAGCTATTTCATTAATGAATACACTGAAAAATTATGGATTACAAAAATAAATCTGAAAATATGATAATAGTGGCAATGAAACAATGCAAAGCAAACTGATTAGTGACATAACTTGTCCATGACGAGCAATAATAATTGGTGAATTGTCAATTATTCTTAGCTAGTCTGTCACAATTGTTATAACTTCATTGATTTATGTAGTTGGGACAATAAACACCATCTTCAATCGTTGCTAACTGAAACAACTCGGCGCGTGACAAATAACTGGAAATGCAACCGATGGCAATACTACAATATGAGGTCACCTAACATTCTGGAGACAAACTCAAGAGTTGCGATCTATAACGAAGAACATATAACTGTGAAACCACGATTATTCGACAAGCAGCAGGGGTTTTCAATGGATTTAGAATTATAATGCAAGGCAAGGTCTTACTTATATATAATTATATATGTATAACATATAGTTTAATTTTGACTATTTATTCAATGGAAATAATTTGCAACAACGTATATTTTCAATATGCTACGTTGTAAAAATATTAAGTACAACTTTGTGGAAAAGGATATATATATTTGAGTATTATGCAATGTGATGCTGATGATGTCATACTTCTCGCAGAGCAAATTGATTCATATTGATTTAGTAGGAAGTCAGAAAAAAATTGTTTAGAGTTCTAAGACATATTTATACAATAAATTGAAAATACATGAATTTGATGTAAGGCAAATAACGTCAATAATGTAGTGAAACATATCTGATCGAAATTAAATAATTGTGATATAAATATACAAATAGCATTGTATATTGCAGAGTAATTTGATACCTAATTCAAGAGTCTACGCTATATACGAGCTATTCAAATTGCAATAATAAATTTAAGCGAAACAGCAAAGGCGTCTAAGACATTGTAAAAGAGTCGTGAGACGTATAATTGTATAAAATTAAGCTATGCCAATGTATTCAAGGATTTAGATGTAGACGTTTAGATGTAAATTAATTACAACTTTTGTAAAATTAAAAACATTCCATCTACACAATATATTGTAAAATAACACAACTGCGAAAATGTTGTGTATATACTCTATGTGCATATATTTTTTATTTATCTATAAAAATTGTAGTGATTCGCTGAATTGTCAATTTCGACCAACTTGAGTAGAATTTGCAATGATTCTAGAATTCTGGCATTTAGTCTGAAAAATATTATTAAGCAGCGCGATTGGATTTTTTTAATCGCGACGATGAAAATGTATTATTTAAGATGACTTTCAAACGGTGTGGTTTCTGCGTAACCATAACTGGTGAAAGGTCAAAACAAAAAGCATTACCCGCTGAGAGTCTAGAAAACACAATTAGTTATAATAAAATTTGATTGATCCCTAAAACTGAAAAACACAAATTTAAAATTCAATGAAAACATTCTGCACCCTCACTAGAAAATTGTTTATCAACGTAAAACGTAAATACCGATAACATATCTCTTACTTACTTACTTAATTCTAAACCTTTCGACCTTTCGGTTTAAGGTGTCGTGGTCTAGTTGTGCAGCGGTTCCCCCTTCCATGTTTCTTTCCATTTGTTTCGATTTCCTTATGTTATTCCATACTGCTCATCTTTTTCTGCTGGTTTTCTTCGTCTTGCTACGTCTTCCTCTATTTGCCCTTATGTGTCCTAACCATATTAGTTGGCTTTATTGCACTTTGTGTTCCTTGGGTTTCGTGTTTAGTATCTCTCCGTATATTTATTCCTAATTTTGTTTTCCCTTCCATGTTTCTGAGGAATTTCATTTCTATGGCATTTACATTCATATTCACATTGCCTATGTCAGCATTGGTAGTGCCACTTTTTTGTATATTTCAGTTCTTGTGTTCTTGTGTTTGTCTTTTTCCTAGGAACGTGGATTGCATTAAATAATTTCCCTGTTTCATTTATTCTTTGTCCATTTTCACTCACATATACCACAAGTATTTCAAATCTTTTACATGCCCCAATAGCATTCCTTCTATTTCTATGTTGTGTGTTATTTCTACAGATTTTATTGTAATTGTTTTATTTTTACGCAGTTAATTATCATATTCGTTTTCTTTAACTCATTATCGTATTCTCATGTTGTGCTGTAGGCCTTGTTCGCTTTCTCTTAGGATCGCCATATCGTCTGCAAATATTTATTCTGCTGCTTATATTCTTTTCATTTTCCAATGGCCTATTGTGTATTAATTTTGTTTGCATTCCTTTACCACGACGTCCATGATTATTATAAATAGGAGTGGGCTTACCACGCAGCCTTGTCTGAGTCCTACAATCGTCTCAAATATATCAAGAGGATTCATTCCTATTGCGAACGTGATTAGTACACTTTTTATAGAATATTTGACCATCTATATTATCATTTGTTCTATTCTTCTTTACTTCAAGCATTCCCATACGCCTTCTCATCTTATTCTATCGAGAGATAGATTTTGTAGATCGACGAAGCAAATGTGTCTTGGAGCCAATATTAAGTCTTGTTTGCTTCTTTTCGTCCTGAACCCGCATTGCATATTTTCTTGAGTTGATTCTATTTTTGCTTTAAGTCTTTTTTCTGTTATTCTTGCATAGTTTGCTGAGTATACTTAGTAGTTAATCCCCGGAAATTTTTAGAATCCTATGCGTGTACTTTTTTGTGAATTGGTGTAACTAGTCCTATTTGCCTGTCTTTCTGAGGGGTACCGTTCGCTACCATGTCATTTAACACTTCTAGCAGTCATTTTTCATCTATTTTCCTGCATTTTTTGTCATTTCTGTGGTGATGCAAGCCGAAGCTTTGTCCATCTTTAACCTTCTTATGTCTAATTGTTCGCTTGTTCATGTATTTGCCTCTTTGCCTTACCTTTATGTTCGTTTTGTTTTATTCTGTTTTCGGTCTCTGCTTCTAGGAGTTCCTGAAAGTACCTCTCCCATCTTTTCATGATTTCCTTTCCTTCTTGTAATATTTTCACATTTTCATCTTTGACATTATTTATTGTTACTTTTGTTGCTTTTTTCTCATCTGTTTTAGAGTCCCAAGAAGAGCTTTTGGTTGTCCAGCCCAACCTAAATCATTTGACATTATTGAATTTTTTCTTGTGCTCTGGCAAATTTTTTTACTTGTATTAAAAACTAATGCATATTTTATTTTCAATTTTAACTTGTAACGACTTTCTGCCACAGAAAATAATCTAGTAATCCTCTTTGGTTCGATAGCATTAGGTTTGAGTTTAAATTTGTTGCTTTGGGTTCATTAGAATTAAATTGGGTTGTAAATTTATTTGAATATCTTTCTGGATGACTGCGGCCACAGTCAGTGACGCCAGTGAAGCATTTAATTATAATGAAAATGTTTCAAATGTGTGACACAAAATAAAACAGTGATATAGTGCATTAACACATTTATGTCGCAATCAGTTTGTATACAATTGTGCTCACAAGAAAATTATATTAAACATGAAACTCTAGTTTCATGAACAATACAAAATTATCATAATCAGTAATAAATCCGTTATAGAAAGTTATATAAAATTACAAATCGTATCGGGTTCAAAGTTGTTGCAAAGTGTTGAACGACCCCAGCTAACACAACCCAACCGTGTCCAATCAGTCTTTGATATTAAATATGGGCTTTTTTTATAGAGCTCAACTTAGATTTTAATTTTTTTTTCTGTACTCTGGCGAAGTTTATTGTTTGTTTTAAGGACCTATAAATATTTCATTTTTAATGTTAACCTGCAACTTTCGATAATCTCATAACCCTCGGTTTGATTGGGTTTCAGTATATTTTTCATCAAGTCCAAATCGAAATCGAAAAATGTTAAAATGGTATAAAATATGATGACAAAATGTTTAGAAACATGGATTAAATGCACTGTAATTCAACCACAAAAAAATAAAAATAGATAAATACATTAAACAAATTTTTAAGACTAACAAAATATAGTTGTCTTAACTTTTTAACTGGCTTGAAATTCTTTTTTATTCATTACATAAATTTAAAAATGCCCAAAATAATTGTTCAAAAAAATTAAAACATGAAAGAGATAAAAAAAAACTGGTAAAAATATAAAAATATTCACCAGATGTGCCACAAAGTGTCAATATTTTCAAAACTTTTGGAAAATGTTTCTTTAAATTTTCAATAAAATTCCCTATATAAGTACATACATAAAAGCTTCTCTTCACTCTTACATCTTTTATTTCGGTCCAGCTCTTTCTAGTTGTTAGAAAGTAGTCTATAATTGATGTTTCTCCTCTATTTATTTCGCCTCTTATATACTTGAAAGCGTTGCTGCATGTAAACTTAGAGTTCGTTACCACTAAGTCATTTTCTACGCATAGGTCCAGTATCCGTTTATGTTTCAAACTTCTTGATTCACTGATGTTACATAAACTTTTTTTTTACTATGAACCCTATCCCGGCTCTTCCTCTTTCCCCTTCATCTACTCCTGTCGTGTACATCCAATATCCTTTATGTATGTGTTCTAACTTATTTAATTTTTTCTTAGTCTCTATACATTTCCATTTCTGATCTATATTTCTACATTTTACATTTCTTCTTCTTTATTATATTTTTATATTCTAATTTATGTCATGCTAATTCCCTTTAAAACTCGAACATGCTCTAGTTTGTTGTTTATCCGTCTTGCACTATGGTGCATATATTTGATATGTTTACCTTATGTAATCAGGCATTTTAAGTTATTTTACTACGATATCAGCATAAAACAGCATAAACCAAAGGTTGCTTGAAAAGTTGTGCTAACTGTAATGGCGGAAACTTTCCGCTGAAAATCTTGTAAGATAAAGGCTATATACATATGCAAACTTTTAAAAGTTTAAGTTATTCGGTCAATTTCATTACGTACACCGCGACCCACGTAACGATTTAAAGCTTGCAAACTTTGCTAAACATGCGCATATTAGTGCAGATTTTAAATTGCGGCATCAGTGTCACTTTTCGGTTTTTTATGGCAGAAAGGGGGGCGAGTGTTATGTCAAGTGTTCTCGAATGACCGAGCTTTTTATTGCAAGTTCTGATAATGATATATGCCTCTTCATTCGGCTTTGAAATACTATACACATAAGCGGGTAGGTTGGCCCTTAATGTCCGTTTTGTGTGACCTACATACTATGAATAGCACATGCAATTTATTTTACAGCATCTGAGTTTGGTGTGAATTTTATACGAAATCGAAAATGATGTTTCTTATTTATTGTATTATCTAATAAATTATCAAATATTAACAAAACTAGTTGCATTATCTGTGTCTAAGTTTCGAAATTGAAAATTGCAATTGATTCATAGACGAAAATTTTGAAGAATGGGCGAAAGTTGTCTGTGTTTAAATTCAAAATGAGCCACTTAAAAATCCAATTGTTTTGAAAACGGACGTTATTAATATACAGCAATTTCCGACAGAATGTCTGCACATAACTTCGCCAGTATTCGGTTGTAAATTGTGTGTTTTCTGTTTCATTATTTGCTAAATATGCCAGTGGAGTGAATTTATTTAAATTAAGAAATGTAACTTTTCTAGCCTATTACAGACATGAGAGGCATGAAAGTGGAGTGGGATTAAATGGTCAAATATTTGTTTCAAATATTAATGCAGGTTTATCAAATTATTGAAGTTAAAATTATGAAACTTTAAACTTAAGATTTGTGTATAGCAAGAAAGCGCCCTATTTTGATAGCAATATCTCAACCGGAAGTGATGGTTTACTCTTATCACATTTTCCTCATCTCGAAAACGAAACGAGTTAGCGAAAAAATTGTTCTCATAAAGTTAAAAGATATTGATATTTTAAACAACTTTTATTTTAAAAGTTCTTTCGAAAAATCGACTTGCCATCGCAGTTCCGATTAAAAATTGGAAATTTATTAAGTATAGGAAAGATCATTAAAGATCACTACAGATTTTTTAGCTTTATATTTTGAAATAAAATTTACTTCATGTTTATTAGATAGCGTTAATTTGTTTTTGCTTTCACTCTTCCATTTTCGAAAGGAGCTTCTCTATTTTGGTCCTGTGTTATATTTCGTCTTGATTTTAACTTTATTCTTTTTACTTTATTCGCATGAATCCTATTATACCTTTTGAGCCGTTTGGGTTGGGTTTGATTATCTTACTTCATTTTTAAAGTTTTCATTTTGTCTTATAATTGATATTACTGATTGCTTACATGTGCGTTTGCTTTTAATTTCATTTATAAAAATTTTTGTTTCACTTTTTTTATTCACCTATTTTATTTGTGTCATTACTTCCTTTGCTGTTCATTCTTAATTTTCTTTTGATTTTCTTAGCATTTACGATCTTCTTCGGAGTTAATGCATCGCCCTTTATTTCTTGCATATTGGGATATTTCGGATTATGTTCCCTTGTCATTCTTTCTGTTCCTTTCACTTCTATTTATATTTCTTTATAATTATGTTCAACATTTTTTACAACTGTTATTTTAAATGACGTTCTTTAATCTTGTTTGTTTCATTTGCACAACTTTGCCTATATTTAAGATAATTTTAGCTTTAACTACATATTTTATTACCATTACATTGTAATAGATATATTTCTGAATGATGATGCTATTGTAAAATTTTATTTATTTTATTTATTTAATTTTATTTATTTGTGTTTCTTTACTTATTTGTTTTCACTTTCAGTTAATTTGAAAAATAATTATTAAAATAAATAATAAATTCAGTGATTTATATAAATCTCAGCGAGTTTTATGTAAAGTTCGTAAGTTGTAATATATTTTTCTTCCATATGACATTTCAAATCTACCGGGACGTGTACAGCATTTCTCCATAAATAAACAATATTTCGTTCGCATAAAAATATTCCATTGTTGGCGACAACAATGGATGTCCGCAGAAAATATTCCTGTGGCTAGGGTCTTAACCGCTATATCTTAATTAAAATCTAATTAATATGCGCACGATCTTAAACGAAATGATTTTATTTTAAATACGTAAAGTAATATTAAATAATTGTTGTTTATCCTTATCTTTTATTCCATCCGGCGATTTTAACCAAAATGTAAGGCTTCATTGCAGTATTAGATATATTCTTGCATCATTGGATACAACTTACTAAATTTGTGATTAAAACTTATTTCCTCAATTTGACAATTATTAGGTAACTAGGAAAACTAAGGTAAAATATGGTTCATAATTTTTAAAGAATGATTTCCTGTATATTTAAATTTAAGTAACAGATTTTTAGGTTGAACTAGAATTTAATTAGATTAGAAATTAAGCATTCATATCATCAAAAACACGAGACTGAATAAGCAAAACATATGCATTAATGTAAAGTAACCCAACTCGTTTCATTTCTACGTTTGCTGATCTGAAATTCAGAGATTTGCATAATTAATGTTTCCCAGTGAACGGTTTGAGCGCAAAGCTTACAAGAAAGAAGTCGTCCTTTTGTATTGCTTTGCTTGAATATTGCAAAGGGAATAGAAAAGAAGAGAGTCTGGAATGAAATGTAGAATTATGCATATTCATGGAAACTGATACAAAGGTTTGCTCGAAGAGATACCTTGTTTGCTTGCTATGGTTATTTTAACATAATTTTAAATAGAAAATTTGATATCTGACGTATTGACTTTAATTAAAATAAATACGGGTACAATTTGCTTTTTGATCGGGCATCGGGAATAAATGAAAAATTGTGTGATTACATATCGCCCGGAAATAATATCAGTACGACAAACACTGTCATCGGATTTATTCAAATGCTCTCAACAGATTGTAAGTTTAAGAGGAATTTTATCGCCTAATATTGGTTGTTATTATAAAATTCTAAACATTGGGCACCACAGTATATCTAATGCTCATCCACAATGGCAGGTAACAACTTTTTTGATTAGCAATTAATCCAGAATAGTAGCAATAGTAATAGGAATAGAATGGAATTGGAACAAAATAAATGAAAGGATGGAGATAATACCAAAACAAAAATAAATGAGAACAATAGGCTGGGTAACACGAAAAAGGACACAGAAAAAATAATAACAAACGGAGAAATAAAAAGACTTAGAGAAAACAAAGGCAAATGGAAATTAGACAGATGGAATATTAGACGCATTCACGGTAAAGATGAGGAATGAAGAAATTTGACGAAACCAAACTAGAAATAGCACTGAATGAAACAAAGAAGAAATGGCACGGAGTATTATGATAAAATGGTGTCACACATTGATATACAGTGGAGTATAATTCACCAAAAGTAAAAGAATATTTAGCGTAGACGTCAGAGGTAGAACCGGGAAACAGCCAACAATTATAATAGTATACGGATAAAGCACACAAAAAAGATATATTTTAGAAAGAAGAATCAAAAAGAAACATATACATAGCATGCGATTTTAATTGCAGAGTGGCTTGCGCTATCAAGTTTTTTTATACATGGCTTACCTTGCCAATCCAATTTCGCACCCATAATTATTTAGTTAATCGAATCGATAGTTTCAAAATTATCTTCCATGTCCAATTGTTTATAATTAAATTGTGTTTACCCTTGGTTTAGATGCTGTTGAATAAGTGGAACTTCTTCGGAAACTTCGAGTGTCCCATCTGTTACTGTCATATATAATACAATATTTATTTATAATATCAACAATAAAAATAAATAACTTTATTAACCAGTAACAGTATAAAGAACCACCCTAGCACGAAAAGAGCATGAAGAAACAAAGAACAAGAAATAAATCAAAAAATTACAAGGACTCATTAAAACCTAGATTTGTAATATTAACATCTAAATTGCGATAGTAATCCGTAATATATACGACCTGTTCAAAGTTTGCACGATATCACTGACTGCTCATTAAGTGGCTGCGATACTTGACTCTAAATGCTGAAGTTGACAATTTCTTGAAACCCGAATGTAGTGCGTTATAAACTCTCACTATGTTCTATGAGAATGACCTCTGAAACATCGCACTCTTGTGTGTTGACACTGTAAGAATATCCTTCCTTCTGATGTTAACATTATGAACATATGTACGATATATAATCCTATTAAACAAATAGATAGACTTTTCCTTTTTAATAATTTTATGATACAGACACAAAGCAACCTCTTGCGGTTTCCATATTTAACCATTCAGTCTTAGAAAGTGTATGAATAATACTGTCATATTTACTGATATGAAAACATGAATTCTGCACCCTTTGAATTCTTCTGGCATCAACACTGACACACAGCGTCACAGTCATTGAAGTGCGAAAGCACAAGTGCACAAAGTAACAATCTACCTCGATTTGCAAACAACATCTTTAGATTGCCGAAGTCACTCATGACTAGTGATGATACGATTTTTTTTAAATCGTTAACTCATCACATCAAATACCACACCAAGACTTCTCACTTCATCGCTATATGAAACTTTCATGTTGATTTATTTATATATTTGTTTATATTACTTAATATATATTGTCTTTGCCTTTACCTCTTTACCTCTATCAAATACTATAACCGATGACTTATTAGGATCGATTTTTAACTCATGTTTTTCTGATGTACTAAGTAGCGATTGCAAATCACATATTAATAACATTGATATGATATGATCATCTATATACTATATATATGATCATCTGCATACTGGTGATATTTAGAATTAAATTCTCTAAAGAAGTTGCAGGTATATATTGAGAATAATAGTGGGCCAATAATACTACCCTGAGGAACACCACGATTTACATATAAGGTGTCAGATTTTGCATCTTTTGGATAGATAATCAGTAAAATACGTTACTGATTCGTTACCCATACCTATATAATGAAGTACAAAAATCATGAACTTATGGTTAATCCTGTCAAACGCCTTCCTATAATCTAATAAAACAAGAACAGTAGATTTATTTTTATCGACGGCCTTATGGCTAGGCTAGGCTAGGTATGTCATCGTTGTTCTCATGTAACATCGAGCAGAGAAGTTCTGCAAATGTGCAATGGCCTAAATTCAGACTGATTAATTGGTATGATGTATAATCTTCCAAATGTTTTCTCAACACTTGATCAACAATATGTTCTAGAATTTTGGACATGGAGAGATCGGACGAAGATGTTTATATTCACTGGGATTATTATTTTTAGGCAGTGGTATGACAAGACTTTCCTTCCAACACTTTCCTTTATAACAACATTCATAATATGTTGAACAAATGGTAAAATAAATAGACAACAATACTTTATTAGAGCAATATTAATGTTGTCACAACCATACATCGTGGATTTGAAAGATTTTGAATTTTTTATTAATTCATCTTCTGCGATTTCCTTCAAAATTAGTTCGTAAAATTTGTGATCGTGTTGGGGTTATAATACTCAACCAATTCATCGTAGTACTTTGTTAGGTAGGGTCAACACTCGCAAAAATCATTAATTTTATTGACATCCTGCAAGGTTGTGTAGGTTTAGGTTTAGTTGCTTTTCTTTCCGACACGCATAAGTATATTTGTTACAAATTAACTTGCAACAGTCCTAGTTTCTTTTAGACTTGGTTTATGTGGTGAATGCTTTGGTTTTCAACAACCACATTTCTACCATGGTGTTTGGAATCCAAGGAAAGTTCGGTTTCGTAAATCTTTTTGTTTCAAGCGAAGCATAAAAGTCAAATAGTTATAATATATGATGATTAAAAAATATACTTTAATGTTTATATCAGTAATATAATATAGGTGAAACAACGATATAGTAATCAAATCATTATAGAATTGATTATAGTTAAAATTTTTAGATTCCCGATATCTTCGAAATGTTCGCGGATATCTGGTTGCATTAATCGGTATAGAACAATAAACGAAACTGTGGTCTGAAATGTGATTCATGGCAACTGTGCCCACTGTATTTATTTTCAAAGCGTCCCGTATTATAATAAAGTCAATTTGAGTGACATTGTCCATTCCAATGCGGGTAGGGTCATTTATAATTTGTTTCAGTTAACATAACTTTAATAAATTGTTAAATTGCAATGTTGAATCGGAATTAAAATTTAAAAGATTTATGTTAAAATCACCTAAACATATAATTTCTTCACATGATGCAAATATAGTGCATCCTCAAGGCATTCGAGAATCAATCGATAAGCATACCTAGGTGGCGTATGTATTAATCCAATTGAATAAAGTTTCTTACCCATAAACAAGTTTATCTAAAGTTGTTCCAGATCGTCAAACGCAGCTACATTTACAATCACTGAAAACCGAAAAAAACTTTTTATATGCAAACCAACGGAACCTACGGAAAAACACATATACGTCTATTCTAACCATGTCCCCTCATTCACAGTGGAACTAAGCCGCGTTTAACTGATGGCTAAAATATCAATATCTGAAGACAAGAGATAATCCCTCACCTGGTGTAAAATGGGCAGTTAATGAGCGTACATTTAAATGAGCTATATTCAAATTTTGTATTCTAGAATAAATGACCTATAAAAGAGTCGTTTGATACACAACTCAAATCCCAGGAAATTATTCTCTAAATATTGCTACATAATACGCTATCGATTAATCACGTTGCGGTCGCTGTAACTAAGATCAGAGAGTGCTTAGATGTTTCGACTTGGACCCGCTTATTATGTGATTTCACATATATTGTAACGTAGAAGGTCTAAACGTTCATGAAGCCAACCTTATTTCTACATCATCTTAATAATTCATTCATCGTTCCTTCGTTAAATAGTTTATTGCTTTCCACTCGCGTTTTTTTCCGACCCGGTGCCAACGATCTATGGAATATTGCATTACGTTTATGTTTAATTTTTCATTAAATATTTTAAATACAGCTTCATACGGGTTTTATCTTTGAGTTTTCAGTATGCTGAAAATTATTTTCTTGTTCCTCCGAAAATATTGACTTCTCTACTTTTTTATGTAACAATTTGTTGTCATCTAGGATCTCATTTTTATTCTGCCTAGCTAGACCCATTTTTGAGCTAGATGTACACACAGTGCAACATTTACATAACTCCAAGCAACAACACAAGTCAAAGTCTTGACAAACCCTCAGCAACAATGGTAATAAACAAATTTAACCGCCGCACTCGCGCACATGCTACTCTGCATCAGACATATTTTAGTACTTATTTCATTATGTTTTACTCACAATTTAATTTATTGCAAATTTTACGTTGTTCACTTTTTCCTTCCACTCCTTCACTAATTTTATTAATATTTTAATTTACTTGTAATTTCTACTTTCCTTTATTCCATTAAGTTTGATGTTCTTGTGCGCAGCTTGTATGTTCTATATTAAATTTCCCACATTGACAACATTGATATTACAAGCAGTTGAAAAATGAAAAAAAGAATATATGCTGCCTTTTGAAACATACACTGCGACGAACAGATTTTATTGATGTCATTAAACATGAAAATGAAAATTATCAAGACAAAAAATTCCCAATACGTGAGGGTTGGACGACACAACGCGTAAGTAAATTTGACCAATAGACATTTAATTGAATACAACCGCCAACTTAACATTAATAAATTACAATACTGGCCACTCTCCATTTCTAGCTCGAGGTGCAAAGCGTCGATATAATGGGATACCATTATTCTCCGATGCTCACATAAATTTAATTATTAAAAGCGAATGAACAAATGTTTTCCCGACAAGAGAAGGTGCCACGATGAATACAAAAATGGCAAAATGAATGTATGTCGACGATTTGTAATGTACGTGGTATTGGGAACATTGTTACCTATTGTACTGGTACAGTCAAATAATACGACGTAATCGTCAATAGAAAAGTAACTTATGGTCGCTTCAAGCACGATTTCTCGACCACCAGCGGGTAATCAAATCGAATAGAAATTCTTTTATAAATTTGATACTCGACAAATAGTCCGTATTAACCGATCTTCACGAAAGAAGGCGCCATTACTTCTTATATCCACATATTTGTTGACATGTTCAAAGACATTTTTAAATGCATCCACATGTTATGGCGCTTATTACTGGTTTGAAACAACATTAATATGAAAAGTCACACAGTAATTTTATTCGTTACAAAATATTTACGTCAACTTCGTTGGAATAGAATCGCAACAACTTAATGGCGTGTGCCGCAAGTTCGGAGATTTTATGAACGATATAGTTAACTGCATACAACAAACTAGTGGTAATATGTATTGAACATTCTGCGTAAATATTTTATAGTGCAGTGCATTTACATCATTCAGTCACGCATTTAGTGTACTTTAATGTCGCCGATAGCATGCAAAGATATTCGCTGGCAATAACTTGAGTATCAATAAAAATGTCAGGGGCACATTTCCATGTAATTTTTATTTACTTCGTTTAATTTATCCGTTATAAAGTCTGGGAATATCGTATCACATAGTTATCTAAAGATTCTAACAATTAGACATACGACATAGCATATATAAAATATAATGTTCAGTCAGGCATTTACTTCATTTATAAATTAAATTCTACCACAACGTACCCCTGAGCATTAATATTCTCTTAGGATGTTCGTTTTTGTAGATTTAATTGGACACGACGACTTTCCTGAATAAGTTCTGTACCATTATTAATGGTTTTCGGTAGCAATTTGTTTGTGTGTGCCTCGCGAAGAATTATTCCAGTTCTTACTTTTACTAATTTGCTCGCTTCCTTTGCTGTTACCAGGGATATTCAACCATAATTTAATTTCTGGAAAAATATGCTATTGTGAATTGTTTATTTTTTTTTAACTTCTTTTTTCTTTTTAATTTTGACAAGAGCTTTCCAGCATCTAACGTTCTCTATAATACCTCATTTGCTCTTTTCGTGTGCGGTATTTGATTATTGTTTACATTTATTTATCTGTTTGATATATTTAATCATGAAATATTCAAATTCCTGTATCTCTGGCAATTTTTATTTTAATTAATTGGCGGTACAAGAACATAAATCGTTTATGGTGTTTGCTTAAGCTTTACTTCTTAAACAGGCTTCAGGAAAATTGAATAAATCATTGACACACATACCATTTGTTTATTACCCCTAAACTCTCTATATAAATTGTATTTATTCATTAACCACCACCGAACTTTTCCATATTCTCTAATTATCATTAAATTATTCGTCTTATATTTACGTTTGAAGGAATGCATCTATACATCACTTTCATGTGATAATATTAATACACAATATCAATTCTTAGGATTCGACTCGTCAGTTAAAGTTCAAACCTCTACCACACCAAACGATTGATCTAGAGATGTAATTTTTCGTAATATATTTCTGGCCATTCTTTCTATATGCCATATTTACCTTCGTCGTTCGGTTTTTATGACGGATGTTATATTAGCTTCTTTATACATAATGTGCAGTTACTTTACTTACAGTTGTTTTTCCACGCCAGACGTCTTCTGTGTGTATTCCACCGTATGTAGCTCTTAGTATATTTCTTTCCCATTTATCACGGGCATCCTTATCTGCTTTCTTTAGTGTCGATGTCTCACAAGCATATGTCATGGTTTGCCTTATAACGCATTCATAAATTCTTCTCATTTTCTTGACGTATTCTTTAATTTCATTAGCCTTTTCATCATTCCGTACTTCTTGTTACCTTTCACAGTTCTGACTTTTATTCCTGCTCCTTGTGCATTTTTTAGGACTCTCTTTTTATGCCTGAAGTATAAGAAATCTTTTACCTCGCCAAATTCTTAGTCCCTTCCATCGTTCGTTATGTTATTTGAAAGTATTCATCTGCTGACTGTTCGGTTTCGCCCGTTATCATGTATTTTGTGTTTTGTTGGTTTATTTCTAGTCTGAAAATTTTGCTTCTTTTTCTTTTACCATTTTTGTGGTTATCGTGTTCATCTCTGCTATGAGTCGTCCTCATATGCTACACATAGATGCTCGTTGTTGTATATTGACGCATCCATTTTTAATTTACTACTTCTAATTATGCTTTCAAAAACCAGCTTGAAGAGTGTAACAGAGCGAAGATTACCTTGTCTTTGGCCATTTCCCACCAATTCTGTTGATTTATGGCCACTCCAGACTACTTTATTTTGTGTTTTATTCAGCCATATTTATTAGCTTTATAGGTTTTTCGGGTATTTCTAGTCTTCTCATTGCATTGTACATTTGTTCTCTATTTACTCTATTATAGGCTTGTTAGAAATCAATAAATAGCACCTGCAGAACTAATTTGTATTCGTAGCAGGTTGTTTGGATTTCTTTGTGAGTAAAATTGTGGTCACATACTGATCTGTTTCCTGAACGCTACTTGATATTCCTCCAGGGCACCTTCAGTGGATTTGTCACTTTTTTATGCAAAGAGAATATCAGCGCAGTTGTCCATTCTTCGGAAATTTGTAAGAAAGGAAGATCTCTCTTTCTTGTTTGTCTGTTTCTTTCTTTTCAGGTTGGTCATGTTAGTAATATCTTTAATGACTTTCCACATATCCTGAACTTGTGTGGTTTGACAACATTTTCCAGTTCTTTCGCAATCTCCCTCTGATATTCTGTTTTATTTCTTTGTATTTTTAGTGTTTCTTTGCTCCAATTTGCAGCTTATCCTCACTAAGAAATGATTCAATTTCATATGTTTTCTTTCTACCAGTACATCACCAATTTGATTACGCACGCTGATGTCTGGTATTGTATAAGTCCCTTTATATATTCGTTACCGTTCTAGTTGCATACTCCTCACTAACATTTTGTTTTTTATTGTAAAATTATTTGGTGTCCATTATCATTAGATCTTTCGTGTTCATTATGTACTATTGTTGTTGATTGATACATTTCTTCTTCCCTAATATTTGCGTTGTAATCTTCAATCACTATTTTCATGTCATGTTTTGGCAATTTTTCACATTCTTCTTCTAGTTGTTAGTGAAATATGTACTGTTCTTCTTCTTCTTTTTCTTCTAATAGGGCGTGGGTATTGATTATACTGATGTTGTTCTTCTCTCTTCGCAAACTTATAACACATAACTTTTCTGATATTGGTTTGAAAGCCATCACCTTATCTTTATATTTTTGGTATCAGTTTTACTATTACAGGTAATAATGAAATTTAACTTAACGCGAGACATCAGCAGATGTTTTTTAATGGTTTATTGTTAGTTTACATTACAGTTCGAATAGAGCCTCTCTCAGTAGTTGCCATCACCCCTGTCAATAGCTTGATGTTCTCTACCAATTTTTGACCTATTCTTTGTAAACTGGGCTCTATGGCTCTTTATGGTAAATGGTTTTCTTCCATTCCCTTAATATAGACAACGCATTATAGTTTTTGTATCCGTATAAATTTGTATTATGCGCTTCCTTGTACAGTTGATTATGGATTAGGATGAGATCCTCCCATTTACAACCCGTTCTAGTTTATTGGCCCCACTATTCATCGAAGAAACTTTCTTTCGAATATTTTTAACTTATTTGCTGTTCTTCCTGTCACTGCTCATGTTTTGTAAGCACAAGTCAGATAATCGATTTATATATGCGTATTTTTTATCGCGGTATATAATTCGTAGCTGTATTATCTTGGAGAGGGCATACTTCGTCCTCTCCAGGATAATACAATAGCATTACGCTACGATGAATTTCTCAACATCAGTTTGGCTGCCAAATATTCCAAGTTCCAGTGTAATTGTTCTCTATCGTTTTATATCACTATCGAGATGCGTATAAAAAATACATTTCACGTTGTTTTTCAATAACAGTAGGCCAGTAGGCCAGTAGTTGAGTCACTAAATAATTAGATTAAAATTAGATTAACAATGTATGAGGATTTTTCTATTGCAAACTAGTAAAACTTACAACAGTGTACTAGGCATTATATATAACCCAAAATATAAACATATGTATACATAAAAGCATAACCTAAGTAAACAGCTTTACTGCCAACTTAAATGCCAAATTCATAGCCACCTATTATGCCAAAACAACGTGAACGGTTTGTAGTTGTGTACTACAAAGATAGATTAATATTTATATATGTACTGCTTCTGTCAATATACTTGGTGTATAGAAAAACTAGAATACTGTCCACATGTTACCAACTGCCATCGAAACAAAAACCAGTTAATTTCCGCAATGAAGTCTTGCAAGGTGTACTAAAACGAAATATTTGATACATGCGCATGCATTGCAATAATTCGTTTTCATTTGCCATCCTCCGACTACTCATACATCAATCATTTGATTGAGCATTAATTTTGACAGCTTGGGATTGTTATGTTATCAAAGAACATATACGCTGAAAAAAGAAAAGTTTCACACAAAATATGAAACTGAAAGTTGCCATGTTGGGTATAAATCTGTAGGATAGGAAAACGTGCGTGAATTATTTTTAAAAACGTTCCCCTGGAAAAGGTATCAACGCTGGCAAATACGTCCACATATGCCAGTCTATCGGAATGTTAATCAAAATGTACAAAATCGATCGAATCCAAAAACATTTTTAAGCATATGATCAAACGTAGCCGTGATACGCCAACAAGTTGAACAGTTTACAGAGGTAAAATTGGATATGTATAGTATATTTTAATCGACAACAAAAATTAACAGTAGTACCTATTCAACAAGTGATATGAAAAATTGGAAAATGCAAAAGCTTCATTTTACAATTCATTCATTTTACGATTTAATTTTTTTCGTTATGAAATTAGAACTATAATTAAAATAAATTTATGAAACTCATTATCAGAATAAGATGAAAAGTACCTTCGTGAATTAAGTCCACACACAGAGGAATTTGTATGTCGTTTTTATGTTTAATATTTTACATGCGTTAAAACAAGTGGTTGTGATGCGAATCTTTAACAATTGTCGTGGTAGTATATACTCATCCTAGGAGAATTCGTACGATGATAGTAATTTTACGGTGTATCAGGAACAATATGTTACTGCGTTTATTTATACATAGTTGTAATGATTGGTTCTTAGAAATAGTGGTCAATTTATCGTATTTTGAATATCGCAAAAGAGGAGGCCAAAACATTTTTGTATATGTGTGCGATAGTACATGAACCGCAAGCTTTGTAATAAAGCCAACGATCTCAGTAACACCAAGTCCTGTATAACAATAATTAACTTGCGCAAACACCTTCTTTATTAGTGAATTAAATTATAGTCTATCTATTCAATGAATTATTTATAACGTTTCTCGTGCTTGTCATATATACTAAATATGTTAAATGTTTCCACCGCCGTCAATGCGCTACTTCTGTTGTATTAGCAATTAAAATTTGTCAAACCTGTATTTTATTGCATATTTTTCATCGGCGACATCGATTTTGTTCCCATTTTACATGAAATATAACGTAGTACGAAGTGATTTCAAACTGTGTGAGCGCTGTCCAGTGAACGGTATTAATTCAATCAAGAGGTGAACGAGGTATGCGTATAGGCAATTATTTTCAGGACATTGATTTTGCGATATCGGGTCATTGGTCAAGTCAATGAAAAATTTATTGTGCATCCCGAAAGGATAGAAACAGGAAGTGCACCACTTTGGGTAGTAAAACGTTATAACTTCGTACGTAGCCTCGACAAATTGAAAAAGTCTGGTTAATTCTTCGACGGTATCATTTTTAAGAATTCGTTTCGCAAGCATTCCTCTTTACTTTTTGTTTCGGATGATGTCCAGTCGAATTTCAGCGTAATTTGTTTTCGTAATCCGGGTTGAAAGTTGTGCTCACTTGAGGTATGACATTTATTGTGCCACAATTTTAGTACCATCGCGCATCCAGATTAGGCCAATCATAAATAAATAAATAACATAAGGAAATTACAATGTTTGTCATTCATGGTTAACTTCTTTTTGTGAATCTCGTGAAACATCCCGTATGTTCCCATTAAAATGTAATTGCATAATAATATAGCACGTGTTCTTGTTCTAACACGAAGTTCTATTATCTCATTACCAACTACCCCTCTCTATCATGATATATTTGACGAAGCTAATCCCGTTAATATACCGCAATATTTGTCCTTGTCTAGCAATCCATGGCCATTTCTCGAATGCACTATTTAAATTACGTTTACAAAAATGAATCAATTTGATTTGAGTGCTTCTGAGAATATAAACATGCATTATTGGCTACTTGAGACTCCAGTGTGCAACCCCATCTTACGACGACTTAAATATTTCTATTTTAAACGTATAGAAACACATTATGAAAATATGTAAATATTCAAAACAAAGGCAACATCGTTTAATGTGTTTGTAATATTGTCATTTACAAATGCAACTTCTTACGGCCTACGTTTTCGAAAAGTAATTTGTTCTGGGCGTGGAATTTGCATTAAAGGTCCATAAATAAACATCGTAAATTTCAGCTGCAGACCTAAATACGTCCGGATCGAGAACTTTTTACGAAACGTAAACGTAAACGAAATAACGACTACGTTTGGATTTAGATTCCGACCAAAGTCTGACAAGTTGATCCATTGTGTCATTTTTATACGGCGAGATAAACTTTTATATTTTAAATATCCGTGTTGCACGTTGTGGCATTGTATACGGTACGGCGATTATGTTGCAACTTAAAGTAGAGTTGGTTTTAATTGCCGGATTTCGAAAAAGTGTCCTGGAATATAACGAGAAAGATTATCTTGTAAACGTCACATTTCCATGGTATATGTGTATTAATGCAAAATTACTTTTATTTGTGTGTATGTGCAAGTGTGTGTACTATATAATAAGTAATTAAAAAAAATTACTAATACTAAGTGTTACGGTTCTTTGTCGGGTAATTTTTTTTACAAATTTACTAAAACTATCTACCATTACCGAAATATTCGCATATCCTTCCTCCGTATATGGGAGATCACTAAAAAATACTATTCTAACAGTTCCACAATAGTCTCATTCCTTCCATACAATTTTTCCAAACATCATTTTCTTACTCCAAATTTTTGGTGAAGATCTTGAATTAGTTCCTCTGCGTAGGTTTTTGTAACGATGGTAAATTTTCGTCTCCCATAATTCTGTACATAACCCGTTTAAAATGTTAAAATTCTGTTTTCCCTCGCGGTTCTTACAATTCCCAAATTGGTTTTAATTTCTTCATCGTTTTGTTGATGTTTATATTGTTTAATTTTTTGTTACATTTAAATTTTAGGTTATATGTCATAGTTTTCCTAACTTGGTACAGACATTTATATATTCTCGTCAATACATCCGTTGTAACATTGTCTACTGGGGATATGGCGAATTTCGAAGTGATACTCGGGTAATATAAGATTCCATCATAGATTCGTTTATTTTGAACTTGCATAACTGATGTTTACGAGCGACGTATCAGTTTCAATAATAAAAAAAATCCCCCTAACAAATAATATTTCAATTTTTGTACAGCATACAGTATCGTTAACGTTTCCTTTTCTGATACACGATAATTTAACTAATGTTCTCTTATTAATCTTGGTACAAAAGTTATATTCATTGATCATTAATCGTCTGTACTAATTCCCCTCCTGTAGCATTTTAAATAACGGTTGCGCATTTTCTTTATAGTTTGGTATAAATCTTTTATAAAAAATTAGAACTCACAAAAACGATCTCGATTTTTTTAATATTGTTTGACGATGCATACCTTTCAATCTCAGCTAATCGATATTAGTGCATATATATGCCCTTTTTATCGATTTTAAAACTCAAGAAAATTACCACGTCCTTTGTAAATTGACTTTGTTCGAAGTTAATTTTCATGACTGCTTTCTTTAATGTTTGTAAAATGGTATTGTTATGCTCATAATGCTCTTCAATCTTTTGGCTCAACAGAAGTATATCATCTATGTAGAGTGTCACAAACTTTAAGGGCTGATAGTATGGCCCAAAATATGCCGAAAAGTTTTAATGAACATGGGTCCGCAAATGGTCTCATGTATTCTTCGACCATTTCTTGTTGTACTTTCTGCTGAAATATTTCTGTTCCCTTTTCTTGCTCTCCCATTACTCTCTGCTGCTCGCTTAGACCTTCACCAATGTCAATCTTCAATATTTCCATCATTTCCATTTTATTGCTGTTATTTTATGTTCCCATTAATTCTTCACTTAATTTATTTTCATATTAAATCCCATCACATTTTGTTTAATTCCTTCTTTAAACTTTTCTTGAACTCGATGAATCTCTTCGTTATCTTTGTCCAAAGATAATCTAAATTCTAAATTCTTCTCTACTACGCCTGTATTGTCTTCCATTTTCTTGATATGTTCATTCAGTTTCTTATTATTTTCATCGATTTGTTCTAGCTTCTAACCCGTCTTTAAGAGTGTTAATGTTTTCATCCATTTTCTTATTATTTTCATCCATTTGCTTATTATTTTCGACCATTTATTTTTTAACATATTTTTAAGATCCGCGAGCGTAATTTCCGTACTCTTTGTCGGCTGTAGTTCGTCTTCGTTCTTCTTGTGTCTGTTCCGTTGAAGCGGGTTCTCCCATCTTTTCCATTTTTTTTGTCAGGTCACATGTATTTCGAAGTTAAATTCGCCACACATTTTTAATACCAACTATTTTTATTTAAATTTATAACTATAATCAAATGATTTGATATGTTATGGTAAATTAACTTCATTAATGAAATAAAAAAATTAAAATTTTATTAACAAATTATAATACAACACAAATAACAATAACACAAATAAACACTGCATTATTTTTTTATTTCGTCTTAAAAGCACTTGTATTCACACTTCACTTTGTATTTGACGTTTATACACCATTACTTGTCAATTTTCTTTCAAACACACGGTTGACTAGCGACGTGAAGCATATACCCGGCAAAATGACACTAAAAGCTCGAATTGTCTTAATAAAGTCATAAGTTGTATAAAGATTTTTCTGTTTTTGACAGTCCCTTTAGAAACAAAAACATTCGTATTTCACTAAATTTTCGTCTTTGCTTCAAATTCTTGCCTGAAACGTTTACCTTAGATCATTTTTAGATCCCACGACCCTTTTCTCACACCACACTGTTCCATATTCCTCAGAATAATCAAATATTGACCCTTGCTATAAAAGTTAAGTTTTTAATATTAAATTCGCCGAAAATCCTCACTGGCCGTTGACACGTTATTTTTTATGTTTCTTGTAAATTACGGAAAAATAACAAATTATAGCACCTTTATAGTAAAATATGTAGTTATGAATTGTATTTCGCGGCATAACATTTCGTCATTTTATTTTTATAGATCGTTTTTATAGCTGTGGATAAATTTAATTGTTCTGTATTTCTGTTTTATTTGTTCTTTATTGCTTGATTGTCGTTCAAATTTAGAAGAAACGCCGGATGCTGTTTTGGAGTAATTGATAAAAGGCAAACGTCAAAACAAAATTCTTACCGTGCGTCGAGGAAAATTATATTCCAAGACCTAGCCTTACGACTGCCGCTGAAACGCAATTAACTCACACAATGGCTCAATTACCATCGCAGTAGCATAATTATCATTTCAGGAGGCAATTGCATCTAATGCCAGTTTTGCACAGCTTTAATTATTCGTCATCATCTAAAATGCTGATATTTAACCTTTGTGTGAAGTTCTTCGTTCCTGCTTGTCAGTAGCAAACCTTGTTAAAACTTCAAACGTTTGCGGCTACTTACGTACTATATACGCCAAATGTGAGACTAGTCAACTCCAAACTCACATTTGAGTGAACGCACTTTAGCATTTTATGCGCTATGTAAGGCTAAGCGCGTTAACATATTTCCCACGACTGAAGTACATTTTAAATAGAAATTCTCCTTTAAGCCAGACTAATGAACTGTTCATTATGTTCGCTGTGTGACATGGTATGTGAGCTTCGTTTGCTCTGCCGGAAGCATTAAGAAGATTGTGTAATGTTTTCAACGCGGAACGCGGTCTCGTAAAATTACGTAGGTGATGAGAAATATTCACAGTATGCATTAAGCAACGCATTTCACGTTATGATTACTGATTATTTCGAGTGTTACTAAAAGCAATATTTTTTTATACATTATTAATATTAAAATAATATATTTATATTATTATTTATATATAGATATAATAACTTTTTTTTATTCGCCTTTTATAATATTTTAAGCTTCCTTGCGTTCAGTCGATGTATTGTATATGTTACATACGGTTGCATAGCTTTTTTCTTTCAGTTATTTAGTCATTTACAATCTCAATGTAAATGTTTTTGTCATTATATTCATTACTATACGTATGTACTCGAGTTATATCCCAGATTTCGAAACCGAAGCATTTAACACAGCCACTTCAGTGGGAGATAGATTTGTCAATCCTAAGACTGAACAATTAATCTATAGTAGTATAGCAGTATAGGAATCCCTCTATTGTTTTAAGTGCATGACCGTTTCCATTGAATCAATAATTTGATGGCAGGTCAAGTCCTTTACCCAGTACTTTCTAAATAAATATTTATTTCTCTTCTAGTTACCAAAATTACAATTACTACGATACAGCTACCAAATTATATGTTTTATATTTTACGAAGTAACAGAAGATTGATAACAATAGGACACAAACTAGCTTAAATGCCTGTGTATGAGTTAACTCAAGATTGTCGTTTTCATTTGAATGTAAAAGTCCATATTAATTATCCGTCGATCTCGCATCCTTTTGTAATGCAACGATCTGGATGTTTACGTAAAACATTCCCTTTGTCATAGGTTTGACTTTTACGTTCAGCCATGCTAGATTATTTTAATAGTAATTATCCACAGCCAGATTACGCCAGATTTCTCTACTGAATGAACGAAAGTGGTTGCCCATTATCCATGCAAATGAAAATGTTTAATTAATACAAATAAAATCGAAATAGATATAACATGTGCAATGTTGCAACAATGTTGCAACAGTTTCATAAGTTTTGAATGATCCCCCCGTGTTATGACTGACAGGACCAACAGAAAAAGTTGGCCCTGTGTTCCATTTATAAAAAATCAAAATAATTGTGAAATGTATTAATACAATGATGGATTCAATGCGATATGGGTGATCTGTTATTGACATTTTCAACAACTTTATATTTCCTTCCTTTGTTCTATTTAATTGCATTTCATAATTTTATTTTTATAAAAGAATTGAAATAAACAAAAAACGAACGAAAGGTCCTTTCGTGTCATCGTTATATATTTGCGACTACGACTACTCATTATTGTGAATATACATTGCCTTTCAAATAAAACAGTCCACCCGAACGTAGAATGATGAAACTTGGTGAAAATGTTTAGTGCACGTAGAAAAACAAATGATTAAGTTTTGAAGCCAATTTGTCACTTCTTTGTTAGGAACAGTTGCCTGTGCCTTTAGTTACACCATATTTTCGTTGATTTGTTTCTTCTTGCTTGCTGTAACTGTTAGGACCTTTAGAGTGCCACGAGTTCCAAGTCGTGCAAATTTTCATCAAATTACGCCTTTTGAACGAGGACGAATTGTCGGAATGCGTGAGGCTGGCTTAACCTTCCGTGAGATAGCCAGACGTGTCATTCGGTCACACACCACTATAGCACAGACTTTTAGAGGCTGGCAGGAAGAACACCCAGAAGTTCGTCATAGAGGTACTGGACGACGAAGAGTTACGCAAGAGCGAGAAGATCGGCTCTTAAGGTGAAATGCAGTTAGAGACCCGGAAGAACCATTACGAGCCGTTGGAATAAATTGGATAAGAGTAATTGGCCATATGGTATCTATCAGCACGATTTATCGTTGTATACGCACGTTTGGACTACGTTCATATCGTCCTTATTTTCGTCTTCCTCTAACAAGAGAACATAAAGCCATCAGACTTCACTGGTGCCAGGACTGACAATATTGGGTTCCTGAATGGTACGAGATTTTCTTCAGCGACGAATCAAGAGTTTGCTTATGGCACTCTAACGGACGTTCGAGGATTAGGTGACCTATGGGTCAGAGGCAAAATTTACAATTTGTTCAACGTCGCCATAGGGCTTTAACTACTAGGATTGTGGTATGGGGGGCAATACGTTATGGAAGATGATCTCCTCTGGTATTCATTCCGGCCATACTAAACGACAGACATTGCATTGATTCAGTGTTGGAACCAGTTATTGCACCATTACTACAAAACCTCCCAAGAGCAGCCTTCCAGCAAGATGATGCGCGGCCTCATACTGCTCATGTAACGTTAGCCTTCCTAGAAGAAAACTATCAATATGTTGCCCTGGCCTCCAAAATCACCAGACTTATCCCCCATTGAACATGTCTGAGATATGATGGAAAGAAGATTGCAGCGTTTATAGCCTGGGATGATGTACCACAAGAGGATGTCAATAATCTAATTTCCAGTATGCCTAGAAGGATTGCTAAGTGCATAAGAGTAAGTTGTAATGTAACTCATTATTAACTTTTTAATCATTAAATGTTATCAGTTTTTCTTATAAATGTAATAATTTGTTTTTCTACGTGCCCTAAATAATTTCACCAAGTTTCATCATTCTACGTTAAGTAGTTCGGGCGGTCTATTTTATTTGAAAGGCAGTGTGTATTCTATTTGCTTTGCCTTTGTTTTATTTTGTACATTGTACATGTTTCAGTTATAATTTCGGTTTTATTTGGCTTCGTGTTCTACATCTTTATCGCGCATAAATAATGCGCGATTATCATTAAATTTTGATAGTGATGATAGGTAGTAACTTACCACTTGCACACAACCAAACCAAGAAGCATTGCCAACAACCTAACAAATTCTCATTTTTAAGATCATCTTAGATACATGAAGATCTTGATATTCATTATAGAAAATTTATGAAGTGCTTGACAATTAATCCCACCGCAAGCATTTAAGAACCATTAATTTCGGTGCTATATTCATTTCCTCCTACGCGAGAACAAGATTTAAAACAATTATAGTAAAGAATTTGTATGTGCGCCAATCAGATGTCAATACCCACGTCAATTCTTACTACTAAATAATTGCAGTGATCGTTATCGATCAACTAAGTTGATATTCTCCGGACTTGCATCAATGAAACACACTGTAGATCTTCATGCTCTTAAGATATCTGAATTGACACTTTATGAAATGTATTCTTCAAATTTGAAAGCACTTTCTCCAATATTTGTATGTATTTGCGAGCAGGAATATATTATATTTCACAGAGTCGTTTTGAAACTTATGAAAGTATCCACTTTTCCGCTACATTTATTACGTGTGTTGCGCGCGGTGTTAATCCGCAGTTAATCCTTTCTAGTATTTCAATTAATTGTCCCGAGTTGAGAACTTAATCATTCATACGGGGTGGAAATCTCATAAGTGCAGAAGTGATTTGTATATCGTTAACGAAGTTAATGTATGCAAAAGATATTACATGTTGCGGTGTAATTTAATACACTTTCTAGACGTTTATAGCACAATAGAAAATTCACATTTACGTTCGTTCAATAATCTCCGTTAGTACGTTTTTGTTCCATTTCAAAGAAAACGTGTTGCCGATAAGGCTCGAGATGGAATTCGTCGAAATCATGCGACACGGCCATTTGAAACTCTAAAGGTGGAACTTGCAATTACAATACAATTAGCAACGAAAATAACTAGACGCTTTGAACCTTAAAGTTGGTCTTTTGTCGTGGGGTTGGCAATTAATTCACAAGCGTAGTACAATGCTGGGATATTCGAATAAGTTAATTTTGTAAAACTGTCACTTTGTGGAATCGTCAATGCAGACCGTATTAAACAAAATATATAATTGAAATGAATATTTTATACAAAATTTAGGTTTATTTAAGGCATCCACGTTGTGTCTAATAAAGAAATATAGTCATTATAACAATAGTTAAGTTGAAATTAGCAATTGATATATAGAATTCTATTGTATTAGCATATGTAAGCTTTGAGAATCGATTTGTGAAAATTTCACTAATAAATTTATTTTCCTTTCCAGGAGTTTCGCATATAACACATTTGGAGGAAGGAGCGGAGGAATTGATCGTCGTTGATCAAGTGAGTAATTATTTGCTTTTCCGGCGACGTTTATGAATATATGCTACCAATATTTTGATTTACAAACTGTATTATTTTTCTGGTCAACATTATTGAAAATAGTTGCCAAATGCAACAATGTAATATATGAAAGAATAAGTATTTATACATTATATACTTTGGATATATTTGCACAATTCTTTCTTTAGCCTTCTTTAGGCTTGAAAGCTTAAGCGAATGAGTTTATGTAAATAATCGCTATTTATATAATTTCATTCTCTGTTTTCTCAGTCACGTCTGCTTGCCTTCTTTCCAATATCTCCTCCGTTTTCTAAATTGCTTTTAATTCTTCTGCTGGTAGACTTTTTCCGCCCTATCTTCCGTTCTAACATTATCAGCCAGTACTATTTCCTCATATGCAATTTCCAAATGTTACCTTAAATATTATGCATTCGTCTAATATACCTTATAAATCGTGAACAGTTTGTCCTTGTCCTTGAAGATTTCCTCTCCACCTCTTCGTACTTTGCACATCCGTTATGCTTCCTATATTCTTCTCTCATGTCTTCTTTATATACTTTAAAGCAAATACACCTAACTTCATATTCAGTATCGTGTCTTCTTTCATTACCAGTATTTTTGTGGTTTGTGCATATCACCTCTTGATATGCATAGCGAGTAAATTTCCAAAACTTTGATCGTCACAAGAGCTCACATACTACGAGAACTGCAACCGGAAAGGATTTTTTTACTGCAATCCTCGCTGTTCTGTGTTCTCATTTTCCATGAAAACTCTACCCTCTCACCTCATTGTGTTATGTCATCGATATTTTGACGTGAAACTCTATAATGTACATAGAGCTCTCTAATATGCAAAGCCATGGACAACATTTAGCTGGAACAGAGATGTGGCTAGAAGGAAGATATTCGTGAAGGCGAAAGGAAAATAAGGAATATAGAAAAGTGATAAGGGATCCAAAAGACATTGTAATCAAGAAGACAAGAAAACGTAAGTATGAACAGGGACTTGAAGAGAATGAATGCAAAAATGAAATATGGTGAAAATAAGCTACATCTAATAGAGAAAGAACATAATGATGAAGGGATTAGAGGCTGATCGATACATGAAAAAAACATAAAGAATAAGGTCCTGAGATGACCAGCTGCATCTCAAAGTAGTAACAGATTACGTTAAAATGAACTAGGCAAAATATATATGAAACTAACAATAGTGGGAATGAAATACATGATGGATAGAAATTAGTGATGACAAATATAATTTAAGGGAACAGAGATTTACATCTATAATTGCTTGACCAGAGAGTAATGGAAAATATAAGAAATAATTAAGAACTCCATTAAATAACAAAGTGGTGAAAGAGAAAAAAAATTGGGCGAGTAATAAAAGGTCAAAGATAAAGAATTGTTATGGAACAAGTTGTTGGGCAACTTGGAAAAGCAACTCAATAAATGAATAAACTATAACCAGTGAAGATATAGGGATTAGAATGAAGAAGAAGTTGAAGTAATTATAAAGAATAGGTAAATATAATCAAAGAAGAAAACGAATAAAAAAACAAATAACTGCGTCGTGGAGTGTCAAAATTCTATTGACACCGAGAAAACAACAAGAGGTGGCAAATGAGGTAGGAATAGGTTATTGCAAGAAGCAAGGTTTTAAAAGGGGGAAATAAGAACAATCTCCAATAATAAACTACATGAAATTATCCCTAAACCAGAAATGGTAATAATATAGTGAACTTCAATGCACAAGTCAGAGCGGAAGAATGGAAGAGTTCCACAACTCTATAGATGTGGAAGCGCACGTGGATACAAATATAAAAGGGACATTACTGGCTAGGTTTGCAGCCGCTACAGATATGTATAAAATGAGTACTTAACGTAAGCATAAGAGAATCCTCAAAGTATAATGGATGCCACACATATGTCGACAATTAACCACGTCAGGTCTCATAGAGGGATTTGCATAGAATCGCATTATTAATCTGGTGACACCTAAATGTAAAATAAAATAACTGTCATTAAAAGTAAGTGAAACTATAAATAATCGAATTCAGAACAGTTACAAATGCAAAAAATAATGTTATCGTATAAAAATGTAAAAGCGATGAAGTAAAGGAACTACAAGAATGAATTGTTCAAGAGAGAATATATTGAAAATACAAGAAACAATTTTTTCTTCGATAGGGAATATGAATAAATGATGGAAATCAAGAAAGATGATACAATTAAGATAGAGAGGTAAAAAAGCGAACAAAGTCAGAAACAAATAGAAGCAAAAAAGCAAAACATGTGTAGCTGTTGAAGAGACTGAATTGATTAAAGAGACATTATAACATGAGGGCAGAAGAGAAGCTGAAAAAAATGGAAAAAGAACTTAAATATGAAGAAGTAGTCCAGAGCGCCTGAAAAGTAATAAAGCAAGACTGAAGAAGCGCCAAAGTGCTAAAAACTGGATGCAGAAAAGTGTGTAGATGAATCCAGAACTTAGTTGTGAAAATGGGTAGAATAATACCGAGCAAGGGGATCGAAAAAAATATAAACTAGAGAGGCATTACGTTATTAAATGCTAAAAGTGTTTAACAATCATCAGATCAAAATTGTTGCAAGACTTAAAACACAAGGTAATACTAAAGGAACTTATTGGATAAAATAGGGATAGAAGGAGTGAGTACCACAGTCAACACATAACAGAAAATAAATATCAGCTTCAAAGGCTATAAATGTGCTCGACAGGGTAAGCTTTACCAGCTATATGGTTAATAACATCAACATAGAAGAAATCATTATAAAATCATTGCAAAGAAATGTGCACAAGCGTAGATGAAAAGGCAAATGAAAGAGGATTGCGAATCAAATGCATGTATTGTATAATAGAAAGAAGGAAGACGATACATTGGTTAATACAATTAGAAGTGGAAACATCCACGTACCTAGGAATGTTACTACACAGTAATAATGAAAAATATGTACAAAGCGACGAATACGGGCGGGATATCACGTGCCATTTTGGGATTTAATTATGCAGTCTGCATTAGTGACAAACACCGCTTAGAGTTACACCAGTTAAAAACAATTGCGAAAATTTTAAATAATAATCCCATAGTTAGTGGTAAAATATAATATAATTTATGTTCAATCCCACTTTTAGTTTCAACAGTAGGTAAAAATGATAAAAAAAATTGGTAAACATATCACGTATCTAATTTTTATCGATTATGTACGCACGAGGCCTGTGGGCCTTTGAAGTCGAAAAAATACACTTTGAAAATTGGATATGACGTTAGGGATTGCTCCTTCGATGGTAGCATGTTGGTCCGACGGGAATAGCACCGAATTACGTCTCAGGTAGCCTACCACTGCACGAAATAAACCAATTTGTGTTACGGCCGAGGTGTGCATGAATACAGAATGATTTAACGACTATTATAATTTTATGGAAACAAAAAACGCAGAATGGAAGTTTGAATGTTATCAACCCAATACATTCTTCTACCCATAAATTGCTACGACATAAAAATAATAAAAAATATGTTGAGTAGAAATATTAAGTAGTAAATTCATTTTTGTGCTGGTATGTACTATAATTAGTAGATTTGTTCCAAGAAAAGAAATGTATGTATGTTAATTCGTATTGCACAGCATGCAATATTGCTGTGAAAATTCTAACGATAAGAGAATTTACATTTGCGTTATGTTAAGTGTGTCTGAAATATATTCACTTGCCTATAACATAATGATAAAATTGGAGCAAAAGCATCTTTGAAATATCTGATTTTTACCTTTTGTTAAAAATAACTTTTAAGCATTATAATCAATAAGGAATTTATCCTTAATTAACAAAACAACGAGGACGGGATTAGGTAACATTTAGATTCATTTACCATTACATTGTTAAATTGCTAGTTATAGTCATCATCCTTTCACTACAGATGGCACTCATACAACAAGAATTGCTTAGAGATCCTCCTTCAGCAACGCTATTACACACTAATGTGCTGTCTGATGTGGAATTAAGTTTCCTTATAGGAGTTGTTTTCAACATGTAATTTAGCAAAAGGTGCACTCATGGGACTGCGACGAACTATAATTAACTTTTACAGTGGGACTTCGACCACTAATCCGGCTCTTATACTTAAGAAACACAGACCTATTATAATTTAAGATAATTAACATTATTTCACGAAACCTTCACATTCAGTATATCCACATGGAGTTGTATTATAAAGTAAAAAAAAAATTCAAAACATTCGTTGATAAGTAATATCATCAAATGCACGAGGGTCAGTGAACACCCTATTAAACAATTAAAGACAGTACCCTGGGAGTGAGAAAGAGACATCTTTAGATGCCGTTAAATGAAACAATGTTTGTACTAGTTTTAAGTACGAGGGAATTAAAAGACGATAGGCAGGCTATATGTGATATAGTGATACGAAAATGTGTGCCTAGTCTAATAATCTCAATCTAAACTGGGCCACGATTTGCCAAAGTACGCCGATGTAAATTATGTTAAATTAGTCATTTGCATGGAGAGATTAACTGAAACCTAACAGATAGCCGAAAATATGATATACGAGACATATGCGGTAGTTAATAATTTAGATAGGAATTAAATGATCAACAACCACAGTTAACATCAACGGTCAACGGATCCCTCGAGAACAAACAAGTGGCGACGCCGGTTCCTTTGAAAATCGCTGTGGAATGAAAGGCGTGAATAAGAGGATGCAACACACAGGACAATGTGGGGAAGAAACTTTAGACGTGAATGGTAGGAGGGTGTTGAGATTCAGCATAACGAATGATATGTTCACAGAAAATATTTTTTTCAACCAAAGTAAAGAGGGTAGGATGTGGCAAACATGACAGATCACATGGTAGATAGATGTGAGGATGGAAATACCCCGTGAAAAGTGCATTAATAAGCGAAGCTAGATACAAAGGGCAATAAAAGAAGCGACAAAGAGCAGCTGGGAAAAGTCCAGGAGTAATATGGAAACAAGCGAGAACATCAAACATCAACAGGGAATGAAGTCGATAAGTAAGATGTGTGAAAACTGGAAAAGCTAGAGAAGAAGATGGCCTAGCGCCATAGGTGATTAGGTGGGGATGGGAAATTATAAAGAAATCAATGTAGGTTACATGTAAGGAAGCAACGAAGGAGGGGACCCTACAAATACAATGGGATAAGAATATAACAATACATAATTGCATAAAGACGAAAAGCAAAAATTGTCATCAGAGCCAAAACGTACACGACAATAGAATAAAGGAGACGAAGGAATCAGATAAAATAATGAAAGTAATTGGATGCGCACATAGAAGAAGAGTGGGAGTAGTAATAATGGGAGAGAAATCAATGTAATTTGAAATGGAGAACAGTGTAAACCTATTTTATAGTATATATGGATTAAATAAAAGAAATGCAAAAAGGAAGCATCAACTAAGACACTGACTGAACAAGAAAATTGAAATAAGGTAATTAGGTAACCGTTCCATGTTAATTTGCTATCTAGTACTAGACCAAGAAAACAAGCGGATTCGGTTTGTGTAATTGACATATGATTGATCTTATTAAGGCAGAACTGTCAATCGTTTTCTTGATCGCGTGAACTTGTATTGTTTGAGTCTTCTGTACATTTAGTGTAATGCCGTTGTCGGTACACCGGTTTGCAGATCAACTATGGCCATTTGGGATTAATTTATTTGTTAATTAAGTCACTTCTAGTGGGCTGGGTTACTGTCGTGCTAATATCGTCAACATATAAATTTTTTTATGTAGTTGTACATATTGTGCAAAGGTTGTCAATCATTATTATGAAGAGGATTGGTCCAAGAATGGTACCCTGCGGCACACCACTTCTCATTGTCGTCTCTCCGACATCAATTTGTTTGCCCAGACTTGTAGGGTCCTGTTTGAGAGGTACAAGGAATTCATTAGAGAGCGTTTCCCTCATTTTTTTTTTGTATAATTTGTCTAACAATAGTGGGTTGTCAATTGAGTCCAATGCTCGCGACATGTCAAAAAACAATCAGACTATTTGATCTTTTTCCTCTACGTCGTTGTAAATGGAGTTTATCATACGATCAATGGTAGTAATTGTTGACTTTTTCCATCATGTAAGTATGCTGTGCTGAATGAAGGTGTTTGTATTTTTCTAGGAACGTGTACAGTCTGGTCTGAAAACACGTTTCGAAAATTTTTAAGCGATGATTTTGCAAGGATACCGGTCTATAAATTCTTCTTCTTCTTAAGAACAAACTACGTTTAGTTTATTTATATATCTCCTCATTGTCAATGTGTAACACGTTTTACTGAGATTGGCTGATTGATTAATTCCTTTATCGTTATAGGTTTTTTTCTTTTTTAGCTGAAGTCTGTAGAATTTTCGCAACAAAAAGAATATTTGATTGTACATATATGTGGCTATTAATTCTTGTGTTGATTATAAACATTTCACCTAATAGTTTGGAGACGTTCGTTAATTGTGGGGTAATCCATTTATTCTTATCAATATTTACCTTTGTTATGGTGTGTAATGGGAATTCTATATTGTTTTTAATAAGGTTTCAAAAGTCGAATTGAGGTCGTTGACGTGTTAATTCTGCCGCTTCCAATATATTTCATTGTGATCCTGTGATACCCCTACTACTTTAACCCTCGGTTTATTTGCTTTACATGTGTGTAAGGTGTAATTGTCTTTCAAATTATTTTCAATGTACGTGGTAAAGATTTTGACCGCTTCCGAATTTTCCCACCTTAAAATATTGCCACCTTGCTTGGTTTGTTTTCATATTTTCACTCCCACTGTTCACTTTATCGGAAGAATTTGTTCCCTAATATCTTTCATTATTTTTGAAATATCCTCATTTTTTGTTGGCTTCTGTCACATTATTCTCCACAAAGAAATTTGAAGGTAAATTTACGGAAATGAAAATACTAGGAGTAGCGGAAAGTTATAAAAAAAGAAAATTGATTAATATCTGTAGACGATAAAAGTTCAAAATAAGAAGAAAAGTTTTCTTTGATTTTAATTCTTCATTTGCTCATTTATTTTTTCTATGAAAGAGATACATTCTTATAATTTTCAATAAAGAATTATTATGATGCATTAGTACAATAAAACAATGCTAATAATTATAGTTAAAACACTTGACCGTTTATTTCCATAATATTTGTTTACGCTACGCTATTTCGCTATAATCAAGTTCGTGCAACACAAACCTAACAACTTTCAACGAAGTTTGCAAAAGAAATTTGCACAGCATGGGAATGTTTGACAGTTAATTTAAAAACCTTGCATACAAATACGTTTTCATAAAATTTATGTGTAACACATCGTCATTTTTTTACATAAACTATTTAAATAAAGCTTCGACTACATTATTCCGATTAAATTATTTTGTATCCGATTGCGTTGATCCAGTAAAATGATTAACACGGGAATATACTTTGTAAATTGGATGGATATAAATAGAGTATTATCTGCTTATCGCAATCATACGTGAGTAACACGAAACAGCGACCCAGCTCAATTTCGGGTTAGGGTACAAACTGAGGTCGCAAAGGGTCTAGCTAATGGCCGCACAGGTTTATTTTATATCAGGGCTGTGCGCCAAATGTTAATAAAATCACTCTAATTGACATGAAATGTGTGATATTCTGTATTCATTGTTAGAAGGGTCTCGATTATATTTATTGTATTAGATAAAATGGAAACTTTGTACGAATTATGAATCATACACAAACGTTTGTGTTATTATTATAAGGTCAACGCGATTTTAAATATTGCCAATTAAAACTAATTAAAACAACAAATTTAAATTTTAACCTGGATCTTCTTTGACGTCGTTGGTGATCCTGTGTCCATAAGAATTGAATACAATGTAAATTAATTTTCTTTTAACTTGAAAAAATTTGTTTATTTGAAAAATATAATAAATTTTGTAAAACTCGCGAAAAATATAAAAATTAATAATAAATATTAGTTAATTAATTAATTATTTTAATCCAACAGGCTGTCATATTTGCAAAATATGTTCGTGGCGTTTTATTTTAAAGAAAATTGCGGCAATTCTAAAAAAACAGTCTAACAGCTGTCAAAATATCAGTTTAATTCACATATAACTGTCATATTTTATTTCATGACAGTTTAACAGCTGTCAGAACATCGCTTCGAAACATATGTAAATGTCGTGCTTTTTTCAAAGAAAGCCAAGTCATTATATGGGGAGAGGAATGACACACCAATAATAATGGTCATAAATTATTATTTTTTGTCTCTTCAACCACAAAACTAAATTTTCGGATAAGTTTTCGAATAAAAGAAAGAAGACAAATACGTATGAGTAATATTTATATATATAAAAATTATTTTCAGTAATTTCTCTTCAAAGACGAGTGGACTAAATGTGTTTTATTTGTATTGTTACAGAGATTTGATTGGCCAGTCGCTCGTCCTGTAGAAGAACATGAGCTGATTGTAATTGAGCTTCTGGTGCGAAGTCGTTTATTTGCTGACAAATTATTAGGATCATACGGATTAGTTCTCCAGAGCGTAGTGCGTAATGGACGACTCTCGGTTACAGATAATTTGGTCGACCTTAATAATAAGCCACTGCCGGTGAGTATTTTCTATTGCATATCTAATTGTACAGTCAAGTTCTGCCCACAAGATTTACACGGTGTAACATTGGCCACGTTCAATGTACGTAGTGATTGCAAGCGCTTTGTGTTCATTAGTAGCGGTTGTATCGATCTACGGAGTTCATTTTGTTTATTAAATGTAAATTTATAAAAAAATATCAGAAATGTTGTTTCTTTTTATTTGTGTTTTTCTATTTATGAGTAAGGCATTGTGAGGTACTTTCTGTTCGTGTAAATTTTGGCCATCATAATATAAAGATATGTAATGTATATCAGAAATGACGTTACATCGTTGTTAATGACATGTCTAAGTGCTGCAATCTTCTGAATTTGATTTTTAATAATCCAAAACTTTTTTCGATAACAGATCGTAATCCTCCATGAATTTCGTTATATTTTTCCATGTATCATAAGGTGTTAAAAGGGCCATTGCCAGTGCGTTCCCTATCTCCTAATAAATGGAAATCTAGGGATAACAATTCTTCATCAAGTTCTGTTGCCAAACGACTTACACGAAAAATTCTTGCAACATGCCAAGATAAATATTTATGAAATTAATATTTTCATCATGACGGAATAATTTTTTTGCGTCAAAAGCGTTTTCAACGGTTGCTATGATGTGACATCCATCATCATACCTACGACACCAAGAAACTTGGTAATAAGTTTTTCGTGGGTTGCATATTTTTATGGATTTTATAGAGTAATTCCAACTTTCAATGTAATTTACTTTCGATTCTTTCTTTGTTCAATTTATATTAAATGTAAATTTTGCTACGACAAATTTACACGAGTATATCCACTTATTATGTGATGAATATTTAAGCTGCACGGCAGCATGGATTGTATTACGTAGCAGCTTGAACATTGGAAGTCGCTTACAAAGCTCATGAAAAAACGGTCGATTGGTGTTTTCGTGATGTTTATGATTTATTTATCTTGTAATATTATCAAGGCTCTAAATATTATTTATTAATTAATAAACTTGAATAAATCTATGAATGTTTCCTTCTGCTAATATGAATGTTCAAATCAATTTTATTTCAAAAATTATTTTAAACATGAATAATTTCATTGTGGTTTAACATAATGATACTTTACATCTGATATTTATATAATTATTTAAAGTTTTGGGGTTTGAGTTAGAGTGCTACAGTAAATTAAGATTTAATCTACAAATTGTGCACCAAATAAACACTCGCAGTTGCGGTTTGTTAAGGGTCGCAGGTGACTACTATGTGTAGCCTGCCTTTATCATAATATTATTTCACAGAAAATACCGTATCTTCTTAATAAAATTAAAATTGGTTCTTTCTCATATAACATTGTGAGATTTTTTTCTCAGAGCAATGCAAAGAGCAACTTTTAAGCGAATAATGCGTAGCCGGATTTTAGATGAACAGCAACAAGTAACATTACCATTACCGTTCCTTTGTTATTGTCACGATTATTATTCTAATTTGTGCTGTTGGTCCAAATTTAAAATAACGGAGGACACTAGTATGAAGCTGCACCTATTGGTCGTTTGAAATTTTATTATATATTTGCTCAATGAATGATGACGGGTTAATAAAGAAATCATTATTATAAAATTATTAAATACCCATAATTTTATTAACTACAAGTCCACTTATTACAACTTATTTTTGTCCTGATTATTGAATATCTGTTCACACCTCGTCATTTTCGTTTAATATCATATTTCTGTTACATGTTCAATATTTTAACGAAGTTTTCTTCAATGGATATTTAATTCTCTCCCATTGTACTCTTATGAAGCCTATCTTCATTCCGGTTAAATTAAATTTGCCACACATAAAAACTATCTTCGAAATTGACTTTTTGAAACTAAATTCTTTGATGAGCGCATTGAACCGGATGTGTAGAATGAACATTCGTTTTTAAAAATACTTCCTTTCTAGGAGCAAAATCTTGTACTCGTGTCGCAATGCCCTGTTATGCCTGGTTCCCTAATTCAAAACTTTTGATTTGTCGTTCAGTATTTCTTGTTTTTTATAACTTAATTGTTTATAACAAAATACACGTGTACAAATCCTTGACATATTTTATTTTGCACTTTTTGATGTTTAGCTCGTGTTATCAACAAAATATTATTGATAATAACACATTCTTTGTAACATTCAATTTTAGCTTATGTGACGCAACTACTATTTGTTGACGCGGAATAACCCACCCATCCTCCATTACCTTTACTGCTCCCCACCATACAAATAACAGTATCTTGTTTTCGTCCACATTCTGTTTTTATGTAGCTTATTATTTACCCACTACTTTTAGGCGTGACGCTTTTAGCTTTCCCAAGCGTGGCTCAATACTTGCAACGATAAATTTATTTCAGCAGAGCATACGATTCTCAAAATTATGGTATTTAATAAGGAGCTTTACCAGTTTAATTTTTTTCTATCAGTAGATTTCATAGATCTATTTTCTTTATTATTATAAATTAAAAATATAATTTATTGCATTCTAAACGAAATAATTCAATTATTGAATTCTAAAACTAATTCCATTCCATTTTGTTTGTTGCGAATAATTGAAAATGCACATTTATGATTTTTTATTTGAAGCGCTTGTTCACGATGCTTTAAATATAATTCAACCATCACAATTTCAGAAATTGATAAGATCATAATAACAATGGTATTACATGAAAACTTTTGTTGGCACACAAATTTAACAAATGCATGAAAACTTGCAAGTAGTCAATAGTATCGAGTGTTCGTAGTACATGTCTTTTTGTGTAATTGCATTAGAAGTTCTCGTTTAAGTTCTTCTGTGGAGCACTTTGTTATTAATGACTCAGTAATTGGATGATAGAATAGAGTAGCAAGTTAAATGGAGTACCTGTTTATAAATTTAGCGTCCTTGTCATTAATAATGATAAAGCTTTTACATTGGTTACAAAGATTCAACGGAAACAAATCGCAAACTTTCTGCAGACACTCAGAGGAAGACAGACGTCGTTAAGTTTGCGCAGCAAACTATAAAGATTAATGCAAATATTAAGGTACCTTAAAAAAATTGAATGTTTATAGATATAACTGCACTTGAACATGTACATGAAGGATTTAACAAACAGGCGGTAGCATTTGGCGTTATGACGATCACGTTCACATCGACATGAAAATGAGATTACTTTATAACGAATGACTAAATGCGAATGAGGTGCCAAATATTTACACGTTCTAAACGAACTATACTAGATTTGTCCAATCACAATGATCTTTTAAAACATTGTCTAGCCGACCCTCGCAGTGATGAATGAGAGATGTACTGAACTCTCGACTAATTTGAGTTTGAACCAACAAATCAAAGTGAATAAACACATTAAAATGTAATTTTTAGCATCTTTGTAAAAAAATGTTTAATAAAATCATCATCCATGGGGTGAATTTGTTATTCGAAGTGCGCATGGTAATTGCCAGTGGCAACCCGTTTGTGGTCGTGGTTTTCCTCGAAGAGGCAAAGCGTAGATAATAACAAGTGAGACTTATCTGTACAATGCGAATTTGAGCGTACTAAATGTTTAGATGTAAGCTGAAAACGAGGTATTGATTATATTTCATAGAAATATTGTGGTGGACAATGAAAAGAGCATTATTCGACGCGAAAGGCTCGTGTGCTCAGTTCCACAGGTATTAATATGCCATAATCTAGATTTAAAACAAATCTATTATCCTTTCTAAACTGTATAATGCGCTCGGTATTTTTTGTAATGGTAGCACTAGTACAACGAACTACATGTAAATTAAGTAAAGTTGTTAACCTTAAATGTTTATTTAACGTTAACAAATTTTATGGTTAGGTATGGTATGGTATGGTATGGTTATGGTTTGTCAATTTGCTTCACATAACATCTCCCGCAAATCTAGAACGACGGTTCGTTCTAGTTTCGCTCTGCCGTTAGACCAAAAACCTTTTCTTTTATATTCAGATCCTTCAAAATAAAGTTGGTGAAGTTCTTGACTAGATTTTAAATAAAACTAAATATACTAAATTTTCACATCTTTTATACTATATGAACATAATCTTATTCATTTACAGCGATTGGGTATTCGGTTTCCATTCTATGTTTTGTGATCAAGAAACTTTTTACAGTTACTTTCATATGATTTCATATTTCCACATCTTTTCTACCATTAACTATATATTCAACGTGTTCGTTTTTCACACAGCTTCGTTAAATTTACCTATTGTGTCTAAAATTTATATTAAACTGTTCTTTCCATTGTACCATACGCTTTTATTATATTTTCCTTTAATGCGGTTGATTTATAGCCTGGAAACCGTATTTCCATACAAGGTGTTAAATATCAAGGATTACCCATTATATTTCAAGGTTTCCCCCACAATTTGCAAATTAAAACAAAATCGCAAATTCGTAGAATAAAAAAGTTATTAACACATATTAATAACATTCGACAAAAATATCCGTGGTAAAGGAGAAACGATATTAAAACAAAAACTACGAATTTCAATAGAGTCCTTTGTATTAATTGATCATTTTATCGCAGATACTGCAAGTGATTTTGTGGCCTAACGCGATAATATAATATAAGTCCGCGATTGCTTTAACATGGACTACGACAGGGACTAAATCTGTCATAAATTCACTTGAGCGTTTAAGTAACGTTGTAAATAGGAAACGCTGCGAACTGTCAGCCATGAACGTTGGTCCTAAATCATGCAAAATCCAATATAACTTCATATAGCTTGAAATTTCAACTTTTTTTATTTTGAACGATTTATTAGGTTTTCCCAATCTGGAACAACTTTCTAAATATATCACAAAATTTAGTGTGGATCACCGGCTTAAAAAGAATTAAAAACTAAAACGAAATCAATCACGAATCAAAGTAAACAAATAAGAACGAAACACATAAATATTAACTGTTTCTACATAAAACTTTGCTGAGTGAATGAAGTCGATTATGGTGGCCTGATACAATTACAACAATTAAACTTCCTGATCACCTTATGTACCGACGGTCTGATTCTGTTTGGGGAGTGAAAAATCAATAATGAAACCAGCAAGGTATGCAAACTTGCCGAAGGATATTAGAGTGTATCAATGGCACGTGATTCGCAGAGAAAAGGTACAATAGACACACAAAAGCGCGATGGGGATACATATTTAAGTTCAGTCTTAATTTTAATTGTCAGCTTGAAAGAAATTATTTAATATATATTGATGATTTATTAAAAATCACATATGACTATAATTGTACGCTATTGTATTATCGAAATTATTTTCTTTAATTTATTTAAATTATTTCATTTCGTTAAACTATTGCCGTCCTTAAAATTATCCTCAAGAGATACAAAGTCACACCAGATGCTTTAATCTGTGAATAGAAGTAAGGTACAATAACGGTTTCGTAATTTATTTCGAGGTCCGGAATGACAAGGACTCAGATTTCGTCTACTAAAGTCATAGCTGCCGTCCACTAACCGAACGTTAAATATGGTTCGGCTACGAATGTTACCATGTTTAGCATGAAATAGATTTTTAACACAATAGATTTTTACAATATTTTTCATAAATTGTTCTATAGACTTTGATGACTTGAACAGTGTTTTGTCATTGAGATCCGTAGGAGAACTCTTTTTGGTTTTGAACTCGTCTTTTGGCTTCATTCAGTGTTTTAGTTTTCTCTGTGCCTTTATCCATGTATTTTTCGGCCTGCCTCTTTGTGATTTTCTAGTATTCTTGCTCTCCATATTCTCTTTGTTTAACCCAGTCTCCACCATTTTTTGTATTGTCTTCACCATCCTAGCTTTCCTCTACGTAATATTAACTCAATCTCGCGTTCTTGTCTTATACCAATGTTTGCTACTATCTCTCATTGAAACTCCCTTGGCCGCTCTTAAATACGTCATTCACACTGCTTGCATTTTACTCTTATAGTTAATTTTGTCAACTTTGTCTTATATATATATATATTTCTCGTTTTCTTATAAATGTTCCACTAATCATATCGTACGTTTTCATTGTCTTCTTGATTCTTTCATTCATGTCTTGTATTTCTATTTCCAGATTTTTCTATTGTTGTTCCTACACACTTTCTGAATACTTTCATTCCCTTCTCTCCCAGATTTTTTAGCATTTCTGCCGGTATCCTATCATACCCCGTGGCTGTACTGTTCTTAATTAATAGAATTGTTTCCTTATCTCTTTGATTTTTATTTACTGTTGTGTTAACATTTAAGGGTTCGTCAAAATATTGCTTCAGTCTCTCTATTTTAGTTTATCATCCGTTATTCCTTTGTTATGATCTCATTTGAGATGTTTTTAACTACGTTAAAAAATATTTTCCGATTAGTTTTAGTATTTCCTCCATCTTGTCTCCAAATTCTTTCCAATTCACTTGTTTACTCGTTTATACCAAATGTTTTACTCTCTTCCTCAGTTCCTTATATACATTAGACTTCGTTCGTATGCTGTTTTGTATGTACTCTTTCCATATTTTCTTCCTGATCCATATCGCTTGTTTTATTTCTTTGCTTCTGCCTCTGTTTCCTGTCTTTATTATTCCACAAGTTTCTCTTGCTCCTTCCAGTATTGCATTTTAAATGTTTCCGACAGTTCTTCAACCTCCAAGTTGCTACTTATATGTACCCTTCTCATCTTGTGTTCTACACGTTCTTTATATTTCCCCACCGTTTCTTCTTTCTTAGTTTGAAGCTTCTCATTATTTTTTGTTTGTATCTACTTTCACTTGCAAAATTTCTTGTTATTGTTCTCTCTTGCCTGATCTTAGACATCACCATATAGTGGTCAGTATATATTTTATGTTTACCTATCGCTCCCGTTCTATCAACCCTATTCACAACATGTTCTCTCTGTGATGTCTATCTTACTCCTTTCAAAATCTTCATTTAATTCCTCCTGCTTTCCATTTGTTCCTCTTCCATTTTATGTTGCTAATCTCTATATTTATGGTTCTTCTCATTTGCTACATTTTCTTTTTTCTCCTTTAATTTGGGTTTTTTGTTCCTTTCCTTTTTCATTTCTAGTCTTATATCTCATATCCATTGCTTCTTCTTTTGCTTCTGTCGCCTATGCTCTGTTTCTTGTTTTATGTCGATGTCTTTCTCCCTCTTTCTATTTATTCCACTTTCTCTCGTTTTCCTTATTTCTATTCCATCTCCATTCACTTCCTCTGTGTTATTGTATCCTATTTTTACATTCTTTCCTTTCGTTTTTTCTTCTATTGCCCTCTCTCTCATAGTATATCGCTGTTCCCTTTACTTGTTTGCAAAGTCGTGGTCAATGAATACTATTTTCCCCTAGTTTGATTGCTTCTTTTACCTTTTCCGCTACCTTTAGTTTACTTTGGCAAAATTATTTAACGTCTCGTTTAGTTCTTCCACCTTATTTGTTTTAATTAAGCCTTTCATTACCACATTTTTCTTTTTTTATTTTTCCATCTATTATATTCTGTTTCTCATGCTTATTAATTCTCTCTTTATCTCTCTACTTTATTTTCGTATTTCCTCATTTACTTATTTTTCATTTTTTTGCTTTAGTTGTCTTATCTTATTGTTAAATTCACTTCATCTCTTGCAGCTCCTTTTTAATTTCCTTCTGGTCCACTTTTATGTCATTCATCATCTACATTAAGTATTAGGTGCAATTTATCCTCGCCTTTGTTATGTTGCTTTACAGGCGTTCTCTAGATTTTTTACTTCTTTGAAAGGGTACTTTCATTTCATTTTCTGATCATATTTTATTGTTTACCTCGTCCGTTGAGTACCTGTCGCTTTCGGTTTTAATCCCTTACTAGTCATCCTTCGATATTACTTCGTCAATACGCTCCCGTTCTTTATTTCTTTTATAGCTCATGAAGGGGCCTCTCACATAATTTAAAACGTATTTTTCCTTTACAATAAAAATATAACAAAACGTTTCGTGCTAAAACTCGATACCAATGATTCTGCGTTCTCTTTGGGTGTCGAATTAAAACTCCATGGGATTTGTGTCAGAGCAATATCGGTAATTCTGCTTATTGGTATCGCACATCAGAAGCTGATTTGGCAAAGCGGGATTGATTTGAATGGCTTTGGGAATACTTCGACAACATTTCAGTCGAATTTCTTGATGCCGTGGATCCAGTTCTTGAGCAACTTGCATCTTTCGTAGGGATGGAATTTTAGATCAAAGTGCACAATTCTTCGAAGTTTCTTTCACAAATGTTGAGTTGAGAGTGCCGATTTGCAGAAGGTATTTGTTTTCAAATGCATTTCTCGCTCGTTCAATGTTCTATACATGTTTTTTGTGACGAACGGACCTTTCATCTTCATTCTAATCCTGTCTCAAAATTCCATGAAACGTCCTGCAGTAATCGACTAAAAATTTGCAAACTTTTGACCACAACGATTCTTGCTTGCAAAGGCCACCGATTCGTTTTTACCTGGATATGAAATCCAGATAATCCAGGTAGAAAACTTTATCATGACGATTAAAAATGTAGTATGCTTTGATCAAAATATATTTAAAGCTAAAAATTGCTGCATTGCTAAGCGTAACTCTATAGATGACACATAGTTAAAATTTAAACTTGCTATATAAGATAGAGCAAATTCAAATTAATAAAAATGACAAACGTATATACAACAGAAATAAAATCCAAGAAAATAAATCGAATTAAAAGTAATTTTTCAAAAAGAAATACGAGGCAGAGCACGAGCATTTTGTTCATTTACCTCGTGAATTTTTAACATTTACTTTCCCAGATTCCCTTCATACATTAGTGGCAAGATACAATTTTAATTAACGTTTTGCAAGCCCCGCTTATTGATTCCAAATCGGAAGATTAATTGATTTAAAATTGCTAAACTGATTTCAAATTTCTAGCAACGCTTTAAACCGAATGGCGCGACGTAAAAGTAGCCGTAAAACTATAATTGACTTCGGTTGCAATTAAAACGCTGCGAACGACTGAATTGCGTTTCCTCCGCCGTCAGTCAAAATTAAAATGTTGGTAATTGCACGTCCGACATTTCTTATTTATTACTGCTTCTCTCGTTCGCAAAATGGAAGCGCTTTCGGTTGAAATACGAATAGAACTGCATCGATCGCGTCGAAGGTGTCATTTAAGAACACGAAACATGTTGACGGCGAGTCCTTTCGCGTTCCATTTGTTCGGGTTTCTAATGTTCCGGTTGAGTTATCGTGAAAACGGTCTGGTAGGTGAGGGTCGTTTTGTGTGGACATTTACGTCCAACGGCGAGATGAAATATTGCATTGGGGAAATGCGAAACCCAAAATTTGTCAGGACATAAATATCTCGACCTGTATATTTTTAGGATGAATAAATAGCGGTATTTTTTCCCTTGTCGAGAAACAAATTGAGTGAGTTTTGCTTAACAAATACAAACAGAAGTGTATTTCCCAAATTTAAATAAATAAAACATAACTACTTTGGCGATTCTGCAGTTTCTATAAACTTGGCCATTAACAAAATTGTTTGGCTTGCTTCCACCATCAATTGCAAAAACAATAAGTTAATTACTCTGCATTAATGACTTAAATCGTGAGATCGCATTAAGGAATTTAATCAATTACTGAAATCAATTTACTTCCTGACAGTGCACTAATCTGTAGAGGAATGTTCCCATTATTTGTAGTTCTGCGTAAACCTTGCATTTTAGAGAACCCAACAAAAAATAATTTAATGGGGTTCCATCAGGCGATCTGACAGGCCATTGTCAACCAACTTCTTTTTGATACAACGTGCGATCTAAAAATCGTCGTACTTGCCTTGCGAAACGTAGCATCGCTAAATCTTCCATTAACACAGAAATAATTTCAATATTTAAAATATCCAGATATGTTTCAGTTGTTAGATTGCTTTAAAAAAATGGACCAATAATTCTTCACACTTTCAAGAACATAAAATTTTGGGCAAGAGCGACAGTTATGCAGATTCACCAAGACGTGTAAATAGAAATTCGCTTCAGCAGCAAATATATTACTAGCAAAATTAGGGTTACGCTTTCGCATGCCCATTATCATTTTTCAAACTGCAACTTTCGGTTAAAAACGTCATATAACCCCCAGATCTAAACCTCAAAAGATAAAAAACAAAACCAGGTTTCAGAAAGGGCAGAATGGCCACAATATTATTATTCATAACTGATAGTACGTTCAGGGCAATAGATGATGGAAAAGTTACTGTCATCTCACCTTTAGTTTTTTCTACATTTTTTGACACCATCATCCGTCATTTACCCTGTGTTAAATTATCTTATTATGGATTAGATATAAATGCTAACAATCTTATAAAATCTTTCTTAACAGGTCAGGAGCAATGTGTGGTGGTTGATGATGTCAAACTCACTTTCATGCCGATGACACGCAAGTTTTTTTCAAGCTTGTACATTAAAGATCTTTGGCTCTTTGAACATAGTATCAATGATGACTTAAGTAAATTAATTTAGCTACCTAGATCACATTGTCTAAAAATCAATCCTCGTAGAGATGTCATAGCATTTGTGTCCGATTATGACCATAAAAAGGCATTGTGGTAGAAGGGCTTAATTTAATACTAGTTTCTGAAGTTAAAACTCCTGGATTTATGGTGGATACTGGATTAAGATTTAAATCACATATTCCCAAAATATTAGACCTACCTAAGGCAATTCCATATGCTCTCTACATGCCCATAAAGAGTTTCTTAGTAAACATCTTGTGCGATATCCTTGTTTTGTCAATCTTTAACTATTGTGATGTGACCCATGTATACATCGTCTGACTGAGTACCTGATACACAAGGTTCAGAACTCCTGTGTACATTTTGTCCTAAATCTTAGGCGACGTGACCACATAACTGACCATATAAAGGAAATGGGCTGGCTGAGGATGAAACATAGGAGATGTCAATATTCATAATATTCGCCTAAATAAAATTCAAATTTATTTACATAACTTAGTGTTTCCTTGGTCTCATGTCCACAATCGTGATTTGAGGTGCACTGACATTCTAAATGTGCTTAAACATACAACTGCATTATTTCAGGCATCATTTTCTTACGTGCCTCTTCTCATTATAATACAACAATAAAACATATGCCCCAATTTTGCGTCAAGTGTCGGCTGCGAGTCATTATTTTCACACAGCAATAGGTAGAATCGAACTTGTGCTTAGTTGTATTCATTTCACGTGTGAGTCTTTTCTTTTTTGTTTTTCTTTTCCTTTTTTACATATTATATATTATTATTAAATATTAGTTACAATCGTACAAGTACGAATGTTCGTTTGTTATTTTGTTTTGTTGAAGCAATTAGACATATTATTACTATTATCGTAGGATCACTCATTTCTGGATCTCTCATCTGGATCAAATAAATATACCAAGCTTAAAGTTTGCACAATCATACAATACATCTTACTAATCCACGTAATATTTCAGTAAAGGTCAATACTTTCCCATAAATTAAAGATGTGAGCAAAGTTTAACAGCCTGAAAAATACATTTTATCATAGGTTGTATCATTTGAAATGGCTTTCCTTAAGGATTCCAAATATTTCAGTATTTTATGTTACGTAGTCTCAGAAATTCTTGAACTCTTGAGCTAATAATCCACCTTTCCGTACTTCCAAGAACAATAATTTCAAAAGAATTCCTGGTGCATTACATTACAGGTAAAAAATTCCCACAGCAACAGTTTTTTTAAAAATTATGATTCCAGGTGTAATTACACATACACATACATTATTTTTTTGGCTATTAGAAGCTCATTTAGATCTTATGTGAATGAAGGTATATACGTTAGCCTTTGCTGTCGGTAGTTTGAACTTTGTCATAATCTGACCACCTTCCACTAATCCATAGAATCTGAATATTTTTACGTTTCTACAAATGGTATAGCATATAGCTTGTAGTATATTCCTTTAAATTATTTCTGCTCACTGTATTTTTTTATTTCAAATTACTAATTTTAGACATCAACTTAAAATGGGAATGTAGTTCATACAGTTACTCAACTGTCAGATTGAATATTTACAATACAATATGTCTGAAGGTGTTTTTGTATGTTTACTGTTAATTCATATAGGAATCATTACTTTTTTACGTTTTCTGTCTATTTGTTGTTGGGTTGTGTTGGGTTGTCTAGTTGTCAGGGGATGCCCCTACATATTTAATAAATTGATTGTTTGAATACTTTATATTGGTCTTAAGTGTTTATTATCCATAATCTATAGCTATATATGTGTATATACAATACATTTGCGGGATCATTTTTCACTCATTTCATTCGGTACCTCCGCCAAAGAATATCTTTCTGGGGCTCTTGCATTGATTTCGAAACAAGGGCCTCTTTATTGAAGTAGTTTTTATGGAAGCAGGTAAAGGACGTGTGTATTATATTTTATATACTCATCGATTGCTAAGTTTACTGCAGTAGTAGAGAAGACATCCGTTAACTTCCAAGAATCTACAACTAGTACACGGATTTCTTTGTAACTAACTGGCCATGTACAGTAATGGAATTTCATGGAATGGCGTGCTTATTTTACTGGTGATAGGATCTTTTATATATATCTTTGGATAATTTTCACTGTTAACACTTATAATAATAATAAAATAATAACACATAATTTTGCATCCACAAAAGCTACTTCCCACCGAATCCATACCAACTTTGTTATCGTTCCTTTCTTATTGCACAAACATGATTGTGGAGAAAATTCATTATTTCCCTACAACACCTTGGAATATTGCCCATGAATAATTTTGTCAAATTTTCGCAATCTACGCGCAGTACTTTATGTACTTCTCATTGACTATACATTTGTCACATAATCTATACCACGATATGTTGTCCAAATATGGGTTTGGACAATTTCTGCTATTTTCATTTGCTACATGTACTTAATTTTTATTTGTTACTCAGCTCTGCCAATCTGTTCCATTTTTCTTTAATTCAGGAGAAAAAATATTATATGGGATAACATTGCAATTTCGTTTGATTGAGTGCAGTCAAGTTCTGTAGAATTGTCTCTACGCCCTTCTTAATTTATTTTTTTTTATTTTTCTTTCGTTTGTATGTTGCATTTGCTAATTTGGTATGGAAATATTTATACTCATTTTTATGATTGGGGAATATTACATACTTTTTGTTGCGTGATATATGTTTTCATTAATACAAGTTCATTGCAGGCTAACGGGTTTCCACCTATATTTGGGTGCAGTGTTGCAGCTATTTTCAATTAACAGTCTAAACTCCACATATGTATTATTGACTTGAGTTGCAAATAACAATGTACATATTCATTTTCAACTATTTATACTTGGCACCCTCCAATACACTCGATGAAATTAACATCAAATTTAATTTGTATTTTTCTCCATTTTCACATAATATATTTCTGATAATCTTTGGGTTGATTCCAGATTGAGTTGTTGTTCAAATATATTTACTTGTTGATTCTGAAAATATGTTTGTACTTAATTGACTAGAATTTGATTATTTGTTATTAGTTTCCAATGAAAATTAACTTCTATGTGAAGATAAGTTAAGTCAAAAAGGAAAGATTTTGTTTGAGATTTTCTTGTTTTTTAGTTGATTTCTGCAACTTTATTTGCTCTTTCGTTTATTATTCCTTTTGAATATTTCAATGTTCTTGGTCTTTTTATAAAAATTTTGTTGTATGAGTTTCAAATTTTCTATTTGATTTGCTTTATTTCCCATTTTTGTTGTTATCATTTCTCTTCCTGTTTTTTGATTGTCGTTCGTAGTTTTTTTGTCTTTTAAATGAAATTTGTCATTTTGTTTTTTGTATTGTTATATACCTCGTTTAACGACCAGATGCAGAAAAGGCGTGGTCTCGGCGTCAACAGCCAGTTTCACACGCTATATACAAAATAAAAAACACAGGAACAAACTTCGCGCACTTGTGTGGAGATACCTCTAATGGCTAAACAAGGTATAGTGTTTCGATTTTTTCTTTTATCAATCCTCTAATTTTTCATTATAATCTATATTTTAAATGCATCTTTTATCTCTTTAATGATAAAATATGTATGAGAAGGTAACATTAATCAACGAAAGTAATAATAAAATATGCAACCGTCTTAATACTAACGCCGCCTCCGCAATTGGATTTATTTTGGGTTGGTTGGAACCTGAAACTGAATTTTTGAAATTTTTCTGAACTAAATAATATACAGTATCAATATGAAATTAGTTATATGCTAACTCGTGTTTACCCATATACATATACTAAAATACTTTTAAAATATATCATTATGGAACAGGGAAAATATAGACAGGAAACTGGTAGCGGTTTAATTTTTTTAACAGTCAAGCTCGTCTAGAACAGTAGTGGTGTAATATTGTGCGAACTAAAATTTGGATGCAAATCAACATAGTATCCTTTGCCAGATAAGAACATCTCCTACCTCCAAAACCAATCATCGTAAAACTCTATTGCCCTATTTGAAGACACGATTTTCTGTATTAGATTTTTGTTTTGTTTTACAAGTCATTTATCCATAGTCATAGCATCCGTTTATCGATATTAATCAATATCGCATTGATTGAAAATGTCAATGAATGCATAAAATTAAACATTTTCAAACTCGAAATCAAATGCTCTATTCGAATAATGAAAATATACAGGATGTTCTCGCCTGACTTTTCATTTAAACTGGAAGTCACATTAACACAAGAATACGTATTATTAATTATCCTTAATATATAACACATTATTAATTATATATTTTTTAAATCCACGCACCACATCAATAAGATCTTCATATAGCAAATCCAGGAACAAAAAAAAATCAAAGTAATAAAGATACTGATTAAAAGCAAATATTAATGTAAATCGCAAATTAATGAAGCAAATGTATAGAATCCAAAACGACGAAAAAATTCGCGATAAGTAATTGGACCAAAGTTTAACGATCGTTGCATCATTCGGCGAGAACGAACTACTGTACACCATTGACGCACTCCATATATGTACCTCCGTTTCCAATCGATGCAATTCGTGTTGTTTTCTGTAAAGAAATTCGCCTCGGCGGCAAGCATCAATCTTCTGATTCTTTCTGAATCTCGTCGAAATTGAAAATTCATTGCAGGTTGCTTGACATTGATAGTGTGATGGAAAATCGATTCTATGAGCATATGTCTGGCACGTTTATCGCATTGCATATATCATATATGCGAATAATCAGCTTGCGTGACGTTTTTTTATGCAACTCGTAAGTAAGTTTCCTTGGATATATATTACAAATATTATACTCGCATGTTACTGAGAAGTATACAACATACATATATCAACATTTCGAACTATTTCCAGAAGAATACTATCAGCTACAGATTCCACTATTTCAGCTATTTGTACAGCTGTTGTTTTAGAGTCTTTTCTCTCATTATTTGCACATAGTATATTTTTATAACTCTTCATTACGCAAATAAGAAATGTATGTGGCAGTTCATAAATGAAATCGTATAATATTGAACTTGTTGAATATAGCCGGTATGAATACTGTATGTGTAAATAAACTACTAACACAGTTGTGCTTGTCAGTGGTTCATTGTAATTGTGTATGCCAATGTGTAAACACATTTTCAGGGGTGGAGTGTATGTACTTTAATGTTCCATTATTGTTTATGGCATAGATTCTGCGTTCCAAACACCTACAAATTTCTATTTGCATAGCATTTCGGCCTATTGCATAACTAATATGCAAAACAGGCCATCGATTTTTAGATATCTTGGTACTAGACAAATATCATATTACATTAAAAAACTGGTAGCGTTGTAGATACCGCGAAACTTTTAAAATAATGGGAGGTTATTTTACATTTTTTTTAACACACGATGAGTTATACATATTTTAGAAATCTTCTGAATAAATACATCTACCGAATTTAAAAAATACTCCTACCAATAGTATTGTTATATATACCACAGGGATTTTTTATAATAAATTGCAATAGTATTGTTGGGACATGGTCGTATTATCGTAATACATAGATACGTTTTGTGATTATAAGTTTGTTTTCATTGCAATTGCCCCACGGCGATTAAATACAAAGAAAACAGTTCATCCACTCTTAAAATCATAAAAAGTGAACCCTGTTTGATGAAAGCAAACAAAACTGGATTGAAATTAAAAATATTGATTTGCTCGGCTATAAAAGTTGACATAATGAAACTTAAATAAAGAATGATTATGGAACTACAAAGGCATACAGTTCTAATCCCAGTATTCACATTCAAATTCACGATTTCACCAAACAAGCTCAGTCACCACAGAGTAACCAATAAAAATAATCTTCTTGAAGTTCGCATTACTGTCCTAGTAACTTTAACATCCAAGAAGAAGCATTTTGCATTAAACTTTTACAACCAATTGTTGGCACCCACCTTCGGGGTATTTTAAAATAATAATTTAATACATCTAAAACAATTCGTACGATCTGATTACTCATTACGGGAAATTGACGTCCGAGTAGTTGACTTGTCTTATTATATTCTATATCAGTCACATATTTAACTTGAAAACTTATCAAATCTATGGGAAATATTCGTAGTTCAATGAAACAGTAAAACTTCAGAAATGAGCTCATAAATGGCGGATCAAATGTTGGAATGAGTACACCAAGGACGACCTATTTCAGTTGCAAATCCTGGGAGAGCCAAATAAAAAAGTAAAACACCTGTAAAAGTTTATAGAGGACGGCCGCTTCGATCGCAGAATAAATAAAAGAGTGAATGGTAACAACAACACGCTACATAAATATATTAAAAAAGTACTCTCGAATGAAATATCCACGCGTAAAGTTTACACAACAACCTGCCCGAAATTGAACAGTCGAACATTAAATTTTTATGACACGTGTTTAATTATCCTCCTTTGATTAGTATTTTTTTCACTCGCTTAAATAGATTTATTTAAAATAAAGAAATTAGCATGTGTTTTAACCACATGGATTAGTTACTATTTATTAAATTTATTTGTTCGTCACAGTTTCGTGGCAAATAAAAAATAGTTTCAGGTAACCATCCAATAAATATAGCACAAAGCATTTACTTTGTATAGAAAATTTGCAGATAGTCTGTGAATATCGATATACGTTATGATAACGTCACATGAGTAGCAAGAAAAACATAAATATATAAAAATATATGAACAGCAAATTTCTCGAATTATGAAATTAATCGAAATATGAAAAATTTTGTCGATTAGGCGAAAGTTTTAATACGAGAACGCATTGAAATAATAAAACGCAGGCAGGGAGCAATGTAGCGGTTATGTAATTTAGAAATTTGACATGTACGTAGTGTATACTCAATGAAATGTAAAGGAAATTTCGATTAATAATTATACGATTAACATAAGTTTCGGTTGGATATAGGTTGTCAAAAAACGGACAGAAACAAATTACATATATTTATACACACGCACACAATCATTTACACGAAAATCATGTGAAATGCTTTATAGTTTTCCCAACTATTGTACGTATATCAATAAAACTCTGATGTAATGAATAGAAGGTTACTATGTATTAAAAATTGACTAAACATGCGACCTTTCGCATTTCAAAGGAGATCTAATCTTGCGAATATGTACCACACGCAACGAGTTCATTTACATTTTATATACATATTCCTATCGGTTCGCAGAAATATAATAGATGCCTAAATTTAGAATAGCGTAAATTTCCATTCTTATATACATATTTTTCTAATCAGAAAATATTCCACTTATATCGTTGTTAGTAAAAATTATTTCTGATGCGCTTGATGTCTAGTGAATTACATTTTAATATGAACGAATAATGAGTTTGGAAGGCTTAAGAATTACCTACTCTTTCTTGGCTTCTTTCAGTCCTCAAGCCTATTGCCGTCTTTATTTGAGAATATACTCCCAAAAGCTGTAGTTGACTAAACATGTGAAGATAGATATTTTAAGTAATAGTATATATAAAGCGCGTTTGCAATTTAAAGTGTGATGGATGATAAAGATTAAAGTTGTTGCGCGCCTTCTCATCCATTTAAACCTCATAGATCATTTACGAGGATTGGTCCAAAACTGATCAGATAATAGTTAAATATTGTTTTCAAAACATCGTCGTAAAATGGCCGTAAAACTTAATTGCTTAAATAACAAGTTTGGGGACCGCTTGTCTTTCTTTCCTCTCTCATATCTTAGTCTGGATCGCACAGAATTCATTAATATTTATTTTAAAAGAAAAGCTCGAATCGAGAAAATGTATAGATAAAATTGATACAGTGATTGTCGAAATAATAGATTTTTAATTTGTAATTTAATATTTAAATATTGAAGATGACTGAAGATGATATATATGATAAATTGTAGAAAATGGTAAGCAAGGAAATCTGGGCTGATGTTTATAACAAAAATAATGTCGAAGATGGTTTTGTGGTATTCATTGATATTTTAAAACATTATATAGAAATCACCTTTCCTCGGCAATTGTCAGCGATAATAGTAAGAAGAAAACATGGATTACTGAAAGTATTTATAAGTTATCTACAACAATTAAAGAACTGTTATAGGGCAGCTGTAAATTCGAAAGATGAGAAGGATTTTACAATATACAACAATTATAAACGTGTCTACAAACGAGCAACTCAAGCTGCTAAAAGATTGTATAATATCACTACTTATATGAGAGCTGAAAATAAATTACATGGGAGCTTATAGATAACAACATCATTCTAAATAATACAAAAAAAGCAAACTAACTGAACTGGTTATAGACGATCAGGTTGTCGACAACCATGACATAATAGCAGTAACCATGAATAAATATTTTATAAATATGTCTGAAGGGCAGTTGAATCCAGGTGAACATCCAAATCATATTAAGGTTCACACAAATGGTGTTTCGCGCACACAGAGAGGGCCTCATTTGACTTGAGCGTCTGTAGCTAAACGGGTAGTTGTGAAAATCATATTGTTCATTCGAAATGGTATTTACAGTAGCTCGCATTGCTCTGTCTACTTAAGATTATTGCTCCTCTTACAACCTTTCCCAAATTGGGAAGAATACTTTCTGATCATTACTCTATTGCTGTTTCCATACTGTAGCGAAATATGGTTAGTATTAATGTAGTTCGTTATGACACTGAATGCTTTCTTTGAAAGATTAAGTATCAGTGTTCTGATAGATAAATAATGCGGCATTTTTGATCTCAGAGATTGTCAGATAGGAGGCCACCAAAATCGGTCTAAAATATCAAAATGCAACTTTTAAAGAGGGCCGTTAACGATTCCCAAAATTCGCTATATTTCAGGTCCCAGTTTCTCGATTTCAATTCCATTGTTTTCAAATGCTGAATTTTTTAATTATTGTACGTTTTTTATCCATAAAAGTCACATTTTCGTAAAACTGAAGATTTCACGTTTTTCATAAAATTTATTCTTAATTGGCCCAAGTGTATATCACTTTTCTTCTAAAAAAAATAATTACCATTTTTCAGCTTTCTATTGATAAGTCATTACGTAGCGAATTACTGGTTCAAGTACTACCAAAATTTACCTAACCTTAATGATATACACGTCAACAAGCCAACCACCAAATTTCTCAAGTAAACTCGAAAAAATAACATTTCATAAACGATACTAAAGCAAATAAATATCTCAGTCAATCCAAGAGTATATTTCGTAATCTCAATGAAGAACTAGGAAAGGGTGGGAAGAGTCAAGATTACAAGAATGAGAAACTAATTTTATAACAATGATAAACAATATAAATTAAGCAATTACCTGTGCCTGCAAAAAACATATTAAAAGCGCTAAATGAAGACTCGGTCAGAGCACACAGCCCTGGTGACGTATACACGAAGATTATTATAACAAAATACAAAGACTTGGTAACGTATTGGCCGCAACAAGTGACTTGAACAAACAAATCGCGTCATTTCATAACGTTTCGGCGTACATATATTTTATAGTTTCTCGTTTATTTTCTTAACACCCCCCAAATGTCTTATCTATGTACGGTGTCAAAGGCTTTCTCCAAATCCATAGCACATGTATATCTTTGTTTGTTTGTATTCATTATTTTTTCGGATAATTATCTAAATCCTGGCTTGACATGTTTCCTCTAAATCTTAATTGTATGCCCAAAAAAATGGATGTTTTCTTAATCTATTTTTTATTATGCGTTCCAAAATTTATACATAATAGAAATACTAGAAACCCCTGTAGTTACTGCATATCACTTTATCTCCTTTTTATAAATAGGGGTAACTATTGCTCTATTCCAGTCCTGATGGATCTCCTCGGTGTTACACACTATCTGCATTATTTTGAGTATGAGTTTCATTCCTTCTTTTCCCAAATATTTTACCATATCCGGGCTTATGTCGTCTATCGCTGGTGCCTTTTCTATTTTTTATTTTTTGACTGCCTCTACTATTTCTCCAGTTTCTTCTGTCGTTATATCTTCTTTTTCTTCCTTTTCTAGGTTTTCTTTTTTTGTTCTTGGTTTTCCCGTTCCCCTTTCTTATGATTTGATTAGTTCTCTATCTTATATGCCCAGTAGGCCCACATAATACTCTCTCCATCTGACTAGCATTTCTGTTCTTTGACATAGTGTTTCCTTCTTTGTCCTTGGTCAGTGTATCATTTCTTTCTTTCTTTGAACATCTTAATAGCCGGTAAAGCACCTTAAAGTTTCGTCGAGTGTTTTATTCAATTTTTTCACTAAATTCTAGTCATGGCGCTTTTTTGCGTCTTTTTTCACTATTTCTCTTCCTTTTTTATAAATTTCGTACATTGTTTTAACTTGCGTTACCTAAATAAGTTTTCCGTAGTTCTCTTTTTGATATCTTCTTTAAGCAATGTTTTCCTTCTGTTTGAACTTTTGCTGACTCCACACCTTCTGTAGCCACATTCTTAACTTACTTAAATCAATATTTGTTATTTATTGCGTGTCACTTTGTATTTTGGTTTCTATTTCGGGTTGGGATTTTATTCTATTTGTTTCTTCTTACAATTTGTAATTTTTGATTTGTTGGTATTGACTTTTCCTTGGTTGAGGTTTTTAATTAGTTTCAGTTCGATTTCAACTAAGTGATGGTCACTTCCTATATCACTTCCTCTATTTACTTCGACGTCCATTAACTTTGATTTATTACCACTTGCCTTGTATATTTATGTATGTCTATATGATCAAACCATATATTACCTACTCCAGCAAACATTAGTATAAATTAGATAAGCTAGGGTTTAAAGTCGCTGGAGTCTTCAAAATCCTGCATATTTAATTTTGATGAATTAGTAGAATTAGCCTACTTTTTGGGATAAATCCAAATTTTCAGTCACGTTTGCACCTCTTGATATTGAACAGGTCATTCTAACAGTCCTTGGCCAGGATCTGCACAGTAGGTGCAAATTCTGTAGTCAAGACGAAAGCATGAGCGACCATAAAGATATCCACATAACAAATGTTCATATCTACTAAGTTACTAAGCAATATGCGAGTAACTTTCCTATAAAAACAAGATTTTTTGCTAACGGAAATAAATATTATAGTTATCTGTTTAAAAGAAAAAATAGATAATTTGAATAGAGAAGAATTTTAGTCACAGAACCGATAGAAATAACGAGCAAAACAGAAAATAAATAAAATTGATAAAATTATAATTAAATCAATAATGATCGTATCCACTGGTAATCAAAATAGGAAACCCTTTTGACATATTCTAAGCCAACTTGATGGAAATTTATCGAAATATAAAAACGTTCATTGCAGATTATTTTATTTCTAATGAAATTAAACGGAGTCAAAGTATCTTGTAATTTACCAACCAAGCAATAACTTGAATGTTTCAATTTACATATCCGTTTAAAAGCGTCGTAAACAACACATAAATAATTAATTACTGAATTTATTGATTGCGCTAAGTGCATTTTCTTAAATGAATTGCTCCGGTGGGGAAGTTTACTGGGAGAGAATACGAGAAAGCAAATTAATTGAAACCCTCTGACCTATCGTACAGTAAGCTACACATAGTTGTATTTACAACGGATGAGTTTTGTAGGTTTACGACGGTGTTTTTTTTTTTAAATAAATATATTATTTGTCCGAGGTCGGGTTAATAGTTGGAATAGTCTGGTTCGGTTTGGTCGATTCTCTTTTGCGAGTGCGAGCGTTTGCTCAGTTTGTTTTTAGAGCTTTGATCTTTAAATCCACAAAATGTTTCTCTGACAAAATAATTAATGACTATTAGAATTTTTCTTCTTTCTTCATCTGGTATATGCACTTCCATTATTTTGCTCCTAATTAATTCGTTATCATTGACTGAATTGCCGTCTTAATTTTCTTATTGTATCTTATTCCGTTTTATGTCTTCACCTTCAAAGCTTTCCTGGTATTTGTTCTTCAGTTACCTTTCATTATTTATAAGTATATATAATCTATTACATTCGAGATTATACATGTTATAAATACCGACTAAAAAATATAGTTCAATATCAAAAAGTTAATTACAATGTCTAGTTGACAATGTGTAGCCTTAGAGTTTAATTACCAAGCTACTAATTTATAGGACTCATAGTATATCTTCTGATTACTTTACACCATGCTGTGCGGAAAATTCCCTACATATTTATGTAATTCAGTCTGAATCTGTGTAATCATGCCTGTCCCATTTATTTCTGTACTACGTTTCCAAAAGAAACTCGAAGGTTTAATCTAAAAAGGCATAAAATAAAATCGTAAAAGGAAACAAACGACACGAAGTGGCTACATGATACTGCGTATCTTGTTTAATAATTCGCACGTCACATCGTTACGCGCCTATCAAAGAGACGATGTTGATAACGACGCCACTTGAATGGAATATGAAACGATGAAAAGGACATTGAATTCGGAGCGAGATGTTTCGATTTTTTTTTAGTTTGTTATAAACGAATATATCGATACATTTGCGTAACATATTTGACAATTAATATGTTATTTGTAAGTCTATCAGAGTCATATACATCGCTAAAATTAACGTTTTCCCCAACTGAATTAGAAAACAAAGAAAAGTGTTGCCAATGAAAGGCAATTAAAAAAATATATTATTTGGATAGCGTTACCTTAAACAAAAGGGAAAACAAAACAAACGCAATAGAACAAATAAGGAAAATGAATTTACAACTACGTGAAGTGCTATATGAAAATAACAAGAGGCGAAATAAAATACACCCACAATGTTTCGTAACAGAAGAAAATCAATGGAAACGCAGGATAAAAATGGAAATTAAAAGTAAAGCGTGTTTACAGCAGGAAGGAGTAATTATGAATACATGAATATAATACATAGCAATAATAATAAAGTCTTTAAAGAAATCATACTTTCATACCGTTTTAGATTTTGATTAGTCGAGGTTATTATTTTCCATCATTTCTTTTCTTTCCCTGTCGTTAGATGATCTGTAGTTTATTTTTCGTTCAAACTTGTTACATCTTTAATTTTATGAATTTTATAATGGTTCTACGTTCCTGTTGATGACAGTTATTGACGTTTTATATATTCTTAGGAAATCGTTTATAAAATTTTCACATTGATTACTTATCATTAAAATCATCTATATTAATGTTTAAGTCAATTTTTGTATTATTAATATTCATTGCCGTATATCCGTGTCTATATATTTTTTTTTAATTTGCTAAGATCTGATACCGCATAACAGAATTATTTGCCTGGGTAATTGGTAAGAGATTAACGGACGTCGTATGACAAATACAATTAAATGCTGTTCGTATCCTATCCATCGCTCTCTGTCTGGTGATTTTCGTTCACTGGGAGAATGATTAGCGCTTCGGTGGATTTACATACGTAGATTACATACACTAGATGTGGCATGTTCAATTTGCATTTTCGAATGATCTTATACGAAATTTTCCCAATTTAAATCACACGTTTCTGTTTTTCATTTTAAAATATTTCTACCATTAATTATTTTTAGTTTTTATGTGTTATTTTACGTTTTTCACGTTTTGCGTGTCATATTCATATTTGTCATCCTTGAGTTAGATATTCTTCTAACGCATTACCTAAAGTATTTTTTAGAATTTAATGTTTAAATGCATTTTGCGACTATAATTTATTGTTCAACATTTCTGTGCGTGATTAATGCAAATGTTTAATATTACCGTTTAATATGAGTCGACGTATACTACAAGGATTAGATTACGTCAATTAATAACAATTAGTAAGGACGACTTAATGTATATTAAAACTAAATCCGTTGACACACCTTGATAACAAACCTAGATTTTTCTTTCGCTTCTAAAGTAACGCACCCTTATAATCAGTCCCTTCTACTGTAGCTTCTTACAAATAATCTGTTTCACCTAGGGCGGTTGAATTGCCATCCATGCCCATTAAATCTTTTAGTACAATACAATACAATAGTTTTTATTGATTGTCGTTGTGAAATATTGGAAGGGGTAAGAATACTACGAAGACTTATTATAAGTGCACCCATTATACAATACAAGTAAACACATTTATGAATGTTTATCGAGTACGAGGGCATGCTGATAAAAATAATAATAAAAGTCGTGGGTCATTTTTCAATATAATCTCATTGTATTTCTATACATTTTTTTAATTTAGCAATTAACCAAAAATAAACCAACAAACCACCGTTTCGTCGTTTAGAAACTTTTGTCCTCATCAACTGCTTTTTTAACTTCCTAAACACAACAGTCACAGGGCTGCAGGATGGATGATTTAATTCTGTGAACTCTAAATCTTTGAGAGCATCTCATATCATGCAAAAGCAGAATTCAATTTTTTTGAGATTTTTCATTGTGGCCTGTTGTAAGTTGCGTAAAATATCAATTATTATTACCCTTCATCGTGGTCTTATGATGTGGCAAGTAGTCTATTAGTAACATTCTTTCCAGTCCTTAAACTTCTTTGACCGTGGTGAACCATTAAGTTTCCATTGTATCGATTCCTGTTTGTTATTTATCGAATAGACTCAACATTCTCGGTATCCATCTGGCACTCACCTTTGACATGCCCAAATTATCCTGGAGGATGATCCAAACACGATCCTTGCTAATTTGCAAACTTTCGGCTATCACATAGATTTTAATTCGTCGATCTTCAAGAATTGATGTTCCTACATTTCGAACGTTTTCTTTTGTAATGGAAGAATTTGATCGACCACTACGAGGATCGTTTTCGATGGCGTCCCCATTTAAATTCCTTTGACCAAAATTTTATTGTCTTATAGGAAGGAGAAAGTTCACCGTAAACAGCAGACTTGCGATTTTTTATTTCCATTTGACTATTTCATTCTTTTGTGAGAAATTTTATGACAGGACGGTGCTATTTTTTTTGTTAGAAAAACCATATCATCACAAAAAATATACAAAATTATGTGATATTATTCTGACAGTTTCAGGAAAATAATAATTTAATAAAATTGTTTTTTTTTTTTCATAAATATGCTGTAGCTGTAACATCCTTAAAATTACAGCTTCTTTTATTAATTGTAACAAAAATATGTAATAAAACGATTTCTTCAGTTATGTGGCAGATACATATGTCAGTATATAATAACTATCAACTTTTCATATTACAGGTTACCGTCGAATTCGAAGTTCTCTATGCTTTACCCGACGACTCTACCGCTTCCTTCACCGGTAGCCAAGCGTACGATATGTTGGACGACGACCGCCAGATGTTGATCGACATCGAGCATAACATAGCTAACCTGGAGCGCACGTTGTCACTCAACATGCAGGAGAACACCCAGAGCTCCACGCGAACGGCGAACAAGACGCTGAAACGGGGAACTTCTGTGAGCGACAAATCGCCGATTTCTGAACGCTACGAACGCAAGCGAAGTTCGGCGCTGAAGAGCGTCCGAAATCTGATGCGCCTAGGTAAACAGCGACCACCGAAAGACGGAAACGAAAGTAACGACGATGAAAGCGCTTCGCTGTTGCAACATTCGACGCCCAACTCGGCCCACCATTCAGAATCGGAATCGGCGCCGATCTCCAGAACGGGCAGCCAATCGTCGATCGGTTCGAGTGAGGAAAACCAGATGTCGATTGCCGTTGCGGAGAAAGGCCGAAAGGCTTCAAGGTATGTATGCTCATTGATGATTTACGATATAAAATGCTAGCTTATTTGTTAGCTTGATATATATTTGTTAGCTTGAGGTGTACCTACCGGGTTTTATTGATCTAAAATGTGGCTGAGTTTTATTGATCCAAAGAGTGGTTGAATTTTGCTCTTTTATTTACAGAATCAAAACTGACTTGAAATCACGCGTGCAATCTGCATTGAAAGCTCAAGACTTCCAAGTGTGCGTCACGATCATAGAAGCACGTCAGCTGGCCGGACTGAACATGGATCCAGTAGTCTGCATCCAAGTTGGGGACCAAAAGAAATACACCAGCGTAAAAGAAAGTACAAACTGCCCTTATTACAACGAGGTAATGAAACGTTTGCTTGATAGCTTGGTGGTACCTACAAATTTGTTTTTTCCGTTGCAGTATTTTGTTTTTGACTTCCACATGCCTCCAATAATGCTGTTCGACAAAATCATCACATTGACGGTAAGTGTCGCCTTTATAAAAACGTGTAGCAGTTTATTAACGTTTTTGAATGAAATATGTTGGTCTGGTGTAATTAACATTTTTGATATTTTTATCAAACAAGCAATGGGGCACCAATGTTGTTATAAAACATCACATGAAAGAAGATCAATTATATGAAGAAAATCTAAACACCTAACAACCTAAACATTAACAATGTACCTGAAAATAAATTAAAAGTAAAAGAAGGACTGAATATTCTAAATAAAATAACGTAAAAATGACAAATTAACATTCATGTGAGAAGACGAAGAATCAAAAGATGAGACATTATTTAAATTTGAAAATAGAAATAAAACGGCGTAAATTATTTATCAATGCAAACACAATTAAATGGAAGAATTGATAAAGGGGTGATAATAGGGTAAACTCTTTTAATGCGTACGTTAAACGTGAATGTCAACGTTAATGTATATTCTTAAAAAACATTGCATGAAGTATATCATTTAACCACTTTGACATTCTGCTTATGCACGCCATATTTTAGAAATGTCAAAGGGACCATTTGACGATGCATAAATTATCGGCGTTAAAATTAAAAAACGGCGGAATAATTCATCGGTATAATAAATATAAAAAATAAATTAAGTAGAGAAATAATAACGAGTGATTAAAAGTACTAAAATTAACCATTAAAAGTACAGGGACACTTATAAATAATCTCTACACAAAACGAAACAAATGTATTTCATTCACACCAACTAAACACCAACTTTGACCTACCCAACACGCTTCTAAGAAAAGGTTTCCTTGTGAATGAAAATTGTGCGGCTTCCGTGTCGTCTATTGTAGAACGTTATTTATGCAAGTCACTCTTTAAAGATTATAACGAAAATGTAATTTGTTATATCGATTTTGGGAAATTGTTTTTCGCGAAATTCGTTAAAATCGTATCCTGCGGTTTCAGCTTACAAGTTTCGGTATCGATTTTGGATTACGCCCGGCCAAGTTGTAAATTATAAATCGTAATACTCATGTTTCGGTATGTTGCCACTTTAGTGTTGTGTTACGGATTTATACGCCCACAACAAATTCTATAAATAATTTCTTCGATAACTTGCACGAAATGCTACATATTTCACAATATCAGCTAAAAAAACCAAAAATCGATTCGAAAATTCTGAATTAATGATGTGAAACAAGTAGAAATAATAAAAATAATATACATACTACATAAACGAAATATCGTAATTGGGCCACTTTACGGATGTGCATCACACTATCTACCACTCTATGAAAAACAATACTTTTGCAAAGTTAACTAAAGTTAAAGTTTTCACCACATTACACTACATTCTGTAAATAACCCTAAAGATAATAATTTCCACAAATTGGATAATTCGCTATTCTGCCATACACGACTGGAATCTACGTGCGCTGCAATTCGAATTCTCGGCGGTGTTTAGTAGTGCAAGGCGATCTTAAGGGGTGATATTGTTTTGCGAAAGTTCGTTTCGCATCCAAAACGTGCTATCCGGCGCACTGGGATTTAAACGGGTATGAAGTACAAAGCCGTTGATTATAATCAGTTTTGCGCAATCAAAACGTAACCATTTTGTCGTGATAAATTAGTTGTTTGGATTATTTCGTTACATTTACAGATCCGTAAATGGCTTGGAAAATTAATCTTCCTTTCATTTTCCTTGGTGACATTTGCAGACATTGCAGTGTCTTTTCAATATCATAGTTATACAAATTTTAAAAGATAGTCAAATATCACAAATATTCAAAGCATGGCAATAAAATGTGAGAAGTTGTATAATTACCATAATAAGCCAATACATAATATTATGTTCTGGTCGGATTTGGCATCGTGCCATTATTCGAAACGAACCCAAGATTGGTTAAGGCAACAAAATATCCCATGTGAACCTAAAGAGGATAACCCCCGAATCTTCCACAGGAGTTTTGGGCTTTACTGTGTAGAAAAGTTTACGACGGTGGGTGGAAAGCCCAAAATGAAGAAGAACTACGACGAAGAATGTACCAAAAGATTCGAGAGTTTAACCCACTTATCGTCCAAAGGCTGAAACCCATTGCCCTTTAGTTGCTATGTGATACATTATATTTATAGTTAAAGCTTCACTGAATCGTTTTCTGTACTACCAAATTAAATTAAAAAAATACTTTGATATATTATATTTAAAAAAATTTCCCAAAATTTTTGTATTCTGAAAAACTCGAATTCCATTCTTATTATTATTCCTAACCGCTTAAGCTGGATCTCTATCGTCGACTATACGAGAGATCGATATAATATCTGCTACTTAACCGAAAAGTTTGTCAGAAATCATGTTACGACCAACTTTCAACAAATATATTATTTCTATATTTAAGTTGTAAGAATTATTTATTTACTTGCCCCAGTGTTTTACTATGTATTCAATCTTGCTGTTGTTATTACAACAATAATTTTTGTATTCCATTATTAATCTTCATATTATTTTTTCTTAAATTCTTTTTTGTGCATATTTAATATTTATACTTTCCACTATTGAATATGTAACCGATGTTACATCTTTTTAATTTTTGTTTGCATTATTTTACCACTGTCCCACATCTAGTTCAATTGGATAAAAAAGGAATAACTAAGCTTGCAAGAGGGTTTGATGATTTAACGATAACTACATTACATGTTAATTGACTACGAGCAATTTTTTTAAACTCAAATCGAGAGCCAAAACTTTTAGTTTTGTTAAAAAGCATTATTTATGACGGTAATTCAATCGAAGACTGTTATTTATAATACTATTGGAGATTATTATTATTATTACCGTTTTATGTTTAATTTTGCCGATTGTAAATATTTCGATAATTCTTTCGATGAATCTAGTCGGCTAGATTTTATTGAAGATTGCATTTTATCGTAAAGGTTATCATGACAATGCTAATAAAGTAAAGAGTTGCAATTTTCAAATTAATTCTATTGAAAGGGTTAAATGTAGTTGAAGGTTGTTGATTACATCAAGATAATTCTATTGTAGGTTTAATCTATTGAAGGTCAAGAGTTAGTTGGATTGTATTAGGTTTATTACAAAAAAAATACAAATTCTGGGACTGAACGTTCTTTCTAGAACACGTTAGTTAATATACGAACGTGATCAATAAATTTCGTTAAAACCTGGAGTTGGAGTAAATTGATGGATTAAATTTGTTCAATCGTTCAATTGAAGGTCATTGGATTTTCATTAAATCGAGGTTCACAACTTAATTCTGAATACAAATTAATTTTATGAATTCTATAAATCTGCAATTTTCCCTCAAAAATGAATCTGACTAATTCTGATACAGTAAAGAGTTATAGAATTTGTCATTTGAAAGATAACGATCCTACACCACTCTAATCAAAGTTAAGAGTGTGGGTGGAAGTTTGATATTATAAATAATTGATATATTCGCATTATTTAAGACAACCATATTCTGTCCGGCGAACAGATATCGAGCAACCCCTCCCCACATAAACGCGCGATATTTCAGTAAAACTTCAACTGCGAAATTGGGGATAGTAGTAGCTTGTGAAACTAGCTTGTGACTCCAATATATTGTTGATATAGTGTTGAGTGTTCAAGACTCCCTTCCTATGAAGGCCACCTTCAATAGAATGACTGACTATTTTCAGAAACGGAGCTTACATTCTAAAATAAATCGAGAAGTTGCTGCATTGAAGCTGGGTGAATGTATGTTTCAGATGAGACAGACCACAAGATTTGATCGTTGATATCTCTAATTGAAGGTTTGCGAACATTAACGTATTTTATTGATGAACTCTATTAATGGCGTTAATTCGATTGATGAAACAATTCTTTAATCCCATTGGACGATTAGAAATATTCTTAGATTCTAAGGGGATTCAATTAATTGACAAGGGGTACTGCAGGGTAATACTTTTCACCCATTTCTATCATTGGAAAATAAAAACATCACTAGGATGTTTTATTGAGTTTATTGAAGGTCAACGATTGTTTGTAGACACTATTTATAACGTGTCTATAAATCTAGTGAGGTCAATGAAATAATTCTATTGACTCCGGCGTGATCAAAAGTAATTGAATTGAAAAATAGTACATAATAAAACGCGCTTATACTTTTTCAATTTAACAATGAATAGAAAAGTCAATTTAAAGAAGTGCCATTTTTTATTTGATAATGTTTGTAGTATACTAGGTAACCCGTTCTAAATGGTCAGCTATCTCTGTTTAAAATAATGGAAATGTGTGTGTGTGTGTCTATATATAAACTTCGGAACGATTTATATTGCATGTCTTATTATACCCATCCCACATTAAATATCTCGAGCATATATTACGTGCTTGCAAGCAATCTAGTGTAAAATGATGTAATAAAATTAAAATAAGAATCTTGTATAATTTTAATTAGATGTAAATATATAAAATAGGTTATATCGTATCGTAAATGCCTTGGCAGCGAAAATCAAATATCGTGCATCTTAATTCAAATTTTTAAAAATGCGCCTCCGGAAGCATAGCAACAAATAATATCGACGTATATCAATCACAATTGTTTATGTCTACATGGCAACGAAGAAACAAAAATACTCAAAGGCTATGCCCCTAGCTCCTCCAGAAATATTTCTGCCCTTGTTCACGTAGTATGTGATCATATTTTCTTATATTACTATTTAGCCGTTCCTTATTTTTCATCATGTTCTGGTTCTTGAAATTCTATCTAGCTTTCGTTTAATTCTTCTTCCTTGGTAAACATATTTATCTCCACCTCGTTCATATTTGTTATTCAATTTAATTTTTGATTTTAGTATTTTAGTAGTAATGCAAACCGTTTTTTGTTCTTACTGTAAACATTTACTACATTATTTCCAAATTCCACCCTCTCGTCTTTGCTATCTTTATGCAGACTTTTATAATATTTCGCTGATAATTTGCTAACGTTTTTGTTCCAAGATATTCTCCCCAAGTTTTCTTTTTCTCGTGACCTCTTTTTAGAAACACGGAGGGTGCTGAATGTTTGGCAAAATATTTGATGTAAAATGGCTCACATGAAACAAAAATATTCAAAAAAATATTAAATATTAATATTTTAAATATTAGAATTGTTATATATTCACACATATATATATATGTATATCCGAGGCAACAAGAGTTACGCGTGGATACAACGGCAATGGCATTCAACAGCAGCATTACGAACGCCCTTAATTGTACGTCAGTTCTCATTAGTACTTTATCGGATCACAAAGACTTGTACGACGTCAGAACCAACTACGGAAACACAAAAAGTCCAAAAGAAAGATGCTCGTAAATTAAATATTTTCAAACAAGATATTTCCACAGAAAAATATCGTATAATGAAAATAACACAAATAAAATGTTTTAAAAGTTTTCAATAGTAATTAAAAGTATATTTTGGAATTTTTCGAAAAGCTAAAGACGAGATAGAGATGTAGTTTCAAATAATGGAATTTGGCAAAATAACATCAGGGAAGAATTAACTATAGAAGTTAAGAACTGCAAAATTTGACAACAAATCATCTGCTCGCCAAGAAAAAATACTTCCTTATAGATAAACTTGCTGCTATTAGAGAAATCTATAACCCTCCTGATAATGAAATATGAGGATATATCCTCATATATTTTAAAGGCGCTAGTATACACTGGGAAAGAACCAGGAATGAAGCTGGAGAAAAATCAAGGCATACGGCATGATCTAACATGTGAACTTAGACGTCAAAATGTTACATGTGATAATTTTTTCACGTAACACTGTAAGGCGAAATAAGTGTGGGCTTCCCCCACTGACCAATAAAGAAAATATAGTTCATCATTTTATTTTACAAAGGATACAAAAATTCTAAATTATGTTCCAAAAAAATATACGCTACCTAATGATAAATAAATCAGTGCCAAGTACTATTGTTCATCTAAAAATGACAACAAGACAAATATGTTGTGTGCTTGTTGTAATGTCCAAATTTGTTAAATCTCATGTAACATATCATTGTCCTAATTCTGAAAAAAAACTATTTTATTGAACAAATTTGTAAATCTCATGTTACCTATCATTGTCTAAATTCTGAAAAGAAATTATTTTTCGAACATATTAAACAAAATATTAAAAATATATATTTAACAAAATTAAAGAAAAAGTATCATATAAATAAAAAATAATAAATTTCTCACGATTTCGATTTCTCACGTCATCAAACAATAAATATTTCATTAATTGTATCCCACTACATATTTCACACATCCTTGAATTTAGAATAATGACTCGGGTCGGTCATATAGATCAAAATGTTACAAGTGTGCAATAAATACGAACAGAACAAGAAAAATATTGACTGTTTATTTGTATATATTTACTTTAACCCTTTATCATTTATCATTTTATACTCCCTTCATCTCCGTCCCTTTATATTCCCGCCCTTTCTCTTTTCCTTTATTATTTCTCCCTCCTGTTGTTTTATTTCCCTCTTTTTCTTGCTCTCCTCATTCTTCCCCTTTATTTTATGTAATATTTATAGTCCCCGTTCGTTTTCTCCCATATTTCTTCTCCACTCTTGTCCTTTGTTCTTTTCGCCTTCTTGCAGTTTTATTTCCTTGAATTGTCCTACCCAAAGTTCCCATTCATCCCACCCTTCTCCGCAGAAATTCCTCTGCATTTCTCTTCCATTCAGTACTTATTGGCTTTCTGTTCGCTTCCACACCTGAAACTTGCTTGTTTTTTTGGTCTTCTACCAATCTCCCTCCCCTTAAGTGTCTTCGTATCCTCTCCTCTACTTTTATTCTTTTATATTTTGCGTTGTACCTCGCATTCCTAATTTTGCTGGCCCTTTTCTAAGCTACTTCCAGCTTCCACTTCTCCACTATCTCCCTCTCCACTTGTTTCCCGTCTCTTCTTCTCCTTTATGCCTCTTCCACTGAAAATCCCGCCTTTTCAAACATTTTTACCCTACATTCTTTCCATTTTGATAGAAATAAATATATTAGTGGGCATTGCATTTTAAAATAAACATTGTAAACACGTATTAAATACCAACCTTAAATATTGTAAATATGCCCGTTTATCGTCTCCATTCCCGGTGTGAGTGTGAATTATGTCTATGGTGCGTTATACGTAATTAATTTGTAATTATGTAAACGTAACCATTACGCAAATGTGAAATATTTCAACGCAACGTTGAAACGTTGAAATGTCGTTTTAGACGTTTCACTATTTAAGTTATATTACATAATTGTAATATGAATTTCATTCTTTACGATACAGAAAATACTTTTATAATACTTTTCAGACTGATTATCTACAAAATCGACAAGAATTCTGAAGAAACATTCACTTTCACACCGTTAATAAAAATCTTCATATCACGGACAAATTTGGTTTTAAGCCAAGTTTCCGCTAAACTTTTAACACTTAATATACACAATCGTTGCAAAATTGGTCAAGGCTCTAATTGAGAATTTTTAAAAAAATACATTCGATTAAATCGCATAGAACCTTAATTAAATACATCGAAACACGTCTTTAACTGAATGAATCTTAATATGCTCTGTCCACATTATTTATACTGCACAAATAATCAAATTATAAATCGTGTGTGCACAACTTATGTCACATATTTATGATATGATTGTTGATATTTCTTATATTATTGTCTAAAAATTGAATATAAAATATTAAATATTGAATATTTAGTCCAAATTAAACATGTTTGTACATCAAATATATGTACAAAAGTTAGAAGAAATGTCAGGAATGAAATAAACAGGGATATATTTTCCATGTTGTATGCCAAATTCTATTACGAAATTTGTCATAATGAAAGGATTTTGGGAAAATATTATAAGTTTGATTGTAGGGTGAAAGGGGAGAATTAGTTATTGTATTAAAAAAGTTAATTGAGATACAAAACTTTTTTAAAATTGAACGTTAACATAATTTGTTTCGTCAAGAACTTATTACTTTAAATTTGTGAAATGTCAAAAAGTTTTATGATCGAGCGGTGTAGCAAGAAGTGAATGATTATTTACACTCGGCTTGTAAGACATAATGAACTTTCACCTTTGAAAAACAGTACGTAAAGTGTAACTTTATTTGGCAATTATCCAGTAAACGATCATGTCATCAACTAGTAATGAAGATCGAGTATTTCCGAGATGGTGGTAGTGATGAGGGTGACAAGACTGAAAAATTAAAATGTTACTCGTTTCTAAATACAACAAATACAACAAAATTTTCATGTTGACAAAGCTGTTTTTTTGTTTTTGTTTCTTTTATAATAATAATTACTTGTATTTTATAATCAAACTCCTTTAACATTTTCAATGAGAAGAAATTTTTACATAATCCTGCACACAACACAGTGGTATGTTTTTATCACCTTTCCATTATAATTTAATACTCCAATCTTTATCATTTTATTCATCTAATACCTCATGCCTTTACTTTTATTATCTTTTTGTTTGTCAGTTTTATTTCATATTTATTTTTACTTTCTTTCTTATGTTCTATTACTTTCTCTAGTCATCTTATTAGTTTTCCGGGATCATATCATGTAATTCATAATTTCATAAGCGATAGTTATTGGGTCCGTTATCTTTGCCTGGGTCCTTATATTTATCGTTTTTACTTCCTTGTCCGGTTTTGTTTTCTTTTTAAGTAAGTCCCCTTCCCCATTTTCTCATTTCCGCTCATTAACATGTTTGATAACTCGTTTTTAATTCTGTTAAATTATCTCTGTTAATGGTCATTGCAATATTAATCATAATCTTTTACGAGCATCTCTCTTATTACATTTTTTGTTCTGCTTAATCTCTTAAATATTGTTAATTAGTAACTATCGTGATCATTTTTAATATTATATATGCGTGACGTGTGAGAATTTCATCTGTATGCTATAATAATGTGTACCTATCTCTTGAGGATGAAGTGTGTTTATTATATTGAAATATATCATTCGACATTCGAACCATACGCGCACTTTCCATTCCACAATTTCTAATTAATCGTAATTGCTTTACATTAAATGCATGCGACACGTTTCCCGGGAGAAATGAATTTCAATTAGTCTGCTGGTTATGTGTAATGTAATTTTGGACTAACTGGTCTTGCATGAATATTAAATTTTTAGCAGTTTTCGACGTTTTACACACTGGTCGGACGCTAAAGGCGAGAATTTCACGGTCTCATGGTTCCAAATAGTTGCAGAGTAGAATGCGTGTGCATATTAGATTTTCACGTTACCTCTAGCACGGTAGTGCGAACATTCAAGTATGAAATTGAATTTGTGCCCCATTGGGTAATATTATGCATGCAACAGGAAAAATGACACTGTGCGTGATGTTAATTTAAAAAGGACATGAACGCCACATTCAACAGGACCACACAATATAAAACATCTACAGCAGGAAACGAGAAACCAATAAGTTTCGGATTTTAAATCTCCATAGAATTATTATGTAGTTACATTCATGAATGAAGCATCGTCGTCGATTCATCTACGTCCTACGAGACGTGTTTACGACTCGCGAACATTTTTAATAAGAATTTGATTTCCCTACCCGGACGTGAATTATTACTTTATATCGATCGTAATCCGAGACATTAAAAATGAAATTGTGTTTCACATGTTGCGCCACTAAAAGTGTGCGTCGCCGACGAAAAAGATTAAAGAGTTATAACGACGCTTTATGGCCACTAAAAGTTCATATAACTCCCGACATCCATCGCCGAAATTAATCCACTGCTTTTTGCCTAATGCCTTTTATTTGGTCTAATCGATAACGGTGGTGCCCCATTGCTTGCGTTAAAAATGCCAATCGTGTGTCGCATTCGAAATGTTACAGACTATGTGTTTTAGGTGTTACATTCTAGGAAACTTTTGAGATCGGGAACTGTAGTAGGAACTTTCAAGATCGATGTGAAGACTGTCTATGACGCTACTGGTACATAATACAGCTTGTAGTGTATTTATCCCTTTGTGACTTCCCTATTTGCACGCAAAACTGTCAGTAAGTTTGTTGTAGACGTTGGTGCTTAGATTGTACGTGAAACGTATTTGAGTGGTGTATTTTGATATCGAGTAAAATATGTTCTGCAACAATGGCCTACAAAGCTCGGTGAAATGAAACGAGTGATTTACTTTGAGTATTTCGTAGTTTATGTAGTTTGCAGTCAGAATTTTGCTGGTAAATTCACGGTAATATTACGGCACGTTTTTTTACTTTTGGAGAACTTAGTAATCACCTATTCCCTTTGTTCCCAACTGGATTTAACTAGTGCAGAATTCCCATGGCATTACACGACAGACGTGGTAACAAAGCCTAAGTTCATAAAGTTCGAAACTAAATGTGTGGAAATTGTAATTTACGTTTTTTTTTGCGCTGCCCACTTCAATTGTATTTTTGTGCCCCAACTAGTAGGTTAATGTTTGCATACTTTTAACACGATATAAAAACCGAAAAGTCACTCTATAACGGTGTTAACAGTCAGTATTGTTAATTAAATCATTCGCCATTAATGCTTGCAATGTTTGCTGTGGCTTTACATCAATTACAGACTTGTAGTGCTGGTTAACATTTTATAAACGATTCGATTAGATGCAATAAAATTGTAGATTTTGTAATTGAAATATCAGATCCAAATTTATGTGTTAAGCATAAGATACGTAAAAATTTATATGATAATCATAATTAACATTTATTTATTATTTATTTTTATTCTATCTTCTTTATGTTTGGGCAATTTCTGTAAGCAAGTACACAAAACACTGTTTATAACTAATGTTTTATTATTCTCCGCTTACGTTTCAAATCTTTGTGGAAATTCATTGTCAGCAATAATAATTAAGTACATTTAGCTTCGTCATATATGCAAAAATGATTATTCTACTTTGATGATACTTTTTTATAACCACCTAATTTGACTTAAATTCAACATAACATTAACATTTTAAAAATATTTAAAACACTGGATAAACAATACGTTGTACATTACATTGAACATTTCACATATTTGTGTCATAAATTTAAAATGTGTGTGGGACGTTTCTAAGATTTTTTTCCGTTAGTACTGTCAGTAGTTTTCCATATGTTTTAAAAGTTTTTGCCTATTCTAATATGGTGAGATGGAGACGAAGACCGTCCCTATTTATATAAATTCTTATCTATCCCGCACACTAACCATAGTTTACGTAGTTCAAACAAAGTTCACCCATCCGATGAAAAACTCAAAAACTCTCATCCATCTTTTATTACTTTACTTTATTTTATTTTTGATATATTACACTTAAATTGTGGGTATTCTTTTGTTGTAACTTTTCTCTTTTTTCATAATTTTTGGACCTGTGTTAAAAGAATTATGTTTTTCTTTGGCATGTTTTGCCAAAGTGATGCTATCCCCACTACCCGACGTCATGGTTTATTATTCTCGATAGTCTGAACAGTTTTGACAATTGATCTTTACTTGTTAAAAGATGGTTAATTTTGACTGGTACTGTTGTCACACCACTCGAATTTGTGCTTAGTACAAAGCAAGAATTAGCAGACTCATAGCATCTATTTATTTATCACGGAAGCAACAGTTGTTTTTCGTGTTGGGTTGGATTCAAGTGAGTAAGGTTGGGTTGGGTTGGGTTGAGAAATGAAGATGATGAAGGAAATTAAGATGATGGAGGAAACTGAAGATATGTTGGTCATGTGTGGATGTGATGGAAAATGGAAAAGAATTCGAGTAATACAAATTTAAAAAACGAAACAGTATTAGCACTAGAAATACAGTATATCAATGGTGGTGGTATACGGATCAAATGAAAACCCATCAAAAGAAAAAAAGAGTAATTTTAATAAAGTTTACAATACACCTGGGTGGTATTAATGTATTTGCATTGGGAGGACGTAAATGGAAGGGTCGGTAACAATAGGAAATATAGAGAGGCAGGTAGACGTTGGAGACGTTATGCTAAAAACTCAACGACCAGAGTTATAGAGGCTATAATGCCCATGATATACTGTTCTAAAACTCATGAAGAACACATTGCGGAGAGACATAATGCCAACATATTGGTAACCAAGTGTAATAATACAATTTTATAAGAAGGGCGAGGCAAAAGAATCCAGCAATTAATGCAGCCATATTTAGTAAGAAAGGTGTGGACAAGAATATGGGAAGCAATTAAGGAATAAGGTAGAGAACCCAATGGAAGAGGGAAGGTTTATGAAATGTAGAGGAACTCATGAAAACATCTCCATACTAAGGTAAATACGTGAAAAAGCAATGGTCAAAAAATGCGCATTTGATAGACGAAATAGCCTTGGAGCTCATTACGAAAATGAATTTAGAGTAATAAAAAAACAACAACAAAGAAAAGGTGAAAGTTTTATATAATAGAACGAATATGAAAGAATTGTCACCGAGAATAGTTATATTCTTAGTTGTCATCGACTAGGCAATTAAATAATTTAACAATATGAAAGAAATATAGTAATAAAGTGCAGTTACTACAACAGCTATGTGTTCATGACATGGCTATAATTATTAAAGAGTTGAAAACAATTTAGCCACCATCAGGAACTAAATATTAAAATATATGTACATTGAAAAAACAAAGACATGGTTTAACAGCACAACCAGTTAAAATATTATATTCATGTTGATATTGCACTAAGTGCAAGTGAATTTTAACGACACGATTGGCATTACATACTGGGAATAGGCGTTTCATTCTCGTTCGACATTCTCAGCAGCCATATCAACTCTGCGCAATCCACTTCGGTGTTAAAAAATGATTGTGCGAACAGGGAACTAACTGCTTTTTGCATAATAGATTGGGTGGCCTGCTGAGGATTCCTAACGAGAACGAACCGCGGACAGGTCTCCTAGAATGAATTATCAACATATTCATTTAAAGTTCGTTCCCTATAGCGCACCTATGACATTAATATATAGTAATTTGAAGTAATTGGGCCATTTTAGAGCGTTACAATCGACGACTAAATATGGGGATCAGATAATTAGTAGTTATGACATTTAACTAACCTGTGGAAGAGTTATTGGAGAAACGCCAAACTAATTATGTAATTATGTGGGCGAAGTATCATTTTTAAATGAACGACATTTCAGTCAACCAAAGCTATTTCAAATTTAACGGTAGATTTAAATCATTTACCGCCCAAACGATTTTGTGTGGATCGCAGTGTTATTACGGCGCCATTCTGGTCATAGTTTGGTGCACTTTTCCCATCACAAGGTCTTTGAATGTTCCATTACATTGTGCAGTTATTTCATCACTGAAAACAAAATAAGGATGGACAATACATCTCATTTTTGCCAGATAATCACTTATATTATCGTAAACAAAATAGACTACTAATTAACCTCGAATAATTACTGGCGTGCTTGTCAATTTTAGTTTGGTTACTGCCACCAGATAAGAGTAGATGTTAATATAGTTCCTAGATACTCCTTACATTTTCCTGTATTATTTACGAGAGGAAACATATGGGTTTAATAGGATAAGACATAAGAAATTTTACACAACTTTTTTTATCTGAGTTGCTCTTATAATCCAAAAAAATCTCGCGTTTATATTGAATTATTTCTGGCCTTACATTTGAACATTTGCAACCCAAACATTTGATTTGCACTGCTATCATTTATTTCGTAGCAAATATTTCTAATTTAAATATTGTCATTGTTTACTTTAAACGAACGTATTGTATTACAATATATGTCATAGAATTATTATGAAATTTATTATTATAATTATGTTGTAGATAACGTGCTCCGTAAACCTCATTTTTTATAAAGATCGATTTTTTTTTAAATTATACCCACTCGGTACATAATAATGTTGTTTATGGTCAGTCACTGCCCATATAGGGAAGTCACGAAGTACACGAAGGATAAATCGAACAGTTTCCTTTCCTTTTAAGCAACACTCTGCACTGGACTCTTTGTTTCTGCATCGTGCCGAAGACTTACTTGCCTTGATTTTCTTGACATTTCTGCTATTTTGTTTTTTCTTTTTTGGCTGGCAGGTGTTGCAGTCTCGGAACTTTCTCAGGGGTAACAAATTTTTGGGAAGCTTTAAGTTAGACGTGGCCACTACTTGGTCGCAGCCAGGTACGAAAAACACAAACGAAACAGACGACCGTCCCGTGCATAATTACGTATATATTTGTACCGGATGCCTTGATGATGCTTTAGAATAGTGTGAAACGCTTGGAACATATGCATATGATCTAAATTATGTAAACATGTAAAATATTATAAACATTTGTTGATGATATCAGATTCAAAAGTTTTGACACGCGAAGGAAGGAGAAATATAAAAATATTACAAGTTAACAGTGCAATAGTACAATAAATAATAGAAACCAAAAAATACACACAGAACAGATACAGATACATATAATCGAAATAATGTGTCAGATTTTTTTTTTAATGTAACATCTGGTTAAATTTGCTCACGTTTGATCTGCTCGAAGTCATGTCAAAACTTTAGAATCTGATAATGACAAAACATAATTTATCTTCCCTCATTACTACAAATCGAATATACTTGGCAGTGTTTTTGCCAATAGTACATAATTATAGGTGAGGGGTAGGTATATTCTTTCAGGTTTTTAAAACACCTATATTTAATTATTAAATAATATAAAATAATTATTTAATTAATGCAACAACGTACAATGACAATTATATCAATAGCAATTTATTGATTTCTGTTATACCCAGAAAACAAATTAAAACAACGCACACATCCTGCATATCGAATAAAATTTGTCAGCATGATAAAAACATCTGTGCACGGCGACAAGCTTTCAGTTATTTATTATTTGATTGTTTACAAATTAAAGTCTTGACTTTTGCATTCTTCACACGTTTTTGCACCACATACTATTAAATGTTAACACAGTACGGCGTATGGAGACTTTATAATACTGAAGTAAAAATCAATACAAGCCAACACCTAACCGGTAACAAGGTGGTATGCTAATCAAGTAATTTAATTTCAAACCATTACATGTTAACACCCACAAAAATGTTTGAAATGCTATTCGGTCATTAAATCGTTGAAAGAAGGTTGTACGTAAGAAACTTAATTAATTAACTGTACGGAGCGTTGGGAAAACGAGAGGGGCTTTTTTGTGGCAGTTGGAAGGATAATTAGCGGTGAGCAGACACGAAGCGACACGTGGCACACTAATTTAAACCATTTGTACTTTGGAATATGAAAAAACAAAACACTTTACAACTTGACTGTGTGACAATGAATGGAAGTTTGGGGTAGGGTGCTATTTGACAAAAGAAATTAATTACTTCATGTTAATGTATTTATTATTGTGTTATAAATCACCCATAAAATGCTGTAAAATCTAATTATACTGGTTCGATTTGCAAAATAAGATGCAAAAAAAGTTTACACCAAATTTTACGTGTTATATTTTGTAGTATTCAATTGTCTAGACCCTTTATTTTGCAAAACGAATTCATATAATTGAAATTCATGCCATAATAATGCGTGATTAATAATAACATTTATATGGGAAATAAATAAATAGGAATAATATGGTTGTTAAAATAATCACAATTCTCATTATCTAATTTTTTTTAATTTTTCATTCTCTTCAGATTTATATCTTTGGTATAATTACCATCATTTTCAATTTTTCATCTAGATGTTACTTTCGATGTTTTCCTTAATGGAATTCTCATTGCTTTTTACATCATCTTTTCTCCATATTTTATTTTCTATTTTTAATTTTCTATATTTTTACTACCATTGTCATTTTGTTTTGTCATTGTCATTTTTATTTGTTGCATTTATGATCATTTGAATTTTCAAGATTCTTTTCATAATTTAATTTTTTTCAGATTTCGTCTCTACCCCCTTTTTTTCTTATTATATCATCGCTTTAATTTTTGCAATTTGTGACGAATATCTGGTAATAAAACTATTGTTTTGGACTTCCATTCATCTTAATCTGCATTGCTAATAATAAAAATAAAAATTACAGCTACAGTTAAAATATGACCTTTCGACAATAATGGATCGGTTGTCTAGTTGTTTTTTTTTTATTTTTATTTAATTTATTAATCAATAGGTCTTACGTATCAACAATAACTAATGTAAATCTAAAATAGTAGATTTTTTAATTCTACTTTCCTGTTCACCGTTAATGTTGTTTCCATCTGAATAGTATTTCCTCTGAATGGTATTTCGAATTGTAGTGTTAAAGAAGTAAATTTATAAAAGAACGACACTATAATAATCAGAGAAGAAGAAGTAAATTTATAAAAGAACGACACTATAATAATCAGCACATTAAAGAAATGAAGAAAACAAAAAAAAAATCAAACTCGGAGAAAACTAAGAAATTTTACATTAAATACCGCTGTGCCCTATTACAGCTGCACGACGTTGTATTATGCTTAAAATATGGTTGTACAACACCCTGCTCAATTTGGTAATCTTCAAATTCTTTTACCTAGAGGTATATTGCAAGTGCATTTGTGTCTGGGCTCCTTGCTGACCATCGAATTTGCCGAATTCGGACCTCGCAGAGATAATGCTGCACTATTCCCCCAATCTACAGTCTAGCATAATCATGCATAAAAATAAACTCCCCAATAACTGGCTCGTACATAGGGTTCCAGAATATTGAAAATGTACATTGCCGTATTTAGAATTCCTTTTTCTGGCACCACCAACTCTGTGCCAGCGTAAAAAGTGATACTACGCCGAAACCATCACGTTACCTCCTCAAAAATTGACTTCCAGCATAGACTTTGAGCATATCGCTCTCCTGTTCGTCGGTGCACCCGCACACCTCTGTCACTGTAATACAAGCTAAACCTGCACTCATCAGAGAAGATTAGCAACATCCATTGATCCAATGCTCAATCATCGTGATTTTGGGCAGATATCAATTGTGCTCTTCGGCGAGCCGCTGTCGACCGTTCAGCAAGTCTTCTTCTTATTTGTACCAATTTGGAGCTGATTTTATAAGTCATAATTTGCAAAGCTAGAGCAGTCAGAGTCCTGTATCTCAACGACTGCCAGAGCAGAAAAGCAGAGCATTTTTAGTCTATGCGATAATTTTGGCGGCCAGTGTATATTTCTTCTTTCGTTTTAGCATTTTTTCAATATCGTTTAATCTATTTTCACTCTCTATGTTTGTGGTATATTTATACGTATGCTCTTCATTTAGATTTTATGCTTATTTTTCCATTAATCAATAATTTAATCGATTAAATTATGATCGATTGTAATCGATTTTTGTCTACTTTTCTTCTTCATTTATTTCCTTTCAAATTCTTTAACCTTGTTATAATTTCCCATTTTCACTCATTTCTAGTTTCTACCTCATTTTCTTATTAAATTAATTTTCTTTCCTTTTGCTGACATTTCTTTCGTTTTCAATTGAATTTGAATATTGTTTTCATTTATTTCTTGTTTCTATTTTCTTTGCACGTCTTTATATATTTTAATTTTCTGTTTTTATGTCATCAATTCTACTTTCAATTATCATGCGTATTTTAGCTTAGTTCATTATTTTTTTGCATTTTCTTATTTCCATTTGCTTTGCTTTAACATTATTTAATTTTTATCCCTTGCACAGTCATCATTTGCAGTTCTTTTATTTCCGATGTTTCATTTTCAATTTCATTTGGCAATTGTTCAATGTATTGAATTTTATTTTCGTGGTTATTTATATTAATTCACTTGAAACTTCTTATAATTACTTTTCTTTGCTTTAATTACATTAATTATCTTGTATTTTGCTACGGTGTTTTTTTTTTCGTTTGATTTTTTCATTTGCTTTACATTCTATCTTTTATATATTTCGCTATTGTTCAACTCATATTTAATCGTTATATGTTACATTTTTCTTCTTTCATTTCTACAAAAACATTAATAACAACGTATTTGGTTGTTTAAAAATCTTTATCAATAACGGACTTGTTAATCTTAATTTAAAGATGCATACCATCGAAAAAATTTATTAATTTTGAACGACTTTGAATGTATGAGCAATTGACGTTTTGTCAATAAAATCTATTTTGCTTCAAATATTTGAGGTAAATATCCATTACAGACGTGCTCAGGCGTAGCTTTTATTTCGCTCGCCATATACTTATTTTCATTCAATGTTACTCGTATTATTATGTCGCTGTGACAATCGCTTATCTTTACTCTAGCAGCCCTACCATACTCACTAACGCTCGCCTAATAACACATTTTTGCTTTCCATGCGCTGTACCATTTACCAACACCCATATTTTAAATTTGTAGATTTACATTTTGTCCACACTACAAACCTTCACAACTGCATGCTACGTTTCGTTTCGCGTGCAATTTTAAATCCAACTCAATTTCTTCCGCAGAACATCAGTTTTATCACAAGTGGGCGCTGTTGACCGACCCGGATGACATAGCCGGTGGCCCGAAGGGGTATTTGAAGTGCGACATCAGCGTCATAGGCAAAGGAGATAGCGTCAAAGTGCCCCCGAAAAGTGAGAAGGACGAAGATGATATCGAAGCGTGAGTCTTAACTTAATTAACATAGTTTCGAGACTTGAAATTGAAGCACACATGGACTCAATTTACAAATTGTTTTATGTGAATATTGTTCGAAACTAAATCGTTCGTAAAAGAATTGTGGTTTGAAATGATTTATTTTAATCTAAAATTTACTTTCGCGTTTAACCTACAGAGCTTTGTAAAATTTATTATTTCAGAATGTGCTTCTTTAAATTAGCTTGAGAAATATTCTGTCCCTGAGCGTAAGTAAATTCGTTATTCAGAATGAACGATCACCCCGAGAAAGATAAATCACTTTAAGGATGAAAATAAGGTCAGCACGACCTCTCTATGTTGAACTAAAAATGCATATTATAATAACAGCGTTAATTATTAATTGTTTCCAGCTCGTGAACTTAATAAATATATGGCTGAAATATATGCCTGAAAGAGGGAAACTTGTGAAGAAATGAAAGCGCATCGAAGCAATATATACGACAAGGAACCATAAATAAGCGAATAAAACGAAGTTAAAAATAAATCAAAATTGAAACCACGCAATAAATAACAGGAACCAGTAAAATACAAAGTAATAATAAAATTTCAAACACATATTTGAAACTATGAATAAAGAAAAACGTGCAATATTGAACATTAAGAAAAATGCAAATAGAGAACAAAAATAAAAATACAACAACCAACATGAAAATAAAAAGAACACCATTGTACGTACATTACTAGTACCTATGTATTTTTTATTATTATATCGATAATTAATTCGGCATATGTGTCCAGAATTCAAAATAATATCAAATAATACCAAACTAATGAAATGATTAATTACACACTTGTTGAGATTGAGAACTTCTGGTATACATCATTTCAATTCCTTACGAATGCAAAGCGTTTTCGAGATTAATTTCGCCGATTTTAGTTATCTTTCTGATCACGTTCGATGACTGAAAATTCCCGTAGCGACGAATTAATGGTCCGGGGAAATTAATTGTCACCTGCACTTTCAATCAGTCATCGAGTACAAAATTTTATTAGTTATAGGGTTACAGCTGCGAAAAACATGTGAATATAAAACCATTCAAGAAAATTTTCCCTAATCGTACGATTCAATTTATTCAGGCTTTGGTGAATTAACCCCAAAGGAAGTGAATTAAATAAATTACATAAGCGAAGCCATATTAATCATGACCGAAAGATATGACACGTAAAATATTATGTGCTAAAAATACAGGTTAGGGTCTTGGACGAGCGTTTCGTTCACAGTATGAACTTTACAAGCAAAACTCCAAAACGAGTTCAATTTGCAACCTATTTAATTAATATTAACAGCATTTTAATGCATAAATGATATTCATGCGTTGTAGTATTTTGTTATTAAATGAAAAATTCTACAAAATTAATGTGCACATTTTTTTAATTCTATTTATAAATAATTAATTTCATTCCATTTGCATACAGAGCCAGTACAATATGTTCCATTAAAAAATATGAGAGCGATCTCGGTGATCTTAAAAATCTTAAAATAGTCCCCAAAGAATACATGTACGGAATATGACTGAATTATTTCAAATGTTAACGGATGTGAAATGTGCATCTACGTATTAGGTGAGTATCTTGATTAAACCAATTTTTTGTTGGTCACTCACAAATAATCACATTCTAAATGAAATTAAAAGTCATGAAGAAAATCCATGACAAATGTTGTTGACGTTCTCACGTCTATATTACTACAATTAATTTACAAATAGGAAGCTTATAAACAAGTGTTATAAGTCTTATATAATAAGTGCATACAATAACATTTTCTGAGTAAAAATTATTGTACTGAAGTCCATTCATAAAATCTTGTATACGCTTATTGAGAACATGTCCAACTGACTATTCGTACAATGTATTACTGAACAATCACCCAGAAAATGGATCGCACTTACATTGAATGATGATTGAGTTACTTTTAAGCGAATTAATAGCTGGTGGCCTTTGCTCACTCACAAACGAATAATCATCTGCGATCCATTCATGGTGAACACTATTTATCTGTCATTAGGACCCTCAACTGAACGAACACATCGTTTCGCATATTCCAATTGACGGGCTAATGGCCAATGGCTGTAAATTACTTTGGTACACTTGTTGGTTTATTGCTACCGTAAATTTAAATTTACGATTTTACATTCCTTGCTTTTGTAAATAGTTTCATGTTGCATAATAAATATACCATTTCATATATGTGATATATTTTATACACTTGCTATTATCACATACGTTTATTTTTTATAAATTTAACGTACCACTAAAACAGCTTTTGATTTATGAGACTTGCGAATGATTTAAATCGAAGGCCTCTAACAAAGTGGTGATTATTAATAATATTAATTAACAATTATTTAAAACTAAAAGCTTTTACATACTAGCTTCAAATAAAATTTCCCTTGACGTTTTCAGGATTCGCATACAATAATTTAATAACTATCATTGACGTTCTCGTTCTCGTTCTCTTGAATAATATTAATTTTCAAATTATTAATATGCGTCTTATTTAAAACTTAATAAATATCCTTAACATCTTCGCGTTTTGCACAGAATAATTTAACTATTATCGGTATACTAGGTATGAAACATGATTAGATATGCCAATAAAGGTTTTTTTACATTCAACAGTTATTTTCGTTGCCAAATTTCGAAATAGAATCTACGTAAATTATTGAAAATACACAACACAAAATGAGTTATTCATCAGAACCCACAAAAATAAATCTAAATAATGTGCTAATTTAACATGATTTAAAAGAACACCAAGAATAAATTATTATTTTTCAACCAAATTTTGTAAATGAGTTGTGGGTGACCAAAATAAAGATTGATTAAAATGTTATCTTTATTTCCTTAGTAGTTCCAGTAATTTTTTGTTTCCTTTTATGCCAAAGAAACTGTCGCTATATGTGGGGGTCACTTTGACCTTTTCGGTGTATTGTCAAAATGCCTAGAATTCGTAGGCGTCCCAATTTTAGGCAATTAAGTGATTTTGAGCGAGGTCGAGTAGTGGGCCTTCGAGAAGGGGTTTTATCTTTTCGCCAAATTGCAGCCCGTTCAAACAGAACATTGTCAGCTGTGGCAAACTATTATCATGTTTGGCCTAAATAAGGACGAGAACAACGAGCCAGCCGTTCAAGACGTCTCCGACAAACAACAGCACGTCAAGACCGTTGCTTAAGACGGCTGGCTGTGAGGGACCGTTTTTCGACCACCCGTTCGATTGCGAGCCAATGGTTTGGAGAAGAAGAAAGAAGGGTGACCACAAGAACCATCTTCAGGCGAATAAGATATTTTGGGCTCGTTTTACCAGCCGCAATTTGTGTTACCACTCACCGCTGCTCACAAAAGACAATGGTTAGAGTGGTGCCGAGAAAGGTCACAATGGGATGCAGAATGGCATCAAATGGTCTTTAGTAACGTATCCCGATTTTACTTGGGTATGAGCCACGATCGGAAAAGGGTTAGAAGACGACGTGGAGAACGGCGACATCCACCAAACTGTTGGAGTTATGGGGGGGGGGGCAATTTGGTTTCGTAGTAGATCACCCTTAGTGTTCGTTAGGGGTACCATGAATGCTCGATACGTTGCGGATATTATAGACCTCATCTTCTTCCGTGTTTTTCAACAAAATAATGCCCGACCACATATTGCCAGGGTTAATATGGCTTGTATTGAAGAAGCTAAAGTCACCCTTCTTCCTTGCCCTCCAAGATCTCCTGATCTATCCCCTATCGAACATGTTTGGGATATAATCGGCAGACGACTGGGCCAGTTACTTCGTGCTCCACAAACTCTGGAAGAGCTTCGACACCAAATGCATGTGGTATGAAATGAATTACCCCAGGAAGAAACTCCATACCACGAGGTGTTAGGAAATGCATAGAGCACGACGGCGGGGCGGCGCATTATTAATATTAACTTTTGTGTTGTTCTTTTATGTTGTTTCAAATGTTGATCGTTTACTTATTTTGCTTTATCTACATATATGCAGTTATATAATTTCCTGCTGGATCATCGTTTTTCATTTCCAAGTATTTCTGTTGAGACCATATCATCTTCACTTTTCACCAATCTTGTATCTTCCCTTATTTTCGCAATGGTTTCAGTTTTGCTCTCATAATTACTAATTTAGCTAAAATAATTTTCTGTTTTATGTGCATTAGTTTTCTTACATAACGTGTTTTTTTGTGACATATTTCTATCATTTCCCTTGGTTTAACGCCACCCTCCCTTACCTCCTTTCATACTTTATCGCTATTTTTATTGTGCCCTTCTTTTAAAGTGTTAACTATTATTATTTTACTTACATTTGTATAGCATTTTAATTTCATTTTAATATCTACACTTATCCTCTGGGAACTTTTACTTTATATAGAAGTAAATTTTATTGAGACACCCTATTTGTATTATTCGAACAGCAAATTTTGCATACTTTCTCCGTTATTCATTGCTAAACTTTGTTCGTTTATTTTCTTTGTAATTTATCGTGTTAACAAAAGTTAACTAAAGTCAAAAGATTCAAAATTCATTTCAATATTTCGTTAACCTAAATCCATATTATTATTTTAACAAAAACTTTATTAAATCTAATATCCATGTTTCTCCAACATCAGGCCGTTATGACTAATGTTTTAGGACCCTTACGTAACGAGCAAAATTGAATGACATGCGCGATTAATCGTCCCTATTTCGCTCCACGTTTTCCTCAAGAATTTCATTTAAATGTAATGCCATGACGTCGCGTGTTCGCTGTTTAGATGAAAAGTAAAACTCAAGCTGGTATTAAAAGTATTATTTCTCAAAATGAAAGATAAAATTCCGGTCGTTTTCACTAAACTGCACGTTGTTCTAACAAGTGGGTGATAACGAATCGTTCGATTAATTTAAATCATTAATCCGTTAACGACGGCAAATTACGATATCATCACCCTAAATTGTTGCCGACTTGCTCGCGCGCAATTTAATTTTGAAGTTATAATCAGGTAGACCCTAAAATAAGTTAGCACCATTAGCTTAATTTAGGTGAACAATGCGTTATCAATGTACTGGATCGTCCACCAAGTTTTGGTTCATCGACGCCAACATTAATTAATTTAATTTAGTGCTGCACCAGCTCTATTACGTTGTACAACATTTGATTGGTGTTTTCGATTGAACATTTATATGCGATATAGGATTTTACTGCCAATTGAGTCTTGATTACGTTTAATTGCGGGGTTATTTTTATATAAATTTTTAATATATATCCTGGGTTCGTCTGGTGAAATGATTAAATCGAAATATTTTAATAGTTCTTCTTTATTTCTATTTGCGACTGATTTCACTGTATTTCCAGATGGACGGAGAATCAATTTTGTTATACACTTATGATTGCTTCATTATTTTTTATTTATTGTTAAAATTTAAGCACTTATATTTACACTTCACTTTATATTTGACGTTTATAAACCAGTTACTTGCGAATATTCTTTCAAACACGCCGTTGACTGGCAACATTTTTATTAAATCTTCCAAAACGCCACGAAGGACACTAAAAATTCGTCGTATTTTAACATTCATTAAATAGTCTCACCAAGCATGATCTGATCGAAATTGTTTTTGTTAAACTATTCACCGACCTTACAGGTTTCTGTTTTTCACAAATTTTTACCGTACTTTATTCCTTTTAAATTTTTGTTATCATACTTATAAATTGTTTCCATTCTTAAATGTTATGTTGCCTTAATAAACTCATCAATTGTATTTTCATGCTAACCTGCGTTGTTAAAATGATTCAAAATTACTTCATCGCTAGTAATTTTTTATAATTCGTTTGTCCACAGTCGCACGCATACTAATTTCTGTCAATAGTTCCATATATGTCGTAACACTGTATGGAGGAAGTAAACGGTTTACTTTTTTTCGAAAACAGATATTGCATTTGTTTCATCTTATACGCAAGTACTAGCACAGATAGCAATTTCCCAACTACCACTTAAGCAGCCTCCATCCCGACGCAACAATATTATTAGATTATTAGTCACTCCTTTTAAAGTATGCGGGAGGTTAATTGCATTAATTTTTAATTTAAAAGCAAAGGTTGTATTAACATGCATAAAGTTTTGGAAATTTTCAATATTGTTTTAGATAAATATACAATGAAATTAGTATTTATCACAGCAGGGAAGTTTGAGTTGAAATTTTGATTTAATGAAAATGTGTTATTTCGTCATCTTTGCACCGTTGGAAAATATAATGTAGATATAATAAAAAATATACTGGTAGGAAAAATACATCGGATGCATCTATGCGTAGCTATGAAATATAGGGCAATGTGATGCGATAGTATTGTCATGCTAAAAATCTGCGCGCAACTGTACATTACTAACATTATCAAAAGTTTCAAGCGAGTGGAATAAAAATGGATACGACGAATATCATGGGCGCTATTATAATGTACAATAACGTTCAAAAATGTCGCGACTAGCCCGGGCGACAACTACTTGCACGTAAGATATGAAGCGTATGTCGTTTAACTGCCGATAAACTTGCATCGCCCCATTTCACTCATACTCATCTTATTCGATTGACCAGTTCAACTAGAAATTCGTAATCGCTCGTTATAATAGTGTAGATATTTTGTGAATTATTTTAAAATATAATTTGCCAATATGAAACAGATGTATAGTGTTCTTGCTATACGTGTTTTATTTTTTAGTGCTTGCGATTGTTTGCTTATTGAAGTTTCTTGTAGCGCACATTTTTAAAATGATTTAATACAATAAGACACTAACAACACATTTCTGATGCGATCGAAAAACTATGATTGCAATTAACAATGTTTGTTAGCAATAAAAATAAAGAATATTTTTTAAAATTCTAGACGCAAAACAACATTTACATATTAAAAGAAAATATTGTCATATTAAAAAAATATTTACAATAACATTGAAAACGCTTTCCAATTTATAATATGTAAAACATGTGTCAAAGTTTTAAAAACACTAGCAAAAAAATATCAAAATTTATTTATAGTAAAATCAAATGTAGCATCCGACATAGTTCTAAGCGAATTGAAGAACCGCAAAAATATACACTTGTAGAAATATCAAACATACGCTTGGAAACAAAATGTGGCATTGATAAAACGGAGTGGATAGATAAAATGAGTAAATTTAATAATATGTGGGAAGCCACCCGAGGTCGATTACTTCTTGCAAATGATTGGGCACCGATTAAACCAATCGTTCGCAATTTGTTCGGCCCTGGAATGTTTCCCACATACGCGTAAGAAATGAGTGCACAGGTCTTCTCTGTTCCGAATGCCCTGACAACTGTCAACGTCAACGTCATCCCACCCGCGCACCGTACTGGCCCATAATCTCAATGGAGTTCAAGGCCGGTGATTTAGAAGCCCATGGAATTAAATCGATCCCTGGGTGATCTTCAAACCACTGACGAACCACACGAGAAATAATAATAAAAAATACTTACAGACAAATCGGCCTGCTGCATTATGTCGCTAGTAGCAATCCTTCCTCGAAAAGAGGACTAGAGACTACTTTCTAATGAACCTCAACTGACGAGTGGGGTACATTTTAAAAACCATTAGCGACATATTTTTTCCAATAAAATTAAAAAAAAAACTGCCAACATTCACAAATGAATTGCCCGTATAAAGAGGATATTATCGCAGTAGTTTTAAAAATAAAACATATTTGTCATACATTTAGAAACTATGACGGTCCAATGTAATGACAATAATTAAAACAAATGCAATGCTGGTTTTAAGAAATATAATTGTTATAAATGATATAATTAATTGTTTTAAAAACTAACAAAATCTTCTTTCTAAACAATTTACAATATTCCTTTACGTTGCAATTTATGCAAATAAATCGGCGGACCCTCGTACGTTTCAGAGGGTCGTTTTCCCACCTGCAAACTTATGATAAGTGGGACCGAAATGGAACGATGCAAACGAGACAGGCTTCATAACTGACGTGCATGCACTTGTCGTCCGGGCTAGTCTCGAGATTTTTGTGCCTTATTGTACACATAGTAATACTATGTAAATTTGTACTGTGTAAACTTTCCATATTAATATCTGCTGTAAAATAATTAGATCAAATATTTGTTAATATTTATTGTTAAACTCACCTGTATCCTATAGAGGATTCCATTATTTGTTACTATTTAATTCGCTAATTATAAAGAGGATATTATCGTCGTAGTTTTAAAGATAAAACATATTTGTCATACATTTAGAAACTATGACGGTAATATAATGTATGGGCAATAATTAAAACAAACGCAATACTGCTTTTAAGAAATATAATTGTTACAAATCATATAATTGTTTTAAAAAATTCTAGCAAAATTATTTTTTGACAATAATAAAACAAATTCAATGCTGTTTTTAAGAAATATAATTGTTATAAATGACATAATTAATTGTTTAAAAACCTCTAGTAAATATTTTTTAGCAATTTACGATATTCCTTTACGTTGCAATTTATACAAATAAATCGGCGGGCCGTCCGGCGTTTCAGAAGGTCGTGTTCACACCTGCAAACTTATGATGAGTGGCACCGTAATGGAACGATGCAAACGAGACAGGCTTCATAACTAACTGACGTGCGTTCGGTTGTCGTCAGTGCTAGTCTTAAAATTTTTCAGTAATACAATGTAAATTTGGACTGTGTAAACTTTCCATATTCATATTTGCTGTAAAATAATTAGATCAAATATTTGTTAATATTTATTGTTAAACTCACCTGTATCCTGTATAGAATTCCATTATTTGTTATTATTTAATGCGCTAATTATAAAGAGGATATTATCTTCGTAGTTTTAAAGATAAAACATATTTGTCATACATTTAGAAACTATAACGGTAATATAATGTATGGGCAATAATTAAAACAAACGCAATACTGCTTTTAAGAAATATAATTGTTATAAATCATATAATTGTTTTAAAAAATTCTAGCAAAATAATTTTTTGACAATAATAAAACAAATTCAATGCTGTTTTTAAGAAATATAATTATTATAAATGACATAATTAATTGTTTTAAAAAACTCTAGTAAATATTTTTGTAACAATTTACAATATTCCTTTACGTTGCAATTTATGCAAATAAATCGGCGGACCCTCCGGCGTTTCAGAGAGTCGTGTTCACACCTGCAAACTTATGATGAGTGGCACCGAAATGGAACGATGCAAACGAGACAGGCTTCATAACTGACGTGCATGCAGTTGTCGTGCGGGCTAGTCTCGAGATTTTTTAGCCTTATTGTACACATAGTAATACGATGTAAATTTGTACTGTGTAAACTTTCCATATTCATATCTGCTGTAAAATAATTAGATCAAATATTTGTTAATATTTATTGTTAAACTCACCTGTATCCTATAGAGGATTTCATTATTTGTTATTATTTAATTCGCTAATTATAAAGAGGATATTATCGTCGTAGTTTTAAAGATAAAACATATTTGTCATACATTTAGAAACTATGACGGTAATATAATGTATGGGCAATAATTAAAACAAACGCAATACTGCTTTTAAGAAATATAATTGTTATAAATCATATAATTGTTTTAAAAAAATTCTAGCAAAATAATTTTTTGACAATAATTAAAACAAATTCAATGCTATTTTTAAGAAATATAATTGTTATAAATGACATAATTAATTATTTTAAACAACTCTAGTAAATATTTTTGTAACAATTTACAATATTCCTTTATGTTGCAATTTACGCAAATAAATTGGCGGACCATCCGGCGTTTCAGAAGGTCGTGTTCACACCTGCAAACTTATGATGAGTGGCACCGTAATGGAACGATGCAAACGAGACAGGCTTCATAACTGACGTGCATGCAGTTGTCGTGCGGGATATAGTCCGAGATTTTTTAGCATTATTGTACAAATAGTAATACGATGTAAATTTGTACTGTGTAAACTTTCCATATTCATATCTGCTGTAAAATAATTAGATCAAATATTTGTTAATATTTATTGTTAAACTCACCTGTATCCTATAGAGGATTGCATTATATGTTATTATTTAATTCGCTAATTATAAAGATGTTATTATCGTCGTAGTTTTAAAGATAAAACATATTTGTCATACATTTAGAAACTATGACGGTAATATAATGTATGGGCAATAATTAAAACAAACGCAATACTGCTTTTAAGAAATATAATTGTTATAAATCATATAATTGTTTTAAAAAATTCTAGCAAAATAATTTTTTGACAATAATAAAACAAATTCAATGCTGTTTTTAAGAAATATAATTATTATAAATGACATAATTAATTGTTTTACAAAACTCTAGTAAATATTTTTGTAACAATTTACAATATTCCTTTACGTTGCAATTTATGCAAATAAATCGGCGGACCCTCCGGCGTTTCAGAGGGTCGTGTTCACACCTGCAAACTTATGATGAGTAGGACCGAAATGTATCGATGCAAACGAGACAGGCTTCATAACTGACGTGCAATACGGTTGTCGTCAGTGCTAGTATCAAATTTTTCAGTAATACAATGTAAATTTGGACTGTGTAAACTTTCCATATTCATATCTTCTGTAAAATAACTAGATCAAATATTTGTTAATATTTATTGTTATTCTTACCTGTATCGTATAGAGGGGTCCATTATTTGTTATTATTTAATTCGCTAATTTTAAATCATAAACAAATAAATAAATCAATTTTATTCCAGAAATCTGCTTCTGCCTGACGGTGTCCCAATCGACCGTCAGCGGGCGCGTTTCATCATAAAAATCTACAGGGCCGACGGCCTTCCGAAAATGAATTCTTCTATAATGGCGAACGTGAAGAAGGCCTTCACCGGCGAAACAAATGACCTCGTCGATCCCTTCGTTCAAGTGTCCTTCGCCGGTCTTACGGTTGGTAAACAATAACTCCACATCAACAACAAAGTTCAGTTAACATAATATCTTCGATAAACGTACCGACAAGATTTTCAGAGTTCACTCTCAAGTTCTGTTACGTGCATCCCACTGATTTTAGTCAATTGCCTAATCAGTTATTAACTTCGCTAAAGCACCTATGTATATACCCAGAATAAATTCGCGCGAACGTAGGTAAACATTACTTTGAACTATATTAGAGTAAAATTATATTTTATTACTTTAGAGCACTACTTAGGTAATAATGAAATCTGTCACTCATAGTTCGTGATTATTGAACAAAATCTGATCGGCCAATCAACTCGTATGCTTCTCAGGTGGCAATCAAAAAATCCAATAATTGCCGATGTATGTAATACGGTTGTGCTGCAATCATCCCAATTAACGAGCACAGTGTTCTTAGTGTTTCATGTTCTCGATCCAACGTATTCCGATTTTAGGGCAAAACTAGCGTAAAAAAGCACAACTACGCGCCAGTTTGGAACGAGCAACTCGTCTTCACCGAAATGTTCCCGCCGCTCTGCCAGAGAATCAAGATACAGTTGCGCGACAACGATCCGGTGAAACCAACCGTCATAGGGACACACTTCATGGACCTCAAGACGATATCCAATGACGGAGAGAAGGGTGAGCCACTTCAGGTATTTCAGAACGTGCTCACGAGTGATCGTTTCTTCAAATTCTCTGCTTGCAGGTTTCCTGCCGACATTCGGGCCAGCTTTCATACACCTGTACGGCTCGACGAGGGACTACAGCCTGATCGACGAGCATTCTTCGTTGAACACCGGTCTGGGTGAGGGCGTTTCGTACAGGGCAAGATTATTGATCGCGATCAGGACGGAAATCACGGATGCTATTGATCTCGGGCCGTCGGACGTCGAATTGGAACCGACAGCGCCCGTAAACGAGACGGCTTACGGGAAGAACGAAGAGTTTTTCTTGTTCGCGACGATATTGGACGCGGCTATGATTGACAAGAAATTGGCAGATAAGCCGGTGTACTTCGAGATCAGCATTGGAAATGCAGGGAACGCGATCGACGGAACTAACGAATCGCGTAAGGATGCCTCAAATGATTCCGATAGCGATGAATTGGGTAAGTGTCTTAGTTTTATTAAAAAATGTATATTCAGCAATAATGAAACAAATTTATTGTACAAATAATATAATCCACTGTAAAATGGTTTAACAAATGAGATTAAATACTGATTAGACGGATATGTTGTAGTTTAAAGCGGCAAACCCGTAAAGTATGTTACTTTTTTTCGTGTTTGTCCATTATATTGGTCGTTTTGTTCAATTGTAGAACAACCTCTATCTCTACGGTAATCCGACGTGAACTGGTAATTTAAAAATTTCAACTTTCACCTGTATTATATATCTCGCCCCTCTTGGTTTTTCAAGCCTTGCTTCAACATTTGACATTGACTGCGAACTGAAAATCAGTTTGTTTTCTATCAAGTCTTCATCTGGTATATATTCATTTGCCTCATAATCCCTTAACATATTTCTAATAATTATGAGCAGCACCATCAATGTATTGTAGATGGCATGCTCCTATACATGTAGATAGTTGTAGTTGGTAAAATGGGTTTCAGAAATCAACAATCAATGCTACGTTCCCTAATAAAATTAATAGATAAATATAATAGAATTGAGCTGAACTGATAGTCGACGAGTTTGAAAATCTTTAGAGGATTTTTTTACAATTAAAAAAAAATATAGAATGAAGATGGATTGGGCAACGATTGAAACACTGAAATCTTCGAATAGCGAATCATCTGGAAAACAATTCATATTACAAACGAACAGTAAAAAGTAATCGCTGGAGTATCGGCAGCAGAAGATATCCCTAACAAGTCTTATAGGCTAACAGTATATTTTTACTGCCAAAAATATATAAACTTTTAAGGTTTTTTTAATACGACCTATAAGAGAAAGAAAGAATTCCAGAAAACCAGTTTAGATTAAGAAATAAACATTCTGCAGTAGACCCAACCCAAAGTTCATAGAATAACAAATTGAATTATAATAAAAATGGAGGGAAAAAAGGATCTGCTCGACAATGTTTTTTGGGGTAGCCCAAACATTTTTAAAAGTCTAGTTATAAGGGTTGGTGTATAATCTCGCAATTTCCAGTGTTGGCCATGGAGATTAATTAAATGAATGCAGGTCACCAAATGGTAGCGTGTTGGGACCCATTATTTATCTATTGTACACATCTGGTGCTATATTGGCCACATGTAGTACTCTAAAAGAATTAACTATAAAACTCCAACGAGCAACATCCAAATTTTATGAATGGATAGTTATATATGAAATGTTGACCTCCACGGAGACGTGCAAATGCATTGTTTATTCAACAACGAACAATTACGTTATGTATCGCAAACCTTGATAATCGACACATATAATTATTCGTAATTAAAATCCTTACACTAATTCAGCAATACACAAGCAAATGTCTCCGATAAAATTTACAAGATAGCAAAAATGGCGAGAGATATTATTTTAGGGGAAAATACTTTTATTGCATTTTCAAGTTCCAAATAAATCAATTATCAAAATTTTAAATTTATAAAAGTAATTAATTATAAATAGTGTAAATGAACTAATTATCAAAGATATATTAAAAAAAAAACAATTAAAAATGATAAATTAGAATAGCGGATCTATTCCATTCATAACTCATTGTGTTGTGTGAATAAATTTAACATAAATGAATCTAAATCGCGACGATTCCTGAAAGTTTCGTGAACGACCTTCACCTATCAAATTTGTAGTAAAAAAATAACAAGGGTTTGTATGACGATCAACGATTTTTCTAGGCAATTAAAAGCGCCTACTGAGCTATTATCATATTACGTCGCGTATATGAAAATATGAATGAAATTATCCAGACGATTCCTACAAAACGTTAAACCGCGACCTCTACAGACGCTTCATTTGCTTTTAGATACATTTAAGAAGTTATGACCCCCTTGCGACACCCATTGGCTACGACCTTGTCTGTTTTAAAATATTTTCGTTAGCAAGCGCTTAAAAATTATCAATGAAGACAATTATGAATGAAATCCTCACCTCATTGCTTTTATACAAAATTAAACGAATGCACGTGTGGGTAGTTCTCAGATCAAATTTCAAAGTCGATAACGGAAGGCATAAATACAGAGCGTTTAGGTGCTAATTGAAGTAATTAATGGACATCAAAAGGTATCCGGCAAAAAGTTTGGAGAAGCGCTGCGTTACTGATGTGCGAACGTCGATTGCAATAGAGTGAAATAAATGGTTTCCGGGGATTTTTTTATTATACGACCTGCTCAACGACCTTTGCAGTAAATGTAGTAGACATATCGTAAGAAATTATCAATGAAAATGTGCACTTCTTGATAATAAATAAAAAAAATCTGCACTTAGAATTTCAATATCCTGGCAATTGGAAATTAAATGGATTCATTAAAGTTGAAGATTAATATACATTTTCGTTTCTTCTTCACCCATCTAATTTATTCATGTTTTATGCATTTAGTTTCTGATTGGTATATTTTCCCACCTCATTGCCATATCAGATTTCGCTCCGATTTATTTTATATCGTCAATTTTCATTGCAAATTTTTGTTGGTACTTTTTAATTTCTTCTTCTAATTGAACCAAATTGTTATATCCGGTTTAGTGGATTAGCGATTAAAATGAGAAATAATAAGAACCATTCGATTTTCAGAGACTGTAGCATCGGACAGTGGTTCCTGGCAAAGTACGACGACACCAACGAAGCCCATGACACACGATCGCGTCTACTATTTTCTGCCATATTGGGACAACAAGCCATGCATGCATATTAGATCAGCATGGCCAGATCACAGAAGAAGAATGTACAACTCTAACATAATATCGAAAATTGTCGACAAATTAGTAAGTCATATTTTGGCCGAGTTTATCTCCACCTTTTAAGTTTATATCTAAAACAAGCTATGAAAATGTGCCCAAACTAAGCCTATGTCATGTCATACTTATGAAAAGAAAGAACCAACAAAAAAATTGTGTATCTATGCAAATTTACTATGACCTGGCAAGCAAGATACGTTTGTTCTAACCACAAACCGACGACTGGAATCCTGTTTCGAAAACAGTGACTGGCAACGCATGATAAAATCTGATGAAGATATATCTTACGACGTTCTCATTCTGAAAGCTTTCCATTAAAGTTGAGTTTCAATTCTACGTATTTTAAAACTACATGTGGCGCATCTTATTTCATTTTATTGTCAGAAACTATTTTCTTTCCATTTACAACGCTAACTTCCTTCAAAAGTTATTTTATTTCTGATAAACTACATCCACATCCTATTGTAAAGGATCAATAATCCTCATACCATTATTGTGTTGGTACCACTGTTTAATATCTATACCGTTTTTTACTAGATTTTCTAATTGCAATAAGTAGAGCTCAATTACTTCGATTTGCTCTCGACTGAAATTTTAAAATTATACAGGACGAAGGCTTAGCCGAGGTGCATTCGCTAATGGAATCCGATAGTTCCGACGTCGAGCTTCACCTGAAACGCGTATTAGAAGAACTTTCACTCGGCTGTGCTAAGTACGTCACAATTTCAAAAGCGTCTGCGACTGGTCCGGGTACAGGAAAAACCAAATTGGATAAGGAGCACATTAAGCTTTGCCAGAGAGAAATAGTAAGTCGAAATATTTATTTAAAACATATTTACAATTCGCTGTCAGCAGAATTTTTATCACACAAAGCTTAGAACGTCCACCATTCTTACTCAAACGATTTCTATACACTTCGTTCTACATTATTCATGTCAGCTTTTAAATCTAAAGCGGAATATGCATAGTTGTATCATCCTTTTTAGGAAAATATCGCCAGCATGTCAAGGAACTTACGAGCGTTGGTGACAAAGAATTCCTTCAAAGAGCGCTACAAAACCGCGCAATCTTACCTGGCAAAGCTGAAAGCCCTCGTCGAAGACGTAAGTTCGCCTGACATGGGAGGAACGAAGGGGATAATGGAATGTTTCATTTTAGCCCCAGCACGCTCTACCTGACGTATTCCTTTGGATTATTAGCGGCGGGAAACGACAAGCATATCAAAGGATTCTGGCACGTGACATTGTGTATTCTATAGTTGACGAGGAATGCGGAAGGGATTGTGGGAAAGTCCAGACGATATTTCTAAAGGTATGCCTTTGTGTGTTCGTTACGAAGTTCTTCGGCATATTCTGCACTCTTATACAATTATATGTTTTAAATCGAAAGAAATAATAAAATATTTCATAGGGATAATAATGTTATTATTATAGAGCTGTAAAGTATGCTAATGTAGTAGAGAATCGAAAGAAGTTTCCCAATGGTGCCCCAGGGCACCGATTAATACTTATTGGATATTAGGTAATCATTAACCAGAGAATAACCAATATACGAATCATATCAGGGCTTCAAACAGCAACAAATATTGGACACCAATTCACATTACCTCATGCTCAATGAGCAATAATCTATAACTTAACCTAAACACAGAAGACGTTGCTTTCAAAATTATGTCGCGATTGTATATACCAAAAAATAAAATACAAAGTGTCTCTTCTGGCCCATAATTGTATCGAACGATTACGTTACACTTGCATTGTTTGTAGCTTCCGGGGAAAAAAGGTGTAGGTCCAAGCGGTTGGGCAATCCAGGCGAAATTAGACATCCTATTGTGGCTCGGCATATTGAAGCACAAGAAAAACTTCGTCAATGGAATACCCAAAGGCTACGAGATCACTCACGAGATTAGAAACGCAGAACGTCCTCGAGCGCTACCGCCGTCTATAATTCACTACATCGATAAACACGTAATTAATAAAATAATGCGCGATATCACATCGATCAATATTCTTTCTCTTTACAGACTTTCCAGTTGCGGGCGCACGTTTACCAAGCGCGATCACTGATCGGATCGGACGCTTCCGGTCTCTCGGATCCATTCGCCCGGATCATCGCCGGCGAATTCAGCAAGACGACCGAAGTGATCGACGAAACCCTCAGCCCGACTTGGGACGAGCTCCTCATCTTTGACGAGATTCTCATCTACGGCACGAGCGAAGAGATCCAGCGAGACCCGCCCACGATCATCATCGAAATTTTCGACCAGGACAAAGTGGGCAAGTCCGAGTTCATCGGTCGAGCCGTCGCCAAGCCGAACGTCAAACTCAAAGACCAAGCTTACGCCAAACCGAAATTTCCGCCGTCTTTGGAATGGTTTGACATAAGCAGGGGTACAGACCGAGCAGGGGAGTTGTTAGCCACGTTCGAACTGTTGGAGATAGTTTCGGAAAGTGATTCGGAATCGTTGCCGCCGCTTCCACAGGCTAAAGACATCCCGGTGTACAAAGACACGGATATTAAGAATACCGGACCAATTTTACCGGTACCAAAAGGTATGTTACTCAATATTATCGTAATTCGATAAACCTCTTTATAAAACAATCCAAAGAATTAATTTTTCCACTCTTCAAAAAAATTTCAAGCAAAATACATGCAGTTTCTGTTTACTTTTGAAGTGTTTTTATACAATCCGGTAATGAGATGAAGAGAATAATCATGGTAACCTACATACAATAAAATGTTGAGTAGTATTCAATATACAACTTAAAATAGTATATTAAAGAATTAATTCCATAAGGCACGTTATGTGGCACCACCCCAAGTTAAAAATTGAAATTTCAAAACTTAGAGAATGGTCTTTGTTTACAGTTTGATTTTTCATGTATCCCTTAAAATACATTATGACATTTCATTCAAAGCTTTTATCAGCAGCAGCAGCAAATCATATATTATATCCAATAAATTTAATCTTGGGATTTTTTTCATATATTTTTCATGTTTTATTAATCATAAAGGTATCAGGCCGACTCTTGCCCGTTACCGAATCGAAGTGCTCTTCTGGGGTTTACGCGACCTAAAACGCATACATCTCCTTAAAGTGGACAAACCACGTGTCGACATTGAATGCGCCGGACACATCATCTACTCCTCTATAATACAAAACGCGAAAAAGAACCCAAATTTCAGCACACCAGTCAAATTCTTGGACGTAGATTTACCCGAACAAGAACTATACCGACCACCTTTGACGATCAGAGTGGTAGATTGTAGAAGTTTCGGAAGGTACACCCTAGTAGGCACGCACATGATCAACTCGATTCATAAATACATGTACACGCCGGTCACAAAGCGTGAACGCGAAGCCGAAGAGCGCAAGCGCTCACAAAATCAGTTGAAAACGCCGGAATGCCAGAACAACACCGTACCAAACCATTACCCAAACGACACCAGCATAGAGCGCAGTCCGCTTCTCCCAAAGGATATAACCATGTCGTCCGGCTACGGAACCCAAGACGCGACGAAGAAAATGAAGACGGAAATTAACAAGAAGCGGAAGCAGAGCTTGGAAGAGGACTTGGATGACGAGGAGTGTAGCAAGGATTGGTGGACGAAATATTTCGCTTCCATAGAGGAAATGATCAGCGAGAGCAAAGAGGCAAGGAAACTCTACCACGCGGATGGTTCGTTGCAAATGAATCTTAGCGATGAGAACACCTCCCAGTCCAATTCAAATGTTGAAAAGAGCCCGAACGATACGAGAAAACGCTTCGGTTTTAAGACAGCCGCGACTGCGTCGCGGTTTGCGGCGAGAATAAGCCCGAAAAGTTTCCGCAAGCGATACAAGATGAAGACCGCTTTGTGCAAGGTGGGACCGCCATTCGATATTTTAAATTTCAGTTTGAAAAGTCTTTTATGTTTAGATATATCCAACAGATTTAGAAGGAAGGCCCGAATACAACGGTTTTAAAGAATGGTTGAATACCTTTGAACTGTACAGAGGGAAGAAAACTGGTGACGATTCTGAAGATGATAGCCGAATTGTTGGTATTTTCAAGGTAAACTTGTTAACGCATCATTGCTATTTTATTTATTGGTTGATTTTATGTGTTCATATATTTGGCCTATGATTGTTTCTATTTTCTTCATATTTAAAATTCCAGGGAGCGATAAAAGTATATAAATGGCCATTACCTAAAGACATTGAGGATCACACAATAATGGGCTTCGATCCACAATATGGTTTATTCCAAGGACTTCCCTCGAATGATCCGATTCGGGTCTTGGTCAGAGTGTACATCGTAAAGGCCAACGATCTGCATCCGATGGATTTGAACGGAAAGGCTGACCCATACATAGTTCTTCAATTGGGCACGAAAAGGATAAGCGATAAGGACAACTATATCTCAAAACAGCTCAACCCGATTTTCGGCAAGTAAGTGGGCCTTTTTCGTATGGATTATTCCACGTTAAATGTCGTTTTTTGCAGATGCTTTGAGTTCGAGGCGACTTTTCCACAAGATTCCCTGTTGACAGTGCAAATTTTCGATTGGGATTTGGTTGGATCAGATGACATGGTGGGTGAAACTAAGATTGACTTGGAGAACAGATTTTATAGCAGACATCGGGCAACATGCGGTCTACCACTAAAATATGAAGAGTAAATATATAAGCTCATATCCCAATTTAAATCAAATTTCCAATTTTCATTATCATTTAATTTACACGCACACAAAATATAATTCAGGTGCAATTTAAAAAAAAATCTTATTTATGAATTTGAAAACAACAATTATTGAAGCCGTGCCTCATTCTTTCAGAACTGGTTATAACACATGGAGGGATGCCATGAAGCCAACACAGATCCTAGCGAAGATATGCAAGGATGGAAAGGTGGATCCACCAATTTATGCCGACGGTCAAGTAAAAATCGGTAGGCAAGTGTTTCCAATGCAGTGCGATGACTTCGACTTCTACACGACCAAGGACGCCGAAGAACACATGGCTCTGGCTGTCCTGCATCGATGGCACGAAGTTCCGAGAATCGGTTGCCATCTCGTATCTGAACACGTAGAGACCAGATCGCTGTACAATCCAGATAAACCTGGCATCGAGAAAGGAAAGCTTGAGATGTGGGTCGATATGTTTCCGATGGATATGCCCCTACCAGCGGCGCCGCTCGAAATATCGCCTAGAAAACCAAAAAGCTACGAACTGAGAATCATCATTTGGAATACGGACGACGTCGTCCTTGAAGATGACGCCTTCTTCACCGGAGAAAAGATGTCTGATATATACGTTAAAGGGTAACTTATGTTTGATTCTACACGAAAATACCTCTAAAACCAAATTTCCTCATTTTATGTAATTTAAAACTACAAACATCAAATTATTAATATTTTTAAGATTGTTTAAAGAAACCTGAAAAACCTCAGCTGGTCCTGAGTACCAAGTTAAAGCTTTTGCATCTTCCTATTCCTTACATAACCAGATCGAAGGTAAAGATTAATATCACTAACAGCGGTGCAACCTTTCCTATTTTATTTTCTTCTACTTTAGGATTTACAGAATATGGAAACAGCCTTTATGTGTCATATACTAATCTGCTCATTATATTTTAGTTGGTTGAAGGGCCCTGAAGACTGTCAATGTACAGACATACACTACCGATCATTGACGGGTGAAGGTAACTTTAACTGGAGATTCGTATATCCCTTCGACTATATGGGAGCCGAGCAAAAAATCGTTATATCAAGGAAAGAGTCGCTTTTCTCGTGGGATGAAACCGAATGTAAAATACCTGCCAGAATGGAACTTCAAGTGTGGGACGCCGATCATTTCTCCGCAGACGATTTTTTAGGTTTGTTTAACTATGTCAACTACTTTGTTCCAATATGCAAAAGAGTTAGTTTATTATCACTACTTTTATATGACGCCTCAAGTATTAACTGTATTTTAATTGTTCAGGTGCAATAACACTAGACCTGAATCGATTTCCTAGAGGAGCAAAATCTTCAAAGCTTTGCACATTAGACATGTTAAAAAATGACGGTACGGTACCGATGGTGAACATCTTCAAACAGAAACGAGTGAAAGGCTGGTGGCCATTTTTCGTGAAGAAAGACAACGAAGACATCGAACTGACAGGAAAGGTAGAAGCAGAAATTCACCTGCTGACTAAAGAAGAAGCCGAAAAGAATCCCGTCGGCCTAGGAAGGAATGAACCCGACGCTTTAGAAAAACCAAAGTAAATAAAAACTGTATTTGAAGTTATCATTCAGTAGATATCTCAAAATATCCAAATTATCATCTGAAAAAACTTATTTTGTGTTATAAGCTATCATTTTAAACTCTTTTAGCAGTATTAAACTTTATTGCTCTAAACTATAATATAAAAGTAAAAGTCTTTCATTCACTAGGTGAGAAATACAAAATAAGCATCTTTCTAGCTATAACTATTATTTATTATCACCTAATAGGAGCCAAAATCTCCAATTTCATTTCTTCCTATCATTAATAATTTGAGATATCTAATGATATAATGATATAATATCGACACTGTCGAACTTTTTGACTTCCTACTTTTTTTGTGAATTATATTATACAATGTTTGTGTTTTTTCAGTCGACCTGATTCATCATTCATGTGGTTTCTGAATCCCTTGAAATCAATACGTTATATCATCTGGCACAACTACAAATGGAAAATATTAAAGATATTAATAATACTGGCGTTAGCTATAATTATTTTGTTGTTTGTGTATGCCGTACCTGGATACTCAGTTAAGAAGATTATGGGTGCTTAAAATTTAAACCAAGCTGGAAACTATAATCGACAATTATTCACTTTACTATTTGCATAAGCATGTAAGTCTACTGTAAAAAAATATTGTACATTTACGTATAATTAAATAATTTTAAAAATTAAGCCTTGCGTAATATTCTATTTATTATTAAGGAGTGTTTGATTTCTATAGAATGTTCTGATACGTTATTTGTTGTAGCCTTGGTGCAAAAATTTACTAACTTCTATTTAATTATTAATATTAATATTTGCCATCAAAATAACTAAACCTACCTTGAGACGTGATTACGCTTTTATGAACATTTACAAAATGTCTGCTTAAAGAATGTAATTTAAATTTGAGTAATTTTCATCAAGAAAGTGATGATAAACATCTCCAAAGTTGTTTATTATTTTAAATAATTGAATTTTGTGTATTATGAATTCAATCAATTGAAGTATTAATTTACAATGTATTTTGTGGTATTACTCGAGGTGCAATTGTAACCTGCCGATATTCTATTCTTGTTGATTTTTGTTTTGTATTGTCCATTGTTTATGGGACTCCAAAACCCGTTATTATTGTTTATTAATTTGAATGCATACCTAAATTATTTGTCTGGTGGTAGTAACTTTCCTATTAATTAAGTACCTTTACCGCTGCTTATTTGCTACCCTTGTTTGTTTATTACTAAAGCCCTTAAGTTTTGGGAACATCAACCACAAATAAGGTAAAGAAAGTAAAAAATAAACACAGATTTCATCATATAGTGTAGCTAGCCAACATGCCCTAACATAACTAGGATAGGTAGAAAACGTTGCAAAGAAAATACTTAAAAGGTGTGGGGCTCAAAATTAGATTGCCCTTAGGCCCTTTAAAGTGGTGAAACTGCCAGTGGCTGGAATCTTTCCCAAATAAAACACCACCAAAATTAAGAAATATGAAATATAACTGCAAATTGTTGATTGATTCTGGAGTTATTTGTTGAAACTTCATTTTTATATAAGACTCAAACACCAAATGTTGTAAGTTTCAAAATTTATTTATAACACTACATATGTAGTGTTATAAATAAATTTCAATAAGTAAGCCAATGTTGCCGAAACTTATGTAGTGTTATACATAAATTTTCAAACTTACAACATTTGATGTTTGAGTCTTATATAAATATAACATCTATTCCAGTACAATCAGATCAATAAATTTACATCCAATAAAACAATCACAAAATGTATATCAAAAATAAAAAACCATATTTTTAGATGAAAGTAAAATAACTTAACCAACCGAAGTGTAGAAGTACTTGGGCTGCAGCTTGTACTCAAAAAACACACGATGTAAGTCAAGTCGTGCACATTATAGTTACTCATCCGACGTCTACTAGACTAGAGTCCTTTTAACGAACAGATGTAAAAAAGGCATGGTCTCTGACGTTATGGGCGTCAGTAGCCAGTTTCACACGCTACACGCAAATTAAAAAACACCGGAATGCAATCACGATTGCCGAATTGAGTAGTTGCGTGTTTTGGGATTGAGAAATTCCACCAATAGACAAATTCTATTCAATCTTCTCGCACTTGTGTGGGGAGGCGCATAATTATATCTAATGGGTAGAAGGATCTTACATTACTAGAAAGCATCAGTGGTGGTGTCAATGATTTATAAAAACTGAAATACATACAATGTACATCTTTCTTAATATTACGTTCATAAAACTTATACGTGTTGTCTTAAAGAGTTACATTAATCTCATATTTACAAATTAAATGGTATTGTTAATTCGTTCATCTATTCCATGCACCAACGAAATAACTCGATACATACATCCAAAGAGTTCACAAATTTTTGTTTCATTTTTGGCTGGAGTGAGGTGAGCCTGCAACTGATGAATTATACTACTTGCCTTAGTATTCATGTTCTTTCTCATTCAGATACACAAGTAAACACGATGCAGCTTTAAGTTGTAGAAAACGGAATTACTTTACTTTCGTATTTGTTATGTGAATAAACATGTGAGAGTAGTCAACATGATATTAGGTATTGAGTTTTGTAACAAAATTCGTATAAAAGGAAGGTCTCTTAACCCTTAAAGTGGCTGGAGTAGGTCATAGAAGTAACATACATTTTCAATTGCAGATTAAGTATAAAAGTATTAATGTGGATGTAAAACAAACTAATTAATAATTTTGTAATCACCTATCTATATTACAATGTCTAGGTTGTATATTTGGTATTATTGATCATGACCACACTTCGATTCTACTCTTCGTGTGAACTTTGCTGCAAGAATCAATAATAACAGGCAACACATCGACATTTTACTAAATCAAGTATAATTATCACAAACTTACATTATTGACATTCTGGTAACCTTAATCTACTTTTCCAACGGAGCGTAATTCAAAAGCTTCTCAATCAAATCGACATGACCCAACAACATCCTCCGGCAACAGTATCTCTTCAATCCGAGTGCATCCAAGGCATCCCCTTCGGTGTATTCTGCCTGCAACAGTACCAGATAGGCTTCCCATTTGTTTCCAATTACTTTTCCGCAAGTGAAACAACGAACTGGTATGATCATTTCTGTAGCGCTAAAAGTTAGGTTATATTAGGAACATGTCACGTGAGAACAATAATTAATTACTTTTATAACTTTCCGCAAAATGTTTATTTTCGAAATACTATATAAGATGAAAAACACAGTTCGTTTTCACAACGACAGATTTAATATGAATTTTGTTCTCCCTGCGGGCATAACATGAGAAAACTGAATGACACTGTAGTGTTGAACGTGAGAAAAATTAATTTTGTGTTTGCATAATTTCGTTTTTTAATCATTTAGGGTAGTTCTAATTTATTACTGTATGGGGAAACCTTGGCTAACATGACATTTTGTAATTCTAAAATGACGTTCTGTCATTTTACAATATTCATTTTCTTCAAATTATTTATACTGTTTTTACGATTATATCCAACGCATAGCGTGAATTATTGCAGTCTTCCTTGTGGAGACACCGCCAATACTGGTTGTCACTTTTGCGCTTATGCACCAATGTGTAGACTACAGCCTGGTTATTTTGAATATCGTCCCTCTGCTGAAGATAGAAGGACAATTGTCAAAACACATAACGAAGTAAGGCAGACTATAGCACGCGGTTATGGTGTATATAAGTATGGCATGACAGGCAATTATACAATGGCGGCAGATATGTACGTAGTCAATTACGATAATCAATTAGAACATGTGGCTATGTGCTGGGCAAGACAATGCACGGGTCAGAACGATGTGTGTCGACGTACTTTGAAATTTAAAGATGTTGGCCAAAATTTTTATGCAGAGCCTCGTGACGATTGTGAATCTTCAGACGTTTATATTGATGCTATTTATGACTGGTACAAGCTGGTGAAAACTACTGATTTTGATTGCATTAGACGTGTGGATGATATATGCCAAAGTAAATATCTTCAATTGGTGTGGGCTACAACGAGATATGTCGGCTGCGGAAAAATACGTTTTAACATAAACCGGTGTTACATAGTTTGCAATTACGGACCTTCTGGTAACATAATAGGTGACAGTGTCTATACAGTGGGTGCTGCAGCGTCGAAATGTCCGCAGTTATTCTTTCTTCCCAATGTAAACAAGGAATATGAAGGTTTATGCGGTTACTTGGATCCGGAATTCTCAGGCGTACAAAGTCAAAATTGTTTCACAAAACACATATCTTTCATATGGTTGTCATGCTTCATATACATTACATTGTTTTAATAAATATATTTAATAAAATTTGATTCGATTTAAAATTTAAAATTAACGTCTGGTGGAAGTTCAACCATTTTATATTTCTGACTCACATAGTACTTCCTGTACGCAAGCCCGCTATTTAGCAAGCCGGCCATTACTTCACTCTTGTTAGCGGCAACGGCATCGCGTGTGCTCGGAACCCTCAGAAGCGTTTTGGGTGTAGTGTGAGTCTAAAATTGTTACAAGTACATCATACTTTTACAACATCGACATACGGAAGTATTTATAGCACCGATTCGAGATGGGCGACGAAAAAAAGGTAATGTAATCCATTCGCTTTCCTAACCACAAATGTCAACACTTGTTAGTATTTTTTGAACTGATACTCACCGTTTTAGGGACTTGTAGACTGAATCAGAGCACATCAACTTGAAAGTACTGGGACAGGACAACGCCGTCGTGCAATTTAAGATTAAAAGGCACACTCCTCTTAGAAAACTCATGAGCGCCTATTGTGACCGAGCGGTAAGTTTTTTTCGCTATGACGCGCACTTGCTTTTTCAGTTGCTTAAATTGTGTATACGCTAATACATATTTGATTTTACAAACGCGACATGGTTAAATGTAAACGAATATTGCTGTTTTTTATTAGTTGCTATAACTTTTGATTACTTACATTTTATTTTGCGGTTCAAACAGTGCCAGAAAATATCACTTCTTCCGAGCAGTCTTCTTATTATAACACAATCCAAATTATGTATCGTAATCTTGTATTGATTCGTACGTAAGGTTGTTTGCTGATATTGTTTACAAACATTTTTTTTTAATATGGTGGGTTTAAATTCTGTTTATTCTTTATTTTACATTTCGGTAAATATTTGTGTACATAATTATATGATTCAGAAGTATAATTAAAACCAATATAAACGTAACTTTAGAGTAGAAAGAGAACATTACGTTTGTGCCGGTCGATTATAGCTAGAGCTTATCTATGTTTGTAAATATGGTCCGATTGCATTGTACGGATTTATAAAGTAATGTAGTGAATGTAATTAACTGCATTTCTACCTTGATTTCCATTCACAAGTTTTTAACTCTGGTACAATTAGCTTTTAAAGTTAAACATGATTTATTTTTATTGTATGCATTAGGGATAGTAGCTGGCAGATTTAAAAGTCATGTGAGCTAAATATTTGACCATTTCTTTATTTAAACGTATGTGAACGTGCATCATAATTAATCTCACATCAAAATTTAATCTTGTCACCTTTCGATTACAAATTTATTTCATAAAATAAAAAATAAAAATAATTGATGATTCAAATACTTGGAGAACTTGAGGAAATTTAAAGGATTCTTTATAGAAGTAAGTCATGAAAACTATAACACTACAGCATTCAAAAACCAGGGTCGCTAAACTGTAGTTCATCGTTTTTATTTTTTTGTTTTTGTACAAAGTTATTAAAATTGAGGAATTTTTACTTAATGTGCTTTTTTTTCTTTAGGGCTTGAGTATGCAAGTAGTACGTTTCCGATTCGATGGCAATCCAATTAACGAGACTGATACCCCGACTTCGCTCGACATGGAAGAAGGCGACACGATTGAGGTTTTTCAACAGCAGACGGGTGGGCGCATGTATATTTAAGTGTTACTTTAAGTTTCGATGCCGTTTCTTGATTCTCGGCCAGTTTGCTGTGTAAAATGGCCGATGATTAAATGGCGGTTGTATATGTATAGCTCTTAAGATTAAGATCATTTTTATGTTTCGTTTCGGTAGTGTTCCAAATTTGTGTTTTTATGATCTTTAGTTTTACAAATCTGCATAGGAAATAAATACTACTATCCTTTTTCATAAGTGCGCTGTTTTTTTAAAATGCTTTTGGAATATTTTTATAATTTAAAGTCTAAAATGAAATAAACAACGTAGCCTTAGTATTTATTAAAAGTTTATTATTTAGTTTTCTTTTTTTGATTCATTTTCTTGATGGGTTGTTTGACCGTAGTTTTGAAAACGTCATCGCCAAATGAATTCAAATGTAATTGACTGAAAACGACGGCGGCGACTATAAATAATATACATGAAATGCAAGTCAGTTCTGTCATATTTGGTGCTGGCACTCCGCATGCTGTGTACCAAATTGAGCCTGATGGCGGTGGTTTGCCACTTGGTAAACATTTCCAGTCGAAATATTGTTCGTCGTAATCCGTTGTGCATAAATATTTCCGTTTCTGAAGAATCTGAAAGCGTACATTCTGGTAGAAAGTTAGTTTAAACACAAAATTAATGTCTAGCATATTTTAAGTAGTTATCTTGAAAGTAATTGTCATCATGAGTGGCTACACAACATTTTCAGTGTCAAATTGTTCATTGGCAGCCCAGTAATTTGGTTACAATCTTAATTGGTTAAGTACCTAGAGATTTTGAAAACAATTTGCTACCCATTAAAAGGTTTTACCAAGTGGAAATTTTGTGTTAGAAATATACGATTCTGATCATTGGAAGTTCAGTCACAGAATTGAAAAGTTCGACAAAGAACAAGAGAATTTGCATATACAGGCCGGATTAGTTACCAATTTGATAACTTCTAGATCTATTCCCATCAAAAATATTCATTTTGATTATATATGATGCATTTTATTTGTATTAGTCCAACCAACATTGTAATATAATAAATCAGCATAATTGCTGACTCACCGTACGATCATTTCTGTGGAATCTTTTAATATTTTATGAACTATTCATTTCTTCCATATTGCATTATTTATGCATTCGTGCATGGAGTAATACAAAATATCCTAAACAAGCCGGTCTGACCGACAGTGGTACACAGATGGTTCTAAATCTCAATATGGGAACCTTTTCCTCTGTATTCCAAACTCAGATCATAGCTATTTCTACATGTATAGTTTACATACTACAACTTGTCATTAGGAAAGAGCATCTGGATTTACTCAGGCAGCCAAGTAGCCTTACTGCAATTGATGCAGTTTAAATCTAAAAATGCAGAGTCACTCTGATGTGCATTCCTGAATTATAAAGGATTTAAAAACCTTGCCATAATATGCTAAACATATTAAGGGGCACAATCGGCCAAATAATTACAATCTACACTGGATTTTTACAATTCTTACCATGTTTCTTCTTTACTTGTATGTTTAATTTTTCATTTCTCTTTATTTAGAAGTAGAAATACCAATGCTGACTTCTATTACAGAGAGCATTTTTTGTATGGTTTATTTATGCATTTCACAATGTATACATGTCCAGTACTAATTCCAGATAAACACTGCCTTGTTTAGCAATTTAAGTTTGTAAATATTACTTGACTTAAGTTGATATATATCAAAGTTTATGTAATGATGATTTTTTAAGACCTACATCCTTCACAATTGAACGGTCGAAGTTGCAGGTGACTTGTTATGAGTAATTTTTAAGACATTTCCTTAGAAAAAGACATGGAAGAAGAATGCGGATAATAAAACATTTTTGTTGACAATTTATAGATGATTAAAATCTGAAGTGGTACTGATATTTATATAAAGCAAATGATTCACATATGAACACATGATTTGTAAAATATGTAGAAACAAAACATATGTGTAGCTGGAAGCCAAGTGTCTGTGATAATGTAAAAGTAATTGGCAGTATAATTGTATAATACACCCTTCAGTACTCATACCGATGCTTATATTCATACTTGATCCTGGTACGAGTACAAGCACAATTCTTATATCCTTTGTTGTGGCTGCTACTTTCCCCTTTTATAAATTCTCTAGGCTCTTTTGCATCGTTAACAAATATCACATCTAAATCCATTAGTCTTGTATTTTGTGTGGTTCTTTGCAAACCAATTTCGCTGATCAATGGCTTTTGCTAGGGTGTAGTGCTTTAAATAGGAATAATAATCGATATACAACCTCATTTTAATTTAATTTTTTTCACTTTTATATCTTGTATAAGTTAACACCAGTTAACACTGTGATGTGATTATCCTCTGACTGCATTTCCACGAATAGTTGCAATGTGATGTGAAGTGCTATCTTAAAATGCATAGATTTTTATGAACACATTCATACTACAAGACATGAAATTACCACCAAATTGTGTTCATATAAGTCCTGGCTAAGTGAGCTAATATTCACTGCATTTTCAGCCTGAAAATGTCGAATGTAAACAACTTTCTCAACGTAGACAAGCACATTAGCAATCATGAGTTCCTGTTTATCACCTGTTTGATTTATCCATGCTGTTGCTATATTGTCAATGCATGCCGTTCTTTTTCTAAACATCAATTATTCTGCCAAATTTCATCAAATCTTTTGTAACACCTTTTTAAATTCTTTAGTAGGTTTACTTACTCTGTTTCAATTTCATTGTTTTCTTCAAATATGATGTCTGAGTTTTCCTTCATATCATTTTGCACCAGCAATTTTGTGGTAATATTCTCACCACCTGAGCTGTAGGTCTTTACCTTTCAGAGGTTTGTCGTTTGTATAGTTTTTTGGTAGCCAGCAATTGTGTATTTTTATGTAGTTCTCACTGGGTAGTTGCGCATGTGCAGTTTTTCATCATGCCTTTTTTAGCTCTTTATTAATTTTTCATATTTTCTTCGTTTCTATGTCTGAGTATTCATTTATTTAATTTTGTGTTCATGTTCTTCCTTTGGTTTATCAAATACTAAAAGGTGACGGTCACTGCCCATATCAGCTACCCATTTATTATGTGCATCTAAGAGAATGTTTATATGTGATATGCCTCGGCTGTTTTCTGGGCACAGGACAACTAAGTGATTTTGTGATAATTTTTATTATTAATCAGTTCTCTAGATATAGCTGTGTACCAGTGCTCTCCATTACGGTTTTTTGAATTTATATCTCCCTTTAATATAATTATATCATCAATATTTTTATTTTCTACATTTGAATTGGGGGAATAATGTAAGAAAAATTATTGATAAATAAAAATTATGACGGTCATAATTCCATTGAAAGGAATATGCATGCATTCGATAATATCTAATTTAACATCGAAACTTATACAAGCTAAAGCCTATTCTGATGTAGTCCATCAGTAATTTGCCGAAATATTTTAAAGCAAGAAAATGTTAAAGCTAGGAAATTTGAAAAATGTTTAAAAGCTGTATAAGGTAACATCATGCGTATGATGCAGGAAATAAATCATTCTTTCTCAACCAACAAACTTACCGTTCCAAAGGCTGTTTGAACCGGAACCTGTTCATGGCATGGACCTATAGGTTCCTTCAAACCCACAGATATTTCGTTTTCGGGCTTGAAGAACAACGTAAACATGGTGAAACAAATGTAATGTACAATTAAATGCGTTGACAGTATCCATGTTGACCAATGAACTTTCGTTTTTTGTCCAGTCGCAGCTGTTCTGTTTGTCCTATCGCCACTCCATATGATCAATAGGAAAATTGCAAATACAAAGAAAAACGTCACTTCGCTATGTACATTGTAGGTGTCGTGTAGCGGATGGTAAATTGGTAAAAACATAAGAACACCACCGGGAGTTCCAAGAAGTGCGGCAATTAAGCTGCACAGAATTTCTTTCCAAGGCCTGAAAATTGCTTTTGTTAGGGAATCACTTAATGTGAATTACTGAAATTGCCATCATTTATAATTATAATTGTTGGTAATAATTAAATAATTAAACTATTTATGTTGTGTAAATGACATATTGGATTTAACACATTTAAAAATATTTCATGCAATTAATCTGCATTAGAGCTAAGCTTGCATCAAATTTGATGACAGTATGAAGATATGAATTATAAATGTAATAAAATGAGAAAGAGTGCAAATAAAAGTATAAAAATGAAAAACGGATTGAACCATGGAAAACAAAATTACCATACCATTAACCACATTTGTTAAACTTACGCATCTGATTGCCATTCCTCGTTATTCTTGCATATTAATTTTCTCGAATAACGGAACCAAAACGAAAAGCTCGCCGCAAAACAGGCGTGAAAATAAAAAGAATTCCAAGGCACCCAATAAAACCTGTCCCGTATGTTTGGGTCGGTGTCGTGCCAGGTCCAGTGCAGGAAATTAACCGAAATAATGTCATAGGTCGAGTCCACTAAGACTACGGCCAGGCCAACAGCAAATGGCTCAGCCCACTTGGGTAATTTCATTTTTGCGACAGCCACGAAAGCCTGGTAGATGAAACAAGGATCTACAAAAAGTTAATGAATAAGATAAAATAGTAACATAAAAGTCTTTACAGAGAAATAAAATGTGAAGTGGTAGACGTCTGCCAAGAAACATTATGGGTGACTGAGAGTGCCAAAAATTATCGACGTCGGGTAAGAGATAGCATAAACTTTCGACGACAAAGCCGTGAAGGAACGTTCCAAGCCATAGGTACGGGAGTCGTCCACCTCTCACAAACGCTGAAAAAATCCGGTTAATTGATTAAAGTTGCGCAAACGTTCACTTACCATGAGTGAGCGTGGCGAGTCCGCCGAAAATATAAAGGAAATGGACGATTAAATAGGTCGGTTGGTGCTTCCATACGTGATCGATGCTGGTAAATTGAATGAACCAATCCAAAAACTAATTTAAAATTATTATATTAAATTATGTTAAAAAAATTTTTACATTGATATTTTGACTCAAAGTATGCAATCATTTCTCATTATTGACGCGTCAAAAACACCCTGCATAGACTTTCTCTAAAGTTTGTCCACACAGTATAAAATACTATACGACCGATTTAACTTTTTCTAACCATAATAGCATTATAATACGAAAAGTTGATTTTTAATAAGTATTTTGTTTACTATTAGTCGACATTTAGGAGAAGATATATAATACATATTTGGTCAAATCAGTTTCGTTATACCTTAAATCTTGAACGTGAAAATGATATCGGTTTAATCAAGTCTAAAAGATAATATACGCGGATATTAAAATCGCCCAGTTATGTCATACATGGAATCAAAGGCGAGTGTATTTACTCGTATTTATAACGTGGCAATTAAACACGAAATATAACTTATTTTTACAATCGAAAATCGTTAAGATTCATTCTTTATCTTATTTCTTGAGCGCACTGTTATCGGAAAATACGACCTTAAATAAATATTTTGTATATATTGAGCAATGAATTAATGTTACCCCTTCATAGTTGATTTGGGAAAACTCCTTGCCAACGACAAATAAATCTTGACTCGTCACCATGTTTAACACATACTGATAAAAATGTCATAAGTTTGTGATGGAGACCGTTCCTAGTTATCATAACGATCGAACATCTGTGTAATCTTATTTATTTCAAGTGTTTCATATTTTTGTATAATTCTAAAATTTATCGCTTTTTGATTTTTTTTAATTTAGATTAGAATGTTAAACGTGGGGTATAACAAATTCAATTGTTCGCCTGAAATTTTTATATAACATATGCAGATCGGGGGTGAAGGCACATGAAAAAAAAATACATTCATTATTGATTGTAATTATATCAGAAAGTATTATATTACTAAATATATATATATATATATTGAATATTTTTTCCGTTTGTGATGGAACAAGACTTTGAGGGGTTATTCAGACCTTACTTAATAAAAAAATAAAATGCAGTTTTTAATACAAATATAAATAAATAAATATGTTTAAAACAAACAAGACAGGGAAATAATGATTACTTGGAACTACACCAAGTATTACAATAAGTTGTTGATCAGCCACTATGAATGATTGGGTGATCTAACATATTTGGAAAAAATCTTCTAGAATCATTCTTGCTTTGTGATATACTAGGTACAGACAGGACAAGGCTTTAAGGTGTTCAAAGTTCAACCTTATTCTCCCTCCAATCCGTAACAATTCTTCCTGGCAAACAAAAAAACGCACTTGCCACACCTTGGTCACACAGTCTCTTTCACCATATACACTATTTATTTATTTAAGAAGGTTAACATGTATATGAAAAATTAACAAAATCACATACAATAATATGCTAAAAAAGAACATTGGCAAAGAAACTTTAAAACGACCACAAAAAATCTTTCAGAAAAAGGTTACATTTTCAAGTTAATTATTTAATTCCATTAAATCTTAATAACAACTCTATAATTAATCAGTCATTTTGCCAAAAATCACAAACTGCCTTAGCTGTCTGACATAGTAAAGGAACGTTCGGAGTAATTTGGATATTCTGATTCATGTATTCTTTAATTGTATTAATAATATAGGATACAGGTGCTATTTTCAAACCCAGGAGAGCCATCCACTTGACGTGATTTTAGGAGGATTTTCGAGTAACATCTTTCTAAGACACATAATTTGGCAGCGTGGGTCCTTTGCTCATATTATCAATAGATTGATATTTTTCACATTAACTCAAGTGCCATAAAAATGAATGACTAGCAATTTCAAACCTACTAATGTTTATTTATTTTCCGATTATTTGAAAGTTCACCTTTATATTGTCGAATAACAAAATAATAGACCCATTATATAATATAATGAGAACATGTTAGTCACGATTTAATCTATACATTATAATGTATAGCCATAAACCCTCGTAAAACAGTTATTGTTCCATTCACTAACAGGAGGAAGGTTGAGAAACTCAACCCACCATCACGTATGGCTATATTGCCTGGTGGACGGCCTCCTCACGAAGGACAATCAGAGCAAAACTAACCAGCCTACAGAGAATGACTAGCATAGCGGTAACAGGGGCGCTAAGCAGCACATGGAAGTGCTGCTGGATCTTCCTTCTTTGTATATTTTGCTGCAAAGTGAGGCCAGGAAGGCAACACATCGTTTTCACACATACGTAACAGGCTGTCTACTGACATTGAAACGGATGATATCCTAGGTATGAGGGCTGACAATGTTTGCAATACACAGCTTCGGATTGCCCTATAAAGTCATAGTTCCTACTACAGACAAATGGGCTCTAAGACAACTGCAGGAGCAGGGGCTGGGGTGTTCTGCCGCAAACCAAGGACTGAAATAGGATACAGCCTTGGCAAGGCTGTCACAATTCAACAGGCAGGTGATGCCTATGCCGTTGAAATGTGCACGGGAGAGCTATTAAAAAGCCCCTGCCAGCACAGCACAATAAAACAAAATCTGACAGCAGAATAGCACTGCAAGCTGATAATCAATGCACATTGATGTCGACCAGGGACTGCTGCGCAGTCCTCTCTCAATTAGGAAGACCCAACAAGTTTAGCCTGGTCTGGATACACGGACATGCTGGAGTAGAGGGAAACGAAGCAGCTCTTATAATCCTCTTGGGATTACAAGAGCACTGTTTAGACTAATGTTTAGATTGATACCTCTAAATTGCATTGTCAATTTGTTGTATTAGTGTACGATACACACACATTAAGTGCATTAATAAATATTGATTTGAATAATAAAAATACTCGAGCCTTTATGCCTTGTATTTCTGGCATTTTCTAGATCTATTTTAAGGCACTTACATATCTTGTGATGTAATTACACATAACCTATCATTACCAAAATTACAATTTTATGCGCGACACATAGCAATATTATTGTCACATGATAATCAAAGCTTCGTTGTTACTACATAACACCTAATAGTTTTCTAATTACAATTTAAATTCGTGTATTCGTGTTTTTGTACAAACCTTAGGATGAATTTAAGTTTTTACCACTGAATTGTAAAGTGTCCTAGCATACAAATTTGCACATATATATTTTTCAAAATCAATTAATTTATTATCAACACTAAATTAAAAACTTTATTAATAGAACACACATTCTATACAGGAAATAAATGGAATGGTTGTCTCATAAACCTACATAAAATAAAATATAACGCCTGATATGATAACTGCAGTGATAAACGAAATTGGAAACGCATGCCTTCGCAAAAAGTTTGCTTCGTTGGTCTCGTCTTGCACCTTACGTTCTTTGTATTTCTTCTTCCCATGGAACTTCTTCTCGAACTTCGCAAGTTCAATCTGGTTCCTCTTCTCCTCTTCCTTTTTCCTTTGCTCGTCTTCGATTTCCTTCACCTTTTTTTCTTCTTCAGTTTTTTGCTCACATATTTCATCGCAGTTGACTTTGGCTTCGCCCTTCCTGACCGTCTCACATGAGAATTCCTTCTTTAATCGTTTGCACGAACAATACACTTTGACTTTCTTTTTGCACTGGTCTGCGTTTGGGCATGGGCCAGAATGGCAATTGGAACGACAGCGGTGGCCACATTCATACTAAAAGATCGATGAATAAGATTAGATTAAATTAAGAAATAAAAATAGAATTACATTATTTGGACATTGATTTCCACAGCTTTGCAGATTTTCTTTATTTTCGTATAATATCCAATCTTTACAGGCGACGTATGGCTGATTCAGGCCGCAGTGACATCTGATGCGTAACATTTGTTTGCACGGAGGACACGAATTTGGGTGGCAAGGTTTTGGGCAAATATGGGTGCAACCTTCAGGCCTGGGTTTTTCGCAACCACCGTGGCAAACATCACAATTTTCGCCAGCCTAAATGTTGGAAATATTGTTATTACAAAAATTTAATATTTCGAATGTTAAAAATAAAAAAAAACTGAATATATTATCAAAAAAAAAATTAATTGCACCAAAACGAAGTGTTATACAATGTCACACACCTTTACGTCGTCGATAGCTCCCACAACAGTGTGACAAACTGCCATACAGACATGATTGCCGCAAGACAAAATACGTCCACAATTTCTGCCACAACTCGATGGTGTTGCTTCAAAACATTTCCAGTCGGTTGTTTCATGTCCTCCTAAACAGTTGACAATTTATTTATGCTAGATTCATTTAAGTCAAAAGAGATATTTCAAAATTAATGTACGTTGTCTCAATTCTGATAATTAAATTTACAATCTTACCAAGGCAGGTGACTGAAATAGGAACTTCGCAATTTGGACATGGAAGATCCTTCATTTCAAGCTGTGGCCCAGTTTCCTCCCATGGCATAGAGGCTTGTTTGCCTTCAATTTTAACTAACACAGCCGAGTGACACCAAATCGGACATGTGTGATAGCAGCGTGGATGTGTTTTACCGCATATCTGCCTACAAGGGGGGCAAGTACCAAAATGACATTTATGGTTTTCACGTTGAGAGTGGTGGCAATCTGGGGGTATCCTAAGCACAAATGCAATCAGTTATATATAATAATATATAATATTTCATCAAAAGTCCACTAACTTACAAACAAGGTTTGCTACATTTTGGAGGCCTTGTCTTGTGTTTTCGTCCGCAAGGCACGATTACAAATGTGCCCCCACAACGACAATAAACCTTTTCTGTTAAATGACATGGATAACATGGTCCTCGATGGCAGATGGAGTTACATTTATGATTACTGCAACTTAAAGTGCGACCACAAGGTTTTTCACATGGTGGGCAATTACCATCACAACACTACAACAGTTAAAAAACATCATAATCATAAATTTAGATTCAATTATTGCTGTGTATTGTTGATTAATAACAAAACATACCTTTCGATTACATGGATGCTTATTACAATCTTTCATTTGCTTGCATTTAGTGTCACAAAGATAAGGTTTTTTGCATTGCACCTCCTTTGTATGCCATCCACATCGACAGGACTTCGTTACAGTTTCTACACACTACAAAAAATTTAAATTATCCGAAGCAACCATTAGCATATTTTTCTTACAGTTCCACATTTGTCTTTGTGGCATCTTTGGTTACAAACATGTTGGCCGCATTCTAAGATTCTTCCGCATGTGTCACCACAATTAGGAGTCTCTTCAGTACAAGGCAAATTATATGAAGATTTTCCGCATGAGCAAGTACGAGTTTTGGATAATTCACATTGATCACATTGCCCAATATGGCAAATTTCAGGGCATGAATGATGACCACATTTAAGAGGTTTCCCACATATCTAGAACAATGAGAGTTGGAGAATGTTCAAGTCAAATCATCGAAATATTTACAGTTTCGCATTGCCACATTGGTGTTGTGCAATCCCTGAGTTTTTGGGTTAAACCACACAAACATTTTTGAATGCTTTTCTTTGCACATGGTTGGCAATCACCTGCATGACACGGCTGGGCACATTTGTGCTTGCTACACATCAGCAATTTATTGCAAGGTGAGCCACATGACCACTCCTTGTTACTGCACCTTTGGAATTTGGGTGGACGATTCCCGCAGTAACATTTAACATTAACAGTTTTTGGACACGGTGGACATGGCCCTTCAATTTTCACAATTAATCAAAACATCGCTACAACACAAAATAAAAATATACCTGGATGACAAAGTAGCACACATTCATGTCCACACAATGGTTTTAAATCTTTTCCACACTTCTCCCCACAAGAATGCGGTATCAGAAGCGACTGAAAGATTGGATTGACCGTTTTGGTACAGAAGCAAAAATACTGTGTAGGAACATCTCCTGATCCATAATCATGCCTGCATTTTGGGCAACCCCAACCGATTTTTATCTGTCGCACTACTATCGGCCCCTCCAATGCTAGCTTCTGATGTGTCAACGTGTCTTTTGCCCATCGCTGTATGCACATCAAGTGAAAAAAGCAATAACACGACGTGCAGCTCCATATCTACAACACGATTAAAAAAATTTCACAGACGTGCAAAATATCATTGAAATTACCGAATCGTTTCGTTTTATACTAGAAATGCAAATTAAACACGTGGCAGCGCCCGATACGAAGGAATCTTCCAAAAATCCTTTAGTTCGTCCCAAGTTTTCCACGTTCGCCCCGGTACTGTCATAATGACTCAATATTTTATCTGAAAGAAAAGGATGAATGATGGATACTTGAGTAAACGTTTAATTTACCTATAACATTTTGCGATTCTAGTTCCTCTTCTTCGGACGACGATTCGTAATCTTTGGTGTGCTTTTGAGCAGCCGCTTTTAACCTGTTCGAAGCTTCTATGAATTTGTTTTCGGAGTTTTTTAGGTTAGTTGTTTTCGATTTCGCAGATTTTCGGGGCGATTGTTCGGATATCGTCCATGGATTTCTCGGTTTCGGCGCTTGTTTTCCGCTCATAGCGATTTAATACACGTAGTCAAAAAGATACGTAAATAAAATACATGATCAAGGTGTTTTATTTGTGATGAACCACATTGACGAACATATTGACGTTGGAAGTTGACAACATTACAAGTGTCCAGTGTCGCCAGGTGTTAGAAAATTAAAGGGGCAGATTTTGTATTTTAATAGTAATATTTAGGCATAAATACACAAATTTAGTTACAATTTATTTAAAAATATTTGAATTGCAACAGCTTATAATGCTAGACGGTAATATGCTTTCAAAAACAAGGTTCTAAAAAATTTATACCAATATACGTTTTATTTAATGGACATACTTGATTTGCACCATCGCGTAAGTCCCCTGATCAGCTCTTCGTATGTGATTAACAATACCTGTTGCTGCACGTTTTTAACTGTGTATGTTTGAATCATTTTTGTTGAGGTAAGTTATTATCGTAACTATTTAAGATGTTCATATTGTTTTCTGTTAACTTTGTAGATTCTTGTTGCGTTAATTTTCGAAATGTCCGTTAATATAAATATTAACAGGAATTTAATAACTGCCCTTTATGAAGGAAAATTGGACACAGTTGCGGAGATAATTGGTGCCTTTGGCTTGCCCTATTCAAAAGCTTGGCCAGATGGATATGTCCTGCTATGTAACGCTGTTAGAAAAGACCATACTGAGATTGCTAAATTACTTATAATGAATGGTTCTGCGGTTAACAATACACACAATATATCGATTCATAATGGTTTTACACCACTACATTATGCTGCTAACAGTGGTAATGAAGAAATCACAAAGTTACTTTTAAAACACAATGCTTATATAAATAGTAGAAGCAATGGAAGAACCTCACTTCATATTGCTGTTGAGAGAGGATATTTGCAAATTGCTGAAGACCTTTTGAGCCACGGAGCTGACATTAATTCTGTATGTACATCCACCCGGGGAAATGGATTTACATCATTACATCTCTCTTCTATGAAAGGTAATGAGGAAATCGTCAAATTGCTTTTGAGTAAGAATGCAGATTGTAACATCATCGCACCGCACAATATAACACCACTTTACATAGCTACTGAAAATGGACATGAAGCAATTGTTAAACGATTTTTAGAACATGGAGTTAACGTTAATACTCAATTTATAGACTGTAAAACTATATTACATATTGCCGTGGAAAGAAAACATGTGAAGATTATTGAATATATTTTACATGCGAATCCTGATGTGAATGCTAAAGACAAAAATGGAGAAACACCAATTTTTTATGCCGCTGCAAACAACGACTTGAAAACTGCAAACATGCTATTAAAAAAGGGGGCCAAAATAAATACTAAACAAAAGGACGAATTAACTGCTCTTCATATTGCGGTTAAAATGCGTCATGTGGAAATTACAAAATTCCTCCTGCATCACGGTGCTGAAGTTGATTGCAGAGATAAAGAATCTAAAACACCTCTACATATTGCTTCTAAATATGGTAATAGAGACATTATCAAGGTTCTCCTGAAATGTGGTGCTGATATCGACCTCACAGATGAAGGCGGTAACACAGCGCTTAACTTAGCTTGTAAAGAATTACGCTTCTTTGTTGTTAAGACTCTTTTGGACCGTGGAGCCGATATTAATATTATGGCTCGAAGAAATTGCTCACCACTTGACTTTGCTTGGATGAAGTATTTCGAAGTGCTATCTTTGCTGTCTGAGATGCAAGATGTCGTAGCCATTACTATCACTCCTTGTGACGTTATTCTTCTTCTTAAGGAGCACATATATACACTAAGAGCCGCAGATCTTTATGTAAATGAACATAACTTACAATTACTTTCATACCAGCCACCTATTTTTTACATTAAATGTAAAGCCGAAGTCGAACGTATGAGAAACGAAAAAATTAGTAATCATGTTTCTTTTTATGACATCATTAAGGGAGGTGTTACTGACTTAGCGAAATACGCGAGGAATAAAAATATAAATCAAATTTTAGAATTAGGTGCCCATGTAGGAAAATTTCCTATTTATGCTAATATGATTGACAATAATTTTAAAAGGGGACAAAGAAGAGAAAAGTTGTTGAATTTTAACCTAAAGTCTCTAAATTTATTATTTCGAAATAACGTGCCATACCTTGTTGCCGAAGTAATTTTTAATTATTTAAATGATAAGGACCTAAGAAACTTATTGAAAGCTTGTCGTCGTTTTAGATAGATAGATTTTAAAAGAAAAGAAAATATTTTATGTGTGTAATAGAATGATTATTTATTTATTTATTGTTTTTAGTGGTAAAAAAATTATTTTCCAAGTTTACTAAAGTACCTTTCTCAGGGGAGATGTCGTTACTCCTACTGAGCGCGTCCCCCGGGTGGCGGATGGGGGAGCCCGCCTTTGCAATGACGGGTTGGCCTGAATATATTGAATAAGGGCCCGTGGACCAACAGATGAACTCAAGCCAAGGTGGAGGTATCGTGCCGATGGCTGAATGGCGAGGGGTTGATAAAAATGCTCGGCCTTAACGATCCATCCTGCCCGGCTGTCGTGTCGTGGCCAAGGGCCTGCACAAGGATAAAACGATGCCGGCGGAGGACTGCATCTTGCAAGCTTCGCCGTTAAACCAGGCACTTCCTGGAAGCCTAGGCGGAAAGGTAGTGCGGGGGGTCATGACTTAACCGTCTTGGCCAAGAGGAGTTAACCTCAATAAAAATCCTAAATCCTAAGGTGGGGGGCCAGGCTGAAGGGATGCATGGCTGGTTAGAAGTCCAGTTCCCACTGGTTTCCAACTCCGGAATACCGGGCGACCTTCCGGAGTATTAGCCTTATCATGGCATGCGGGGCTCTGCTATGATGGACCTTTCTTCCCTAGCTACTCGTGGGACTCCTATGGCCGATGAGCATGTTTGTAACCCAAACGAGGCGGGTATAAGCCTCGATCCTCGGCTTGCCGAGGAAAATATGGAGATTGGGATTGAACCCACTCCTGTAACTCCATCAACAACCCCTGTACATGACCAGGAGGCGCTATTGCCCCTGGAAATTGTGGAGGGGAAGATGGTGGAGAGCTCGAGTGCCGAAACACCCCTGAAAGGGGGCGTAGAGGCACGGAGCCACATTAGACTGTGCGGAGCCGCAAGGAAACGCCTCAGTCGTTTACTTAAGGGCGGGATGGATTACCAAACTGCCCTGAGTACAGTGCTGGAGCGGCGGGTGGTGAAGAGGGTGGAAGAGGGGGATCAGACCTCCACGGAAGCCCTTGAATCATCTAAGCGGCTCCATTCGGACGACAGCACACCCGAACAGCAGGCTAAAAAGCACTGCAGGGAGGATGATGCTGAAGCTGCAAAAAAGTCATATAGTGCAGCGGCGGAGGGTGTAAGGGTGGGAGTAATCCTCTCTGGCTCTCCCCGAGGCAGTATGACAAATGAGCAGCTCATAACCCTTCGGAAAGCGATTCTGAACACCATGGAGTCGCTGACTAGGGAGGATCTGCAGGTGCGGTTCCAAGGCTGTTCTTTTCGGCCTGGATGGCTCCTGATGACCTGTGCTGATGAGCAAAGTGCCACCTGGCTTGAAGGTATAATTATTAACCTCAAGCCGTGGGAGGGCGCTGAGCTCAAAACGGTACGGGGTGCTGAGCTACCTAAACCTCATGTCTGTGTGGCATTCATCCCGGATGATGGGCCTGAAGAGAGGCTCACACCGGAGGTGGTGCTGACGCGACTGAGAGTTAGCAACTGGGGTCTGCTCACGGAAGAGTGGGTTATACTGCACCGTGAGGTGTCAGGCCCCGGGCAGACATGGACATTCTCAATTGATGAGGTGTCCATGAAAGCTCTTGAGTCCATGGACTTTAGACCCTTCTTTTGCTTCGGTCGGATTTTATTCCGGCCGAAGGGGAAGCGGCCGGGTCAGGACACAAGTGCTGCAACTCCTGGGCCCTCTGGCGGAACACCGGCAACGGCGAAAGGTCGAGTTAAAGCGACCACCAAAAGTGTGCCCAGGAAAGAAGGCGGAAGCAAGATCGGCTCCGCAAAAGCTACTGCCGATGCAGCCCATAGGCCAACGGGTTACACCCGCGGGTCGGGCTACAAAGGCAAAACCCCTGCCTCTGGCAGGGGAGCTCCCAAAAAAAGGGGGAACCCACCTCCCAACAGGGGGGGGGGGATATCCCCCTAAAAAAGGGAACAAAAATAAGCCTGCAAGGACGGAGTAATGGCTACATCCGTCAAGTGCTTGCAGGCTAACCTGCAACATGCCAAGGCAGCGTCTTATCTCCTTGGCAAGCGCTTCCAGGAAGAGCGGATCGATCTCGCCTTCATTCAGGAACCCTGGGTGACCAGCACGGGCAAGATCAGTGGACTGGGGAACACCTCTGGCAAGCTAGTGGTATTTAACACAGGATGCAAGCCTAGAGCTTGCATGCTTGTCAGAAAAGAGATACAATATTTTGTACTTACAGATTACTGCACCGGTGATGCGGTGTCAGTCCACATGACCATCCCAGTGGAGAAGGGCAGACTAAACATCGTAGCCTGCTCTGCTTACTTCCTGGGGGACAATGTGGAACTACCACCTCCTGCGGTAGTAAGGGACCTAATCTCCTACTGCAAGAGGAAGAATGCCCACCTAATTGTTGGATGTGATGCGAATGCCCACCACACGGTATGGGGAAGCACAAACATCAACAAAAGAGGTGAGTCGTTGTTTAATTATCTCATAGGGGAGGGCCTAATAGTTAATAACGTTGGCTCTGAACCAACCTTTGTTACGAGAAATCGTAAAGAGGTACTGGACATAACGTTCAGCTCAAATTATTTGAGCACCAAGATACTTGACTGGAAAGTATCTACTGTGCCCTCATGCGCAGATCATAGAAATATTCAATTTAGTATTGAAGTAGGTCCCCGACCTGTAGTGGAATATCGCGATCCAAAGAAAACGGATTGGGACGGATATAGGCGTTCCCTCCGTGAACTTACGGGAAACGTGATCACTACAATGAATAATTGTGAAGAGATTGAGATAGCCGCGGACCAAGTAAGGGAGGCGGTTGTCTCTGCCTACCACGAACATTGTCCACTCAAGAAGAAGAAAGACAATAGGAATGTCTCTTGGTGGAACCATCAACTAAGCAAAAGAAGAAGAGAAGTCCGACAACTTTTTAATCGGGCTAAAGAAACAGGCAACTGGGACCTTTATAGAAGCACTCTAACGGACTACAATAAGGAAGTACGCAGGGCCAAAAGAGAATCTTGGAGGAGGTTCTGCGAGGGGGTAAACGATGCCCCCAGCAGCGCACGAATTCACAAGATTCTATCCAGAGAGCCGACACAGATGCTAGGGGCGATAAAACGACCAGATGGCACATTTACGGACTCAGGAAAAGAAACGTTAGAGATTCTGGCCCAAACTCACTTCCCTGATTGCCTGCTTCTGAGCGATGAAGTAAACGTCAACCCGGCCCCTATACGTCGAGATAAACGACCAAAAAAAGAGGACTGGGCGACGCTGAAAAAAGTCGTCTCATATGAAACGGTTAGCTGGGCGGTTAAGTCCTTCCAACCATTCAAGTCACCGGGAGGAGATGGTATCCTACCGGCACTTCTGCAACAAGGACGGGAGATATTGATCCCGCACCTTGTTAGATTATTCAGAGCTAGTCTAGCATGGAATTACATTCCATCAAGCTGGACGGAGGTGAGGGTGGTATACATACCAAAGGTGGGACGAGTAGACCCACACCCAAAATCCTTCAGACCCATTAGCCTGATGTCCTTCATTTTGAAGACCTTAGAAAAGGTGGTTGATGGGCATATACGGAGGGAGGTACTAGCGACTAACCCCCTGAATGTCCATCAGTATGCCTATCAAAAGGGCAAATCAACAGACCTGGCGCTGAACAACCTTGTCGGGAAGATCACCCAATCCCTAGAGTGCAAGGGAATTGCGGTGGCTGCCTTCCTTGACATAGAAGGAGCGTTCAACGCAGCACTACCTTTATCCCTCTGTAAAGCTGTTGCAGCGAGAGGGGTGGCGCCTATGGTGGCTGACTGGATAGGAGCTATGCTCAAGTCCAGAACAATGACCACATCATTGTGTGGAGAAACAGTAAGATTTAGGGCGATAAGAGGCTGCCCACAGGGAGGGGTTCTTTCCCCTCTACTGTGGACTCTTCTGGTGGACGACCTACTTGCTATTGTCAGCAGTTTGGAGGTCGACATACAGGCCTTTGCTGATGATATTGTTATTCTTGTAAGAGGCAGCGATGAAGCAATCATCTCTGCAATACTGCAAGAAGCCCTAAATGTCACGCAATGCTGGTGTGAGGGGGAGCAATTAGCTATAAACCCTCGTAAAACAGTTATTGTTCCATTCACCAACAGGAGGAAGCTTGAGAGTCTCAAACAACCCACACTGAAAGGTGAAACGATACCATTGGTAGAGGAGGCAAAATATCTAGGAGTGACACTAGATAGAAAGCTCAACTGGAACTCACATATGGAAAAAACGGCACAAAAGGCTAGACAAGCACTTTGGATGTGCCGAAGAATTTGTGGAAAAACGTGGGGATTGGTCCCCAAGCAAATGTACTGGCTATACGTGGTGGTTATTAGACCAATCATTACGTATGGCTGTATTGTCTGGTGGACTGTCTCCTCACGAAGGACAGCCAGAGTAAAACTGGCAAGCCTACAGAGAATGGCCAGCATATCGGTGACTGGGGCATTAAGCACCACGCCGTCAGCTGCCATGGAAGTGCTACTGGATCTTCCTCCTTTGCATATTTTGCTGCAAAGTGAGGCCAGGAAGGCAACATATCGATTTCATAATGCGGAGATGCAAAGGCCGCAGACATTGGCCTTCATGCGGAACAGGCTGTCGCCCGACATTGAAGCGGATGACATCCTGGGGATGAGGGCTGATACAATGTCTACAATATACAGCTTCGGACTGCCCTACAAAGTCATATTTCCATCTCGTGACCAATGGGAGCGTAACCAAGTCGCCCTGTTACAGGCAGATTCGAGCTGGTTCTCGGATGGCTCCAGAACAACTGAAGGAGCAGGAGCTGGAGTGTTCTGCCGCAAACCAAGAACTGGATTAGAGTTCAGTCTTGGTAGGTATGCATCGATCCAACAGGCAGAAGTCTATGCCATCGAAATGTGCGCACGAGAGCTATTAAAAAGCCCTCGGCAGCACAGGACGATAAAAATTTTTTCTGACAGCAGAACAGCACTGCAAGTCCTTGCCGACAATCAGTGTACACTGATGTCGGTCAGGGACTGCCGCGCAGTACTCTCTCAAGTAGGGAGAGTCAACAAGGTTAGCCTGGTCTGGATACCCGGACACGCTGGAATAGAGGGAAACGAAGCCGCCGATTCCCTGGCAAAGAGCGGGGCTAACCAAAAATTTATTGGTCCAGAACCGGCTCTTGGGATTACAAGAGCCCTGGCCAGAAGCTCGAATAAGAGCTGGATGGAGCACAAGGTACTAAAAAACTGGCAGGAATGCCAGGGAATGAGACATTCCAAGTTAGTGCTAAAGGGCCCATCTGCGGCACGAACCAGGATACTGTTAGGTTTGGGCAGGAAAGATCTGCGAACTCTGACAGCCCTGGTTACCGGACACAGCCGACTAAGGCATCATATGCATAGGCTGGGAGTGGCTGAGACCACTGAGTGCAGACTATGCTGTGAAACGGAAGAAACAGCGGAGCACGTGATGTGTGCCTGCCCCGCTGGGGACAAAATCAGGTTCACAGTCTTTGGTAAGATAAAACTGGAGCTGAGAGAACTTGACAAAATCTCACCCACTAAAATCCTACTCTATTTAAAGAGAATGGGCATGGAGGGTGAACTATAATTAGTTGTGAGCCACAATAGACCCTTGCGGTCGCAGTGGAGGGGCGACAAACGCCCCACTCAATTATAACTAAACTAAAAAAGTACCTTTACGTTTTATAGTATTGTATTGAAATTATGTTACGTTCATTTATGCATTCAAATAAATTGACCATTATTTCCATTTTATTATTCTGGTTTTACTTTATTTATATTTTATTTATTGAATGAGCAAACACATGTACATATGATTTCAAATTAAAAAGGAGTGATTGGCTCGCGCCAAGAAGTTTTGATGGCCACTACATGTAAAGGTATTTCAACAAGGTTCTTGGTAATCGCTACTGACGAAGGGTAATAACCCAGAAACAATATTGTCTAGCGATCCACCAGTTAGTCTTCATGGACCTGTTTTAATTAATGTTCACTGCACCATTGAGGTGTAAGATTCGACCATCTTTCGTGTACATATGATTTCATGTAAAACTATGACAATTAATATTTTATATTGTTAGTCAGTGTCACAAGTTAATAAAAATTGATAGTTTTGTATGGAGGTATAGTACTAATTGCCAAGATAAGAAGAAGTGTGCAATACATGGCATACGTCTGAATAAATTAAATTGAATAACTTAGAATGGAAATATACATACGCAACGATAATCAATAGCACATAGAATGAAGATCAACAATAGACTGCATGAAATGTAGATTTAATAACAAATTATGAGTATTTGGAAAAGTTTGGATAAATAGAAAACTTGATAAGAAACGACAAAAGAGTAAAGCATATACCATGCCGTAAATAAAACAATCTTTGGAAAACGATAAGAGTATATATGCAATACTGGCCCCAAGTCAAAGCATCAAACTCAACTCGGCATATGAAATGAAGTATGTAAGAAAAAAAAATAACGAACCAAGAATCAATAATTTTGAAATTAGAAAAGTAATAACTGAATTGATTTGGCCACATAATGAGGATGGATCACAATAGACACTAGGAAAATAGAGGAAACTGGCGAAGAAAGTTAACGAAAGAAGTAATCTCAGGGAAGATTTGGTGCAGGAGATAGGAGAGGGAAATCGAAAGACAAAAGTTGATAAATGTAGCATACAAAATTACAAATCTGATTATCTAAGGGGCAGAAGGATAACTGATAAGAAAGAACAAGACATTATATAATTATACGAAATTAATCAGATAATTGTTGGAACAATTTCCAAAAGGGTATAATTAGACTACAGCCTATAGTCTAATGTCATGTTATAGTCGAAGTAGAGAATCTTTGTTAAGCTGTTCATTGATGAAACATTTTATATGACAAAATCAGAAAAGGAGGCTCTTTTTGTAAAATTACTGAGGCCATGGATCTGATAAAAGTAATCGATCAATATACTGAATTAACTAAATTAAGTCTAATTAATGTCTTTCCAATTAAATTTTCCACTATCGTGTAATAATGAAATTTAACAAAAAAATCGAATTTGCATTTTCACATATTGAAGGCCAGATTTCTTGAGGATTTATCAAAGGAGACCTGTAAAGTATGCAGGAAATTAATGCGAGGTGCGAGAAAACTAGAACGGAAATACAGTGTGAAAACGATGAACTACAGATGGCGTAATATACACGAGTGAACCATTGATAAAATTTCTTATTTTATATATGGAGTGAACAATCATTGTACGAGAGGAAATCGGTATTCACAAATTGAAGAAATATCAAACGTTTATTTTTCTACATAATCTCCTTGAACATTGATGCATTTGGTCCAACGATGCTCAAAAACTTTGATTCATCTGGAAAAAAATCTTTCGGTTGCTCTTCCAACCAGTCGTTTACAGCCATCATCACTTCATTATCGTCGTAATATCTGGTCCCCGAAGATATTTTTTTAATTTTGGAAATAAAAATAAATCACTGGTGAATATGCGGGATGTTCAAACAATTCAAATCCTGTGTTGAGAATAGCGCTCATGGCAGCATGTCTTTTGTGGACAGGAGCGTTGTCTTGATGAAACAGAATTCCTTTGTCTCCTTGACACAATCGCGCAGTCTTGAAATTAAGTTGGCAGTACGAGCCTGTTATTGTATGTCCACGTTCCAAAAAATCAGCCATCAAAATTCCGTCAGATTCCCAAAAAAATTGTGGCCATAACTTTACCAGCGGATGGCAAAACATGAAATTTGTGAGGTGGCGGAGAAACTCGGCTATGCTACTCCATATTTTGTTGCATCGACTCAGAATCGAAGTGGTGAACCCACGTTTCATCAACAGTGACGAATCGAGAAAGAAATTCATCCGGGTCTGCTTTAAACTTTGCCAAGCACTATTAGCAAACATAATTTTAAATACGTCGTCAATGGAACATTGTAAAATAAATAATATAAAATTCATATAATGTAATAGCTGAAATTTAATTTACAATATCGGAACAATTTCCAGAATTTGACAACAAAAAATGAGCTTTGAAAGAAAATACGGATTATCCTCGGTGTCGAACCAATAATATAATATTTTTTCTTTTGTATCTGAAATTACTAATATGGTAGTATCACGATATGGTATAGGGGGGCATTAATTTATTTCCCAGCAGTAGCATTTTCCCTTCTTTTAAAACCTCTTGAATTAATTAATTCTATCACGGAAACTAAATCTGATTTCGTATCGCCGCCGCTTAAAGGCATCCGTGCGGCGAAAATCGATACGCACAACTTTGCAATCTAATTATTAAAAATGTTCGATTTTCATTTGCGACGTTCCGCTTTGATGTTGACAGTTGGCTTGTGAACGTCCGCTCGCTGGCTCTTCGCAAGGTAGGAAACAAAAATAACAGCGGCCCCGACATACGGAGGAAACTTTCAGGGAATATTTTCTGTACTTTCCATGTTTTTTAGACTAAATGTCTGATTCTTTATGCATTTAATGGTTTTGCTGGAATTGTTTTTGTTTCATTCGCGTTATATTTATTGAGTTTTATTTGCTATTTATATTCCGTTTTATTTTTAGTGGTTTACTTTTGATATTAATTGATTTTATTTTAGATAAATTACTAGTTTTCCTGCTTTGTTTAATGCTATTGTTTAACTATTTAAATCAATACATTCTTTATTTTATTACCAATATTTGGCATCTAAGATGAGTGCTTCGTCATGGTCACTGCGTAACAATTTCATTAAGAAAACTATTATAAATTAATTCTATACTTACAAATTGCAACGTACAATGAAACAACCACCAAAAACATTTAGAGGGTAAGTAAAATTAGACAATTAAAACCACAATTAAAAGGTACCATGCATAACTTGGTGATATTTTTTACCTTCTTTTCTTTCGATTTCAAATAATGACAACTACACGGTGAAGAACAATATTTATGAATTTAACTAAGTAAATTTAACATTAAATTTCAAATTACAAACTTGAAACAATTGTATTACAAAACTGAAATAATTTAAACAGAAATAATAGCTAAGAATGAAGAATAATGTTGTTGTCAAGGCGGTTAAATTTTTTATTTGTCTAACGTTAATAAAAGGAGTACATATGGGACAGACCTCAAATTGGTTAAAAACTAGATTAACACTCAACTCCACATAAGTAAAATAAAAACTAACAACATAATTTAATTTATTGATGGTGTAAAGATTTGCTCAAGGAACAAACTCATAACTTAATTCAAACACAGAAAACTTATATGTAAGTAATGGTGCTATTCGAATATGTAACTGCTTTCGATATGTGCTTGAGTTTGTAATCTTTTAGGAATTAGAAAATTTAAAAAAATATTCCATCAAACAACAATCAAAATATTAGACCGAAGAATTGTGGCGACTCATACATTCCAGAGCATCTTGATTTTATTTCAAATTTGCTATCCACAAGCATCCCTCATGTTTCGGCAAAAAAAACGAATTTCGTAATTACCCATTAATAATATTTTGCTTCAGTTGCTGAAAGCTTAGCTCCGATGATATATAATTAATTTTGAATTCGGTTCTGCACGAGTCGCATTAAATTATGTTGCAACGTCGTGTTATAGTGAAGCACGACGCGTAAACGGCGTGTAATGTACGAAAAGGGCACAACAAGACTACAAGAACAAGAATAAGGGTACAATTACTGCCAAAGTGTTGCGTCTTAGTCGGACGTATGTACGAACGAAATATAAATAACTAACGCTTAGGGATCCTTTTTCCATTTTCATGTTAAAAACCTCTGTAAGCAAGGTACAACAATTAAAAACTCAAAAAACTGGCAAATTATTAGGTTGGTACGGTCGCAAAAGCTACCGGAAATCGACGATGTATTTGATTAATCCTACAAAGCGTTTGAACATGTGTATAAATCATTAGCGATGGTAATTTCAGTTTTGCTAATTGAAACATGGAGCGAACTTTAATTTGAACGTCATGAATTCATTGAATGTAAAATTTCAATTAATGAATAAATAAAGCAAGTTTGCTGAACTGGTTTACGCAGTTAAAATGTAATTACTAATTTTAATTTTAATTATGTTTTTATTATTTAATTTGATGAAATTATATTATTGTGTGCTTGTGATCACCAGTGGTTATTAACGTTTGTGGAAGGGCGTAGTATAGTGGTTACACACAGGGAATATAAAACCAACAATTAAACTTACCTGTAGTTAAAAAAAGACACCTAGTAAATGTACTGTTTTGTCAAAGAGAATCATATACTATTTCTACACAATGATCGAAAGCACATACATTAAGAAATGTAAAGAAATTCTGGATACTTTACTTGTCATGCAACTGTTGTTTATATCTCATCGAGTCTTGAATATTAAATCAGTTTCCTCATCACAAGAAAATTGCTTTGTTTTTAATTTTTACCACAGTTCTGACGGCGAACATTTTCCAATTAAATTACGAGTACATCGGTTACGTGTTTGTTTGAGGCAAGTACGTAACGTAAGTTGTACGGGAAGGCGCCATATAATCAACTTTAATGTTTACCTATTTCCATGAAATTCACTTTCGAATTTGTATTCATTGAGAAATCCACGTAACGTGCCGATCTGAGCTACGGTCGATATGTCGGGTTGTAAGATTGAATATTTTCAGCTCAGATATAAAAGAAATATTTTTTTCTTGCGGTAAGTTGCATTTATGAATTTATTTCATGGAGTACGTACTTTTGTACGTAATTTGTGCATTCAATTATTTGTGAGTTAATTTATACAGTTGATTAAACTCCGTTGAACGTGTCGATTACCAAGTAATGATTTTTAATATAATACTCGACCTTCTAAATTCGTTTGCGCCTGAACGTATCCCTAGGTTCCTAAATTACCAGGGATAACTGATAACGTGAACTTTCTTATCAATCTACGACATAAAGCTAAATCTAAATTATACAATTTTCCAACAAAAATTCGGCAAGGGTCTGAGTACACAGTAGAAAGAGAATATCATTTCCAGCTTAAATGCTTCACTATAACAGCAATAAGGAATGAAAAGAGAGCATATTTCGATTATACTGTAACAACAAATCCTTGAAAAAATAATGTTCAATCAAATGACAAAATTTATTATTTCTAAAAAATTTATTATCTGAAATAAAGTCAGGTTTTAGAAAAAACAGTTGCGATACTGTCCTCTTAAAGATCTTCAACGACAAACTTAAAGCATCAAAGAAGAAGTAACTATATTAGTTTTGCTTGAGTTCTCTAAAGTTTTTGACCGTCTCCATCATTCCACTTTTCTGAAAATTCTGGAATACATAGGTTTCTCAAACAGTTCCCTTGATCATCTTATCTATGAAACAGAAAACAAAGCGTTAAGCTGAACAATAATATATCTGAATACATTTTAGTTAATATCGGTGTTCCTCGAGGTATGTTCCTTGCGCCACTTTTTTTCTTGTTATATACGTAAAAATGATCAACGAAGACTTAAACAGTATTTATTCCATTTCACAAAATCATGGTTTAGTCTTAAATACCAGTAAGACTCAGGTTTTGTTGTTGGGGAATAAAAACGTTAATAGCATCGGACACTTAGTGGATATTAAAATACATAGAACTATGATGGCGGTTTCGGAAACAGCAAAGAACTTGGGTCTGCGGCTTGACAACATATGACGTTACCGAGGTCACATTACTCATCGCTCCTATAATAGATTAAGATACTTGTTTACTCATCGCAATTACTTAAATATAAAAACAAAGAAAATATTATGTGATGCCCTAATTTTATACAACGTTACATTTTGATCGATGTGACCACGGTGAATAGAATAAAGAATGCTTGTTTGTATAACATATATTTTTGGAATTAGGAAATTTGAGCACATACCTCAGAAATTAAGATTATTTATTACAAGATCACAACGTAGAAGAAGAGAGGACCGTTTTCACTAAGAGCCCGGGGATAATGTCTTCGTAACGTGTAAGTTAAAAGGGTTACCGGAAATGGAACACATGAAAGATTGATGGCAATAAGAGATCTAAAGGCGCAATAAGGACTACCAAGGAAGCTGAAGAAGAGGAAGGCAAAGGGAAAACTGTTAAGAGCGATTACCAAAAAACTGATTGTTGCCAACCAGGTATGGATCTGGAATATGCAACTGAAGAGATTGGTCCGTAACGAAAAAACTAAACAATGTAAATCAGAGGGAATATATTTTGAGGCCGGATAGGCCAACAAAGGAGACGGGAACAACTACTCAAAACTCCTCAACAATTAGAGAATATGAAGCGATTATTTTCGTTTGGAATGTAAGGGGCACTTTTGAGTCTTAAAGGAATTAATAATGGAAATTAAAAAAATATAATATAGAAATAACAGCCTTACAAGAAACAAAACAATTATTTGTAGATATAGAAGATGTGATATTTTTTTAAGTGGAGGAAAAGATAAAAGGCTATGAACTGGCTTCATGAATATATAATAGTATTTTGTGTACCAAGGCCAAAAAGTACTGTTTTTTCGTCCGAGTTTTCTTTACGACCGAGGCGTAGCCGAGGTCGGAAAGCAAACGAGGACGAAAAAACACTTTTTGGCCGTGGTGCACACAACATTTTTTAGGCGACCCTCATAAAATTTTCAAATTTATTGCAACATTTACTTACGATTTATTGACATAGTCATTTATGACAACTAAACAATTGTACATATTTGTGACACCTTCAGACATGTTTATGTTTTCGTTGTTTACATTCGAAGTTATTTCGGCTTTATAAACAATAATTACCCAATAATCAGTTAAAAAGTCTATCACCAACACGTATTTACTAATGTAAACAAGATGCACAGTTTGACACTGACGGCAATGTGGTTATCTTTATACAATTTCGGTAACTGTCGGTAGATGGCGCCACCCTATTGCGGACGAAAAATGAAAGCGGACGAAAAACGATTACTTTTCGTCCGCGTTTGACGACTGAAATTTCAATTTTACGTGTCGGTCGCCTAAAAAGTTATTTTAACCCAATATCAATAAGATTATTGCCCGGTTTCACAAACGCTAATCGGTCGTTAACAGCTTGTTAACGAATCGTCAAAAGTTTAACGATCCGTTAACGAGTCGTTAATCAATCGCCAAATATTTGACGATTGATTACCTTGACGAACCGTTAAAAGCAAAATTACCATTGTTTTGGATTTCACACACAAGAACGATTTGATAACTAATTCACCATTTGACAATCGTTTGTGAAACCGGGCATATGTGTTATAAGTGTGCGAAGAGAGAAGACATTATATATAGTAATATAAACAACGTCCACGCCCCCTCAGAAGAAAAAAGAGACAGCAAGGACACATTTTACGAACATCTAGAAGAAGAATATGAAAAATTATCATCGACACACGATACACGACAAGGGGATTGGAGATTACAACGCAAATATTGGGGTAGAAGAAATGGTGAGGAGTACGCAACTGCAATGGAAAGAAATAAATAAAGGGATATGGACAACACCAGGCGGCAGGGTGTGAAATTAAATTGAAAATGTACTGGTAGAAAGAAAACATGAACTCAACTAAGTGAGAATTACGACAGGAGCAGACACAGGATCCGATCATTTTTTAGTACGGATAAGCTGCAAAAAAAGTGGAGCAAATGAAACACAAAAACATAGAAAAACTATATGACGTGGAAAGAGTGCAGAAGAGGATCTTAAAATGCTACCAAATCACACAAGTTGAGGAGATGTGGAAACAACCCGAACAAAAAGAAAGATACAAACTGATTGGTTCGATGAGGAGTGTGTAGAGATAGCAGAGGAGACAAAGAAAATACGACAAGAATTGCTGAATAACAACACAATAAGAAACAGAGAAAATTATAACAATACCTTTAGATAAGAATATATCAGGAAAACTTTTACATTGTCATTACGAAATAAATTTACAGGAGTTAGTACTTTTAAGATATAGTCTGTCAATTACTATTAAGTGTCTAAGTAATAACACAGAAGCCAAGAGGACGTTTTTTTCGGTCACGCTATTAGAAATCAAAATAAAACTCTAGCACTATTGTTTTTGCTAAAATAGGTAATAAAATGCGCTAAAGCTCACCCTGGTACTTCTTATCGTCCCAATGTCTCTGTATCTGTTTATTCTGATGTTTCGTTTAATACGATTTGATTTAATTGATATTTACTTCGTTTTCGTTTCTTTAAATTTAGCAAGTTTGCACCATAACGCCTGCGTGCTTGTCCAATTTACTGCTTGCAAAAGAACATTTCGCAAAACTAATTTACTGCGACGTGACGCACAACTAAACGAATAAAATGGTCTCGCATTAGGAGCAAAGAAAAACAATGCCGACAGCGGCCCATTTTGTTTTAACAAAGTCTTTTTCATTTACGGACCGTTGATTCCAGATTGCCGCTATTGTTGCCCTCCAAGCGTTGGGATACTTGAAACTTTTACATTCATCCGTTAAAAGTGGAACGATATACATAATAGGTAAATGGCCGAATTCGCTCGAATGTTTTCGTTTACACTCTCATTTGCATGGTGAGAATTGGAATGAAAAAAAAAAAATCGCCCCGAATTCATTGCGCGTGCAATTGGGAAACCATTAAACTGGGTGATCTTATAATTAGGAAAAGTTACATTGCATTAGAAACAAACGCTAAGTTATATGTTGGAGTGCGTTTTTGTGTTTAATAATGCATAAATATGCCCGCTTTGAAATATTCCATAACGTTCATTAACTATATATCACGCTGCGCTCATTTATTTACAAAGTGCTGCACTTAATATGATAGGAAATCACCTGGACTTGCAGTGCCTTTGTCAATTTTATTTATAAATTGAAATTACTTTGCTCTCGAAGGTAGGAATTTAGACGTTAACTTACAAACGTTTTATGAAATTCTTCTTTGCATTTAGAGTTTAAATGATCTGAAGAAATATTTCACCAATTTTTAACACTAATGGAATACATATTCACATAGAAAACTAATCGAGATGAAGGAAGATAATATGAAGGACAGGCAAAATGAGAAAATAAATTTAATGCCACGCATAAAATTAAAATCAAGTTTACCGTGGTGTTTGAAAAGAAATAAATTAAATCAACATTCCAACCAACTGAAAACAAATTCTGGTGATTTCAAATTGCGTAGTTCTCCGCTAACGATTTCAAATAAAATATTTTCCATATACTACTATATGAAAGCAATCGGATAACATTATGTATTTATAATTATACAGTTGAAAATGTGCGCAAAATGGATTGTATACCTTCACGACATCTGTTATCTGGCGGTACTGAATGAGCAGAATAGAATAAAATTGTCGAAACATCGACTGGTTTTTCGATTCAAAACCACACGAAACAATACCTATCAATAAAAACTTATTGTTGTGTTTTGGCCATAAAATATACGAATGTCAAGAAAAATTAAAATGTTTCCAAAACTTTAATATACCTTATGTAAGGCAAAAATAATTTACACGTCAATATACGCAAACACATACATAATCATTCATTCAAAATCCGATTATCGACTGTGTTGGCAATATGTGTGTTCGAAATTTGATATAACAAATTATCTTATAAGTTACCAATAACCAATTTAATTTAAATAATTATCTTAACGCCCATATGTGAAAGCGAAGTTAGAAATAAATAATTGCCATATCACCCATATATAATGCTGAAGTGAGAAATAATCGATTTAATTTGGATGATGGCGTGATGAAAAAATTAGAAATAAGCAATTATCGTATTGCCCACGTGAACATTCGCAAACGCCAAGACACATCAACTTTACACAATTTTTACTGATTCATCCAACCACACGTCGTTCATGGTTAATACATTTTTAGATAATTACATCGAGTAAGAAAATTTAACATGACAACATCCAACATTGACGGCTCGCGACAACAAAAAAGTAGGAACCATATTTTCGTGTTTTCGACAAAATGTCCGTTTTATTTTGTATATAAAAATCTGCTTTGTCTGTGAGTAAAATGTACCGCAAAAATTAAATTAAAAATTAATAATAATTTAGAAATGATAATTTTTAATTTATAAAAAGTACAATACATGCACAAGCAATACAATTTATGCTGGCATGTTTTGAGGTTCAACGTGGGACTCGCATACCATTGGGGGACTCGCATACCATTCCGCGTGTTTTTTTTTAATTTATCTCGGTTAACGTTGCAATATGTTTTTCTACATGGTTACACTATGCATATAAACTGACCCCCCATGACGAATGAATTTGGTTTGGTTTGATTTAATGTAATCGTTTTTATACTTACTGTGATGGGAATTTTTAATATATGTTGAATTTTCTATTGATTTGGTATTTATTATATTGGATTGGTTCTTTCCCATCAAATTATTGAAACGGCAGTGAATGAAATTCAAACTCATGATTAACATATACAGTCGAAAAAAATCTCTTGATAATTCTTCAAATTATGATTCCACAGCGTCTCCCAAGTCCTCATTTGATAAAAAGTGACGCCCTCTCAAGTGTATTTTGAATTTTGAAGAGAGATGATAACCACACGGGGGCGAGGTAGGGACGGTAAGATGGATGTCGCATTCATTGACTAATTCCTGAACAATTCGTGCTTTATGCACCCTGCAGTTGTCGTGCAGAGTTTCCTGACCATAATTGTTGATTCCTTCTACTGTAAAAACGTTTTCAAATTCTTAGTTGTGTCTTTGTAGTAATTCTTCATTATTGTAGTCCCTTTTGCCATATACATAATCCAGCTTCTGGGAAAACTGTGGCCATCACTTTTTGTGCAGAGAATAGCGTCTTCCCCTTCTTGGGCGGTGGAGAGCCCTTATGAACCCATTAAATGGACTTTTGTTTATGCGAGGATCCCAGTGATGGACCCATATCTCATCCCCGGTTTCAATTCTATAGCAGAAGTCTTCATCTTGTGATAAAGCAGTCAAAGGGAGGAGAGCAAATTTGTCCGCGACAAAGATTTTGTTCGGGACCGACCAGCTTGGGTATCCATTGCTCATTGCCAATTTTCAAGTAGAATTTTAAAAACACTCGTGTCTGATATTCCTATTTCTCTAACAATAATTAAAATAACACAACATTTTCAACTTCCTTGATGAGTCCATCAGTTCGTGCTTCCAGAGGTTGTGCATCAAAAAAGACTTGGAAAATAGGACAGGCTATTTTCTCCATATACTGCCACCATTCTCTCATGGATATTCTTTGGGGTACTGCCTTCTGTCGATAAAAAAATTCATGGCCCTATGTATTCAACTCATTTTCTTCTATTTAAACTGATATCAAAATAACACTATAAAATGTCACAGAAGCTTGAACGGGTAGATCATTTACATAATTTCACAGACTTATTATATGACTTATTGTACTTTGAGATCATAGATTTAATTAATGTTTCAAATGTGGGTATTGTAAATTGCTCTGTTGCATTTGCTATTATGTTGCCTTATGCACATTTAAACTAATATTTCTTCGATATTATTTAAATACCCTTATCACGGTCGTATTAAGTGTAAAATGCTGTATTAGTTTCGATGTTATGTTCCTAATGCTGGCCCTAGTACATTGTTCTGGTAGACCAAACAGGTCCTTTAAATGACTTACAGCTACTAATTTTTCAACTTTGCTTTTCTACCAAACGAAATGTCGATCTGATAGTCTAAAATTCTTTTATAAATTTTATTCAAAACCTAGACCTAATGTATATAAAATGATCTTTATGTCGTATTCTAATTATTTTTAGTTAATTTTTTATTTCATGTAAGCCTAACACACACAAGCACACCACAACGAACAAATCAAATATATGTGTGTATGTGTTTCTTGATTACATTTGGCATCTTCAGGTTGGCCTTCTCGGTCATAGTGATGTAGAACAACTTTATTTAGTTCTAATAGTGCCTTAATTTTAACTGATGATGGAACTCATCAAAAACAACAAAGCGACTAAATAAAATTACTGAAGTGGTTTAAATCGGACACGCAGGTTCGCGCCAAGGAAAATTATTTTTACACCAAAATAAAATAAACAAATTAAACTCACCTCGTGTTCCGTATTCCCATCAATATGCTAATTTCGGACACATAACGATGCAGGAATATAATAAACAAAACATGTAACATTAGTCCCAAGAAATGGACAATCGCTTTGCCATAGCGTAAAACATTTTTTCCGAATTGGCTATATAAGAGCCAGGCTCGACTCAACGAAACAAAAAACGCGCATCGTCAGATCGTGACACCAACCAATACAATAAACTATGGTCAAAAACCACCAGACATTAAACTGACATATAAGTATTGGCAGTACGACTTGAACGTCACTTTCGGACAAGTAGACAAAAGATTAATAAATTGAATTAATTACACGTTGATTTGAACGCAATAGTTAAATTACTACTCGACTAGTGATTCCAAGAAATATCACGACGTTCGGTAAATGACAATGTCAAATTACTGTTAATCCATACGGGTAGATAGCAGGTGACATCAGTGGCTAAGTACGCCCGATCGGTTTTTCAAAAAAAAAAAAAAACCTTGATACAGCGATGACGTATCGACGTACAAACTGGAACCATCCACAAGGTACGGTACAGTGGAAATATATCCCACAACGGGAATGGTTCTCCAACGAAACTCAATTCTACGTGAATGGCTGATGCAGATCCCCAACAAGCGGAAGTGACAAAAAAGTACTGGCACGCAATTGCCCAAACGTGCGACCTCGCCGCCTTTATCACCAATAAACGCGGAAACACGACGGGTTCCTAAAATCAGTGGATTTCATTTAGCCGAGAATGTTATTGCGTCACATGGACGTAACACACTTAATAAAAAACAAATTTTAATTTAAAAAAATATGTATTAACATTTTTAGAAAATACAAAAACTAACTTACCTACATAGGTAGCAAATTCTTTCACATTTATTGTCAAAAACACAATTTCTTATGTTTAAGGAATTTTCAAATTGAACCTTATTGGTCACTAGATCAAATTCAATTTTAAATTTCTCCCAAATATTTTTTCATTCCTTTTGGCCATCTAACAACTTATATAACAATTCAATTTAAGATTATTATTTCAAAGAAATGTATCAAATGTTTTTTGAGAACTCAACTAGTAATTCGGTTAATAGGCACCGTATATTTTCTAAGTAGGTAACTTAACCTGTCGTATCTAGTGGAAAACGTAATCTGGAATTAGTTTTTCATGTTTTTGTTAGGGTTGAAAGTTACGCTATTTTTACGCAAATCTAATATCTATAAATAGATAATAAGAATAAATACCTCTCACTGGCACAACTATGTAATGAATTGGGATCATTTCATAGATTTAAATACTATTTTAGCCTAGCCACTCTGCATTTTTTAATGTGATATGATAAGTTTTTCTCTCCGACGTCATCGATGTGTACTTCTTAAATGCTTTGGGTACCTGTAAAAGGACATAGAATACAACTGTTTTATAAATATTTATATTTGCAAATTAGGAAAACATATTAAAGAGAACAGTGGCACTGTTAAAACGTTTTATTGAAAGTCTTAAATATGTCAAATACAATGATATATGAATAACTCCACATACACATTTCATAATTACAAGTAAAAATATAGTTAAAAACAACACAAACATGTTAATTATTCGAGAATAATAATAATAATAATATTGTTACACATCAATTAGAATTCGATGATATTATGTTCTATTATACAATCTACAACGAACATCTATACATTACAAATGTAAATTTCACCAACGTTCCAATTACATCAATTAGGCGATGGCGGAATTTGCATTGTTTACATAATGAAGTGGGGAGTGGGGCCTGGGCGTCCGAAAACAGTTAAAGAGGTCATGAATTTACTAGAGGATGGCAGTGAATCCGGAGAGAAACGACGACATATTGAAAGGGAACGATGGGATCAATGGAGGAAGGGAGTGAGATACACGACTCTGTTATGAAATAACTAATGAAGTTTTAAAACTGTGCTATTTCTATGTGGGGGTCGGTCCAATATGTCTACTGACGGTTGCGACGGGGCGCTGAAACAGAAAAGAAATTATCATTTTTCGTTAACGAAGGCTATCGCCAAAGATATTGTTATTTGGCAAATGCAGTAAAAAGTTGTGCCATGCAAACTAATTTTATGCAAAATGTCTTGGCAAGTTGAAATTTCTTTAATTTAATGCAACGCCGCGCGGTATAATGGACGCAAATTAACGACTGGATGCGGTCATTGTGGTCGGGCATAGTAGTTGGCTGGCTGGGACTAGTAAGACACGAACATTTGCCGCAGTAACCCTCGACCATGCTTTAAAACCAAACTGTTAATTGCACCCGCAAAGGACTAAAAACTGGGTTACGATACCGCACTGTAACTATAATTAAGACAAAAGTTTTATGTAACGAACTTTATCTAATGAGATTAAAATTCCATGCACGATAAGTAGAATTTAAATGAAAGTCTGCAATTTTTTGGTTAACAGTGTGAGAATTACATACGTTAATAAATCACAAAATGTATGAAAATTTTAAATAAAATAAATCGACCTAAGTAATGATTTTTTCGTTATATCTTAATTAGCTGTCGCAATGTGACGCATAATTATTATAAGCGCAATAAAATTCTTTAAATAGTCGCGAGTGTTTGTTGAGTCTGCACAACGCCAACGTTCCTTTCTTTGACTTGTTTGCTTTAAGAGTAATTATAGAATCGACAGAGATAAGTGTTTCCATTTTCGTTAAGTAACACCTTTTCCGGCGCATGTTGATATTAGTTACCATCATACAACCTGTAGTATCGTGCAGTAATGATTTTTCCGATACAGTTCGATTTGGTGTAAATAAACTGTTGCATTTTCGATTCTATCCAATTGGAATATAGTAAAGCGTAAATATTGACAAAAACTAACAAAAACTATGTCGGCAACAATTAATGAAAACTTAAATCGAAATGTAAGGTCCAGCCTAATATTAAAATAAAACACTGAGATAAATACTTAAATGACACAGACGCAGCTAATTACATCAACAATTATTTTGCATCGGCAAGAAAATTTACAGTTCTCTACCAATTGCGCAGGCATTGGTACGGATTTAGCAGTGGATGAATTATTTTTTCACCCAGTATATAGTAACTTGCCAGGAATAGAAATATCGAAATTAAAACAATCCTACAATAGTGAATATGATAAAATATAAAATTTTCTCTCGAGACAGATCAAAGGTTATATATCGATACCTTTGGCGCACATAACCAACGGTGCTAAATCTGATGAGGTAGGATATGACACGGGGTTCCTCACGGATCTTTCTTGGGTCCAATACGATTTGGCAAAATATAATAAATAAGCAAATTGATTAACGGTGAATTACACTGACGACACTAATATTCTGATAACAAGTAGAGGTAGAACAGAATTTAACCAGGGTGTATAGTATAACTTCCCTGGATAAAGTGAATAAATTAAATATAAACGTAATAAAACACAAATTATTACGTTTAGAACTCATTATTATTATTCAAGCCAACTCAATAAAAATGTTAGGTGTTACCATTGATAATACATTGAGATTGACACGTTGGAGTACGTTGACATTTATTTAGCGTTTCCAATCCACATTGAAATATGTCTAGTCCACCGAGCACACTCGACAGATACACAACGGGTGTATCAGAAACGCGTTATTCGTGTATTGGCCGGTCCATCACACAGAGATTCTAGTAAGGATATATTTGTAACTCTAGGCGTGTTGATTCTTGCATCGTTATATGTTCTTGATGCTTAACATTTCACGTATAGAAACACACATTTCTTTAACGGCAGTATGTAGCATCCAACCAAACACATCTGCATTATAATATTTGTAGATTCTTCAACCACTTTTCATTGCACACAATCTGTATAGAGGCATTTATTCGTACAAAAGTAAAGTTAAACAACATTTACTAAATATAGCACTCTATAAACCAAAATTTTTCGATCATTAAGAGAAAGTGACTCACTGTAAGTGTAATAACATTTTGTCCAATAGTCGCAAGTGTTGTTGAATCTGTACAAGGATTAGATTCTAAGATTCTAAGGGTTATTTTCAACACACATTTATTTGCTTTATATCGTTAGAATCTTGGTAAATTTCATTTCACATTTAAAATTTGTGATTTTTATAAAAAACGAACAATAATTGTAAGAACAATCGACTCCACTTGTGCCAGTCTACGTGAGTTAACTTGTTACTCGCCCCTAGTAGCTTTCATTAAGAAACCATACCGAAGTTTTTTTCCTGCTTTCGGGAACCAAGCCCATTAAACCTACTGTTAAATGTATCCATCTCTGGTAAAGTAAATAACGGGGCCCAAAGAAATGTTCCAATGTACCATCCTCGCTCCGTAAGAACATCTTCTACGTCTGTTCCAATTATGTTCCATACTTCCCTAAGTAAAGGTCACATCCTGCCTGCATACTCTTTTGTTTATACTATTGCTTTCCGTTACCGCATGTTTTGCTATGCTGTTTACAATTTCATTCGTGTGCCCTTTGACCCAATAAAAACGCAAATTTGCAGATTGTCCCTTTAAGTTGATATATCTATTAGGATGGGATTTCAATGTTTGAAGAACTCTTTTTGAGTCACTCATAATGCATATGTTGGATGTACTCAACGTACTAGTATTTTCAAATGACCTAAGGATTGCATCCGCTTCTGCAGAATTTGAAGACATTTTTTAATTTAAACAGTTTTTTTTGTTTGTTAGTTTCATTTTAGTAAGTGTTAGTAATTTATATTATATTTTTATTTAAATTGTTTTGTTGTTGATGTATGGGTTCGTGATATATGACATTATTGTATTTCGAAACTTTTTTGTAGCCAGTGGCTAATCGTGGTGATGGACGCTTACCCTAAAATTTATATGTAAGGTCTACGAAAGACAATTTATGACTTTTATTAATCAAGTAAACTTGTTTGAGAAACGACGCTTTTAAAATATGTTTGTTAGCGTGGGTCTTGAGCGTCTATCTGAATAGCGTCGATTGGAGTTGAGTGTAACACATGTACGAAGAACTTTGTTTTGTACTATGTTCAATCATTGTAGTTGACGTCTGTTTGCGATACCATATAGAGTAGATCCGTGGTCCAAAACCGATCTAATACATGCACTGTAAAAGTTTGTTTGTTATAGTTACATCGTCAGCCTATCGAATTTTACAAATTATATTGAGAACCTTTCCGCATTTGTTTACAACAACATTGATATGTTCTGCCCATGTTAATTTATTGTTGAGAATCATTCCCAAATACTTGGGATTTTTAACTCACGTAAGGTCTTCCATGGCTATTCTACTTCTTGTGAAAAGAATCATCGCTGATCTATTTGAAGACTTCGACTTCCAAACCATCAGCCAGTTAATAGCAATTCTCATGACTTCCCCTAGTCTTTCCTTTAACCGTGTGTTTTTTTTTTTTGGTTTAGAAAATAAATTGCATACATCAGCTATCAGCATATTTTTATTCCGGTACTAAATGGTTGGACTTAACACTGACTGAATTTTCTTATTTCTAAATAAGTTTACCAGACATTTTGCTTGCCGGTTAGGAATAGGAATACCACTTAGTTTTCTTTCTAAGATTTCTTAATTGACATAAAAAAAAAAAACATTTTCATTATCTAGAGAAAAGAGAGACCGTGTCTTCATGATTTGTAAGGGCGATCTTTATACTAGAAACCATGCCACCGTCAAAGCATCTACAGTTCCTACTCCATTTTTAAAACCATATTGTTTTGCGGATAGAATCATAATTTTCCGTCCACCACTTCGATTTTTGATTATTCTTTCGAATATTTTAGTTATGCAAGATCGCAGAGAAATAGGGCGATACAAATCAATTAATTTTGAATCTTTATTTCGTTTAAAAATGAGAACTAGAACATGTATTTATGTTCTGGTACCTCTTTGCCATGAAGGCACATATATAATAGCGAGTAGTAATGAAAACACTTGGTTTAATATTCGGCTTGTTAGGCCTTTATCCAGCGACTACAAACAACTGAAACTTGGTAGGGAAAACATGCAAATTATCGTCAGTTACAAATAAGCGAACTAAGTTGGGGAAACAAGTAATAAAAACAAATCAAAAATCCCATTAGGTTAACGGGCCAGATGTTCTCTGCGGGAAGTGTATTTTAAAGAGCGGCATCTCTCCGAGTTTGATATTTTCGTTGACAATATTTTACTTCACGAATTGAGCTTTTTAATTTCAAAATGTTCTAAAAGATTTAACTTGCGTCCTTTGTTCTCCACATGCAGTACCTTCATATCATCTTATATAAAATGGTTAGTATTGATGCTATGTCCAGCTATTTCTGGTGTGTGCCTGGTTGTAAAGAATGTCTCTTTTGTGTTCTTTCAGCCTGATTTCTTCCTGCTTGACCTATGTGCAAGGAATCGCACTCTTTATTATAATTAATTTGGTATACACCCGATTTGTCCCATTTGTTAATGTTGTCATTGATATTGCCTAACATACTGCCAATGTTGTTTTTATTGACATAGATAGTTTTTATGTTACGTTTCTTGCAGATGTATGGTCAACGTGGTTTACGAAGTTGTATTTTGTCACAACATTAAACCAAGTGTTTTCATTATTCGTTATTTTGAACAATGTTTCACCAACCGCCCACTGCCGACTCGATTAATGTGATTAAACTTTCGCTTGCACTGGTAACTCTATAACCACTGGATAAGTTATTTTATCCAGGCCGGGAGTGCTACCTTTATTAATTAAAATATTAAACTTGATTAAAAGCTTGTTCAAGTTCATATATGTGGAATGGTCGTGCTAAAATGATTTTCCTTCTACATTTAATCTATTAGCAATGAAGGCTGGAGCTAAAATTTCTAGCAGTACTTCATCTTCTTTAATTGAGATATCTTTACATTGGATTTGTTTCATATGTCCTTAAAACCAGTTTTCGTTCTTTAATAACCCGGAAGCATTCCTCATCCTTCCCAGTATTGGGAAGCGATCCGACGTAAATGAATCCTGCAGCACCAAATAACCATCATACCCAGAAATGTGGTAGTAACCGCTGACAGTCCTTCTCGTGGACGTATAATACGAGGTGGGGTGCCATCGTTTAGAATATTAAATCTTGATTTTCTATAACTTTTACGACGATATTGCCTGTATTATAATTCTTGACACAAAAATTCGTTGACGGCTATCTCCACGTGATACAAAAGGTGGAACTTGAGTGAAAATATTTCCATAAATTGAAACAAATGAAACATTGAATTGTAACAAATATACTCCACACATATTAACGTTATCGTATTTTTTTTATTTCAATTGATAGGATGAAATTTCAAGTTTTCCTAATGAGGATGCAACCCCACCGTATCCGTTATTTCGGCCTTGCAAATTAAATATTCATATATGGTTTATACCACCACGTTTCGGAGATTTAAGCCACACCAATAAAATAATTTTAAATTATGCTGTCAAGGTTTTCTCGTCTGGCACTGGGTGATTGTGCACATTTTATTATTTTTAATTTACTGTTTATGCATATAGCCATTAATAACAAAAAGAATATTTTTAATTGCTGTCGTGTACATATGAGTAATAGCTCTCTTGGGAAGACCTAAATAAATCAATATCAGTCTCACAGTAGGCTTTCATTTTTTTGTTAAATTTTAAGCCGTCCTTTTAGACTATTTGACTTAACTTCTCTTGTAGCCACCATTATATCTAAGAAGGATTTTATGTGTATGTTTGTAATAATATAAGTCTTTTTAACTTTAACTTCTGTTAAAAATTTGCAAAAGCATTCATAATCTACTACTGCTATTTTATCGTTAAAATAGGTTACTAAATTTTACCTGCCAATGTGTCACAATACGGTCATAAATTTTATAATCTGCTAATGTGTCGCAATTAATTAGTTAACAATTAGAAATTGCATTTAATTTGAACTAAGTTTTATTATTAAAAATGACCTAATTGTTACGTGTGTGACGACATATGCTACGCATAAAGAGATCAATGCATAAACAGAAGCCATTAATTAACGCGACATATAATCGCGCAGCGCTACATTCGATTCTCATAACCGTGGTCCGTATATTTTTGGAAATGCTGCGAAAGCCGCTCGAGATGTAGTAGACAATTAAATTTGGTGTCAGAATCGCATGCACCCATCTGTCTGTCACGGTTTCGGTGTTGGAGGCGTTCGAAGTTGAAAAATGTTTTTGCGAAACGCAGTGTTGCCAATTTTTTTTTTGCCCCTGTTAGAATGACTTGCCCGGCCAACCTCTGTGATGGATGTGCATAATTGAGCTTCCAGACGCTCATATATCTCCGTCTGAACCACAACCCTATCCATATGTATATAATTTACTTGTGACGTGACCCAACCCTTACAACCTTACAAGAAAAGTATCTAAGTTCATCAGTGTACAAAAATCCTAATTAATATTGATTCCGGTAGCCTATCTTTCTCCATCCATTATAATATAAAGTTAATGGCAAAAACTTAAAACATGTTGATATTCAGGTCTAGCTACCCCAGCGCCTATAAAAGTAATAGAGGAAACAACTTTTAAATCCAATTGCTTTAACTCTTGTTGGATAAATTCATGGGGGAGACATGGGGAAACGTTGGACATTTATAATTTATCTTTCAATGTTATCGTTATGATTTGTTAAAAAAGTTTTACAGATTCAGTAGAGGCCAGATAGATGCAGCTTCTGTTGTTCGATATTCTTGATGCGAATAACATATATTGTGGCTCGGTAATATCTATTACCCATATGATATAGTCGTTCTTGAGTTTCTTCAATCGCTTCGAATACGATTTCTTATTCCCGATCAGAGAATTTAAAGTTTTCGATTTTTGTATCTTTTAGAACGGTTGCAAAAGTATATGGCTTCGGCACACTAGAATTGCTATATTCATTGTTATGGGTCCTATGGTTGCCACCCTCTACAGAAGCACCAAAAGCCTCTACATTAGATGAAATTTACATCTAATAAACATTGTCATGCAGTGGCTCGCTGTGTGTGTGGGTGCTCACTCATATCGACAAAATAATCCGAGGGCGCAAATATGGCCATTTTTTTTTAAATAAAAACATGTACTTCTTAAAATCCTTATAACTTCCACTAACAAAGAATACACAATTTCACTTAAAGTTAAGCTTTAATTTTGACTAGAGAATTGAAATGCAAGAACACACATGCCTCCTACTCTCTCTCAACACCACAACTCCATACTAAAGTTTTAACCGAGAAAATAAAACTTACATTTAGTACGATGAGTTTCTAACTTCTGCTTCTTCAAACTGGTCGCAATTCAAAATTATTAAATGTCTTGATTTTAAAGACATTTGTGGGTCATATATTTCTTCCTATGTTGTTGTGTAATCTTTAAATTAATGTTTGTGTTTCTACGCTACTTTATTAGACCGAATACGACGACATAGACTTAACATTTCTATTGTATTTGCTTGGTGCTTGATAAACTTGATTGGACTGCGACGATTATTCCCCTTGAATTTATTTATTAAAATACGAGAGCAAATATGTTTCGTTACATATTTGTTTTTGTACATTATTGCGAGTATAATTCGCGATTTATCTTCGGCCGTACAAAATCATCAACGTGTACGCGCGCACCCGAATCCATGAATCAAAATTATCGAAAATTTAGTGCGATTTGAAATGGATATTCATAAATAATCGAACTAACGGTGTTCCGCGTTCTGACAAAATGTTATTTTATAAATTGCAGCCGTGTTTCATTTGCGAGTCGATGGCGATGCAGCGCATTTCCCGCCAAAGCAAAATGCCTATTTATTAGTCAGCGGAGGCATTTCGATAAATTTATATTTTCCGTCCAATTTTTGGCGTTTAATTTATTTCAGCGAGCACGTTTCTCCTGTCCGTTGTCAATAACATCGTTTATTTTTTATTCATCACGCCTAACGCGCGTCCGCTGCAGTAAACAGTTTCGGTATTAATAGAAAAATATCTGATAGATGTTCGTTAGCGCCTGGCATTTTTCATTGTGGGTTTTTCTGCCAGGAAACGGATTTTTTCTAAATGATGACTTGTTGTGTGTGAATAATCGTCATGAATAATTTATAAATATGTATTAATTTGTCAGCATGGCACGACAATAATTTCAAGACATATGGCGTGTCTTGAAATTATTAAGGGTTAAACATATTAAATTATGTGCATTAATTTAATTGACAGTTTCTAGTGTTTAAATTGAGACATCAAAGTTTACCACAACAACCCACATCTTATTCGTGACCCTTAACCTTGTGACCTTTCCAAATGACAAAAAGCAACGAAACAGACGGGGTCGTAAAAGATTTCTAAAATGCACAATAGTTCCCATTGTGCTTATCGATTGCGTTTTGTATTCTGAAGCGCCAGGTAGTTTGACACTTTGAAGGCGTTTAAAAGCCCCCGACTTTCAGGCTTGAGGTCGGTTCATTGTGCGCCGCAGGCGACGTTCGCTGTCTGGTTAAGAACGGAAATTGATTTTAAACGTTCATAAACATCATTGCAGGGCGAGTGAGTTCACGTTTCAGCCAATTTACGTCGCGAACCTCCGCTAAATTGGATCGGGCCAACTCCATAACCTGCATTTTATCGACTTATAATTTATAACTTTAGATTGAAGCCGGCCGCCGGTAATCACGCAGATAAAGCGAGGAAACGATGCAAGTTCGCCGATGGTATATAGCGTCCAGATAAAGTAGTATTTGCCGTTGTGCACTGATATAATTTCGCTTCACCATGGGAGTTATAGTAACGTAATTTCGATGTTGGCCAATTTCAACTTTGTAACTCCGCATGCTAATGTTTCAGCGTATACACAGTGAACGTATGGTTACCAAAGGGAGTTCCCGTCTAGGACGTTAATGTGATTAATGGACTTGATAAAAGGAAATTTGATGACTTTCAAACGAAGCACTAAATGGATCGATAATATATACGATACATTTTGCTTTGAATTTAGTATTTTAAAATTTCTTGCTCCAGACTCATCATCTTGCAAAATTACTCTAAAGTGAAATGAATGGTTGCAGTATATGGTTGCAGTATATTCATTAGCGTTATATAATTATTAATATATGTTTTGTTTGTTTGTCGTGGCCAAAACAGTACTATACAATAGTACTGTTTTGTTATGATTAATCGATTCAAATTTACTCCGAACAATTGTCATTGCTTAATGACTAAGTCAACGTTTGTCAACTATTGCCTTGTCTTCTTAGTCTTCTTCGCCATATATGTTATATCTAGAAATAGGTACACCGTGTTCCAAAACTTGTGTCGACGCCATGGCCTTTCATTGTTAGATCGAGCACTGCTTATCCGATTTGCATAAAAATATTTTTCCTTGTTAAAATATTTACAATAAGTAAAGTAAAATTGACAACTAGTGTCGTTAGTGTAATTATAATTAATCACTACCATTTAATATTAAAAACCATTATAATAATCAAAATCATGAACGGCATGAAGGGAAATGTTATCTTTAAAGATGAACAAATCATGGAGACTTATCGAGATTTACTCGTATTAGATGGAAGAGACATAATACATAATAATCTTAATCGGCGTAGTATAATTCTAAGGATGATGATAAGTTAAAATTCGAGGCGTCCTGAGAAGATACAGTCCAAATTGAAGGATTCGAGATGTAATATTTATCTTTACAAATAGTAGAATATGGAAACACACATTTCTATGCTTCATTAGTCTGTGTATAAATAACCACATAAGAACAAACACGTGACGCAAGGATGTAAAAGGTTGGTATTAAGTAACAATACTAACTATAAATAGAAATATATAAAACCATGTTATGAATTTGCAAAAGGAACCTAGCTTGTCATGTAGGGCGGCGCCGTTGCACTGCTTTTTACATCGTCTGAAACGTGTAACAAGTTGTGTAACTTAAATGGGTCATATTTTTCTTAATTGAGACAATTTAATATTTGAAACTTTGTTAAATATTTTTATAATCTACGTAAGAATCGCCCTTGAAAGAGTTTAACGAAAATATTCTGAATACTAAACTAATTAAATTTAGTAATTGAGGACATACATTTGTAATAAGGTTTTATCCGCTATATTATTTGATACCTCCAGAATAAAAGTCCATGAAAGATCGTGAAACATGTACTTTTTTCCTACAGCCCTTTAATTTGCTCTGCGATGTGTATGATTCATAAAATACATGGGTTAATTAATTAATGAATTAATTAATTAATTAATTAATAAGATAATTTCAGAAATGTAGTCAATTGCTCTGATCAATTAATTGGACATTGAACAGAACACAACAGAATTCACAGACGTTCACATATATAAGAACAGTTTACAGCGTCAAATATACTGATATATACAGTATGAGCTTTCGATACCATTACCCATCCGGTACTACTGAATAAATGAGAGAAGATTGGTATTAGAGGAGTCGCGCTAAGGCTGGTGGAAAATTATTTAATAAATCGAACAAAACAATTAAAAATTAAAAATACCTATAGTGAAGGAAGAGAAATAAAAATTGGCGTACCACGGGGAACAGTGATAGATAGATATACTATTTTTGATTTATATAAATGATAGTGGATGTAAATATTGATGATAAGATTATATCATATACCGATGGCACAGCTCCAGGACAAACGCTGGGAGACAACTAAACAAAAAGCTGCGAGAGGGTTATCTTTAATAAAAGAGTGGTTGGACAATAATCTTTTAACATTAAATCAATCAAAATAGTATATTGTGAATCAGGTGCGTGAAGTACAAGCGTGGACCAACCACGCTGGTGTAAAAAAATCTTCACTATTCTTTTTCTACGACCATACGATTAAAAATATGTAAACAAGAATGATTGAGTTTGACGTTTCACGTAATTAAAAAGCTGTTACTAAACCACGGATATCTATGCATTTTCCGTCGGTGCCAAAATGATTATTTATGTATCTACTGCGCGAAATTATACTTTGGTGCTTGAGAATGAATTTTTTGTCGAGACGACAGCCGAGACAGAAAATCATTCGAAACTGGATTTATTCGCAGTAATTAGCTTATGATCAGTTTGTCGAATCTTTTCCTGAGCAGCGTTAAAAAGGGCAGATCTACGGAACCAGCTAAACAATTTGCAAGAATTCCAGCAAGCAACTACAGTGGCATTGGCGAACATTGGACTTGAAATTTTAGTCATTATTTTCAATAATTTATCGCGAAGAGTTCAATGTTGCTTACAACAAGAATGTCAATATTTTAAGCATTTGCTGCAAATATAATATAATTTTTTTTGTCTCTACGACTGCGACTGTACAAATTCATAGACGAGAGCCTGTCGGAAACCTGACATACCAACTACCTAGGGGTTCCGACCCACTAAATTTGTCTCAAGCAATTAAAATAATATTTCTGTTGCAATTTAACTTTTAATTATTTCTTATTTCCTGCTCTGGTCCATTATATGTTTGCACTCTTTGTCAAATAAGTTTGCTTCTTTATCGTTTTTCTCCTAGGCTCTGTTTAATAATCGACTATATCAATGAATGTTATATATTTCTCGATTTCACTGTAATAGTGCCGTTGTTTATTTTTTCCAGTCCTTTTATAGCTTTGAGACTCAATTCATTTAAGTTTAAGCCTACATTCTTTGGCTTTTTGTACATAGTTCTATTACTTTTTCCAGCTTTCGTTTCGTCTTCACAAGTAAATGAACTCTGTCTGCGTCTGCTCTCTATATGTTTTTGAATTTATCACTAATTTCTCGAACTGCTTCTCACGTAGCACTATCTTATGTGTCGCCATGCTATTAGGTGATGTCCATGTACCATGTCCTTTCTGGCAAATTTAGTACTCGCTATTTCGGCAGCAAAACTTATTAATCGTTTACCATTATCGTTGCTTTTTGCAATTGTTTGTCATTCCTTTCAAATTTTGGCATTTTCTTATTACCGTCATGCCACTCCAGCAAAAGCTAAAAGTATAGTTTTGTTCCTTGTTCTTTTATTTCGTTGGTGCATGGATATTTATTATGCTTAAGTTTCTCACTTTGCCTTTTTGAGATTGATGCAAAGTTTTTATTAAGTGTTTTTGTTCTTCTCGTTTCTCCCTCACTGATGAAGAATATACACCACGATTAGGTCGGTTGATTTTTATTTCGTCTTTTGGATCGCTCATCCATTATATTGTACCTATTTATGTCTTCAACCAAGGCCAAGACTTCTCCGAAAATGTCTCTTTCACGTTACATGTTTCAAGTTCCAAATTTTCGTTTTGTCGATATTAAGGTCGGGTGTTCGTGCGTTTATTTTGCATTTTTTTATTTAGCTTTTTTAATTTTTACTAATTGCATTTGTTGGCTTCTTATTGATCTCCATCTTAGTCAATAATTCTAGACCCTTCTTCGTCTATTCAGATCTTATTCTAACCTATCTTGATATTTTCCTCTCTTTTCGTTTTTCCTCTACAACGTTTCTTATATTTTTCTGCATTTCTCGTTCCTTACTTGTCATCTTCGAATATATGAACACTTTAATTTTCTATGTTTTCAGTTTAATTTTTCTCTAAAACTTTCAATTTTTCCTACAAATTATGCATTTTGGCGACCTATACTCTATTTATGCTATTGTAGTATAAAGCTTACAAGCGACGCCGATCCTCAGTAACGCAATTCATTCATTATTGATAAATATCGATGGAACTCATTTCAATATCACTACTCTGTTTTGCCAATTCTTTCCGTTGACATATTTACATGATTAGTATAATTTTCTTATGTAATTGTCTTCTTACGTACATTATCATTTCATTCCATGTTATCAGGGCATTTTTTTCAGTTATACTTACTGAATCACATCGTAATATGCATCCAGAGTTGGATCAATGCGATGAATCAGACATGTTATTCTGGTATTCGACGCACCTTGTTTCTCATCTTTCTCTACTTCATCTATCATTTTTTTGATCCAACTTGACCTTTCCCTTTTCAATAACTACACCCTTCCTTTGCTGACGGTCACGCCACGCGATTGATTCCTCTTTCTACGTTCAGTTGACTTCGTGATCACTAGGTGGTAATCAAAGTTGATATTTGCCCTCCTAAATGAACGTATCTTCTACCATTCTCCCTTTTCCTTTAGTACATGGCGTAGTTGACTTCCTGTGAATTTCTGCGACCACGTCCACATTTCATTATGTTCTTTTGTGTGTTTGAACTTTGTCCTCATTATAAATATATTTGTTTCTGTTGCTATTATAGATCTAAAATCACTATGAAAGTGCTCTTCCTTAAATTATACAATGTTTAACTTTAACACTTTAACGATCATAAAACCTACGGAGTATATTTCTAGCTTTCCTTCACTTCCATAAAGCAACGTTTATTTTTTTTTATCGACTTTACCTTTTCCTTGACACCTTACTTTATGAAGTATTAAAATTTTACTTGTATCCATTACTGTAAAAGTTTCTTCAATTCTTCCTGCCTAACATTGTCCTTGCCTTCCAGGTTCTCAATATTAGTTTGTCTCCTTTACCTTTCCTTATCTTTTGCTTTGTTCATTTCTCATTTCACTGCAATTATCGTAATCATCTTTCATTCGTCCTTTGAATATTGGATTCCTTGTCATTTCTAACCTCCAGTCCTAATTTGACGATATGATGATGATGATGATATGATTCTTTTGTATCTTTTTTACTAATTTCTTTTATGTCAATTCTCTCTATGTTTGCATTTAATTTCTTACTTCTTTTATTTTTTGATTTTTCCTGCTCTATTCTTCATTTACTTTTCCATCGTTAGCTTTGTCGCTGTTTCTAGTATTTTTCCACTTATCTTTACTTGTCCCATAGTCGGTGTTCTTCATTTACTCTGGTTCCTTATTTCCCCTTTCGCATAAATTCATTTAACCTTTTAAATGTATTCTCAACTAAATTATTGTAGGTAATACACATCAATTGAAAGAACTAACTGGGAAAAGTGTTCAAATGTCACACGAGCTTAGTCTTTTTACTGTTGAAACTGAGCCAAAATGAAGATTTACTCTGATTCCACATTTGCCGAGATTAATGATCTTAATGCCCATAATCTGCGAGAATAAAGCAAATGATATTCAATTAACTGAGAACTAACTGAGGTCTAATGTTCTTAACGCGTCCTCCCGTTATTTAGCAAAGCAAATAAACAGACGAAGAAGTTAACGAACCGCAATTATCCTGCAAGTTAATTCCGTCCGGTCATTAAAAATACATTGTCCCGCGCTAGATTTCATTCCGGGGGCCATAAACCAAACGCGAAATTGAGGCAATAAAAACGAACGGGAAAATATAAATCCCGACAGTTATCGCTCAATGAAAACAATTTAACCTAACGACGGAAAATACATAAATCCGGTGCTCGCGCTCTATTCTCCGGCGCAGTTCGCAAATCATTTGTAACGCTCGCTCGTCTCGCGCCCGAGAGATAACACTTTCCGAATGCATAATCGCGAGACGAAAGGGTTTCATCCTGGGTCGCCCCTTCGCCCCCGAACCTGACAATCGTCTTCTCTAGAAGTAAGCGGAGTGCTTGGCGTCGGTTCTCAACCGCGATCCTTAGACGTCAGCTTGCTTACTTCCCGAGATTGAAAGCGTAATCACGACGTCACGACGGAACTAAAACAATTTCCAGCTTTCTGAAATTGCACATTTGTTAAACCGCAGACGTAAACAAATCGTTAACGCGAGAAATTACGTTTTATGTTCTTTTTCTACATTTCTTCTGGCCTGTTGGCCGCTTTAAGGCTGTGTTGTGTTCATTCTGGAGATTTAATATGGCCCTTTCGGTCGATAGGGGTCGTGTTCACCATTGACGCGATAACAGTTTGGCAAACTGTTAATTGCATTAACGATGTAATTTGCTATATCGTTTAGCCATTAAACAGACTTTGGCATGAAAGCAAGTTCATTTGATTTATATATCAATCGTAGAATTCCGGCTTACCTGAATATAAAAACGCGCGTAAAATATTATTATTATTTTGAACATAAACTTTTTTTACAATTACTTCGGCGTAAGCTATTTTTGATAAAATTTGTAAAAGAAAATTGCAAAATTCATTCTACATCATTAATATACATGTTACCTCATCGTATAAGTTAATTTGTTTGCATAATTTTACAAATGCAATATTAATCATCTTACTTAGTCTGTGCTTGTGCATAATTTAGTTCGGGATATTGCGCGCTTGATAAAGTGGTCCCCCGATCATTGAATCGATTCGATAATCGGGGTCGTTTACCTTAAAACGGGAAAATTTAGATTCTCGAATCGACCAAGCGAAGATGATAAAGTGGAAGCATCAATCTTCGATAAAAGAGACAGATAGACAGCTGTCGACTCAAAAGAAGTAATTGTGGGGCGCTTCCCTGCGTAGAAAATCTATTCATATTTTTCTTTAGCGCTTTATCAGTTTTAACGACCGCCTAACTCCGAGAGAATGCGTTGTTGTGCCTGCGAAATCCAGCGGTTCGAGTGAAAAATCGATTAATTGAAAAGCGTTTTATATAAAACGTAGTTCGCGATTGCTTTCATTAAACGGTTTATGAGATTAATGAGGAAAGCAAACCGGGTGTTGTTTACTGGATAAATTTAATAAAATCTAGGGAAATTTTCTGGGGTACAGTAGGAAGATTTTTAAATCAAATAAGTGATGACTAAACGGCGGAAGAAATGGTAAAGTATTTCAAAATGAAACTTCCACAGTTCAGTTGCCTTTTGATTTTTTCACGAAGTCGTGCACTTGTAAGTTTAATATAAACCAGCGATATCCTTGAATTTATTTTTTAATGATAAATTAAGCCAAACTCTAACTAATGTTGCACTTTTCGTTCCTAAGATAAATATTTCCATAAAATTTTTACAGGGTCTGGGAACATGGATTATAGTGGCAGGGATGTGTTCAGGAATTATTCAAAAATCATCCTCGACTGTGCAATAACCAGCAATGGGCTTTCGTATTAGGTATTAATTTTTTACTTAACGCATACAATATATTGACGCACGAAATTAAGGAATATAAATATAAATAGTTGAAACTATGAAACTATGGAGGAAGAAACCTAGTAATATCACTGACTATAAAATTCTCATAGAAGCAACAGCACAAGAAGTTAAAGTAGTGTAAGAATCAGGTGTACAAAGGAAACCAGTGAGTATGGTTCGTGGGCAATGATGAATTAAAATACTAACTTCAAAATTCTGCGATTTTTTAAGGAGTATAATGAAAAAAATAAAGAGAAATTAATAAAAAAGCATAAAATAAGAAACAGGAATGGACCATAATATTGAAGGTAATCTTTTGGTTTTTATCTGTATTCATCTCCAGTGAATTTCGGGTAAACCACTCTCTAGCTGCTTCTACGGCCTGCTCAATGGACGCTTTAGAATTTTCTCTTAGGAAAATAGTTGTATCGTCCACAAATTGTATTGTCTTAATACATGGTGGTATATTTAGTGTCAGATCATTCACATATATAATAAACATAATTGGTCCTAGTATGCTTCCCTGTGGAACTCCAACAGTTATTTTAACCATTGTTGATAGAGGTTTTGAAGATACGATATAATCAATTCTAAGGCGTGATCACGAAAGTCATACCAGTGTAGCTTATTTAAGAGTATTTCATGATTGACCGTGTCAAAAGCTTTGCTGGGATCGCACAGAACTGCATTCGTTTCAAAACCTATGTCCATAATTTCCAATGCCAGAATCGGTTTGATGGCGGATAGATTTTTCCTGAACCAAAGTATTATGTTCGTACAATCTAAGAAGTGAACTAAAGTGTCCTCACTGCACACTTTTTTCTTATGCAATTTTCAGCTCTTCTGGGAAATGTTATGAATTTATTTATCAATTTGGTCAAACGGTTCCTCGTGGGAAGCCTTATAGCCAAGGTTTGAGTAATTTTGTAGAGAATCCGTAATATACATCAAGCGCATTGCTGCTTTTTAATATGTTTAAAAATTTAGCGATGTCTTGTTCATTCACAGGCGTTAAGAATATTGTATGATAATTCCTTTCCACTCCTAGGTCTTTTCGAAACTACTTCAACAGGAATGAATCTCTTGTGTATATCAGCACCAACAGTTGAAGATTTTTAATTTCGACTGTAAGAGTCTTTGGTATTTGATTTGGTTGTATTCAGTCTTTTCGGTGTAGTTCTGTGCTTATTACCGTCCAAGTCGTTTAAGAAATATTATCTGAATTCTGGATTTTTTCGGTAGTAAAAGTTTTCTTTTCGTCTCGGAGCTTTTGTCTATATGATTGTCTGTGTTAAAAATTGTATGCTAAATCCAATTCTGGGTGACATCTCATTACGTCTATTATTAACACCAGTGTTTCTTTCATTTGTCTCAATGTACTACCCACTGTGCATTGCCTGTGGTTTCTTTTGTATGCTTAGTGGAAAGCATAGTTTAAAATAAAATTTAAGATTTTGGTGAAATGCCCTGAATCAAATATTGGTATCATTCTTAAGATATTCTTAAACTTTCGTCTTCGCAGAAAAGTGATGGTCCTCCTTTCTCTTTCATTTTCTCTAGTAGTAGTAGTAGTACAACCTTTATTTTTGGCATTCTTGACATCTTTATTTCTCACATTAAACGTAATAAACTTAATCCTCCTCCCTCCTAAAACTTCGTATTCCTTCCTGGATCCTCGATTCCGTTCCCTTCTGTTAGCTTCCTTCCCCACCATCTCTTGTCCTGTCCTTGCAACAGTAACAAATTTTACTTTATATTTCTCACCCTCCCACACCTGCCCTCTTACTTTCACTTCTTTAACTTTCCCAACAGCTCCACCTCTTCCCCTTTCTCTCCTAGCATCCTTCTCCTGTCCCAGCCCCGTTCTCTTCCTCTTTGCTCCATAACACTTCCCTGCATTCTTTCCACCAGTGTTTACATTCATATACTCCTCTTCCACATGCTTCGCACTTCTTGTACTCCTCTCCCATCCAATACTTGCTCTTTCTCTCCTCGATTCCGCACCGGAATCTAGCCATTAATCCTTCCTCATTCATTTTTTCTACTGCCAACCATAACTAATCCAATCGCCAAGTGGTCTGAGAGACAAGTCTAGTGTGTCAGAGGTGTATTGGTTTTTATTAATGTTCATAATGAAATAGTCAATACAAGTCAATACAAGCTTTTTCTTACTTTTTAGTTATTTTGATTGTTAACTTTATGTTTTAATAGAATGGATGCACGCCTTGTAGGCACTTCTGTTTTAGAGCACTGTTTCGACGACGCATATCTCATTTGTCACCTACTCACCATAGGGCACAATAGGCTGGAAGGCCGGATTTAAAGGAGTCCCAAATATATAATATATCGGAAAGAGATGAAAAATGGGAAAAGAATTCTGTAGGAAAAAAATATGAGGTGATAAACTACATAGGAAATTGTAGATACAGAAAGGATGGTAAAGGATTAATAGATGTGAATAGTCAATCGGAAGAAGTAGCTAAAGAAAAAATATTCTGAAGCTACAAACAGCTATTTCCGTCATATACGGCCCGAATGAAGACGGAAGGGTAATACAAAAGCTGAATTCTGGGAAAGTGGACAGTTGAAATATTAAGGAATAGGTGGTGGCCGATGTAATGCATTGATAATAAGGTAGAAAAGTACAGAAATACAGAATTATTGGAGTGTAATGAAATAAAAGGAATAAAACTGGCACGAGGTGACATTAAATCGCGATAACGATGAGAATTGGCAACGCTGCGACGTCTTGTTCTACGGTTACGCATCATCAAAGTAAATTCTTCATTTCAGTTTTTTTTTAAATAAATGTAACATCGTGTATAGATAACTATGCGGGAGAAAATTGATGGAACCCCCAAGGTGTTTGTTGATGTATTGTTCAATGACTCAAGGCTAAAAATAGACTAATTGCTCCAGTCTTTGATGTCGCCCTTGTCGGAAGTTCGCAGTTAGCTATTTCTGGTTCGCTTGTAATATACAAGAGGCGTCACGCCCCCATTCTCAGACTACGTCGCTTCCTTAAAAAGACCTTTATAAATCCATTTAAGTTGAATCAATAGGTTCTTTCGCATGTTTCCTTTGACTCGCGGAATTGTTTATTTCTACTTTTTGTATCATCTACTATGGTTAAGGTTTAATCAGAAGATGAACTTTTATATCCGTTTAAAACAATATTTGTGAAGTTTTTGATGTTTTTCAACTTTTCGCTTCATTACATTAGCATTGCTTTTTATATATTCTTAACTTCATCGCATCTCTATATTTGAATTACTTGCACCACATTTTGATGAAGATTTTATCGAAACATAAAATATAATATAGAAGGCAAAATTGAAAATATGTTCTGCCTTCGCTCCGACAGTTCTGCAAAGTCATTTTTGCCATGTTCTAGTGTTTTCAAAATAATTTTTATTCAAAATATGTCATGTCAAAAATACTTCTTCTGTCAGTGTTCTGTTGTCAGTAGTTTGTTGGGAGTGATTGGCTTGCACCAAGAAGTTTTAATGGCCACTACTTATGAAGGTATTTCAACAACTAAGGTTCCTGGTAATCATTACTGATGAAGTGTAATAAGACAGAAACAATATTGACTACCGATCCATCAGTTAATCTTCATGGACCCGTTTAATTAATGTTCACAACACCTTTCGAGTGTAAGATTTAGTCCTTTCATGTAAAAAATATTTTTCATAATGCTTTCTGGACTATCCATCTCAATTCTTTTGTACTGGCTATTTTTTCCTAATTCCTTTATATTTATGGTTCCTAAATCATTGGTTCAATGGAATTTTGTAGAGCACTAGATTTGTCATGCTTCTTCTATCCAGTCTCTCCACATGTCCCATCCATCTTAGTTCATGTACTTTCACAAATATTATTACATTTGGGCAATTCTTCCAACTAGGAAGCATAGAAAAGGAGATTCTATGCTTCCTAAGTTCTCTTTCCTCGATGTATGGCTCGTAATATCTCCCTTTCCGATCTTTTCAATCTTGTTTCGTGTTTCACAGGCATAGGTTGTTGTGGGCCTTATAACAGGCGAACATTCTGTCTTTCGATATCTTGGAAACAATGGTTTCAGACTTCCATATATTCACGTTTTGCTATCTTAGCTTGCATGTCCTGTTCTTCGCGTCCATTCTGTTCAATTGAATGGAAAATGATATATTTCTGAGAGAGCTAAAAAATGGCTACTGAGTAGCCAATTTTTAGCTCTCTCAAAAATATGTTCTTTTTCATTGACCGCTTATTTTGATTTATCCCTAACAATTCACTCTTGCAATTATTTTTGGGTTCTTGCTATTATTATCAGTTATTGTTTATTTATTAGTTACTGTCATTAATTTATTTTAACACAGTACACATAAAAAGTAATATTTATTTACACTTTGGAATTTGAAAATCTTTTATTGTTGTGGCCATTGGTTGGCTCGGCAAGAAAAGAAATACATTGCTATTCGAACAGTGGTTGGCAACATTAAACGAGCAGATTGTCTGTGCAATAGCAAGGTTAACAAACCACGTATATTCAATACGGATATCGTTAATTATGATACGATTCGACGACTCAGAGTTTGATAACTCGATCGAACAGTGTGTTTGAAAAGCATTGAATTCAGATCACAATTGCTCTGCGGTAACTGCAAAGGGGCACCGATGATTCGTTACTGTTAATTAAAGTAAGGATTAATATCTCATTCGCCATTCGAAATTTCATGTTTACTTTATTAGCCAATCATATGTGCAAATTGCGTCGTAAATCGCACATCGTCAAATTAATCGACATTCATATAAAGGAAGGATTGTTTGTATCGCTAGCAACGATCAGTAGCGATGCGCTTGAAATAAAGTCTCATTGACAAACATGGACACATCAGACTAGACATATAATATACATATAATTTTAGTTTTAGTTTTTTGGGTATTATTGTGTGATCGGAGTGTTTGAAAACTCGGCGAATATACTTTTAGTTACTTTAAAACTAAATTTTGTGTATGTCACGCTGATATTCGTCGCAATGCGTAACCGTGGTAAATAATATTGTTATTGAATTAATAAATGTAGGGTATTCAGTGTTATTTTTTATTCGATCTTTAAATATTTATTCGTCCGCATGTTCTTCGGAACAAACATATTTTTGAAAATTTTGTTTATACTTTATTATGAAGATAGTTTTAAAAATGTACGTTGTTCAAAAGCATTTCACTCTTGGCATTTTCAGTAATCTCTACTTCCAGGATTTACCAGGATTTAGTTTCATAGCATCCCAATTATATTGTGCAATTTATAAATTATTTTTGTGCTATACACTCCTTTACACTGGGGATCATATATTTTATGAATGTAATAAAAACATCTATTAGATTTTATTACGTTCATAAAAAATACCATATTTTTTTCAGTAATGTTGACACAAAAAATGTTCGTTTTATTTATATCTCTTGCATTATTTAAATACTTTTATTTTGTATTATTCTATGATATATTTACTCTTAATGTTAATTTATTCGTATTTTTTCAATTTCCGTACATTGCCTTCATAGAGGTGATCGATGGTGAGGTAAAACTGAGCGAAGTTCACCTTTTGTTATCCCGAGCCAATGTGCAGATCGATCTTTCAAAATTATATTGTCTCAGAGCAAATTTTACGATAGCTATCCGATCCGATCGTTTATTATCACTCTCAGGTGAATGGTGCTTGGAAAAAAGCGGGTCGATAGCACCCTAGAAATTTTTCGTATATTTCAGGTGAATTCAAACTACGGCGAAGCTTTTGTTCCATAAGGTCTTCGTTTTAATTCATTTTAATTAATTTATGACAAATCTGCTCCTGATGATTATTTCAATTTTAAGATAAATATTTCCAAATGATTCGACACGAATATTTTACTAAAACGGTTCAAATAATCAGGAATGCGGGCAGACTTTACTAATCGATGACGTGCAGTTGAAATTTCCAAGCCAATTATAAAGTGTCGTCGTATTGTCAAATTAGTGCATTCCGCGAATTTAACGGGTACACGGGTTAATATACGGCTGTCGGTGTTCGCTCTAATGCACAATAATTTATCCCTTCGTGTGAATAACGTGTTGTGCGCGTCACGTTTCAATTTCTAACGTGTTCCCACCTTGACGTGTTAATGTATCATGTTAATGGCGCTTTCAGAAGTTCGCCAAAGAACCCCATTATAGTCGGGCAAAAAAGGTGCAACATTCGCCATTTAATACACTCGAGACGGTGGCGTTCGTTCTTGACTTTTTTCAGTATCAGGCGTTTTTTGACGGGTGGCGTGATGTAAGAACGTGATTTACGAGCACATTCATTTGCCTTACTGGAATTGCTAACAATTCAATTAAAGATACTTTAAAAATACGTTTGCGATTTCCATGTTTCGAGTAATAAAATGAGGCACGTAAAGGCCAATATCAGCATCCATGTGCTGTATTAGTCCCAATCCACCAACCATAAAAGGGCATAAATTACAAGTAACTTTCTAACATCAATAAGTGGTACAATTCAATATGTATCTAAGTGCTGAGATTCAAGCAAAAAAACAGTTTAAATTAATAATAAACTACCTCTAGATTCTGCCAACCTAAAAAACACAACTTATAAACTAATAAAAAATAAAATAAAAAAGCGAAATACATACATTTACCTTTACCTTTCGTGGGCTTGGATCCGTTGCATTTTTTCGTGATCTGTCTGTTCTGCTCGCAAGACGGGTCACTGTTTGGCTTAAGCTTGTCCTTCCGCGTCATCTGATTTAGAGCGCATTCGCCCCAAGCTCCTCGCTCGTATCGACATGCTAGGAAAAGCAAAGCATCAAGTTATCAAAGATGTTATGAGCCAGATAGCGAGAACAAAGCACGTGTTATCTATGAAATGTCGCCGCAAGGAACGAAATGTCAGATACAGGCATGCACATCATTCCGTCCGTGCATTTGTGATATAATCGGGACGATTCCGCGACAGGTATTTAGGATAATATCCGGTAGTATCCTTCCGCAAGCCACCATCATTTTTAGAATTGCGTAATGTGAGCTTTGTTTTAATTAGCAGTTTAGCTTCTGTATTTGAGCGCAATGAAAAATAATAATCGAATGTACATGATCAAGAGGTTTTATACTGAAATTCAGTGTGCAACTATAGTAGTATGTTGAACAAAACTAAAGTGTTCGCTAATATTCTATTAGATCTGTTTTTGTCAAGAAAAATTGGGATCTGATTGAATCAATATGTAAAATTCCATTTTTAACACGACTTATTTCTCTTTTGAAGCTAATTGTTTCCTTCAGATCTCTGGTACCCCTATGGGATCACGATTGTTGTTCTGAATTTATTAATGTGAGAGATTATTTTATTTTTTATCGAATGTTAGACCTGTCTTCGTTCATATGGAATTAATTTACAATTCTTTATAAGTTTCTTAGTAAGTATTTCAATAGTTCTGCTGTCAAAATTTAAACTCATTTTCTTACTGTAATTTTAATTGTAGGTCTTGATTAAGATTTTATTTATAAATCGAAACTTTTGAAAAATTTGATTTTCATTAATATGATCGTACAACTCGAATTCTACGTTTGGATTTCACGTTTTCATGTATGTCTTCCATTGAAAATTGTATCTGGAGAATGTGTGGACTACAAAAGGTGATATTTGTAAAACTACTGAAAGTATGAACCATAATATGATATGAAAGGGTGGATATACCAGTGGGATTTTGGGGCAAGATGATGAAGTGGACATGCGAGAAAGTAGAGAATAATTGACGTTGGGACCAGTGGGGCGCTTTAGGGGGCGGATAAGACAATAAGCTGAAATGGGAATAAGAAGGTAATTGCAAGGAAAGTCAGAAAGAAAATAACTGGTGAATCTCTTGACGATGAAACATGGAATACCGGTTACACTCCGTGGCAACATGAAGCGAAGATAGATTGATAGGATACAAATTTGAAATTACAGATACAATGGCGTGTCAGGTTCCTTACATGTCACCATGAGGTGGAAGGGTAGGTATTGGGATAGCATAGCAAAACATCAGTGACGATAACAGTAACGACAAGTTCAAAATATCATGGTTATTAAAAGACATAAACGTTTGCTAAGCTGGGATTCAAATAAATATCAAAACTGACTAAACTGCAAACAATATCAAAATTGTTAAAAATGTAACAAATGTTGATAATATTATTATATTTACAAATCATAATAAAAATTTCCATTAAAAAATGCCAGCTTCGGTATCATATTTAAATGAAGTATTTACAAGCGTATTTGTTATTAATGCTAATGGCGTATTTGTTATTAATGCTAAAAAATCTTAATGGTTAATTCACTGTGCAATAAAATGGTAAACTTAAGAACTCAACTTATTTATTATTATTAATTTTGAAGGATGGTGTCATTTTCCACAAAGAGCTCTGAACCCTATACCCTATAAGACGTTGTGTAAAATGCTCCTCACAGCGTATGATTTACTCATAACATTAATTTTGAAACTTGAAATTTTTCCATCAAGTTGGTATGTAAACTACGATGACTTAAAATTCTGAATAACAATAAAAATTGTTGGATCGTTACTTGGGTACATCAACTAGATATTGTCAGGTATTTTTTATATCTTTGGCGTTTTGATTTGGTGCTGTAAAACTGTATGGTAATTGTGAATATGTAGACATCCAACTGATATTGGGTGAAGGCTATAATAACGGGAAGGAAGCTTAAAGAGTTTACGCGCAAAGGTGTCCCAATACAAGACACATTGATACGAATGTAATATTAGCATCAGTGTGTGTGAAGATTGCATTAAAGAGTTAGAGACTGGATCCTTGCTCCCTACCGGTGGTCAAGACCGTGTTCACCCACAAGACGTTTTGATTCCTGATATGAAAGAGCAAATCTTGGAAATCCTGGAAGAACAGGCCACACGAAGCAAGCACCAGGAATATTTCACAAGAACTGTGGCAGTCGCAGAGTTGTGTTCAGCATAAAAGGAATGGGAATGGATAATAGACCCCATCCTATAAAGGGAAGCTCGCCTGACGAAACCTACTAACTACTCTGCTCAGGCCATATACAAAATAAATGTATTCATATATTGACCACTGCCCTATTTACATACGAAAAGGAAGGCGAGCTTGTCGTCCTGGTTGTATGTTTTCTAAACGATTTGTAATAAGAATCTTCCCTCCGAAGGTTAACTCCGCCAAATATTGATCTTCGCCAATTTCTTGCACTGAAGGGATAACTAACGAGAAGAAAACTAATTAATTAAGACATTAATCAGATCTAAGTTAATATACGAAAATACGAAATTGAATTAATGATACTAGTGCATTTCCTTGTCGAATTAATGTATGCCCTCAAAACCCCACAGCTACAATTTCTGCTAATCGCGCAAATTTTTGGTGGGGTCATAGATTTAATATAGCATCGATCGAATCTAATTTAGGAGTGCCATGAATATAGATTTCTCAAAAATATTGATATGAAAACAACGATTCTAGGCTACATATAATAATGTTCTTCCAATATGATCAATAAACTAGGCCAAACATGAGCGAACAAGTTTTGATCCAAATATTATTTGTGTTGGGTTGGGTTGAGTTGCTGCTCCTTCATTGTCGCTATCGATTTGAGCCTTATTCCTCCTATTTCCCCGATCTCACTCTCCCATTTATTTCGTGGTCTTCCATCGTGTTTCCTTCTCTCTATTCTTCCACTACCTTTCTATGCGCTTCTTTTCCAGTGCTCAATTCTAGCTCCCTTGCAGTATCATTGCCACCATGTCTCTCTCGTTCTAAAAATTATTGTGCTCAACTAGTACTATGTCATTGTTGGTTTCTTGGCTCTATTTGTTATTTCCACACCTAATTTCAGTTATTTGTTGTTGTCCTCGCCAGATATTCAAACGATTGTCACTACATGCTTTTATTTTCATTTCCTTGTTCTCAATTTTCTTTATGTCCGGCGCTTCCTTTTTCATTTTCTTATTATTGTGTACGTACATACTTATGAACAGAAGTGGGCTTTGGCTTGATAGAAATCGACAGGGGGATATGTCGATTTCTATCACCCATATTACTGTCCCATATATGATTCCGATTACGTACATAATTTTATCTGACACCGCTCTATTCTTGAGTATCACCCAGACTTCATCCCTTTTAACATGGTCGAACGTTGACTGTACGTTTATAAGCACTATGTATAAATCTTTTCCTTTTCCATTATTTTTCCATTACATTCCTTAGTGTACTTATATCCTCTTGTAGTAGCCTATATTTCCTGTATGTTCTTCTTCTTCTAACACTCTCGCAATCATTTCCTAATATAACTTTCAAACCGTATTGAAAGTTTTGACGGTTCCTTGACATGCATGTTCAGCATTGCTAGACAAATCATAACGAATAGATACAACAGAAGATCGCTTCCGAATCATTCAAACTTATTTTGAATTCGCGAAACGTATAGAAAATTACGTGACTTTTATGGTCCTCATAATCGACTAATTGAGCTCGCTATTCGTCGTGTTAAATTTTGTACCACATACCCGTGATGCAAAGCCAACAACCCATCAACGTAATGTGCGTACAGAAGAAACTGTAGCCGCTATGAGTGAAAATGTGGTGGATGACCAGAAATTGTCAACTCGGAAGATTTTGTGAAAATATCGTGGCCAACACCCGTATAATATCCAGCTGGTGCAGGAACTAATGCGACGAGATCATGGTTTGTGTCGTGATTTTGGAAATTGGGCTCTTATGCAGTTTGACGTCGACCCTTATTATTATCGAAAAATTGTCTTTATTGATGAGGCTCATTTTTGGCTAAATGGGTTCGTGAACAAGCAAAATTGTCGTTTATGGAGTGAGGCAAATGCACAAAAAACTGTATGTATAATTGGCATTTATTTTTTTTCAAAAATGAGACCGGAGCTCCCCATATAATCAATAGCCAACGTTACCGGACAACGATCAGTGATTATTTCTTTGAAACTATGGATGACATTGATCCGGATGATATGTGGTTCCGGCAGGTGTCGAGGAATACTCTCCATGAAGGACTAAGGACTCAATTCAACGACGAAATTATGTAGTGGACCATTGAATTGGGCACAGAGATCATACGATCTGTAAAGTGTATGCTGATAATCCAGAAACTGTTCAGGCTTTGGTAACCAAATTGAGTGGGTTATTGGTAAGATAGAACCCCAAATGCTTGAAAGGGTGCCAATTGGACTAATTTGTTGTTGCAGTTCGTCAGAAACAGCCGAGGATGCCATATGACTGAAATCGTGTTCAGAACATAATATCATGAACCATTCTTCCTAATGAATAACGATTTTTGATTCAAACTCGTTATTATTTTTAGAAAACTCCTATTATTTTGAAGGTCACCGATGATAAACTATAATTTTCCCTTTCCGCCTATTATATGAAAGAATTAATGTATATTAATTCTTTTTCGTCCTTCATTGCTTCTTAAGATATGAGTCATAACCAAACCTTTATCCTTTTCCTTCCACATTTAATTATACCTGGTGCTGTCCCATCTCATCCACTAGTTTTTTGGACCTGAACCTGAACCTACTCTGTTCTTTATCGTCTCTATTTCTACATATTTACTAATAAACAGCCACCCTTTTGTATTCAATTACAAGTTCGTGCACAAAATATTGCGTCAATAATTATGAAAACCCAACGACTGATTCGAAATAAACGTGTAATGACGTCTCTGCTTACAAAGGGCTCGTACAATGCCAGAGATTCAAAATCGCAGATATCTGTTTGAACTTGGAACAGCGCTTTGTCCCCCACTTGCGGCTTTTTGCACGCCGTTGTGCAGCGCTCGTTATCGTCCGTTCGTTTGTTGCCATCGATCCCGTCCCGATTCTACATTATAAAATTTTATTCGATAATTTCTTGCATGATAAAGTACATCTACCGATTTATCTGGAACTGACGTTTTCAATTTACTTCGTTTTTTGCCCGGCCGCTACGCGATATTGTATTTTTGAAATATGCCGTAAGGTAATACGAAATGAGTGTTCCCAATGGCCCACTCACTTATATTTTTCGACAATACCTAACCATCGCGGGACGACTTGGATGTGTTTTTGTTTATTCTTATATATGTATGCGTGCGTGAAAAATGAAATTAATCTTACTGTGTTCGAGGATCAGAAATTCAAATTGTACGTTAGCGCATTTTTCTTTGAAGTTTGCGAGGTGGATTACAGATGAGGAGCCGCCACGTCGGAAGCTCGGGGCTCAATCTCACGTCGGACGTGTAATGTTGCTGCGACATCACAATTGACGCCCAACGTGGAGCTCGCAGCCGCTACTCTCTACGCTCATGTAATATTCCATTGCATGTGTTGTTCCGTAACCTTTGATCGGCGAAACCGCACATCCTCAATCTCAGGCTAATAATAATTCTCAATATTTTACATCACGCCTTACAGAATGGTGACGTGAAGTAAGTTTTATCTTGTTTCGACGAAAACATTCAAGATGTGTTTTAAAAATGGGACACGAAATGAAAAATTGCGGGCGAAGCAGTAAGAAATGATGAACGAGGAAGTTTCAAAGAATGCTGGAGCACGTTTTAGTAGAAAGTAATGGAAGAAAAAAAGAGTAGCAGAGAAGGAAACATGTGTATAATGTGCATGATTAAGAAATGAGGAGGTATTGATTGGACGGAATTTCAATTAAATAGTTTTTCGCGCTTATTACGTAGTCAGGCTTATTTGACTTGCCTTTGTATTAAATAGAAAATAAAGAATGAATTTTGCAGGCTTTCGGATTACAACGATTTATATTAAATTAAAAACAGCCTGCAAATTAAACTTTACTTTGCATTTAAAGATGTTTTTTTTGAATTATTTATTTTTTGATAGAATATTTTAGTTAGCAAACATGATGATGATAAGGTTAGGTAAGCCAGGGAAAAAATCTTATTTCATACGACCGACTGTGACATATCCTTTTTAGTTATTGCAAAACGACAATGTTTCTTACAATAAGGTAATTTGATTGCAATGAAGAGCGGCGGGGCAAAATAGCCGTGACGCTTTAACATACAACGTTGTAGTGTGTATGTGGTTCTTAGTTTTTTAAGTTAAGTTTTTTAAATTAGTTTGAAGGTTTTCTAAAACTGACCTTAATGTTATATGACAGTTGTGATGGTGTATTCTGTCCAAACACAAGAGTACCCTTGAGAGAATTTAAAAATTGGATATACATTAACCCATTAGACGTGCGGGGCAACTATAGAGTACACTTGTTCCTATGATCAAATTGGGTTGCTACGCCACATGCCTCCCCCAACCCCACTGTTTAATACGTATGCCAGCAATGGTTAGTGGTTTTTCAGGAGCCATATACTGAAGTGCGCTAGATTATTTTATATCTGGTTTCTATATGTGCCACTAATCGTTGCCGTCTTATGATAGACTTCGACGGCGCATGGCAGCGAGTAGTAGGTATTTGCCAATTCATAAACCTCCTCTTGGAAGGTCAAGCTCGAGTTCACATAGTGTGACTGGACTAATGTGAAGGTCAATAGTAAGGTAAGCTTAAACGTTAACGTCAAGGTCGAACGTTGAGTTAGGAAGAGGTAACATTTTTGTCGAGGTCAAAGTAAGGGTCATGACCAATATAGGCCTTAATCTTGACGGTGACTTTCCTCGGTTGACTGTAAGAGTGACCAGGATAGTCAACGTTAACCCCAAGGTTAACTTATGTCAGGGGAGGGATTCACTATAAAGGAACTGCGACACAAGTATCGTCACAGAGTAAGAAGTCATGAAGTGTAGCAGTAAACAGTGTTCTGCTAAAACTGAAAATGGTGACTTGCGATCATTGTGGGTAAGCCTTCGCCCGTCCGGATAATCTCCGAAGACATCAGCAAATGAGATGCATCCGCAAACGACAGAGCAGGCTTTGATGAGACTCGTACTTCAAAAGCCACATTATATGCCATTTGTAACGTGTATGTGAACATGAAGTGCTATTCGGTTCATCTACGCAGCAACAACCATAAACGTAACGCGTTTGTAACTGTTGATAATGAAGTTGAAAATATTCCCAGTGCATTTGGTAATAGGATCACAAATGTTCGTATCCGTGAAAGTGAAATAATGAGCCAAATAAACTCATTTAATACTAGAAATAAAATATTAACAATGACGTTAGACTTATATTAAATTTATGATGAATTTATTGTTGAAGTACAAACAAAATGTCGCAATTTCAAGAAAGGGATTCAGGTAAGAAATGCAATTCAGTAATAAATTTATTGACTCGGAAGGTAAGTGTTATATCTACTTATCATAAAGATATAGTTCATTTATTGCTATAGTTTAGATCGAAAAATATTTACATGCGTGTTTTTTGTTTCTTTATAGACAAGGGCCAAATTCTACCTTCATATGATTTATATGACCTCATAGAATGTATTATGGACAAAATGGCGTTGGATTCCGATGACGATGCAGATAGTGATGAGGATGACATACATGACTAATACATATAACTAAAGTGTCGACGCAAGCGGCACAAGACGCTCTCCAAGAGTGTCAGACGCAAGTAGCAATTCAAAGCCATTGCAAATTTCTTTAAACGAACCGTACATGTAAGAAAATTATGATTCAGGTGATTCAGGATAAGGATTATTTACCTGACCAACCACCTCTACAACGCAAATGTATTTTTGCTGAATAACTAATAAGACGATAGAAATTACGACGATGGAGGAAGCCTCGAAAAAAGTCATCTTCCTGATTCCAGTGTTGATTAAATTATCCTTGGTCCTTTTATGCACGCTTTAGAGTAAAAAGAATTGTAAGATCAAGACCGTGAAACGTTTTTTGTAGATTCTACGTAATTTGCGTTTAAATGATAATGAGAAGAACCCACAAAAATGTTTAGATAATTTTGATAAATAATACAAACTTTGAAAGAGACGTGGAGCCAAGTAAGGACGGCATCAGTCCATTAAGTACAGCGTTATTTAATTTATATGTATCGGACATGGAAGAGGTGTTAAAGAAAGGACAGGAGAGGGGAGTGAGAGTGGGAAATATAAGAATCTGGTCGCTCGCATACGCGGATGATATTGTAATATTGGCAGAGACAGAGGAGGGCTAAAGGGAGCGGCAGGGAGGATGGGAAGGTATCTGGAGAAAAGAAAATTACAAGTGAATATAAAAAAGACAAAGATTATGGTGTTCAGGAAGGGAAGGGGGAGGAGAGGTGAACGTGTGGATGTATCTGGGATGCGTGATGGAGAATGGGAATAACTATGGGGAGCACATTAAGTATGTATACGACAAGGCGAGGAAGGCGGAAGAAGGGTTAGTAAAGATGTGTAAGGGAGAATGGAAGTTTAGAGAAAGGATGATAGTGTGGGAGGTGTGTGTGGGGAGTATATTGATGTATGGGGCGGAAGTATGGGGGGTGAAAGAGGAGAGAAAGATGGAGAGAATGATGCAAGGGGCGTTGAAGAGAGCACTAAAGCTTCAAAGATCTACATCAGAATACATAGTGCTGCAGGAAACGGGATTGGAAAAGATGGCGGTGGAGGCAGCAAGGAGGGTAGTGAGATATGAAGAAAGGATGTGGCTATGGGGAGAGCAGGGAATAGGGAAAATGATATTAAGGAAGTTGCAGAAAAGAGGAGAAAAGAGAACAGGATTATTAAAATGGGACGAAAACAGATTGAGGTTATACGAGAAGGCAGGGTTGTCGGCGGGGGAAGTACAGGTGATGATAGAGGAGGGAGAAGGAGTGGAGAGAGAAATGATGGAAAGATGGAAGCAGGTGGATGCGCAGGAAAGAGAAGGAAAAATGATGAGAGTACAATACAATAAAAGATACAAGGAGATATGTGTATATGGTGGCAGGCCGAAATATTTGAGAGGGGAGAAAACAGGCAGAGAAGAGAGAATTGCACGGTTTGGGTGCGGGAGTGAAGAAAAAGGAAACAAATACTGGATGGATGAGACATATACAGTCGAATGCAAAAAACAGTAGACAAAAACAGTTTCCTGTAATTGATTTTCCTCAAATTGTTGTTGTATAAATATGGCTTTTCGCAGTAAGTTTTCTTAATCCACGTGATATTTGACTTATTTTTTCAGTAACGGTGGTTCGGGGCTCTATTCGGGGTACCTACGCTTACGGCTCACCAGTTCATTAACATATCACTGAAATGACAATACTGACGTTTACATGACATTGCTAATATCAAGTTTGTTCAAGCAGCCGAAAATTTCGTGTCTACTTTTTTTTGCATTCGGCTGTAGACGCTTAATATAACAAGTTTATTGGCGGTGTTGATCTGTTGATCACTACCTTACTTATTATTCTATATCATGGAAAAGAAGGCATTGGTGGCTAAAAAAACATATTACCTTCTGGACTCAGCTATTGTAATTTTTTTTTATAAAGTGGACATGAATGTTGAAAGAAAAAAAACCAATGACTCACTTACAATTTTGATTTTTATTGGCAAACGAATTCATTGGCAGTTTTTCAGAAGAAAACGTAGTGGAGCTCCTGTTAGTGTTAGTAAGAATAAATTGAAAAATCGACGGTCTCTCTTTTACTACAGAAAATGGAAAACAAATGTAGGCGATGTGCATTCTGCAGCATAAGGGACAATGTTAAGCGATCAAATATTCAATGTTGTCCTACACTTCACACAGAATATTTTGCTTTGTTTCATTTAAATAGCTAGCGTTAAGCAATTTTTTTAGTGTTTTCTAGAATGGTTAGTGGAAAATATACTAACCACTCCATAAAACTGCAACTAACTAAGTTTGACATAAATAAGTTCGGTGATACTATCTTACCTCATTGCACCCTCTAAATGCTTTCGAAACAAGAATAATTATTTTGACTATTTATAGGTTAAGAAATTTAGTTAGACATTTATGATTATCTCCAACACAGCAGATTTTGAGTTTTCGATTTATTCATATTTTGAATGTGACAATCAATTATTATGAGTTTTTTTTTTTCATTTAAAACCATAGATTTCGCCTTTTCGTTCGCTTTAAAAGGTCAACAAAATTCATGACTAATGATTGAAAAATAAATTTAATTAGGCGAATTCACATCTAATTAAAAAATACTTCGTATTTGATTTAGTGCTTATATGCACACTTTTAATATGCACCATATGTATCTTAATGGGTTGGCGACAATTTTATGTACTCGCTTCAGCCGACGAATGATTTATTAATTAGATAATGACTGTAATAATAGCCTGGCGAGATGTGCTTGAACTTTTTCCCCGTCTGACATTACGGTTGACGGCGATAAAACCCGTCGATAAGGTTAACGTTGCCGTATTTATAGAGCTGTTTATTGTTTCAAATTGAATGTTTATCGGCCCATAGACTTATTTATTTGCGATTATGTTTTCAATGGCAATTGCGAATTGCATACGCAGCCATTCGGACGTTTTATTACAGGAAAACATTTGATGTGAAGAGCCATTTCACAAAATAGTTGATTTAGTGGAAAATTGGTAATAATGGTATTATCCTGGAGGATTTTAATATTGTACTGAATGCATGAAACGTAAATAGATACTTTTGTCCAATATATTAGTTTCAACAATATTAATAAATTTTGAATCGATGCTTTTAGTTTCGTGTGGTAAATTTTGCATAAGCAATTCCATTACAAGAAAAATTTTCAAAAATGTATAAAACATGTAATTTTCCGTAAATATTGTCAAACGAACGTAAGGCAACTTTACACAAAGAAGTGTTTTTAATATTTAATATCGCGGTTTGTGATGATATTTCCATGAAAATGTAAATACCAGATCGAGGTGGTGCTGTAGTTGCGCGAATATACAAACTTAAATTAGCATTCCTATTTGAACTTAACGCAGTATACATATTTGAAATTGCCAAGTTCGCCCCTCGGAACCATTAAAACCGGCGAAAATCCAGTGGAAAATGTACGCCGGGAGTCTAGAGGGGGAACAGTAAAAAAAACGTCTGCGTTTCTCGATGCCTCTGGCCCTATCTTCGCTCGAGACTTAGCGAAAGTTAATTAGGTACCTGCGACACTTGAGCTAATTAAGAAAATTAACGACGATTTCGAATAGACTTTTAAATATTTAGAGAATTTCGCTAGGGATTTCCTCGGGCAATCGAAATTGGCGCACGTAAGTAGATTACGACGCGACGGAGGAACTTAATTATTTCTGTAGTATTTGTTATTTCCACTTTGATGGTAAGTTATTCTATGAGTCGCTTTGAATGTAATTGATTACTAAGTTTTAAAGATTCTTAAAGAAATAATAATAAATATTACTGCATGTAATACTTTACAGTAGTCGATGCTATATATTCTTTTTTATTGTCTTTTGTAGTTCTGCCAGATGATTCCCATTGATTTATTTGACTAGCATAGCCATGGCGGATTGGTTTGCATCAAATATGTTGGTCTTAGTATCGCAATAAAAACTACGTAATTTGGTTGCTGACTTTATTCAGTCCTACCGCAAATGCTTGCATCGGTAAGGCTTTTACGCTCTGTCTACTATGCGTTGCTTTTAATATTTACGAAACCCACTTTTTACAATAACTTTTCTAATTAATTACGCCCAACATTTCTTAATGTCTTACATTCTATCGCATTTACAATTATGTCAAAAACGATCAATTGAAACGTGTTTTTAAAATTATCTTCCACCTCGAAAGTTTACATTTTCACGTAATTTGTTTTGCGAGGGATTTCTAGGAATGAGGTTTTAATCCATCGTTAGGTAATTTCCGTATTGTAATGGAAATTAGCCGACAACTACTGCAATCACCGCCGCAACCGACTGTGTGAGTGGACGTCGTTGAACGGGAGAAGTTAACAGAACTTGGTCAATTTAATTTGCCTGCATCGGACTGAGTATTTAATTTACGTCGACCGGAATTTTCTTCAAAAATTATACGAAAATATTTTACGTGCGGGAAATTAACGGCGACGTTGCAGTGCACAAATAGAATTATATGCAAATTTTATGACCAACCCTTCCGGCCTGCTCGTATTGTGATATTCCACTTTAATTCTATTAAATTAATTTGCAATTGTTAAAGTTATGTTAATTTGAATTTAGTTTGTAGGACTGATTACCTACCCAATTGTAATTAAAATTAATAGGCCACGCAAGTTTGAAGAGGAAGAGTATGGATAATGATTTTTAATATTTCCGTGGAATTGAATCGTTTTTGCCTATTTTTTTGGCAATTTGCATATAAAAATTAAGATTTTGTAAATATTTTTGAGCAAACACTTTAGACTTTTTTGCAGTGATAAATATATCAAAAATTGATTAATACGCTCAAAATGTTGATAACATTGATAATGGTTTGACTATTACCTGTTGATATCTATCATTTTCTATCCATTGATCTAGTCCACCGTGAAATCAACTTGCTACATAAATCGTACAAGAAAAGTAAACTATCACAGAATGAGAGAGCCGAACGCTGAATGTACTCATTACCAATCAACCGATTGAGCTGGTCTCGGGAATTAGGTCAAGACGGAAGTGTGTCCCGATAGACAGATGTTACAAAGGACGAAAGTATGTAGGCTCGCAGCCATTGGCTCTGGGCAAAATACAATTCGAGAGCGAGATCAAAGTCTATGGTCGATAAGTGAAGCTTCGATAAAGTTATCATCTACGAATAATTGTAATTTTGTGAACTGAAGCAAATATATCAAACTAAATGAGAGTCATTAGAGCATAGAATAATTAATCATTTCTGAAATCGAATAGCGAATTAACTACGATTCAATTAAATGTGAAATGATCTATAATTATATTGATGATTGGGAGGTATGATTACTTGAAACGGATAATGGATGTATCAATAACGGACGGGCTACAGTATCTCAAGCCAATTTTATTTCTACGTTTAATTTATATTATGTCATTTTTATTAAATGATTAAGATTTTTATTTTTATATGAATTTAACATTTTTGTATTAATAATTATAATGCCAGATGGCAGCAACAAAAGAATAACGTTTGCGTCATTAGTGGCACTAGATTGATAATAATACGAAGACTTATGGTTAAAGTCAGGGTCACCCACTGCTCGTTGAAAAATTACTTCGCGTTAGGGGATGTTTGGGGAATAACAGAACCTTTAGCCACTCTAAGTTAATCTGACAAAAATACCAATAGTCATTTGAAGCTGTTAGGTCCCTATTTATATTGAAATTTGTTTATTATTTGCTTATCCGTTAATGAGCTTTGTTATTTCGAATTCTTAATAGGCGCATGTTTTTTTTCATCGACGGCATTATTTAAATTTGTTGTACATTTCGTTTTACCATTCGTTACTGCTTTGTTTTTATTTTTTGTTTTGTAAGTATATTAATCAGCATATTTTTACTGCATTTATTTAAGGTTTCTGATCACGTTCGCTTTAATTTTTTACATTTTCGTTTTGGTTTGGAACATTCCTTTATGATGTAGGATATTAAACACTTGTGGAAAGATGTGATGTCAGTTTATTGTGGTTTCTGTCGATCGCGCAAGGTCGTAGATTATACGCAGCCGTTACCGACTTCACTCATTACACGCTTAATCCTAATATGGGCCGAATGCGTGGTCACTGACTTTTCGTCACTGATCTATGTGTGTATTTATTTGCCGTCAGTCCAAGAACTAATCTTTTATATTGATTCATGTGATTAAATAATTCTTACTATTGCCGATGTTTATAATTCAGGTGATTCGTCGTGAACTAGTTTATATGCAACCAATTTTATTTTACGTTATTGTATACAATCATGAGATATTAGGAGTACTACTATATAATTATTTCTTCATTGGCATTCGCCTTGGCTTCTATTTATATTTCTCTACTACTTTTGCATTGTTGTTTTAATTTTTAATTTCCACATAATTTCTTCGTAACTATTTTATTTTTTATATAATTAGTTAATTAGTTATAATAATTTGATATTTCATCGCTGGTCTTTAACCCGAAATTAACAGCCGCGTTTCTGAAAAGTCTACTGTTACGGAGTTTGGAAAAGCAACTGTTGAAAGGGATTACGTTTCTCTGTAAACAAGTAAGAAAATTTCTAATTATCACACCAAAAGAAATCAAAATAATAATAAATACTGATTAAGTGAATCTAGATGCGGGAAGAGAAAAGTTCAACGTACAAATCATAGCGGCGATATGAAAATGTATGTGTGGTCAGTGATATGGAGAATCTGAAAAAAACTTACGTAAAAGGGAAGTGCGTGGTTACATAATACAAAAATGAAAAATCACCGGTAGATTAGATGAATCCATTTAAGCAAAGCAGATACTAGAAGAGATGTTGTGCGAAAGGAAAATTAGAGATGAGGACGCGAGAACATCGAATTTGGAGCAAGGAAAAGGTATGCGCAGCGAGTGAAGAAAGATGTGGGGAACAATGAAGAAATTAATAATGGAAATGTGGAAACAATATGGACTAGGTGGGAAATGTAAAAAATTGAAAATGGCTGTGAAAAAAGAAGAAACACACAGGATTGCTGGAATTGGTAAAAAGTGAGAAGTTACGGAAAGAGCCATACGTTTGTGCAAGGAGGGGTGGTAAATTTAACATAGATGTAGAAATACAAGAAACCTTGAGAATGGGCACATATGAGACCATGGGAGGAGAAAATTTTAATGAAGAGAAGGAGAAAATTGAAAGTAAGAAGTAAAACAGATTTGGAAATTATTTTGAAAATAAAGCAAGAACAGTTGATGGTAGAAGGATAGCGATGGATATGAAACGAACCTGCGGCCAAGATAATACCAAAAACACAAGAAAATCGGGAAAGCATGATAAAAAAATGATGGAGATGACGACGACCGCTAGATTATTGGACGTATTTAAAATCGGCATAATGGCCCAGGAGTAAGACGGAGATAAAAATAAATTGTGCTTTATGAAGATGACTCATCTTCACCCCGAAATCGGAAACGTAACAGGGTATATTGTCGATCGAATGTTAAGGAAAATCATGCCATTTAAGAAAACAAGAGCAAATATTATTATGTATATAATAAAGAATTTAAATTCAAACACAGAAAGCAGCCATAGGGGGCTAAATCTGGATGTAATTCGTATCACGTTTTACTATCAATTTTATCAATGTGTGCATTGTCTTGATGGAGAACTTTTTTCTTTGCAAAAGGTGGTCGTTTTCTCTCCAAATCTTCGTTAAACAGTCCAATAAATTGGAATAACATTCGCCAATTATTGTTCTTTCCTTGCCAAGATAGTCCATGTGAATTATGCCATTTGCATTCCAAAAAATTAAGGTTGCAGCTGATGACTTTTTCCAGCTGCTAAGTCCATTATTCTGACTGGTCCTTCGCCTCTAGTCTTAGTCATCTTTCCTGAATAGTTATGAATGGGTTGACATTCTTTTGAATCATTTTTAAACATCGCCAAACGTGACTGCGAAGTTGTTACACAATTGTGCGTTTGTTATTAACTGTGAGCAAACGCACGTTCAATGCATGATAAATAGCTGTGTTATGTGTAAATCCTTGTGGATCCTGGTAATCATTTCTGGTGAGGTGGTCAAATCAAAACTGTTCATATGATCGCATTTACATTCACATGCCCAATATTTTATTGTTCCTAACGAAGATGCAGGCGACTCCCCATAAACTTCATTTAATTCCCTTTTGAATTCATCATCTATTTTTAATTTTCTTAAAAAGACGAAAGTGGTTTACTTCGGATGGCAGTGAATCACGAGCTAAATCACTGAATGAACATGTGACCGTAGTCTTTTGAAGCATGTTATTAATCAAAATAGCATTGAATTTAATGAAGTCTACCTAACCATATTTATCACTCTGCTGTTATAAAAAGGCAAGTTTTAAAAGAAGAGGAGAGTACGGGGTGGAAGTAGACGTGGTGGCATAACAGAAAAGTATGTCGAGATAATTGTTGAAGAATGTTATGACGTGATGAAGAAATGAAAACAGAGGACAGCGGGATGTTCTAATGAAATATCCAATACAATGATTACAATGGATGTTAATATGGTTCCAAAAGTTGTTTCGTGCGTTTGATTATTTCATCCATGAAGATTACAAACAGAAGCGGCTTAAACTTCCTACCTGTCTTTTACCCCCTCTTTAGTGACGAATATTTCCGATTTTTACTTATGATACAATTTCTGGTTTCTGAGAATAGACATTTTATTACTCTCGTTAGATGTTTATTTACATTCCTCCTCCTAGGTTTTCCACATTTTCGTTCATTTGTCGAACACTTTTCCAAGTCTAAGAAGGCTGTATATATCCTTATTGACCGTTCCGGTGTTCTACTTACAATTTCCTGAAACCACTCTGTACTTCTACTAATGTCGGTTCTGCTTGTTTTCTTAGTTGTTATCCTAACTTTTCATTATAGTGCTTAGTAAATTGATTCCCATATAATGTTTACAGTCCTATTGGTCCCTTTTTTGGATTTACTGGCACTGTCAAGCCTATTTTCCATTGCTTTGGTATTTCTTCTTCAGTACAAAATGTATTACAGATTTTTAGGACGCCGTAATTTGATGACGAATTTCATGTGCATTTCCAAGTTTCAATCTTTTAATTGCTTCTATCAGTTCTTCCATGGTTATATTTTCTACTACTATTACTCCTTCTAATATTTTCCCTTGTTCTACGGCATAATCATGCTGCTCTTTTTCAACTTCTCCTCGCACTTCCAGTAATTTTTCAATCGCTCCATTATTTCGCTTTCCAGGACTCTATAAAACAGTTTCTGGTTACTTTTATTATTTCTCTACATCTTTTCTCTGCACTCTTTCCATGTTTCCTGCTTCGATTCTATTAGCATGTTCTTGAGAATATTTCGTTGATCTTTGTATGACTCATAGCCTTGCTATCATCTTCTTCTTTAGATATTTTTATATCTATATTTATTATATTTTTGATTTTTAATTTTCACTGCGGTTTCATGTTTCCCATAGTACTTCAATTCATTTATGTTTATTTCGAATTCTTTCTTTAATACTGTTTCAATTTTTACATACCTCTGTTTTCCTTTCCACAAAAATCAATGCCCTATTTCGTAGCATGATTGTGGTTTCGGCCGACTCTTAAACCACCCCGCGATAAAACAAAATAAACGAATCTGTGAAAGTGCGATAAAGCTGCCATTATCACTAAAACAGTAAAACAGCGTAAATTTCTGAGGGAGTTCGCCTATTACCATAATTCTATATATTATTTCTATATTGAAATTTTAGTGAAACCGACCACAGGTAATTACATCCACTAAATTTGAATTTAATTGCTTTTATGCGGATTATTCACGAACTCAATTGCGCCATTTATTTTTTATTCTTCATATATATGTACGCAGGTACCCACAAAATGTATATACTCCCTAGTGCTGAGAAGGTTTCAAAGGTTATTAATATTTTCGACCAAAATACCACTACGTATTTGTTCAGAGCAAACAAATGTCATTTCAAATGAGACGTCGCTGTCCGGCTGCAGCATGACATTAAAATGTATTCGTGATTGTATCATTTTCCACGAAAATATCCACATGGGCTACACTATAAAATATAATTAATTTCAAAGCTCGTTACTTAAATCAAAATTCTTGCGTAAATTCTAATAGAAAGGGGGTTAGTCTATCTGGCTGTATAAGACCGTAAGGCTTTAGCGATCAGAGCTGGTCGTTAATAAATCTCAGCCCCGAATTAATCGTGACGTCCGTGTTGGTGGCGTCTTGGGGTGATGTGATTTTCTTAATTGGAATTTTTCCTCATGATATTAATCACGTAGTTTGTTTAATTAAGGCCGAGTGTAAAAACGTGTGGGTAATATGATGATGGCTTTTAAGCGAAATTTGTCCATCCGGTCCTGACGCGTCACGAACGCGACCGCGACGCTCCGGTCGAATAAATGTATATGGATCTAGTTACGGTAAGCGTCCAATTCAGCCAATAAGCAACGCGAACAAAAAGCAGTCGAACATTCGCGCACGTTGAAATGCAAGGCACGTACGACACAAATGCATCAAGACGAACAAAAGCTGGAACATTCGCCGTATACGGAGTAATTACCTTTCCTGCACTTCTTCTGCATTGTTTTCGTTGCCTCGCATGTTTTCTGGTCGCCCTTTTTCAATGTCAACGTTCTCGAACGCATGTTGGTCTTGGAGTCGCACTCTGACCATTCTCCCTTCGCGTATCGGCACTGTTCTAAAAATAAAACAAATCGGTTAGGATTGCGGCGTCGTTTGTTGCTAATTGTGGGTTTTGCTTCAATAAAAGTTCCGAATGCATCGATTAAAATACAATTAAAAATGAAATTGATCAGGTATGTAAATAATAAAATAGTTCAAAAGTAAAGGTTTCGGGAAAGAATTTCAAGATGATGAAAATTTAGTAACACATGAATATTTTTGGTTATGTATACGGACTGTCAAAAAGAGACCAAATGTGCGTACAATTTATGAGTTTATTAAGGCACCTATTAAATTAAAAACACCATTATTGATCTAAAGAACATAAACCTGTAATGGTTAGTAAAAAGTCTAACAAAACCAATTTCAATCAGATCATCCTTGGCCAGACTATTTAAGTAACGTAAAAAGACGACGACGTTTTAGTGACATTTTGCCGGCTATAAACTACACGTCGCTTGGGAAGAGATTTAATAAAAACGGTGTATGATCGTAAAATATAAAGTGAAGTGTAAATACCTAAATTTTAACAATTAAAGAAATTTAAATATAATTATTTTAAAAATTTAAATAAAAAGAACCCTGAGTTTAAACGTAATTAAGAATCAAGTTTGGACCCCTTGTAAAATTAAAATTTCAAAAACGTTAAATATTAGATTTAATAAAGTTTTGTATTAAAAGTAATAATAAAAGTTTATAATTTTGTAAATAAAATACGTTTTTTAAACACTTTATGAATAGTTCAGCAATGCTCAGTGGGTAGCAAATTTCAGAGAACTAAACCAAAACCACCCAATACGTCACGTACTGACCCAGTCTCATAGACTCAAGCCAACCCAAGCCATCGAATCGAATCCAATTCAACTCAACCCAATACCCAATAGAAGTTAAAAATAAAAATAATTTTATTTTGTAATTAATTTAATTTTTAAATTTATAATATGAGAATCGCTAATGCAAAAAAATGTGGTGTACCGCTACCATCGTGGTTAACACAATGGTCGATCCAATCCAATCCAATTGGAATCCAACCGAACTCACTCCCAGTTATTCCAAAATAATATTAAAATTTTATATTTTTAGGGCGCATTAGTATTTTTAATTAATTTAATTTTACTCTTAAACGCGGTGTTTTAAATTGTTATATATTCATTTATTTTGTATAAAATTTGTAAAATGTTTATTTGCTAATAAAACTGACATTAATTATATGCGCGATAAAATATGTTAATGTGAAATAAAATGTTGCATATCGTAATACAAATCCTGACCTATTATGTGTATTCAAAGTAGATCGTAGTTCCCTGGTTTAGAGAAAGCAGATATAGGTAACGATACCATAATATTTAATTAATAAAACAAACTATTGCCCAAGTCAATTTGGGATGGTTATTATTAATTGCTAGCAACACGTTTAATTTACCCCGGGCTAGGCAGTATGAGGATCGTAAAAGTGTAATTGCGTATCTTTATGTTGGTTTACAATTCGTGATCGAGCCTCCTGTAATTGTATGTTTCGCCACGTTTTTAAGAATGTACGAATATAGTAGCACCACTATTTTTTATAGTAATACTTATATCATAACCAATCGACTTCGCTAAATGAAAGAAAGACACAGATGCAGGCGGCAGCCTTCATCAGAACGTATATTTCTGACCTCGCGCTATTATGTGCAGCTCGTTGGAAAGGGTGCATTATAATTATGAACTAACTAAAAACAGGATTTCGATAACTTTTGTATTGGATGGCCCATGTTGTCTTATTGATAAAACTTGCCCAGGTTTTGAAAAAAATGTTCCCTACGTCTATAATTCCTGCCACTGCTTTTTCCGTATTGGCTTTTATTCTTTCCACTTCCTTATTAAAATCGTTCTACAAGTCAGAATATTCTTAATATATCAGATTTTTCAATAGGGCTAGATCAACGTCGTGATATATACTGTTGATCCCCTAAGCAGTACATTCCTATTTTCTTCTGCAGCACAGTCTACTTTAGTTTAGGATTTTGATGGAAATTACCACGTGTTAGGACTCATTTAAGTTATTATTAAGTATCTCTTAGTAATCTTTTTTCGTGTGTGGGTTTCGGAGTAATTTAGTACTCCTGAGCTTATTCTGGTATTCCTTCTTGTATCCTTCTACTCTTCTGATCTTTCGTAATCGTTTATCGTTTCAATGTTTATGTATTGGCAACATTTTTGCATGAAAATAACTGACTTGTGTCCAGTGATGAAAAATCCTTTTCCTCGTAATTTTTTT